>CM065636.1:7181605-8381605 GCA_033220585.1 Dipteronia sinensis
TTTGGTGCAGTGATTGTATGAGTTGTTTGCAACATGAGTTCGATCATGTGTTTCATCTTTGTTTGTGTGTGTTGTTCTATGTTGTGTTCTATGATTTGTATATCATTGTTTTCATTTACAAATTTGAGTCTGTATCGGTAAGTGTATGCATGCAATTTTTTTTTTTCATTCAGCAAAATAAAGAAGGAAATTCAAAGAGAAACGAAATAAGTGTTTTATTTTGAGAACTATTAAATTTTACTATATTATTAAAAGGAGGGTCAAAGGAGGAAATGAAGTCAAATGATGGATTAGGGACCGGCAATAAAGGGGAAATGAGGGATGGGTGATGGCAGGGATACCCCCAAATATGGGATGGGGATGAGGGAGAGGGATGGAACGAGGGAACTCTCCCTCATCCCCATTTGACCCATTAATATCCCTAATTTGTTTGGATCGATTTTGACATCCCTAAAAGATCCTGTAACTTTAGTTTAAAGCAAAAACAAATACAATTATTTATGCACATCATATTATATAGTTATGTACTATTTAATTCATGTTATAATTTATGTGACTTTTAACTTAAAGCAAAAACAAATATAATTATTTATACACGTCATCTCATGCATACTATATAATTATTTATACACGTCATCTTATGCATACTATATTTCTATTCCATTTAAATCATGACATGATTTATTTACATAAGATTATGATTGAAATCCTACATAAAAGTTGTTTATTGGTTGAGGCAACATATCGAAACATATATAAATAAAGTAATAAATTAACACTCTAATTTCCAAACTCATAAGCCAAAGTGCCCAAACAATCAAATTAAATAAAAAGTAAATAAATAAATAAACTGTACTAACGAACAGATGGTGTATAATTGTGTTTGAATTTGCCAACGAATCTTTATGAAGCTCTCAACATTTTTATTATTTTGTAAAGGTAAAAAAAATAATATGGTGAATGTTTGTAATAACAAAACGTAAACACATTACATAACTAGCAATACAAGCAGACAATAAACCTTCTAACATTCAAAATTAACATTGTCTCTGGTAAGTTCACTTGCAGTGGATTTTTTTTTTTTAAAAATGAATAGCAACAAAAGTACAAAACGCAATTAAATCAAATATTCATGGGCTTCTCAGGCAATTGTTTCTGGCCATCCCCATTAGTTTGTTCCACCGGAGGCAACGTCTGCGCATACAAATGGATTAAACTTCATCAGACATTTTATTAAACAGCTTGTGTGCGAAGAGGAATTGCAATAACTAAAAGTGACTAGAACGCTCAGGCATTTATGAACAGTTGGTGTGCGTCCAAAACGTGTAAAAATTTAGGAGGTCGGGCTTATAAAAGTTGTGTACGACGGAGGCGTCGGCGAAAAGCGATACGATAACCAGTTAACCACCACGCAGGACCGCGCCAGTGATGGAGTCCCGGTGGGCTGGGCTCCTCCAAATTTTCTGTTCATTTTCTCTTCAATTGTAGTCACCAATGTATAGTTGTATACTCTAGTAACAAGTGCTTGGGTTGTTAATTGTAGTGACTTGGAAGTAAATTCTTATATTGTAAAGGGCGTAGGCCCAATACTATGTAATTAGCCCACTAAGGGATTTCCATAAGTGGTCCTTAATTGAATCTGCTATCGAAATTCGGAATGTAAATGTAAGAAATTTATCATTACATATCACCTTTGAAAACATCAACTTAAATTTGGGATATTGTTAGCCTGAATTACCGTCATTTAATAATGAGCCACATTGGATGATGGTATCTTTGTCACACTTAAAATGTTCTCATGTTTTTTTTTTGTCAAAAATAACCCTAACATACCAGTTGGGTAACCATAACATGATGTTCTCATGTTTTAATTAGTTTAGCAGATCAAGTATTATATCAAATTAATGTTGGGAAAATCGAACCACGACTTTTGTTCCTGAACATGCATGTCATTTTATATTTGCATAATATTATATTTCAGATTAGTTAACTAATGTAATATTTTATTAACCTGAGAAGGATAATGAAGAAAAATAATCACATTGTATCAATCATGTGACACCTCGATCAACAACTAATTAAATAACTAATCTTAGTTGCTAAGAACACGAAAGTTTCCTCATTTGTAATATGATATATATTTAGAGTTTCTTGGGAACAAAGAAATATATATATATATATATATATATTAGCATTAATTAAAACAAAATAGATTATAATTTATCAAAATAGATTATAGATTATATATATTAGCATATTTATTGGATTACCACAAAGGGGTCAAAAAATAAATAGCACTATTTGGGGTCGGTGTTGTGCAAATATCACCACATTACTAATTCAAGTTTAAAAGGCATCAATTTAGGTGACCAGACAAAAATACCCTTAAAAAGTCACTTTCCTCTTGTCGTTTAGCGAAACGGTAGAGAGAGAGAGGGAGAAACATATCGTCCGTAAAAGCATCGGCCTGAAAATTTGACAGCGAGAAACCGATGGTTGCACTACAGTCCTGAAGTCGACATTTTAGACGAGATTGCAATTTATAGTGGTAAGTAGTTTTCGTTTTTGTTATTCCTTAGTTTATGTTTGTGATTGATGTTGAATGTGTGTGATTGATGTTGAATGTTGTTTAGACTTGTAGATTATTTTTAATTAGATCCCCAAATATGGTTTTGGGTTAGGTTAGGGTTTTATTTTTTGAAAAAAATTGGTATAAGACGATAAAGATCTGGGTTTCCGATACTTTTAAAACTGGGCCCGAGCCTTATCTAACGCTTTCCGAGCCATTTTTAACATTGTCCGAGCCTTTTTAAAATTTTTCCTTGCTTTTTTGGTTAGGTTTTAAATTATGAAATTTTTTTGATGATATGGGTTTCCGAGACTTTTAACATTGTATCCGAACCTTATTTAACGCTTTTCGAGCCTTTTCAATAGTTCTTCGAGCTTTTTTGGTTAGGTTTTAAAATATGAAAAATTTGTGATGATAGGGTTTTTGAGACTTTTAACGTTGTATCCGAGCCTTATTTAACGCTTTCCGAGCTTTTTTGGTTAGGTTTTAAATTACGAAAAATTTGTGATGATTGGGTTTCTAAGACTTTTAACAATGTATCCGAGCCTTATTTAACGCTTTCCGAGCCTTATTTAACGCCTTCCGAGCCTTATTTAACACTGTATCCGAGCCTTATTTAACGCTTTCCGAACCTTTTGGTATAATGCCCGAGCCTTTTACTTAACTCCCTGAGTCTTATACTTAACTCCTCGAGCCTTTTACTTTACTGCCCGAGACTTTTACTTTACTGCCCGAGACTTTTACACTTTACTAATGCTTTATGCTTTATTTCCATGACAAATGCAGAAGAGTAACCAGCTAAAGGATTTCCTTAAAACTCCAGTGAGTGAATGATATGATGCAAAAATAACTCGGCATGACCATTTCAACGACCTTAAGATATCGACGACGCATTGAACAACGTACCTGAAGATCTCGCGATCGAATTGTTACCTATTCAGTGGAGTAAAATTATGCCTACTGAGGTTGGTAGCAAACCCCCAAAGGGTTGGTCTGTGCTGAAGTACCAGTGGTCCGATGATGACCTTATGGTGGCGCGTGGGTTGACACCGTTATGAACCCGGCCATGGCACGAAGTTGACTGGGTCAGTGTTTAATTGGCACGGTTTAAATTTCAATATGTTACGTAAAATTGACACTGATGACAGTGATAACACTTTATTGAAAAATATACAGGTTCTGATTCCTTACAACATTGGACGGTAGCATTGGCTCCTGGTCAGCGTCAACCTGAATGTGGGGAAGATCTACCTATTAGACCCGTTCAGACAGGATGTCCCATCCCACATCAAGTCAGAGCAGATCGCGAGCTTAAGGTGGTTTTTACCGTCTATGTTGCATGGGATCCAGTTTCACGCAAAGAGGCGGCCGACAGATACGACGTACCCCGTGCAGGATAAGCCCTTTCGGATGAGCATCGTGTCTACATCACGTGTGCCCCAACAGACCACAAGGTATGACTGTTTCAATATATTATTCTATCACGTTTGGTTTTAATAACATTTCCATTCTAACCATTCTTTCATGTGGTGAATTGCAGGGGTAACTGTGGTGCCCATACATTGAGACTGGCAGAGTACCTCCTCGCGAACAGGGCAGAGTTCGACTGGACGGAAAGCGACATGGGCACCATCCGGGAGAAGATGGCTGTGGAAGTTTTTTGTAACTCAAAACCAGTTTTTCGTTACTAGTTCATGTACATAACATTTAAGTAATGAAAGTTTAAGTAATGAAATTTTACATTTTTTAATAACTAAGGTAAAGAATTGTTTCATACCTTGCAAATAATTGTAATGAACAAGTAACCACATTACATGAACAAGTCATTACATTCATAATAATACAAATTACATAAATAATATCAACAGCTCCATTCATTCTACGGTAATGTCCTTGTCAAGGCACGTCTGTTTGTTATGTCCAACTGAATGGCATATGCTACACTTGCGACGGTATTCCTCGGGAACAAATTCGCTCGGACATTCATTAATCAAAGGTGGATTAGAACACCTTCTGCTATTATGGTCTGATTGTCCACATCTTCTACACGATTGGGTGGTTGTCCTCTCCGAACACGAGGCATGTCGGCCTTCCATCGGGCAACCTGATTGCCTCTTGGAATTTGGATATAAAACCACCCTCTCCGCGATGTCGGATGGCACTACTCATGAAGAAGGATGGCCAACAGGCATAATAGGAACTGAGTATGCATCAATAAGTGTTTGTCTCTTGTAGTAGTCTGCACACAGAGATGTGAAATCCAGGTTTCGCTCCCTGCAAGAACAATGAAAACGGTGAGATTCACGTTTGGTTAATATAATACGAACTTTAACTTTTAATGTACCTTGCCGCTGCGAGTGTGTGAGAACACGAAAAATGGTCAATTTGGAATTTGTTGCATGTGCAAGTCTTCTGGGCTAAGTCAATAGTCCACTGCTTTCCGGACTGTTTGACAGTCATATAACTGCACCTCGTCACACATTCCAGTATCACTAGATGTGCTGCGTCGGTCAACTAATGACGCATGGACTGTGCAGCTCGATGGCGATCGTGAAACCAGCGCTGTAACATATTCTTAATGAACTCTGCCAGTGTCAACATAGGGAGTTGCATTTCAAATTTCCGGCATGAGTTTATACACTCTGCAACATTTGTTGTCATCATCATGTACCTTCGTTGGGGACAGTGTACACGGGACCATTTGTGTGGCAGCTTCAACATAATCGAATGCATTCTTGTGCAGGTTACATAACTCGCCCATGTACTGGTTATATTTCAATTCAGTGTACGCTCTAGCTGCTTTGTCCATTATGGAGGCAACGTCCTTTATGTGAAATCGCTTTTTAACATTTTCAGCAAAGTGCCAGCAACATATGGTATGAGTTGCATAAGGGAACACTTTAGAAATCCCTACTTCAATGCTTGCATGTCGATCGAAAATGAAAACCAGATCATCTATATGACCAAGGGCACCCTTCAAGCAATACAAAAATCATTCCCATAAAAGGTTGTTTTCTGAGTCGCAGTACCCAAAAGCAATTGGATACACCTATTCGTTTCCATCTTGTGCAGTTGCAACAAACATTGTACCCCCGAATTTTTCTTTCAAATAGGTACCATCAACTGCAATAACAGGACGCATGCACCTCCGGAAACCTCTAAGTGAGGCACCTAACGACATGAAAAAGTACAGAAATTTACCATCGTCAGCGCACTGTAGGTCAGTGATTGTGCCAGAATTTTGTTGTTCTAACACGTAACCAAAGGAGGACAGTAGTTGGAAAGTTTCTTCATGTGTTCCATAGGTTAGTGAAAATGCATAATGCAGTGCTTGATGTGCCTTACTGTACATAATTTGGATGCCATTTATTGTTTTCATATCGACGATTATGTCCTTAGGACGCATGAGGCGACCATCTTGTTGTTGAAGTCTAGGGGCAACAACTTCTCCAATTATGACCACACTAGCTTGTCGGTGGCGACGGTAAATCTCCTCCAAGGGACAACTGTGTTTGTTGACAAAACTTCTTACTTGGAAGTACGTCCCTTCATCTCTCCTCACTGCTCTTAATTTCCATGTACAGTCGTCAATCAAACAAACCAGATGTAACGTTGTCTTATTGGACCTTTTCACCTTCCATTCAAAGTTCTACCGCATTACAAAAATGTCAACTAGTCTCTTCAAATCCTTTTTAGTCGGAAAAAACTGACCTTTATAAATCATGATTCTAGTTTCTTCTGCTACCAATGTGCTACTTCTACCTGTCCCAAATGAGTATGAATCTGCTCCGGGAATAACCCACATTGTGGCATTATCAGAATCATCAGCAGATACATTATGGCGGACCTCGGAAGTACCAGGCATATCTCCTGCAGTGTAACTAACTCCTTGTACACGTCTTCCACGTCTTTGAATTTGGCCAAGCTCTTCATTAGTGTTCTCTACGTGATCTACCAGATGAATATTTGCCTCATTATCCACCTTCTCGTTCGGCCCAACGTTAGGTTTAGTGTTCAGCTCATTGTATATGTCATTATACATCTCAATTCGACAACCAAAAACATCACCGAATTGAGGTTCAACTACCGGTGGGTTACAATCATCGACCACTACCGGTGGGATATCACATATGTTTCCCCCCATCTTCGGTGGCACTCCTTTGTGTGAACACTTGGTTGCTACCGCTAGCGGATCCAAATTGTTGAGTATTTTCATAATGAGGAATCTCGTTCCCTATCCTATATCCAACTGCCCTCTCATATAGACTAACACATACTTGAGGGATCACCCGATCTTCCCCTAGCATAAACTGAACATCATCGTCATTTCTTAAAAATGTGCGACATATAGCGCTAGGGACGATTGATATTGAATGTAGATCAACATTGTATTTGTTTACATCATACTTCACAACGGTATGCAACATCGACATCAATTCTTCGTAAGTCATATTCTTTGACACATACATTCCTTGGTTATCAGATCCAACAAACCTCTGACTTCCGTCGGGTAACTGCTCCCATCGACCGTTGTAAGATGTTACTATTCTCACCATGTTCATTCTCCTGTAAAATTCATCATCACAAACTAGTATTAATAAAAATTATTTTAATATTTTCACAAATGGCTCAATAAGATGCTAACAATAGGCTTAAGAAAATGTTTATACAAAAGGCTCGGGTCAGGTATTTAAAAGGCTAGGATACTATTTAAAAAGTCTCGGACACTTCACTAACAGTCTCGGAGCCTTTGGAGAAAGTCTCGGATCCTTAACCAAAAGTCTCGGAGCCTTTGGCAAAAGTCTCGGATCCTGTAGAAAAAGTCTCGAAGCCTTTCGCAAGGCAAAAGTCTCGGAGCCTTTGGAAAAAGTCTCGGAGCCTTTAGAAAAAGGCTCGGGTCCTTTAGAAAAAGGCTCCAAGCCTTTGAAAAAAGTCTCGGAAACTATATTACAAGTCTTAGAGATTCAAACTTCACATATTCAAACTTAACAAAATCAGCTTCATGTTTACAAAACGAACGGTTAAAGCGTTACAAGACTCAGAAATGCATGTTTAAAAAAGAAGTATTTCAGAAATATATTACCTTGTTGTGCTGAAGAACGTCGAGAAGTTTATTTTCAGAAAAGGTTGTTGTAGAGAGAGAAAGAGAGGAGTTACTGAGTTCAGTATTCTAAGTGTGGAGATGGAAGTACAAAACTAATAAAAAATGATTATTTAAGGGCAATTTTGATAGTTCACCATAATATATACATTTTAAACATAAGTTATTAAAGTAGTGACATAGGTACATCGTCAGTTGGAAAATGTGACATATATCACCATTTCCACTTACAACAAAGCTTAAAATACTTATTAAATTGTGGTTTCCGTGCATAGACTCATAACAAAGTGATTGTGCTCTACTCATTTCATGTTTTGTGATATGGATCTGAATCTCATATTTATCTATTAATCTTAAAGTATAGGAAACCGTAACCTCTTACGGTGAGAAGTTGTATTAATTTTCAGACTTTGTTTATAGTGGTTGATCTTATTAGGTCCTAACATACTTCTAACCTAATTACAGTGTCAAATTTACGATTGATTGTAATCATCTAATCTTTTTTCAGCCTCAGGATACAACCGTATCCGTATGGCTCCTGATAATTTCTATTAAACTACTATTATTGATTAAACCGCCGTTGATTTGGTCAATAGTACTCTATGCTAGTTTAATGATACCTGTCGCACGAAATATATTCATTATAATTAATTAATTAATTAATTACTTTGTTAATTCTTTTTTTTTCTTTAATTTTTACGTGTGAGCCCTATATACAAAACTTCCACGTAAAAATCAAACGTTTGTTTGTACCGTGAAGCTCCAGTACTACTAGTGTATATGTTTGTAAGTATGTTGACAAAAATTCGAAGAATATGCAACAATATTATGATCCATATAATATTCTAACCTAATTTGTTATTGTATGGATCCGTTGAACCAGTTATTTGTAATATGGGTTCGAGTCTCACCTTTACCTAATTACCCATTAAATCGCAAAAATGAGAGACCGCTATCCAGCTTGTAGTGCGAGAAGTTGCATTAATTATATTCCAGACCGTGTTTATAGCTGTTGATTTTGTCAGGTCCTAATAGACTCTTGACCCAATTACCGTGTTGTCGTTATCATCATGTCCTCCATGAAATGATCAATTTAATTTAAAATGAAATTAATAGAAAAGAAAAAAAAACAGAGAGAATTGCCCGGCATTCAAGCTAATAAGAAGCAAAATAGAGGAAAAATGCAAGGTAGCTTCATGAAAATTAGTGAGAACTTGCAGAGAGAATGACTCATGAGTCCTCTTCACTCGTTTCCTTACAAGACTAATCGACCGCCCTAGTTAGCTAATTATAATGTTGTTATATTATAATAATATTCCACAATTTTTTTTATATATATCAACACTAATTTATTTTTAAACGGATTCATTGAACCAGTTATTCAATCACAAAACAAATTATCCAAGTCTCGACACAATCTATATCGTATAATGAAGTGTTCAGGATACACCAATATAATCATATAGTACATGATAATTTCTATTAAACTACTAAATATTTGATTAAACGCCATTGATTTGGTCAATAGTCTCTGTTTTTTTACGTGTGAGCCCTATATGCAAACTTCAACTTAAAAATCAAACGTGGTTTTTTTTTTGCCGTGAATCTCCAGTACGTAGTGTTGAGAGAAGAAGAAGAATGTTCAACGAGATAATCCAGAGATTTTCGTGGAAAAATCAAATTACCACCATTTTTTTTAATTTAATATTTAGATGAAAGTCCACAGAAGGTTCGCTTAATTAGGCTATACATATATTTGGTCAATCAATTTTTTTTTTTAAAATATCTCAGTACTTGCTGGTTCTGCTAGTACTTCAACTGCTGTCCCTACATGAGGAATATTTTCTAGTTTAACTTGCTCCACTAGTGTTTTTGAACCGTTAAATACAAAAACTTTCAGTATCGGTTTTGCCAACTAAACAGTACTAAATAAATAGCGAGATGAGGTTCATCCTATAATAAACTATTAAATTTATATCATGAAATCGTGAGTTCAAATCTCCTCCTCTCTTCCCTTTTTTATAGAAAAATATTGAATTTATATAATATATATTTTTTAAAATTACTGATTAAAGTGACCTTTTTAATTATTATTTTTGAATGGATAACTTTTTTATTTAACCAATTGAGTAATATAATTCTTAAGTGAGCTGTCACATTTCAGAAATTTTTATCCTTAATGTAATAGATGTACTAAATTATCAATAAATTCATGTACATGAAACTAAAATTGGATTCAAGATGATGATGAAAGCTTTTAAATTTTTGATTCCAAGATTAGTTATACAAGGGTTCTGATTTACTATTTTCAGTAAAACTAAAAACATTAGAAGTGGAACTTAAAAAAATAAAAATAAATAATACAATAATACTTGACGGTTTCAATAGACAACACAACACTCCTTTAATTTACCTATACTTCCTTTATAAACTTTCATACGCAAGATCTAATTTGATTTCCATAGGTATAAAAACTGTAAATTGAGATTTTATATATGAAATAACATACGAAATCACCTTTTATATATATATATATATATATATATATATATATGTGTGTGTGTGTGTTGAAAAAACCTGGTTTTATTATTATTGTAGATTGATTTAAATAATTTTTGTGCTTTTCCATTGGGCAACAGTTGCAAAACCATACAAGTAAAGATGTTGTGTCATTTCTGCGACGTTTGCTTATGCTATACCGACCGCAAAAATTATAAATAAACCAATATATAAATATCCTTTTTTTTACGTATTGACATAATATATATATAGCGTGATTACCAAGAAGTTTCTTATCAACTCCTAATCTCCTATAAATACCGATCTTGGCCACATTTGCTTCACATACTCACATTTCTTCTTCTTACAACTTATTCTCTTCTGTTTCCTCCTACTTTAAAGTAAATTTTTTTTATTTTTTGTTTTTGACAATTTTTAAGGTACATATTAACATCAAACTTTTGTTAATATTTTTATTGCAAGATCACTTCAATCTCTCTCCTTTTTCTTTCCATATTTTACATGTAAGTAATATTATATTTCATAGGTTTTAATTTATAATTATTCTAATATTGTTTCACTGACACCAAATTGGTTAAGAATCTGTACGAAACTAACGAGATCAGGCACTATGGGAGAGATTCATGCTGACCACCCGCACCAGGAGCTGTTGCCGAAAAGCTACAAAAAACCCTACACATGCGACGGTTGCAAGGAGCCAGGGATCGGGTTTCGACACAGGTGTGATGACTGTGACTACGATCTCCACAAGCACTGCATGTTCTACAAATCCACCACCCGCCACGATTTCTTCCCTAACTCCACCTTCAAGTTCCTCCTCCGGCCACCAGGACTACACGAGAGATGGTGCGACGGGTGCGGGAAGCCGGTGAGAGGTTTCGTGTACCACTGCGAATTGAATGGGTGGGATTTGCACCCTTGTTGCATGAACCTTCCAAATAAGCTAAAAGTCGACGATATCAAATTCAAGCTTCGGGACAAGGTTTCGAAAAAGTGCTTTTGGTGCAACAGAAGGAGACTCGAAGGAAGCGTTTCTGGGATCAGAGGATGGTCTTATGTGTCCAAGTGTGAGAAGTATCATTTTCATGTTTATTGTGCATCGGAGATGATGCTTGAAGGTTGGAAAAATGAGTCTTATAGTAATAATCATGATAATGACCAACCTGCCCCTGATAGCTTGGCTTTGGCTTTGGAGAATTTGGAGCTGCCTATAAAAGGTCGGTCTCGTGGAAATGGTAGTGGGAGTAGTGGTGACAAATTTATAAGAATTGTGAAAATGTTTTTCAAGGTTTTTGTGGGTATTCTTCTAGGCGATCCGACTACAACTCTTATTTGTCTCGTCACAGAGTTGATAAGATGATGATGTCTTTCTGTCTAGATGACATTTCGATGTTGTTGTGGTCTTTGATTTACTGTGTTATCGTTTTCATTTACAAGCTAGGTTTTTTGAGCCTGTATAGTACTGTTTTGCTTTCTAGGTTGTAAAAAATAGAAGGTGTCTGTCTCTGTGTGTTTTTTTTTTTCCATTTTGTACGTGTATCAATAAAAATGATGATGAGTGAGAGGACCAATTTATTTTTGGTTCTTATTGTAAATAATGTGATCCGTACGTGTGACTGTGTATTGCTTTGTTTTAATAAGTGGGATCTATATATGTGGACAAAATCTGAGATCCGGGTGCATAGGGCGAAGTCAGAAATTTTGGTCGGACGAAACATTTTACTAAAACCAAAAATTCGAGTGGGTAAATGAAAATTCAATAGTGATGAACTTACAATTTTGTAGGGAAAGTATCATTGTCCCTCCTGAAGTTTTCCATATTAATAATTTTACCCCCTCTAATTCTATTAATAACCATTTTCCCCCTTTAAAATGAAACTATTCATCATTTTCCCCTTTCTGTTATTTTCCGTTAAGGAAAGGTAATTTTTACATTAAAAGACATTTTTACCTTTGAATGGTTGAAATTAATGAAAAATACATTTATGCCCTCAAAACTCAGATTAAAAAAAACCCATAATTGAAAAATTAAAAAGAGATTGATATCACCACCGTCCATCTCAGAGATGAGATAGACGGTGGAGATAAATCATAAATTTAAAAACAAAAAGCAATTCGAAATCAGTTCTCTCCAAATTCACCATCAAACAGACGAACACGGACTGAATAAAAAAAAAATCAAACAGTTCATAAATACCCAAAAAAAAAAAAAAAACAATGGTCCGTCTTCATCTTCTTGGAATTTCTCAATAATCAAACATCCAAAAAAAAACATACAAATCTGCATCTCCGAATTTATTTTCGAACTTCATTCAACAAATCCCTTCCACAAAATCCCATAATTTTCAAAACATCCCAAACTCATCAATTCCACAAAAAAGAAAGCAAAAAAAATTATCCATCTTTCTCAAGAACAAGGGCAAAACAGTCCAGGAAAATTATGCGTGAGGCGAGTGAGACTCTGGTGGCAGTTAGATCGGCGACAAGGACCAGCCGATTAGGTAGAGGAAGCGGTGGGGAACACAACGACGGCGGCGGCGCGGCTTTAATCGCGGCGGATCGGTGAGATTTGTGCGAACGGGCAGCGAAATCTTTGGATTTTCGTGGTCTTCAGGCTTGCCAGCGAAAAATCAGCGTGGAGGAGGGACGGCAAAGAGTTTCCGGTTTGGGTGGTTGGAGATAAGTGGCGAGAGAGCAGAAGTGGTGATTCGCTTTGGGGGGTGGCTGGGTTTTGGTTGGATGAAGATGAAGATGAAGATGTGGCTTTAGAGGATAAAAAAAAGGGAAATTATCATTGTTCCCCTGAGGTTTTCCATATTAGATAAACTGATCCCTCTAGTTTCAATAATGGCTAGTCAACCCCTGAAACCCAAACTATTAGTTATTTTGCCCCTTCTGTCAAGTTTTCCATCCAAAAAGTCATTGACCATTAATTGAAAAATTAAAATACCTCCATTAGGGATTGAACCCTTGACCTTTAACCACATACTCTAACCATATGAGCTATTCCAACTTATTGTTTAAGGTAAGTTGATTTAATTGTATATATATAGTTATATAATTTGTTTCAAAATAATTTAAATATGTGTATAACTTAAAATAAAATTATAAATAACTTAAAATAAAATTATATATATAATTTAAACTAAAATTATATATATAATTTAAAATAAACTTATATTTAATAATAATATATATAAATAGATTTATGAAATAACAATAATAATAATAATAATAATAATAATAATAATAAGAAAACAAAAGGAAACCAAAAAAATCTAGAAAATCAAAACCCGTTAATTTTTTTCTTTCTTTTTCCTTGAATTTTTTTCCTTTTCAAAAAATATATTATTTCAATTTGGTAAAAAAAAAAACCTGAAAATCAAAACCTATAAATTGAAAAAGGAAAAAATTCAAAAAAAAGAAAGAAAGAAATAATAAATTCCTTTTAAATATATGAGTTTATTTTAAATATGAGTTTATTTATAATTTAAAATAAACTCATATATTTAAAATGAATTTTAAAAAAATTACGAGCTTTGATTTTTTGGATTTTTTGGGTTTCCTTTTGTTTTCTTATTATTATTATTTTTTTCATAAATTTGTTTTTGTATATTATTATTAAATATAAGTTTATTTTAAATTATATATATGAGTTTATTTTAAATTATATAAATAGATTTAAATTATTTTAAACAAATTATATAACTATATATATATATATACACACACATTTAAATCAACTTACTTCCATCAATAAGTTGAAGTAGCTCAGGTGGTTAGAGTGTGTGGTTTTTAACCACAAGGTCAAGGGTTCGATCCCTAATGGAGGCATTTTAATTTTTCAATTAACAGTCAAAGACTTTTTGTATAGAAAACTTGACAGAAGAGGCAAAATAACTAATAGTTTGGGTTTCAGGGGGGTGACTGACCATTATTGAAACTAGAGGGACCGTTTATCTAATATGGAAAACCTCGGGTGGGAAAATGATAATTTCCCAAAAAAAAAAGAAGTATTTTGTTTTTTCAATATGTTGTTAAATCATTTTTAAATCCAATGTCTTTTTATTTGACTTTTTTTTTAAATTACTTTTTTTTTAAGTGGATCTCCACCGGTGGAGATCTGTTTAAATGAAAAAAAGTATTTTTTTTTGTTTATATATATTTTAAAAATTCTCAACCACATTATTTTTTTTTTTGAGACAATATATTTATTAATTCAGGTATTTTATTGTAAGCTTTCGTTTATATATATTTTAAAAATTCTCAACCACATTAATTTTTTTTTTGAGACAATATATTTATTAATTCAGGTATTTTATTGAAAGCTTTCGCCACAGGCAGGATTCGAGCCGCTGACCTGGAAGTCATTTCTCCAAACCCCAAACTCGTCCATTTACCAGCCGAGCTACGCCCCTGTTGGCCAACCACATTAATTTCAGTTTTATTAAATCATTATGTGTAATAGTGATTTTACTTTTTTACCCTACCACATTAATTCCCAATCAAGTCTATATGATGTAGTTACTATATTACCCATTAAGGTTAACGGTCAACAAGAGATTTTAACCGAAAATCTAACAGAACGGAGAAAATGACGAATAGTTTCATTTTTAAGTGAATAGAACTAGGTAAAGTTACTATTACGGAAAACTTCAATGACACTTTCCCAATTTTTTATCATTATATTCAAATGAATAGCTAGATGTGGAAGTTATATTTAATAATTAAATCAAAATTTTAAGTTTGATATATTTCGACTTCAGTCTTTAGAATATTATTGCAGATACTCTACATGCACTAAATGTATGTGTGATGAGATTTATACAAAACTCCCTCTTTATATAAATATTCTTTTGTTGGAAATGCAGGAAAGCTTCTATAGAACTTCGAAATCTAGTAAAGAAGGTGAACAATATTAAAATTTGATATGATTTGATTTTTTCTAAGAAAATCTCTAGATTGTTTTGACTCAAAACCTAATGGAATCTTTATTGATCAATCCAACATGACAACAGTAATCTCTAGATCTCTTTTAGTATAGCGAGGTCCAAAGGCTTTGATAGTCCTCTATTGATCAACTATGTTGCTGTATTGACTACTTCTGCCTAGATTTGCTTCGACAACCCTGATTGTAGGTGCATGTTTCTGGTTCTCTCCATCCATGCCATGTTCATCCGTTCTGCTATACCGTTATGCTGCGGTGTGCCCGGCAAAGTCCTTATGAGTTTTATCCAGCTTTAATAGCAAAACTTCTTGTATTCATTGTCTTCATATTCTCCACCATTGTCTGAATGCAACTTCTTGATCTTCAAACCTGTCTCATTCTCAACCATAGCTTTCCACTTCTTGAAAACCTCAAACACTTCAGACTTGTGTCGTAAGAAGTAAACCCATACTTTCCTGGAAGGATCGACGGAAACGTGACGAAATACTGTTTACCCCTGGTTGATGAGACCGAAGCCAGACCCCAAACATCGGTGTGAACTAGTTCCAGCTTCTCATTTTCAGATGCTTTTCTAGTCATCTTGAAGCTCACTCGCTTCCGCTTCCCAATAATAAAGCTTTAATAGAAATCAACCTTAACGGATTTTAACCCTGGCAGCTTACCTCTCGAATGCAGACACTTCAGCCATTGACTACTCATATGGCTAAACCTATGGTGCCACAAATTGGGATCCTCTCTACCCTCTGCCACTGCGGCAGAACCATACCCATCGGTAGTCGTTAAAAAAGACCTGTTCTTAGTTCCCCGGGCGACTTTCATAGCTCCTTTCGAGATCTTCCACTTATCACATGTGAAAGTCGTCACATAACCATTTGACGCTAATTACCATATGGAGATCAAGTTCTTCCTCAAGTCTAGTACGTGCCTCATGTTGTCGAGTTTTCAAACTGACCAATTCAGTTGAATCTTCACATCTCCCTTCCCGGTAGTCGCATGCTTGATCGTCACCAAGATACACCTTACCCAAATTTTTGGAGATGTAGTTCTTGAACAAATCCATGTGTGAAGTGGTATGGAATGACGCCCCATGAGTCTAACACCCAAGATTTTGTCTTGTTTTCTAATGAGTAGATAAGGCAGTCGTCTGACTCCTCTGAATTACAATTGCACTGTTCTTGCCATCGTCCTTCTTGGCAGACCTACACTCACTCGAGTAGTGACCTATCTTGCCACAATTCCAGCACTCAATGTCTTTCTTGCTTCGCTGCTGATTACCCGAATTGTTGCTTTGACGATTCCTGGACTTGGATCTTTCTCTTGACTTTGATCTACTGACTCGCTCCAGGTGGGCGCTTGCAAGTGTACGAGGTCGGAGTGTAGTACAAAAGTAAGTAAAGTTCGTTCCCACGAAGATTGAAGAGTTGATTACCGAAATTGATTGATTCAATTACTATTTGAACAATGATTAAAAAGAGATATTATCTTGAAACTACAATTACTCTAAATTAAACTATCAAGCAACTACAAAGTGAAAGATGAACTTGAAAGTAATAATGAATGTAAATTTATGATGAGAAATGTTAAGACAAAGAATCTACCTCACCCTCTAACTAATTAAGTTCTAGACTCACTCAACTACCCAATTAGTGCACTTGTGTATTGTAGACCCGTGTACCCAACAATAATCTCTAGTCTCCCTCGAGTAGTAGAAATTACATCCAAGCATACCCAAAGCCTATCTCTCGATGACCCTAGAACATATGCATGAATTCATTAAGGACTTTGGCACAGACACAAGAGTCTTACACGCTAGCCTCGCGTATCTCTACCTTACTAGACATATATAGTGGACATTTCATCAAACATGTGGCGTGCATCACCCCTCGGTCCATAACACACCACCAAAAATCATTCACAAGGTGATCAATCTAATGAAAACATTAAGTATTCAAAAACATCCATACATAACACAAGGCATAAATGAATAAAGGAATAGTCTTTATAGATAAAATCAAGGGTTTGATTTCATCAAGTCTTAGCATGAGAAGATTTAGTTCATGTTACAAACTAGAGCCATCCACAACATATATGAAAATAGATACATAGCTCTACAACAAAAAGTAAAAGAGAAAGGGTTAGAGAAAACTAGAGATTATACCTTTTATGGGCAAAGGAGCGACCTTGGGGCTACCTGGATGAGAAACAACTCCAAGTCGCTTTGCTCTCTATCTGAAATAAGTAGTCATGTCCCGAGGTAATAGCGGCCTTGGGGCGACCTGGTTGAGGTTGCATTGAGGTCGCTTTCTTCTCTGTTGATGAAGTCTCAACCTGATGCAATAGAGACCTTGGGGCGACTTTGGCTGAGGTCGCCCTGAGGTCGTTTTCTTCTCTGCTGATGAAGTTCTTGAGCCGATTGCATAGCGACCTTAGTGAGGTTGCCATGAGGTCGCTTTTGCGTCTGTTTTTGTTACTTGAGCTTTTTCTGCTCCACTTCAACTCCATCTATCACCATTAAGATCCAAACCCAACTTTGACCTGCACGACTTGATTTAAAGGTTAAAAACATGGTTTTACCAGAGAGACGTCCACAATTTTATAATAATTTGGGGCTATATTTTCATGTAGGAATGGAGCAATCATCTACCCCGTTGATTTCTGTTCGATTCCTGTTTCTGCCTTATCCACCTTCCATGTTCAGTGTTAAAGATGATGCCTCTGATCTTCTGGGTCATAATAATGTCTACGACCTGTTGGCCTGTTGGAAGGCTAACTTTTCTTTTCCGAATGAGTTGGCGATTGATTGACACGTCATACTTCAACTCTCCGGCATCTGACCGAGAATTATGCACTCCAACACCTCATCATCGAATACGATAGAAACTGAATTTAACTCATCTGTTACTTCGTTGAACACATTTAGTTGCTCCTTGAAACTCTGATTTTCTAACATCTTCAATTTCATTAGCTTCTCTATTAGATGGACATTCCTTGCTGCTGAAGGCTGCTCGTATAATTTCGACAGGGCCTTCATGAGATCTACCGTTGTCTCTTGACTCTTGATGTTGAAGACGACTGATTTCGACAAACTGAATCTAATTGCTCCCAGCGTTTTACGATTCAAAACCATCAACGGAGCATCAGTCATGTCTTTTGGCTTACGTTAGACCACTCAATATTCATCGGACAAGTCATTCGACTTCTCTACTATCGGCAGATACAAATCCTTCTGGTACATATAATCTTCCATATGCATCTTCCAAAAGCTGAAACTCGTACCGTTGAATTTCTCTATCTTGTATGTATCCTTCTCAAACCCCATTTCTCCCACTGAAACTAAAAAGAACAAACAATCTAAACTGATCAACGAAAGAGTCAAATTGAGACGGAATCCGGCCAAAATCCTAAAATTTCCGTTTCAAAGTAAAACATATTAGATTTGAAAGATTTCACATCGTTGAGTCTGCTGGCGGTGTCAATTTTCTCAAATTCTCTACGGATCAGCGTGAATCTGACGATAACTGTTCGGTTTTTCCAAACTTCGACGACCAATTTGAGGACTTTCTGGTTCTTGGTTGATGACGTCCCAGAAAATAATCTTGAAGATCGGCTCATTCTGGTTCTATTGGTGGAGGTGGCCTTGCTCAAATCACCGACGGAAACTGGGCGGCAAAACGGCTCATTTGCAACCTTTGTCGGCCGATTTGACCACTTTTCGGTGATCTTTTAACGACAGCCCAGAAGAGAAACTTGTAGCTCGGATATTTCTAATTCTAATGGTATGGGAGGTGAAAACTCACTCTCTGTGGCTGCCTCCGGCTTCTCTAACTGCGTGTCAATTGTGCGGCTGCTATTCCAAAATCCTAGAACCTTGTGCTACAGAATCCTCAACTCTGGATCCTACCCTAGTATACCCTAAGCCTCGAAACTTAGGCTCTGATACCAGTTGTTCGGGATGTATTGGCTTACGGAATACGCATAACCAAATCACACAAGTAAAAGAAAAATAAGAGACACGAGATTTTACGTGGTTCAACGTAAGCCTACGTCCACGGAACGCACCTGCACTCAACTTCCATTGTGAAATGAGTGTTTACAATAGTGAAGCATTATCTCTCTCCTTACGGCTCTCAATAATTTTTTCTCTCTTCCCTATGCAACACACATTACACACAAGAATTACAAGAGTATTTATAATAGGTCTAGTCTAAAACTAGTAGGAATCATTTCTTAAATAAAACAATAATACACTCCTAAGTAGAATAGATAACCAATCCTAAACATAATAGGAAACATTTCGATATATATGCAATCTATCTATTAAATATATGATTTAATATAATCTCAAAATTAAATATATCACTTGATCAATGTGGATTGTTTGAGTTCTGAAGATTTTATAATTTCTATAAGCATGTTAATTTTTCAGGGTTACTAATATCTTTATAAAATATAAGATTCTTTAGTGTAAAAAATTCAAACAAGTGGGAGATTACAAAGTCACGTAATTCCTATTATATATTTCTTAATTATATCATGTCATTATAAATATTTACATGTATAACAATTGTGGAATATTTACTAGTATACATAACACGGATTGTGTGACGTTTGCAAATATACCTAACAAGCAAAGCTACCAATTTCTACATTTATATTGATGATTGAAATTCTATTGAATACCTTGTTTCCAAAAAATGCTGATTAAATCCACTGTATTTTCATCTTTAAATAAAATTAAGAGAGAGAATGAGAATGAGAAAGAGAAGAGGAAACTAACCACGGTATATATATCACTGTATTTCTTAAAGATTAAGCTATATAAATTCAAATTTCTAACTCAATTTTTTGACTTTACCCTCTCAACTATTTGATTAAATAGAACATGAAAAAATTGGTGGTTGAGATATTGAAGTCAGAAATTTGAGTTGATATAGTCTGAATCATTTATTAATTTGCTTCATTTTGTTTAATTTGATTTGTGTATATCATTGTTTTCATTTACAAATTTGAGCCTGTAATTAATTAATCTGTATAGTGAGTGTTTTCGTTTTTCTTTTCTATTTCAAATACCACAATTTAATAATTATTTTAGGTTCTATGATAATCTAATAAATATGCCAAACATTTGATCATGAAAAAGTATTTTGTCATCGTAATGAATCTTATTAAAAAAATGTTTCGGTATTTGACATAAAATAGATCGAAAAACAAAACAAGCCCAACCAATTAGGCCAACAACAAGAAACATGTTCAAAAGCCCAAAATAAGATAAAATGGAGCGGATTATTTCTTTTAGTTTTCACTATATAAATTTTACGTGCTCATTTTACGTCAACATATAGGTTAATTGGTATTGATGCCGCTAAACTCTTTAAATATTTACACTACGCTCTATGTATTTTTTTTTTTGCATTAAATCTCCTGAACTTTCGTTTTATTGACAAACACTAGGGTTTATTGCCCTCTGTGAGGGGGTATCTGCAATCAGCTTCTGCCAACAAAACGAGAATTCAGGGAGTTTAGTACCGAAAAAAAAATACAGAGGACATAATACAAATTTTTGAAGAGTTTAGGGGACATCAGTGCCAATTAACCCAACATATATTCGTACTCTAGTTTAGATGTTAACCTTTTTGATCAACTTGACCAGCTAAATCACTGATTAATTGATTTCATTCATTAGATTGATCAACTTCTCGCCCCACTAATGTGTATTTCATAATTCATATAACAACTTAAAAAATGATTCAAATCACCTATCGAAAAAGAGTGTATCAATTTGCATATAACCAACCAAATTGGACCATATGTACACAATCGTTTATATTTAATTAATTTAAAACATTTTGGGTATGCACCCGATATTCAGTCATTGTCATGTGATACATACATTTAGTGGTCGTTTGTTTTTTTATCTTAAGACTGAACGGTGCTAAATTTTTCTGAAGACTAAAGAGGGACTGAAATCTGAACTTAAATAACATGTTTTTTTTCTCACATCTGAATGTATTGTCAACACGTATGTTTTTTAAAAGTAAAATTGTCTGGAACTAAGTAATTTTACATTTGTACCCATGTTAAACAATTATGCATATAATATAGAATAAAAACAATCCAAAAATAATAATTATATATGAACATATATGATTATGATCTTCTTCGATTACAAATAAACTTCATTTTTACTAAGAAAAGAAAAATATTTTTTTTTCAAAAAATAAAAGGGTCCGTAGGAAAACTCACACAAAACACTCTAAAAAAATAATATATAAATACATCACCCTAATATCATAATAGAGTATTGATATTAAACATCAATATGAGAAGTAATTAAGGTTCTTTTTTATTTTTAAAACTATTTAAAATAAGCAATATATTAAAATAAAGATTTCTATATCATAAATAATTAGATGAAATTGGAAATATATTATATATGGGGGATAGTATCAGAAGAAAATATTTTAGATTGCATTTAATGTATTGCAATTAAGTGAAAAGTCATGATTTTTTACTTTTTATTTTAAGTGTTTTTTGGTATTTTTAAGTTGTTTGACTACTTAAAAAAACAAACAAAATAACTTAATAATTATGATTCAGACCCATTAAGTTTTAAGTGAAAAAAATAAACGACCCTTTAATCAAATATTGATTAGTGAGTTGTGACTTGTCCTGAGTGTTTCGTGGAAATGCACCGATCAGATAAGATATCGTACAATTTTTTTTTTTTGTGGAATCTTAATAAACACTATTACGACTTTTATGTGAAACTAAACTAGGGTGAGAATTGCATTTCAGACCTTACTTGTAGAGTTCAATCTAACCAGATTCCAGCAGACCTACAATAGTTATGTCAGCTTTCATAAAAGAAATAAAATCATGGAATATTATAATATAACAATATAGGGAGCGCGGTTGCCGGTTGGTTAGTCCGGAAAGGAAACGAGTGATTTAAAAGTGAAACTTGCTATTCTGTAAGTTTTCGATCTCTCAGTTTTCAAGAAGCTACTTGCAAGCTTTCTTAGCATTTTCCCTCAGTTTTCCAACACGACTGAGATGTTGTTTGTTAGCTTGAATACCACCGGCCAATTCTCTCTGTTTTTCTTTTCTAGTAATTACATTTCAAGTATATAACTATATGGCCCTTTAGGATGCTACTCAGTACCATTCGCACTCTTACCATTCACATAAATTTACCTCTGATGTGACATATCTACATAATCTGTCCGATGTATTAATCATGTCATCACATAAATACATGTAGCGTTACAGAATCAATTGTCAAGGTGGTGCAACATTATATATATATATATCAACAGTACTTTATTTTTATACGGACTCATTGAACTAATTATTCAGGCCACGAAACCAATTATCCGAGTCTCGAACAGCTTCTAGATTGTGTGATGAATTGTTCAGGATAGCTCCAATTGTGATAATCGTGCAGGTTGCAAATCGGATAACACCTGATAATTTCTAATAACCAGCTAAGTATTTGATTAAACGGGCATTGATTTGGTCAATATTCAATTACATATAATTACCTTGTTAATTCCAGTATCAAAAAAAGAATTTAGCTTGTTAATTCTCATTCCGTGTGAGCCCTACATGTAAACTTCGATCCACATAAAAATTAAACGTCAACTGCGCCGTGAAGAAGATGCAATTTAGAATATTCGAGAGAAGAAGAGGCAAAAAGATTTTCTAAGATTTTCTAAGATTATTTATATGGGAGTTTTTATTAAAAAAAAAAAATCAGTAAAACTAAAATCATTTGACGTGTTATTTAAAAAGAGAGAAAAAAAACAATAAAGCATTTTTATGTAGCTATTTTAAGTTCCTACAAAAAAATATAGCTATTTTAAGGGTTTCAAAAGACAACGCAACACTCCATTATATATAACCCTTTCATGCAAAAAAAAACCACTTCATTATATATATACACTGGGAGTCTGACATTCCCTTAAGTTTGACATAAATTCAGTTAAAGAATTAACAAGTATATATTTAGAATTGAACTAATAAAAAATCAAATTGTCTATAATTATTAAAAATTTAAAATGAAAATATTATTTTATAAAAAAAGTAAAATTAATATAAATAATTTAAAAGTTAGAATTTTTTTTATTAAAAATTAAAAAAAAAATCAGTAAAAAATAAAGATAATTTTTATCTTTAAACATAGTGAAAATAAATAAATTTTAAAATAAATATAATTTAAAGTTTTAAATACATTTTTTATTTACCATTTTAAAATTAGTTTTAATTTATGAATACATTGAAAATATTTTATTTTTCAATTAATTTACTTTAACTATTTTTTATAAAAATATTTTCTTCATTTTTAAATTTTAATAAGTATGAGCAATTTTTTCTTTTATTAGTTCAATTTTAACAATGGCATATGTATTGCATTTACTCTTTTGACAATGAGTAAAATTGTTGTTTGGATGGAAAAGTAATGATTTGTTTTGAAAATACTAAATAGTGAAAAATAATAATTTTTTGTTTTCAATTTTATAGTTATAACTTAAAAAAATCAAAAACAACTTTAGAAAACATGTAAACAAACAACTTTAAGGTGCGTCTTGTATTGTTTTTTAAATAGCATTTTCTAAAATCATTTAGGTAAATGATATTAGTGTTTTCTAAGTTGTTTTTAAAATTTTGAAATGTGTACAGTATCATTTGCTATTAACAGTTTCTTTAGAAAATGAATACAATGAAAGTGTCTTAGAGATATTTGAAAATTACAAAATTGTGTTATTATTATTTTTCAATTACAAAATTGAGTTATTATAATTTTTTACTTTCTAAAAACTATTACTGTTGTATTTTCTTTTTAAGTTCCAAGAAGTTTCTAATCAAACCCCGGTAAATACTCCAAGCGTCTTTTCAAAAAAAAAAAAAAAATTTATATAAACACCCCAAATCGCTGGTAACATTTGCTTGTCACATACTCACATACACATTTCTTCGTCTAACAAGTAATAATTTCTCTTCACTCTTCTGCTTCCTCCAATTTTTAAGGTACATGTTAACATCAACTTTTGTTTATTTGGTTGTCACTTTAATCAATCTTTTTTCCCATATCTTCATGCACAATCTCTCGACTGTCACCAGTTTAACATGAATTTGCACGGTGTAAAGATGAAAAAAAAAAATCTACATTTTGCACCAGTACCAATCATCAAGATTTCTCACCTTTTCAAAAAAAAAAATCGAGGTTTCTAAAAAAAGGAAAAACCGTTTAGAACCCCCACACTCAATCAATTCTTGTACATAATAACATCAAATTTATTCTATGTCACAATTATTAATAACAAGCTTCGTTCCTTTTTTAAAAAAATTATTGCAGATTACAATTTAATTACTTAAGTTTTGGGAGAGACTCATCCTAGCCACCACCAGAACCACAAGCTCGAACTGATCAAGTCTGTAAAACAAATGCGATGGCTGCAAGGAGATGTGAGTTTTGAAAAGTTACAGATGCGAGAAGTGTGATTTTGATCTTCACAAATATTGTATGTTCAACAAACCAATCACCCACCACGAGTTCTACGAAAACTGCACGTTCAATTTCTTTGATCAACCACCCGGTAGAAAATGCTGTAAAAGATACTGGAATAAGTGTGGAAAACCTGTCAAGGGTTTCGTGTACCACTGCAAAGAAAAGGACTTGGATTTGCATCCGTGTTGTCGAAACCTTCCAAGAAAGTTGGAAGTCGATAAGGTTGAATTTGATCTTCGTGATGATGGGGTGTTGGACAAGGAGTGCCTTTGGTGCGAGAAGAAAAAGCTTCAAGGAAGTGTTTCTGTGGTCAAGGGTGTTAGGGATTTGAACCGATGATCGCGGAAGCGTCATACCTAATATACGCCTATAACTCATAGCAATTAACGTTAGTAGCAGAAAAATAAGATGAGAGAAAATAAACTAATCACAACACAAGATATACGTGGAAAACCCAAATCGGGTAAAAAACCACGAGCCGTCAGGACGACAGAGAAAGTTCCACTATATGATAAATTGTTACAACCATATACTCCATGATTCTCTCTCACACCTTATCCCCAAACCATTCTCACAACGCTCACAAGATCCTCGCCAAGAACCCCCCAATATCCCCTAGGTCTCCCCTGAATATCACCCACAGATCTTATATTTGATCCACTGATATTCCCTTGGATCCCTCCCTGGATATTCCCTCGGGTCTCTCACCCGGATCTCACCACTCTCTGATGTTACATGGTGTTTCTTGACTCCATACAAATAACCTAATTACAAGGTCTATTTATACTAGCTATAGGGAGTTTAAGATAAAAGGAAATTCTACTCCTAAACATATAAGAATTACTTGTTCCACATAAATATTATTTCCTATTTATGACAAGTCTTCTTGTAAGTAGAAATCTTTTCCTTCAAACATAAGACTTTCCTATTCTTCATGAAGACAAACTAATTTTCCTTTTCCAATAAGCACAAGAACTTTCCAGAAGAAAACCTTTCCTTTTTCGCGCAACATTCATGATCTGGGCAAAATCCGCTATTACCGCGGTCTAGGTCGCGGTGTGCACCCCGCTCCTTACACCGCGGAAAAGCCACTGAAGTTCACCGCTCAGAATACCGGGGTTGGTGCCTTTGCCTCCGCCACGGTCTACACCGCGCTATACATACTGGAATTGACCACTCCCTGTGCCGCGATCCATGCGCTTGTCCGCATCGCGGTCCACGCCGCGGTTTCTTCCAGAATCCGTTTCTTCAGTTCATCTTCGGTCTTCAAGCTCCCTCAAACACCAACTCTAACTTCCAAACGTATCCCACATCTTTAGGAAGTTCCAACATCAGTTGAGTCTCGTTTGGTTCATATCGGGTTCACTTGAGAATACGAGCCAAAACCTAACAATTCTCCCATTTGGCTTGAATTCTCAAGACCTTTGTCCACAGCCACAATTCTCCATACCGAGAATCACCATACCCCACCACAAGGTATAACCACTTAGGAACGAACCATTCTAAGATTTCTTTTCTTTCTATTTTTTGTGTTCGTTGTTCCGGCACCATGTCGAAAAATAACCTGCTGAAATTGTGGTGCAACTCCTCACGTCAGATTACCAGGGAGTTCGTCAGCCATCGACATCCTTGTCCACCATACACCTTGCACCACCTTCTGACCAATGTCTTGTGCACAATTATGGACCACTAGCAGCAACATATCCTCTTCCATGGCCAGTGGGGAAAACTGCCAAAAGGATAAACATGTCCTTACATCACCCAACCCTGTGAAAGACCTTTTGTCCTTACATCACATACCTGGTGAAAGACTTGCTACTAGAACTGGGAATACTTTGCCGGATAAGCCTCACACCACACCAGAGACTTCGAGCGTTCCTCCTCCTTCCTTTTTTTTTATTATCGCATTTAGGAGGTTTTTTTTTAATCGCCTTGTGTAACCCAGATTGGACCTCCATGACTTGTACCTGCCACCACAAGCCAAAATTCTCCTCCATCTATATTCTCCTTTTCATCAAACCCTACCGAGTTTGAAACCACTTTCAAGACGTATCTCCATTGCTAAACCAAAATTAGGCAACCATCATCATCATCCCAATACCACTAAGTCCTCCATACGATCTCTCGTAAAGACTTGAAAAAATGCCATCTCCAAACCATGAGGCTCTGATACCAATTGTTAGGGATTTGAACCAATGATCGCGGAAGCGTCATGCCTAATATACGCTCATAACTCATAGCAATTAACGTTAATAGCAGAAAAATAAGATGAGAGAAAATAAAACCAATCACAACACAAGATATACGTGGAAAACCCAAATCGGGTAAAAAACCACGGGCCGTCAGGACGACAGAGAAAGTTCCACTATATGATAAATTGTTACAACCATATACTCCAGGATTCTCTCTCACACCTTAACCCCAAACCATTCTCACAACGCTCACAAGATCCTCACCGAGAACCCCCCCCCCCCAATATCCCCTAGGTCTCCCCTGAATATCACCCACGGATCTTATATTTGATCCATTGATATTCTCTTGGATCCCTCCCCGGATATTCCCTCGGGTCTCTCACCCGGATCTCACCACTCTCTGATGTTACATGGTGTTTCTTGACTCCATACAAATAACTTAATTACAAGGTCTATTTATACTAGCTATAGGGAGTTTAAGATAAAAGGAAATCCTACTCCTAAACATACAAGAATTATTTGTTTCACATAAATACTATTTCCTATTTATGACAAGTTTTCTTGTAAGTAGAAATCTTTTCCTTCAAGCATAAGACTTTCCTATTCTTCATGAAGACAAACTCTTTTTCCTTTTCCAATAAGCACAAGAACTTTCCAGAAGAAAACCTTTCCTTTTTCGCGCAACATTCATGATTTGGGCAAAATCCGCTATTACCGCGGTCTAGGTCGCGGTGTGCACCCCGCTCCCTACACCGCGGAAAAGCCACTGAAGTCCACCGCTCAGAATACCGCGGTTGGTGCCTTTGCCTCCGCCACGGTCTACACCACGCTATACATACAGGAATTGACCGCTCCCTGTGTCGCGATCCATGCGCTTGTCCGCATCGCGGTCCACGCCGCGGTTTCTTCCAGAATTCGTTTCTTCAGTTCATCTTCGATCTTCAAGCTCCCTCAAACACCAACTCTAACTTCCAAATGTATCCCACTTCTCTAGGAAGTTCCAACATCAGTTGAGTCTCGTTTGGTTCATATCGGGTTCACTTGAGAATACGAGCTAAAACCTAACAAGGGGCTGGTCCTATGTGTCCAAGTGTGAGGAGTATCGTTATCATGTGTATTGTGCCACTGAAATGGTGGTTAAGGAATTTAAAAAAGACTAAAAGGAAATGAAATTGCTTGAGGAATTCAAAAAGAGTCTAACAACAACAACAACAACAACAACAACAACAATGATGATGATGATAGTAGTGGGTTGGCTGTGGCTTTGAAAAACATGGAGCTACCTATTGAAGGTGATCGATGCCAAAGAAGAAGTGGTACGAAGAAATATATTAGGATTGCAAAGATGTTTTTCAAAGTGTTTGTGTGTATTCTTGTTGGCGATCCAACCGTATCTCTTGTTTGTCTCTTGGTGGAGTTGCTTGCAAAATGATGAGTTCCATAGGGTGTTTCATGTTTTGTTTGTTTGTTTTTGTGTGTAATTTGCAGTCAGTCAGGGGTCATCTAGGCTTTTAATTTGCTACCATATTGTTGCATGTGTACGTACTTAACTTGATTTTTATCATTGTTTTTCATTTGCAAATTTAAGTCTGTAATTAATATATATAGTGAGTCTTATGGTGATGATTGATGACTTGATCTTAATTATTGACTTATTTGATAACTATGTCAATAGAACAAAACTGAAATTTGATATGTGAGATTCTGGGGGTGGCAAAATTTGTAAAATTTTATGAGATTCTGAAATACATCATGAGATCTTGTAAAGCTCAATAGTAGATTGAAGTTCCACAGCCTAATGTGACTTTGTGATAAGGGCGATCATTTATTCCGATAACATTATTCGGTTAAACAATGTTTAGATTTGAATTGCAACTGCAATGGTATATATTAATATATATATATATATAAACAATTTTTATATTATCAGTTCGTCCTGATATAAAATATATCAGAATATATCAGGACGAATAATGTGGACCATTAGATTTACATATTTTGACTCAAAGTATATGCACTTAACAAAACTTCTCCATAATCTGTGGTTCACATTCTTCGTTATGACATATTTTATATCAGGACGAACTGACAGTAGAAAAACTATATATATATATATATATATATATATTGTTAATTCGTCCTGATATATTTTATATCATTACGAAGAATGTGGATCACAGATTATAAAGAAGTTTTGACAAATGCATACACTTTGAGTCAAAGTATGTAAATCTAATGGTCCACATTCTTCGTCTTTATATATTTTATATCAGGACAAACTGACAATAAAAAAATTGTATATATATAGATTGATATATATAATAGATGGAAGGTAATTAAAAAAATAATAATAAAGGTGCTAAATGGGCTGGGCGGCCTAAGTCCAACCCAAGCCTGTGTCAAACCATAAGGTTGGGTTGGTTGAGCTTTACTTTGAAGGCTCGTGAGACCGTAGGATACAAGGTCAGGATTAATAATTGACGAGATGATGTTGGTCCCTCACACTTACATCATGATGTTATGGGTTCTAGTCTTCACCTCTCCTAAAAAAAACCTTGAATTTATATAATATTTCAAAAAATGAAATCAATAGTATTACATACATAATAAGTTAAAGTTCGTCAAGTTTCCCAAACTCGTGTGGGTAAGCCCGGTCTAGACAATGATCATGGACATGGTTGAGTCTCATAAACAAGTTTAAGGTCCAGTTCATACCCGATCCTCAAACCTGAATAGGCTTAAAAATTACGATCTGACCCGACCCATTTAACACCTCTATAATCGATAAAGTCCACAATGTATCCATCATGAGTAAACTTAAAAATTTACTTAAAAAAATGTAAATAAAACATATATCATAATCCAAACTACAATAATATTTCAAGACTTTAATTGCAATGTTGTTACTAAATTAAATTCTTTTAGGGAGTGCATAGGATGAGAAAACGGATAACATTGTGGTGCAAACGAAGGCGATGAGGAGGAGGCTGCCAGCTGCATATACCTTGTTGAAGAACTTGTCTGGGTCGCTTACTTCTAGAAAGACTGCCTTCATATCTTTCGTAGCCCCGAACCAAGCCACAGCTCCAGTGGCTAATAATTAAGTACGATACAATCTGACCCATAAGAAACATAGATGTTAATACGGGTTGTTGTATTGGGTAGACATGTAAAATGGGTCGTGTTGATCCAGATCGGCAGATCGGACAGTTTTTTGTGTATCACAGGACATGTTTGAGAATTGAGACCTAATATTTGGAACAAATTAGCTAAGGCCAATTGGCCTAGCTAGCACAGCTTGAGAGGGGCCTAACATGGCAATGCGGTGTTGGGTCTGTAACATGATTCTTTTTAGAACTAATTACACCAACCTCCCCTGAGGTTTGCTCTTTTACACACAAAAACAACTTTATTGAAAACTGACACTCGCCTCCCCTGTCGTCAGTCAACGTCCGTTACATTTAACCATTGACCATAGCAAGAAGGGTAATATTGTCTTTTGACTTAAATTAAATTGAATTTAAAATTAAAATATATAAAAAACTAATTAAAAAACAAAATAATTTTTACTCTCTCTCTCACGCGTTCACATCACCAAACCCTAATAAAAGTTTTCTCTATCTCTCACTCTATCATCAACATCAAATAAAAATTTTCTCTATCTCTCTCATCCATCATCAACATCAAACCTCCCCTTCATCGTCAAAATCAAACCTCCCAATAGGAAGCAGCGACGACGGTGACCAGAAGCAGCGACGATAACGACCAAAAGCAGCGACGAAGACGGCGGCGATGACCAGAAGCGACGACGACGACCGGAAGCGCGACGACGACGACGACGACAACGATGACCAGATCTCTATCTCTTCTTCTTCTTTCTCGGCTTCGAGGTGGTTGATGGTGGTGGTGAGATTGATTGATGGTGGTGGTTGACAGCGCGATTGATTGATGGTGGTGGTGAGATTGATGGTGGTGGTGAGATTGGTGGTGGTGGTGGTGGTGGTTGACAGTGTGTGGATGTGGGTTTTGTGGGTTTGATAATAAATTGGGTTTAATTTTAGATTGATGAATTGAGGATGGATTTTAGGGTCGATGTAATGATTTTAGGGTCAATTTTTTTGTTTTTGAAAAGGGTTGTGTAGTTTGATTTGAAGATTAAAATTTAGGATTTTGTTCTTGGATTGTGTTGTATGGTGGCCAAGAAAATGTACGGTGATTGATTGAAGATGATTTTTTTTTTAAATTTCCAGATTGCTTAAAAAATGGTGTTTGATTGAATATACTTTTTTTTCCCGATTTGAAGAAACTCTGCTGACTTTTTTTATTTGGAATTGTTTTGGTTTCTGGTTTGTGTTTTGGAATTCAATTTGGGTTTGTGATGTTGAGATACTGTTTTGATTGATGATATATATTGGGTGTTGGAGTGGAGAATTGATGAAGATGAGTTTGTGAAAAATGGTGATGAAGATGGAATGATTTATGGTTGATGTAATGGTTTCTGGAAAAAAAAAATTAGGGTTGATGATAATGAATGATTTCTGAAAAAAAAATTGGGTTGATGATAGTGGTGATTGATTTCAGGAAAAAAAAATTCATTTTAATTTTTTTTTTTTTTTGCCATTTAAAAAAAAATGGATCTAGTTGATCTCCGCTGTCCATCTCATGAGATGGTGAGATGGACGGTCTAGATCTCCACCAAATCCATTTTTTTTATTTAATTCATTTAATAATAATAATAATAATAATAATTATTATTATTATTATTATTTTAATTAGTTTTTTATAATTAGTTTTTTTTTTCATTTTTTATTTATAATTATAGGGGTAGTTTTGTCTTTTGAAGGGTCTTAGACGGTCAACAATTAGTTTTAACTGCCGTTGACTAACGGTAGGGTAGGCGAGTGTCAGTTTTCAATAAAATTGTTTCCGTATGTAAAAGAGCAAACCTCAGGGGAGGTTGGTGTAATTAGTTCTTCTTTTTAATTATATACGCCAAACAATAAGATTATTTTAGAGTGTTATTTCATTAAAAAAAAAAGGAGAATCGTAAATAACTCTTAACTTTTGATTAAATATTAAATCAAACCCTCTGATTTGAACAATCAGTAAAAAAAACCCAATCATTAATTGACCATTAGCTGACTTTAATTAAATCTAATAAAATATAATTATTTAATTGGTTTTTTCTATAATTGAACTAAAAAAATAATGAAAAAATATATTAAAAATAATTTAGAAAATAAAAAAAAAACATTTTAATGAAAATTAATATATAAAAATATATTATAACAAAGCAATAAGATCATTATAAAATTTAAACCAAAAATTTATTTTAAAATATAAAAAATTGTTTTTGTATGAAATTGATTTTATTATTAGTAGTATATATCTTTATTATATTTTCCTTTATTTAAATTGTAATATATATATATATATATATATACATATATACGGTCTTTCTACTGTCTGTTCGTCCTGATATAAAATATATCAGGACGAAAAATATGGACCATATTATGGAGAAGTTTTGAAAAATGTATACCCTTTGAGTCAAAATATGTAAATCTAATGGTCCACATTCTTCGTCATGATATATTTAATATCAAGACGATCTGACAATAGAAAAATTGTACATATATATAAAGATAACTAACGGTCAACTAACTATTAACTAATAGTAAGGGGGTTTCGCTGATTGTTCAAACCAAATGGTTTGATTTAACATTTGATCAAAAGTCAAGGGGTTATTTACGATTCTCTCTTCAAAAAAAATATTTTTGTTTTTTTTTTGGGTTGACAGAAGATTTACAACTTCATAATTAAACACAAGAAACAATCTAGAGAGGCGTTTCATAATGCCGGCCAACTATGATCCTCGTTATAAGGAGAAAATCTTGGGTGCACCCAGTACAACACTCAGCATGTGCTGAGTGTTGCACCTGGGCCAATTCAATTCTGACACCTCATCCAACTTAATCAAGCAACTCATCTAACTCAGCTTTTACAAAACCTCCCATCTGCGAACAAAACCCTCACGTTCCTCGATGGCTGCGAGCCAACTCCTCCTCCGCTCCCACCACCACCACACCCACTAGCTCCTCCTCCTTCATCTCGAAAGTCCTGATATATTTTATATCAAGACGATTTAACAATAGAAAAATTATATATATATATATATATATAAAAAGTTAACTAACGGTCAACTAACTATTAACTAATAGTAAAGGGGGTTTCGCTGATTGTTCAAACTAGATGGTTTGATTTAACATTTGATCAAAAGTTAAAGGGTTATTTACTATTCTCACTTCAAAAAAACTATTTTTGTTTTTTTTAGTTGACAGAAGATTTACAACTTCATGATTAAACACAAGAAACAGTACAGAGAGGTTCTATGATCAACGTTACTAGGAGAAAACCTTGGGTGCACCCGGTACAACACTCAGGATGTGCTGAGTGTTGCTTGCACCGGGACCAATTAGACATGCTGAGTGTTGCACAGGAACCAATTAAATTCTGACACCTCATCCAACTTAATCAAACAACTCATCCAACTCAGGAACTCATCCAACTTAGCCTTTACAAACCCTCCCATCAGCGAACAAAACCCTCCCGTTCCTCGGCGGCTGCGAGCCGGCTACTCCTCCTCTCTCACCACCACCACACCCACCAGCTCCTCCTCCGCCACCTCGAAAAACCGCGGAGTCCCTGAACTTCCGCTCCACCTCCAGAAACTCCCAACGAAACCGGTTTCGCGTCGCCGTCGTCGCTGCACATCCGCCACCTCTTCCACCGCCGCCTTGCCGTAGAAACATCCGGCGCTGCCACATCCCTCTTCAAGAAGCTGCCGATCTTCCTCTTCTTCTTCTTCATCAAAATGAAGGACCCACCAAACCGCCGAATTTTTGTTTTTATTGCGAACCACAGCAAACACAACGAAGAAGAAGATGATGATGATGATGATTATATATATACATGTAAATATAGATTTTAATTTTTGATTTTTATTTTTAGAATTTTTCGGGCTCTGAATCTTCATTTGATAGAGAATCAATAGAGATTTGTTAATTTATTTCCATTTTCATTTTCTGGGTTTTGTTTGATTTTTTATTTTTTGTTCTTGAAATTTGATCAAGTGATTTTTTTTCCTGGTGATCCATTAAATTCAACCATTGTTGTTAAGCTCTCTGTGTGGATCTGGTGGTACTTGGCTGACATAGATTAATATTAAAATCAAAAATAATAAAAAAATATAAATTGGCTTTCATAGAAAAGCTCAGAGGATAGAACAAAATAGACAGATGAAAAATCAATGAAAACACTTAGGAATATATGCAGCAACAGTGAACAAGTATTCCCAGAAACCATGGAGCAAAAACCACATTTGAAATCCCATAAAAGTTGAAAATTTTAAGCATCAAATTCTTCATGGATTTAATTAACTCTCTTTTAAATTGTAGAATTTCAAAAACCAAAAAACTAACCTTTTTCAACAAATTTGGGGATTTTATCACAAATTTGACCCAACAAAGTAGAAAGTTGCAGCTTTGAAGTTGAAGCTATCACTGTAAACCGGGTTCGATTGTGAAATGGGTTTTTATTTGAAGAGGGGTGTGGCTGCGCCGGATGTTTCTGCTGCGAGGCGGCGGTGGAGGAGGTGGCGGATGTGTAGCGACGACGGAGGAGGAGCTAATGGGTGTGGTGGTGGTGAGAGGGGAGGAGGAGCCGACTCGCAGCTGTCGAGGAACAGGAGGGTTTTGTTCGCTGATAGGAGGGTTTGCAAAAGCTGAGTTGGATGAGTTGTTGGATTAAGTTGGATGAGGTACCAGAATTTAATTGGCCCCAGTGCAACATTCAGCATGCACCGAGTGCACCCAAGATTTTCTCCATTAACGGAGGATAAAGCTACAGAAACCAAGGTATTATAAATAGAATTTCAACCGCATATATAAATTTAAAAGGCAGTGTTAACATACAATCACTTTTTTACTATAAATAGAAATAAATACACATCGATGTATGTATTTATTATCTCTTTATTATAAATGGAAAATAGAATCACAATTTTAAAATATATACTAGTGGTCTATAAACTTAAGTTCAATTAACAACATTAAATGAACCATTAAATTTTCAAGACAAATATGTAATTCAATATAAAGATTTTTATCCTTCAAATTAATTTCAAACTATAGAACTTGGTGAAGTTTCTTGAGCAAACCAATTTGGTTTAGATTCCCAAAATATACTGTTAATTTTTATACATAGCAGCTAGCTAGAGCACAAATCAATTCATTACTAAGTTGGATCAGGATCACAAGCCCAAACTGGTGAGCTCTAACAGACTCTACATATGCGATGGCTGCCGAAGAGATAGGAGTTGGTGCACATTACAGATGTGACAAGTGCGATTTTGATCTTCACAGGGATTGTATGTTCAATGAGCCAATCACCCACCACGACTTCTACAAAAACTGCACCTTCGAATTCTTCGATAAACCATTCCGTAGTAAATGGTGGGGTGAAAGCAGATACTGCTATGTGTGTGGGAAACCTGTGAAAGGCTTCTTGTACCACTGCAAAAATAGGGACAAGGATTTGCATCCGTGTTGTCTAAACCTTTCAAGTAAACTGGAAGTAGATAGTGATGAATTTGAGCTCTTTAGTGATGGACTGTGGGAGAAGAAGTGCCTTTGGTGCAAGGAGAGGGTGCTTAAAGGAACCGTTTCTGAGATCAGGGGATGGTCCTATGTGTCGCGGTGCGACAAATATCATCTGCATGTGTATTGTCCAACAAATAATGTTCATTTTAATAGCGGCTAGAATATCACGTACATTTTAGTTGATCATTACAACTTATGGGAGAAACTCATTTTAGCCACAGGCACAAGCTCGAACTGAGCAGCTGTAGCAAACTCTACAGATACGATGGCTGCCAAGAGATTGGTGTTGGGGCACGTTACAGATGCGACATGTGCAATTTTTATCTTCATAAGGACTACTGTATGTTCAACGAACCAATCACCCACCATGACTTCTACAAAAACTGCACCTCCGAATTATTCTATCGATCGCCAGGTATAAATTGGCACGGTCATGGTGTAAAAGATACTGCAATGCGCGTGAGAAAACTGTGAAAGGTTTTGTATACCGCTGCAGAGAAAAGGACTTGGATTTGCATCCGTGTTATATAAATTCGATCATAATAATGTTGAATTTGAGCTCTATCATAAGGTGTTGGAGACAGGGACGGTTAAAGGGTAACCGGGCCTTAGGCAAAAATTTAAAATGAGATATTGCGATTCCACATCCCTTTTTTCTTGCTACAGGCCCAATTTTGCGAATCAAATAATTTTTCTATTTTTTTTAGTTTTTCGTATCCGGATTTATATTTTCTACTAGACATGTCGAATATTCTATTATCAGTTATCAAACCTTAAAAAAAACAAATAATTTTGTTGAAAGCTTTCGCCATTAGTCATTTACCCAAACCTCAAGATCGTCCATCTACCAGCTGAGCTACGCCCATGTTGGCTTGTTACAATTAAAAATAAAATAAAGTAATAGATTTTGGAACAATTAAACATGAAATGTTTGTGAAAGAGTGCGTAGAGAAACAATGAGAGGGTTTGATTGCAGTAGGGGAGATTGTTTTTGCAGTAGGATGGTTTGATTGAGCATAGAACAGTAAAAAATAATAGATTTTAGTGTGAATATATAATTAAAAAAAATTAACCATATGTTTTTTAGGAAGACGTTAATGAGTATTTAAAGTCCACGTTATAATGATTTACTTGATAATATGAATCTTTGATTTGAAAATAGGAATGAACAATAATTTATAAGTCTAAATATATATTTTTTGAATAATAAATAGAGAGATAAATATTGGTTATTAATTGTTTAAATATATATATATATATATATATATATATATTGATAATAAAAATATGGGTAGTGCTAACATGTACCTTAGGGCACATGTTAAGAATGCACATGTTAAGAATATAAAAATATCTTTTATAAGAAACTCAATTATTGTATTTATTATAACAATACAATATATATTGTTGTCGACTTTCTATATTTAGTAATTTATGTATTCTTAACATGTGCCCTAAGGCACCGGTTAACACTACCCTAAAAATATAGGGTCTTGATTTTAGGTGCGGCTTAGGCAACTACCTCAGTTGCCTAGCCGGCCCTGATTGGAGAAGAAGTGCTATTGGTGCGAGAAGAGGAAGCTTCCAAGAAGTTAGTTGCAAGTCTATCATTGTTTTCGTTTGCAAATTTGTGTCTGTAATTGGAAATGCAAGAGAGTTTCTGAGGCACTTCTGTGTAATTTCGTATGTAAACAAGAAATCTAATAAAGAAATGAACAATGTTAAAATTTGATTATTTTTCCCCAGAAAATATCTGGATTGTTTTGTTGCTGTTGGAGCCAAAACCTATTGGAATCTTTATTGATCAATCCAACACGACAACACTACACATTTGACTGTTAGTTTAAATCTGGGGCGCACACGTTAAAAAATTAACAATACAAAAACAAAAAATTGTAGAGCAGGTTCTTATAATGAATATTACAACGCGTAGTGATTAAAGAAATATATTTAATTTGTTGACCAAAGGAAAGTCTGTTCAATCAAATAATATCTAATGCAATGTATTGTTGATCATCGATCGGTTATATTATATGCAGCTGACTAGCTAAAAATGTTGCAATATCATACAAACATGATTAGTTATAATTTGGTCTTGTTGTGAAACGAGTGATGAATTTTTCAGATTTCCAATATTTTTTTAATATCTCAATAATTGCACTGCTAGTACCAGTCTTTGAATCATCAAATATTTCAAGAAAACAAACTAAACTAAACTAAACTGCATGATAAAGTAATCAAACAATAGTTAGTTAAATTTAGATAGAAGATAATATATATTTGATGTCAGCTGATTAACACAATCCATTAAGTATATGATTTAAAATATTAAATATATTTATTGAATGTGGATGGTTTGAGTTCCAAAGATTTTATAATTTCTATGTATGAGCATGTTAATTTTTCAAAGTTATATCTGGGGGTGGGCACAAATACCGTATCGAAAGTTCTACTATATGATAAATTGTTATAATCATATACTTCAGGATTCTCTCTCACACCTCAACCCCAAACCATGCTCACAAGATCCTCACCAAGAACCCCGCAATATCCCCTAGGTCTCTCCTGAATATCACCCACGGATCTCTAACTTGATCCACTGATATTCCCTTAGATCCCTCCCCGGATATTCCCTTGGGTCTCTCACCCGGATCTCACCACTCTCTGATGTTTCATGGTGTTTCTTGACTCCATACCAAATAACCTAATTACAAGGTCTATTTATACTAGCTATAGGGAGTTTAAGATAAAATGAAATCATACTCCTAAACATACAAGAATTACTTGTTCCACATAAATACTATTTCCTATTTATGACAAATCTTCTTGTAAGTAGAAATCTTTTCCTTCAAGCATAAGACTTTCCTATTCTTCATGAAGACAAACTCTTTTTCCTTTTCCAATAAGCACAAGAACTTTCCAGAAGAAAACCTTTCCTATTTTCGCTTAACATTCCTGATTTAGGCAAAATCCGCTATTACCGCGGTCTAGGTCGTGGTGTGCACCCCGCGACCTACACCGCAAAAAAGCCACTAAAGTCCACTGCTCAGAATACCGTGGTTGGTGCCTTTGCCTCCACCGCGGTCTACACCGCGCTATACATACTGGAATTGACCGCTCCCTGTGCAGCGATCCATGCGCTTGTCCGCATCGCGGTCCACGCCGCGGTTTCTTCCAGAATCCATTTCTTCAGTTCTTCTTCGGTCTTCAAGCTCCCTCAAACACCAACTCTAACTTCCAAACGTATCCCACGTCTCCAGGAAGTTCCAACATCAGTTGAGTCTCGTTTGGTTCACATTAGGTTCACTTGAGAATACGAGCCAAAACTTAACACTAGCTACCACCAGAACCACAAGCTCGAACTGATCAAGTCTGTAAAACCCTTCAAATGCGATGGCTGCAAGGAGATGGTAGTTTTGAAAAGTTACAGATGCGAGAAGTGTGATTTTGATCTTCACAAATATTGTATGTTCAACAAGCCAATCACCCACCACTAGTTCTACGAAAACTGCACCTTCAATTTCTTCGATCAACCACCCGGTAGAAAATGCTGTAAAAGATACTGCAATGCGTGTGGAAAACCTGTCAAAGGTTTCGTGTACCACTGCAAAGAAAACGACATGGATTTGCATCCGTGTTGTCGAAACATTTCAAGAAAGTTGGAAATCGATAAGGTTGAATTTGATCTTCGTGATGATGTGGTGTTGGATAAGGAGTGCCTTTGGTGGGAGAAGAAAAAGCTTGAAGGAAGTGTTTCTGGGGTCAGGGGCTGGTCCTATGTGTCCAAGTGTGAGGAGTATCGTTTTCATGTGTATTGTGCCACTGAAATGGTGGTTGAGGAATTTAAAAAAGACCAAAAGGAAATGAAATTGCTTGAGGAATTCAAAGAGGAGTCTAACAACAACAACAACAATGATGATGATGATGATGATGATGATGATGATAGTAGTGGGTTGGCTGTGGCTTTGAAAAACATGGAGCTACCTATTGAAGGTGATCGATGCCGAAGAAGAAGTGGTAAGAAGAAATATATTAGGATTGCAAAGATGTTTTTCAAAGCGTTTGTGTGTATTCTTCTTGGCGATCCAACCGTACCTCTTGTTTGTCTCTTGGTGGAGTTGCTTGCAAAATGATGAGTTCCATAGGGTGTTTCATGTTTTGTTTGTTTGTTTGTTTTTGTGTGTAATTTGCAGTCAGTCAGGGGTCATCTAGGCCCTTAATTTGCTACTATATTGTTGCATGTGTACGTACTTGATTAATTTGATTTTTATCATTGTTTTTCATTTGCAAATTTAAGTCTGTAATTAATCTATATAGTGAGTGTTATGGTGATGATTGGTGGCTTGATCTTAATTATTGATTTATTTGATAACTATGTCAATAGAACAAAACTGAATTTTGATATGTGAGATTCTTGGGGTGGCAATCTTTGTAAAACGTTATGAGATCCTGAGATACATCATGAGATCTTGTAGATCTCAATATATAGTAGATTGAAGTTCCACCGCCCAATCCCCAATGTGAATTTGTGATAGGACGATCATTTAGTCTGATAATATTATTCGGTTAAACAATGTTTAGATTCGAATTGCAACTGTAATGGTATATATTAATATATATATATATATAGTCTTTTTCTTTTCAGTGTGTACTGATATAAAATACATGTGGGTCATAGATTATAGACAAATGCATGCAGACTGAGTCAAACCAATTGAATCTAATAGTCCACATATAAAGTACTGATAAATATTTATCAGTACGCATTTAAATGAATAAAAAAAATATAAAATGTGCTAAATGGGTTGGACGACCTAAGTCCGACCCAAGCCTGTAAGGTTGGGTGGGTTGAACTTTACGTTTCAAGGCTCGTGAGAATGGATGATACAAGGTCAGGAATAAATAATTGACGAGATGAGGTGGTAAACCTCTCACACATATACTAAAATGTTGTGGGTTCTAGACTTCTAATTCTCTTCCTCTCTAAAAAGACCTCGAATTTATATAATACTTCAAAAAAAAAAGAACAAATTACACCAAACTCTCCTGAGATTTGCTCTTTTACATGTGGAAACAACTTTATCGTTAATTGACACTCACATCCTTTGCCATTTAGGTTTGACCATTAAGTGTGAGAATTGACTGTTAAAAAATGATAAAAGACAGAAATACTCTTGATTCACCAAAAATCTAATTACACCAAACTCCATTGAGATTTGCTATTTTACACACATAAACAACTTTAATTTATTGATAAATGACACTCACCTCCCTTGATGTTAGTCAAAGTTGGTCAAATTATATCGTAGACCAATTTTGACTATCAAAATTAAGGATAGTTTAGTCATTTGAAGAATTATATATATACATATATATATATATATTTTTTAATAATTGAATAAATATTTTTAAATGGAGATTTTTTTAATATTTTTTTTAAATGAAGATTAAGTGAACAAAAGAAAACTATTTTTAAAATAAGATTTTTTTTTTGGAAAGAAAAATTAGATTAATTTAAAATTATGAATTAAAAAAAGAACGGAATTTTTCATTAAAAAAACGGACAATCCAATCTAATTTAAAAAAATTAAAAAAAAATTAAAAAAAAAAATTAATGCCTTTAACAGTTCGTCAGTTCCATCAACAACACAAATCACAATCTCTTCCTAGTTTGTTTGATCTCCTCCATAAGAGCTTGAGCCATATTTTTTTCCAAAATGGAGTCAGTTCGCCAGTTCCACTAACAACACAAATCATAATTCCTTCCTAATATGATGCAATTTGTTCAAAAAAAAAATTAAAAAAGAAAAAAAGCTCAAAATCTATTTATAAATAAGAAAAAATATGTTTTCGAAAGAAATAGAGTTAAAAATTTTAAGTTTTTAAATAAATAAATGAAAATAAAAACAAATTAAGAAGGGATTGTGATTCGTGTTGTTGGTGGAACTTTCAAACTATTAAAGGTATTACGAGTTTTGGACTGTCCCATTTTTTAATGAAAAATTCCGTTTTTTTTAATTCTTAATTTTTAATTTAACCTTAATTTTTTTTAATTCTTAATTCCTATGTTTTTTTTAATTCTTAATTTTCAATTTAACCTTAATTTTCACTCTTCTGCTTCCTCCAATTTTTAAGGTACATGTTAACATCAACTTTTGTTCATTTGCTTGTCACTTTAATCAATCTTTTTTCCCATATTTTCATGCACAATCTCTCGATTGTCACCGGTATAACATGAATTGGCACGGTGTAAAGATGAAAAAAAAAATCTACATTTTACACCTGTACCAATCATCAAGATTTCTCACCTTTTAAATAATAATAATAATAATAATAAAGGTTTCTAAAAAAAAAAGAAAAACCGTTTAGAACCCCACACTCAATCAATTCTTGTATATAATAACATCAAATTTACTTAATGTCACAATTATTAATAACAAGTTTATTTTATGAATTTATTTTTTAAATTATATATATATATGAGTTTATTTTAAATTATACAAACAGATTTAAATTATTTTAAACAAATTATATAACTATATATATATATATTTAAATCAACTTACTTCCAATAATAAATTGATTTAGCTTAGGTGGTTAGAGTGTGTGGTTTTTAACCACAAGGTCAAGGGTTCGATACTTAATTGAGGCTTTTTATCCGAGGGATCAGTTTATTTAATACGACAAACCTCACGGTAGAAAATGATAATTTCCCTTTAAAGTACTGTGGAAATCAAATCTATACCGTCCATTCTTCTTCCACAAAAATCCTCAGAGAACACTAGAACAGTCTGGAACCGAAGTTCCAGAGAACACTAGAACAGGCTAGAACCGAAGTAAGAAATGTGCTTAATAGATACGCAGTTTTTGTAAAATGCGCTTTCTTAACCCGCCCATAGTAGTAAGAAAGTGTGCTTAATATGTACGCAGTTTTTCTAAATGTATATCCTATATAAACGCTTCATCAGCTCTGCAAAACCGTCCATTCTTTTTTTCGTTTTTAATTTTTAAAAAAGCGATATTCTTTACTTGTTCTGTGATAATGGCCGGTAAAGGAGAGGGTCCCGCTATCGGAATCGATCTCGGCACTACTTACTCGTGCGTCGGAGTATGGAGGCACGACAGAGTCGAAATCATACCTAATGATCAAGGAAACAGAACGACGCCGTCCTACGTCGGTTTCACCGAAAGTGAGCGTCTGATAGGTGAGGCCGCCGAGAATCAGTTCGCCAGGAACTCGACCAACACAGTTTTTGGTGAGTCTTCTTCGGTTTTTTTTTTCTTTTTCAATTATGCAAGATTTATGTTGTTAGCAAAAAAAACACAGATCTAATTGGCTATATTAGATCTACGATTTAGATGATTTTTTTGGTGGTGTTGTTGATTTGTGTAATTAGCTTCAAGATCTTGTTTTGTTTATGTTTTTTTAATTTGTTTGAATTATTTTGGTTAATGACTGTTGACATAGATTTGATTTTAAATCGAGAATATAACTCTTTATATGATAGTTTTAGTTGCAGTGACTTAGATTTGTCTCCATAATTTAAGGAAAAATTAATTTTTATTATATGAAAATTAAAATTATATTAAAAAATAGATAATGAATTTTAAAACTAAATTTAGTAGTTAATACATGTAGTTTGATGTGCTTTAGTTTGTATTGGAGGATTAGATAATGGTTAGTTCATGATCATGGCAGTGATTTGGATTTTTCTCCAAATTTTGATAAAAATAATCTGTACGATACTGAAATTAAAAATTCGTTTTTTGAATTAATTGTTTAGATTGTTGAATTGATTTACTTTTTATTCGGTTGATTAATTAATCTTGTAGAAGCTTGAATCTGTAGATTTTTTTTATTCTGTTGTTTTGTCTGGAGCTATGTATTAATTGAATTTTGTGTATATCTTTGTAGATGCAAAGAGGTTGATTGGTAGAAAATTCACTGATGCAACTGTCCAGAGCGATATTAACCTATGGCCTTTCAAGGTTATTCCCGGACCCGGCGACAGGCCAATGATTGTTGTTAACTACAAGGGTGAAGAGAAGCAGTTCTCTGCTGAGGAAATCTCTTCAATGGTTCTCATCAAGATGCGTGAGAGTGCGGAGGCTTTCCTTGGTGCGACTGTGAAGAATGCTGTTGTCACAGTCCCAGCTTACTTCAATGACTCTCAGCGTCAGGCTACTAAGGATGCTGGTGTCAGTGCCGGACTCAATGTTATGTGTATCATCAATGAGCCAACTGCTGCAGCCATTGCTTATGGTCTTGACAAGAAGGATACCAGCGTTGGTGAGAAGAACGTGTTAATCTTTGATCTTGGTGGTGGCACTTTTGATGTGTCTTTGTTGACCATTGGAGAGGGTATTTTCAAAGTGAAGGCAACTGCCGGAGACACTCACCTTGGCGGTGAGGATTTTGACAACAGAATGGTGAACCACTTTGTTCAGGAATTCAAGATGAAGAACAAGAAGGATATTAGTGGAAACCCCAGAGCTCTTAGGAGATTGAGAACAGCCTGTGAGAGAGCGAAGAGGACTCTCTCTTCCACAGCCCAAACTGCATTTGAGATTGAATGTTTGTATGATGGTATTGATTTCTATCCAACCATTACTCGTGCCACATTTGAGGAGCTGAACAGGGATCTCTTCAGGAAATGTATGAAGCTTGTTGAGAAGTGTTTGAGGGATGCGAAGATGGACAAGAGCACTGTCCATGATGTTGTGCTTGTCGGTGGATCTACTAGGATTCCAAAGGTGCAGCAGCTGTTGCAGGATTTCTTCAATGGCAAGGGGCTGTGCAAGAACATTAACCCAGATGAGGCTGTTGCCTACGGTGCTGCTTTCCAAGCTGCCATCTTGAGTGGTGAGGGCAATGAGAAGGTTCAAGACTCGTTGCTCTTGGATGTTACACCCCTGCCCCTTGGTTTGGAAATCGTAGGTGGTGTTATGAATGTTTTGATCCCCAGAAACACAACCATCCCCACCAAGAAGGAACAAGTTTTCCCAACCTGCCCGGTTTACAGGTAATAATCGAAAATAATCAAATGGGGAAATCTCATACATTTTTTCACGCACAATCTCTCTCATTGGTGTAACATGAGTGAAAAAATAAAATCTACATTTTACACTGGTACCAATCATCAAGATTTCTCACCTTGTCAAAAAAAAAAAATTTTAAGATTTCTAGAAACATCAATTCTTGTACATAATAACATCAAATTTATTCTGTGTCACAATTATTAATAACGAGCTTTGTTCCTTTTTTAAAATTATTGCAGATTACAATTAAATTACAAGTTATAGGAGAGACTCATCCTAGCCACCACCAGAACCGCAAGCTCGAACTGATCCAGTCTGTAAAACCCTTAAATTGCCACAAGAACCACAAGCTCGAACTGATGCCGTCAGTAAAACCCTTAAATTGCCGCAAGAACCACAAGCTCGAATTGATGCCGTCTGTAAAACCCTTCAAATGCGATGGCTGCGAGGAGATGGAAGTTTTGAAAAGTTACAGATGCAGTAAGTGTGATTTTGATCTTCACAAATGTTGTATGTTCAACAAGCCAGTCACCCACCACGAGTTCTACGAAAACTGCACCTTCAATTTCTTCAGTCAACCACCCGATAGAAAAAGCAGTAAAGATCCTGCAAAGCGTGTGGAAAACCTGTCAAAAGTATTGGGTACTACTGCAAAGAAAAGGACTTGAATTTGCATCCGGTTTGTCAAAACCTTCCAAGAAAGTTGGAAATCGAAAAGGTTGAATTTGATCTTCGCGACGATGGGGTGTTTAAGGAGTGCCTTTGGTGCAAGAAGAGAAAGCTTGAAGGAAGTGACAAGAAGAGAAAGCTTGAAGGAAGTGATTCTGGGGTCAGTGGCTGGTCCTATGTGTCCAAGTGTGAGGAGTATCGTTTTCATGTGTATTGTGCCACTGAAAGGGTGGTTGAGGAATTTGAAAAAGACCAAAAAGAAATGAGATTGCTTGAGGAATTCAAAAGGGAGTCTAACAACAACAGCAATGATGATGATGATAGTAGTGGGTTGGCTGTGGCTTTGAAAAACATGAAGCAACCTATTGTAGGTGATCGACTCCGAAGAAGAAGTGGTAAGAAATATCTCACGATTGCAATGAAGTTATTCAAAGCGTTTGTGTGTATTCTTTTTGGCGATCCAGGCATATCTCTTGTTTGTCTCTTGGCGGAGCAGCTTGCAAACTGATGAGTTCCATAGGGTGTTTCATGTTTTGTTTGTTTGTTTTTGTGTAATTTGCTATACCATTTTGTTGCATGTGTACTTAATTTGATTTGTATCATTGTTTTTCATTTGACCTAATTTGATTTATATTAGGATTGCAATGGTATATATATACATATTGTTGCATGTGTACGTACTTAATTTGATTTTTTATCATTGCTTTTCATTTGCAAATTTAAGTCTGTAGTTAATATATACAGTGCGTGTTATGATGATGATTGATGGCTTGATCTTAATTATTGATTTATTTGATAACTATGTCAATAGAACAAAACTGAAATTTGATATGTGAGATTCTGGGGGTGGCAATATTTGTAAAACTTTATGAGATCCTGAAATAAATCATGAAGATTTTATAATCACTTGATCAATGTGGATTGATTGAGTTCTGAAGATTTTATAATTTCTATAAGCATGTTAATTTTTCAGGGTTACTAGTTTATGAAATATGAGATTCTTTAATGTCAAAAAATTCAAACAAATGGGAAATTACAAAGTCATGTAATTCCTATTATATATTTCTTAATTATATCATGTCATTATAAATTTTTATATGTATAACAATTGTGGAATATTTACTAGTATACATAACACGGATTGTGTGACGTTTGCATATATACCCTAACAAGCAAAGCTACCAATTTCTACATCTATATTGATGATTGAAATTCAATTGAATACCTTGTATCCAAAAAATTGCTGATTAAATCCACTGTACTTTCATCTTTAAATAAAATTAAGAGAGAGAATGAGAAATGTGAAAGAGAAGAGGAAACTAACTATATATGGTATATATATCACTGTATTTCTTAAGGGTCAAACTAAATCAATTTAAATTTCTAACTCAATTTTTTTTTACTCTTTCAACTATTTGATTAAAGAGCATATGAGAAAATTGGTGGTTGAGATATTGAAGTCAAAAATTTAAATTGATATAGCATGAACCATTTTTTAATTTGCTTCATGTTGTTTAATTTGATTTGTGTATATCATTGTTTTCATTTACAAATTTGAGTCCGTAATTAATTAATTTGTATAGTGAGTGTTTTTCTTTTTCTTTTTTATTTCAAATACCACAATTTAATAATTATTTTAGGTTTTGTGATAATCTAATAAATATGCCAATCATTTGATCATGAAAAAGTATTCTGTCATCGAAATGAATGTTATTGAAAAAATGTTTCGGTATTTGAAGTAAAAAAGAAAAACAAAACAAGCCCAACCAATTAGGCCCAGAACAAGAAACATGGTCAATATTCATTTACATATAATTATCTTGTTAATTCCCATTGCGTGTGAGCCGTACATGTAAACTTCGATACAATTTAAAAATTAAACGTTGACTGTGCCGTGGTGAAGATTAGACATGACGGCGGTTCGGTTCGAACCGGAGAACCGAATCGGAACCGCCGTTAGAAAACCGGAACCTGAACCGGAAAAATCGGTTCCGGTTCTCAGAACATGACCGGAACCGGTCCGGCCCGGTTCCGATTCCGGTTCGCTTCAACGAAGAATCGGGCGATTCGAACCGGACCAGAACCGGCGGTTCTGGTCTGGTTCGAATGGCCCGGTTCTTCTTTTAAATTTTTTTTTTTTTAAATAACCGTTGGGCCTCCAACGGTTCATGTTTTTTTTTTTTTTAATTTTCTTTTAATTTTCTTTTCTATAAATACCCCTACCTCTCCATTCATTTTTCCTCACCCCAATTTCCTCAATTCTCTCTAATTCTCAATTCTCTCTAAACTTTCAATTCTCCAAGTCTCAATTCTCAAACTCCAAGTCTCCAAGTTTCCAATTTATATTATTTGCAATTACTAAGTTAGTAAGTTTTCAATTTATTTTATTTACAACTACTTAGTTTCTAATTTTATTTTATTTGCAATATTTCTTATTTCAAATTTATTTAATTTGCAATTAGTCAATTACTAAGTTTCCAATATCATTTATTTACAATTTATTTTATTTGCTATATATTCCAATTTATTTTATTTGCAATTTATTTTATATCCAATTTATTTTATTTACAATATATTTTATTTGCAAATTGCAATTACTAACTACTAAGTTTCTAATTTTCTTCCAAATTTATTTCCAACTATTTAATTATTTTTTAAATCAATTTTTTAACATTTTTTGTTCAAGGAATTTTACAATTCAATTTTTAAAATGGCAAGTGGAAGTGGTGACGCTCCTAGACGCTCCATTTCGATGAAAGGTAAGGGTCGTATGATGGATAATCTCGGTCATGACGACCGTGCCTATCATGAGTATCTACAACAACAAGTCTATGCTGAAGACTTAGGCCTAAACTTTCCTCATTCTCATCCCTCTCTTAGAATTTCTGAACCCGATCTCAATGTCACCCCTATTTTGACAAGCCAATCAGAAAATATGCCTGATCTTGGCCATGATGGTGATGAGCATGATGACCCTGATCCCAACCCACATCAAGATTTTGATTTTTATCCACAGATGGAAGAAAAGTTACCGAAGCAGGTCAAATCTGATCTGTTCGTACTCCATATGAAGAAAGTTACGAATGAAGATGGAAGCACAGTAGTGATTTGCAATTACTGCAAAAAAGTATTTAAATGGCACAAATCTGGAGGATATGGCTCATATCGGAAGCATATAACGAACTCACATCCAGATGCACAGGCCAAATCGAGTTCACAATCTCAAATTCCCAGGTACGCTACCCCTAACCAACAATTATTTAAATATAGTGATGCAAAAAATAGAGAAGAATTAGCTAGAATGGTTACAGTAGAACACTTACCATTTAGTTTTGGTGAAAAAGTTGGTTTTAATAATTATTGTCAACGAGCATTAAATCCTGCTGCATGTCGTGTTCCTAGAACCACGCTCACAGAAGCACTTGAAAACATTTATGAAAAAGAAAAGAAAATGTTGGAAAATTTTTTTGAAAAATATAATGGTCGTGTTTCCGTATGTGCCGACATATGGAGTGATCATTGGCGAATGCATTCATACATAGGTGTCACTTGCCATTATATGGATAATGCATGGGCTATCCAAAAAAGAATTCTTACATTTAGAGTTTTTGATGAAAAACACACTGCTGCTAATATTTTTAGACATCTTAGAATTATTTTCACAGAGTATAAAATTGAGAACAAAATTTTTACAATTGGTTTTGATAATGCTTCTAACAATACCGCTGCTATTCCTGCTTTAATTGAATTATGCAAACCTTATCTTGGTGGTAAAATTTTTCATCAAAGATGTGCATGTCATGTTTTCAATTTATGTGTTCAAAAAGAATTAAAAACTCTTGAACAGTTTATTCAACCTATTAAAGATGCCCTCTATTTTTTGTGGAAACATCCTTCTGTAATGAAATTATGGGCAGCATATTGTAAACAAAATGGTAAGCGTGCCATTAGATTTCCTCGTGATGTTCCAACACGTTGGAATTCTACTTATAAATTGCTTGCTAGAAGTTATGAATATAGGGATTTATTAGTTACTTTTATTCAATATCATGTTAGTCACATTAATCTTTATCAAAGTCATTGGGATGCTTGTAGCAATGTTTGTGGTTTGTTAAAAGTTTTTTATACTGCTACTAACAATTTATCTGGTGTTTATTATCCTACAACTAATTTATTTATTATTGAGAGTCTTAATATTGCTGGTGCATTTGCTCATTGTGAATCCGACTCAGAATTACATGAGTCTGTTACTGCTATGAAGGATAAATGGTTAGAATATTATAAGGAGTTTCCAAATATTTATTTGATTGCCTTGTGTTTTGATCCACGTTGTAGATTAGAAAGTTTGCCGAATTATCTTTCTGCTTATTATGAACAAGGTTTAAAAATAGATTATGATGTTGATATGTGTTATGCTAGGGTTAAGACATTATTGTATGAATTATATGATGAATATATTAAAGTTTACGGTCCATCACTGAACATAGATGTTCCACAAACTCAAAATGTATCTCGTTCATCATCATCATCCTCTTCATTTGTTAATTTAGGGTATAATCTTTTATAAAAAAAAAACCAAAAAATTACGAGGTTCTTCTTCATCAAGCTCCACCATATATTCCGAGCTTGAATCTTATCTAAGTACCTCTTTTGGGTTCATAGAAGACACTGAAGATAAAAAATTTGATATCCTACACTGGTGGAAAGAGCATGAAAGGTACTTTCCAATCTTGGCTATGAGTTCCAATCTTGGCTATGATAGCCAAACAAATCCTTTCAACACCAGTTTCTACAGTGGAGGTAGAACAACAGTTCAGTGCCGGTGGGAATATTTTAGACCCAAGACGTTCCCTTATGAGTCCGAAATCACTTCAGATACAAGCTTGTGTTGAAGATTGGACGAAGGCTCAAAATAGACAACAAGAAATCGATCAAGAGGAACCATACGATTTCTTTAAAGATGATCAACCGGCTGAAAGTCGAACGGATGATCATGGCAACGATTAGTCCACGTCTCCACGATTCGTCGACTCCACGCCAAATCCGCATCTCCAAACTCCAAAGTCCAAATCTACAATAAAAGGTAAGAGAACTACGTGGCTTTTGATTCCTCTAAACCCTTAAGAGGATACGTAGGCAACTTAATTGTGGTAAAAATTAAGTGCAAGGCCAATTTTATTTTTTTTGGTTTTGTTTTATTTTATTTTATTTTTTAATTTATCATTTATTTATTTAACTTTATTTTGCGGGTGACCCAATAAAATACATTTACCAATTACATTTCTACATGGCTAATTTTTTTAATGAAATATGATATAAAAATAAAAAAAAATAGGCCGGTTCCGGTTCTGAACCGGCGGAACCGGACCGGAACCGGAGGAACCGGAACCGGAACCGACGGCATGTCTAGTGAAGATGCAAAAAGATGATCATCCAGAGATTTTCTAAGATTATTTATATGGGAGAAGTTCTTATTAAAAAAAAAATCAGTAAAACATTAAAGCATTAGACGCGTTATTTTAAAAGAGAGAAAATTTTCAATAAACCATTTTTAAGTAGCTATTTTAAGCTCCTAAAAATATATAGCCATTTTAAGGGTTTCAAAAGACAATGCAACACTCCATTACATATACACTGAGAGTTTGAGATCTCATAAGTTTGAAATAAATGCAGCTAGATAATTAACAAGTACATATTTAAAATTGAACTAATAAAAAAAATCAAAATATCCATAGTTATTAAAATTTTAAAATAAAGATACTATTTTTATAAATAAAAAAAAGTAAAAGTTAATGCAAATAATTTAAAAGATAGAATTTATTTTATTAAAAATAAAAAAGTAAAAATAAATAAATATAATTTTAAAAAATATATATATATATATATATATTATCTACTATAAACATAGTAAAAATAAATAAATTTTAAAATGAAAATAATTATAAATTTTTTAAAAAAATTTAATTTATGAATATTTTGAAAATATGTTTTTTTCAATTAATTTACTTTAATTGTTTTTTTTATAAAAATATTATCTTCATTTTTAAATTTTAATAACTGCGTGCAATTTATTCTTTTATTAGTTTAATTTGGGGTATTATCACTAAAGTCCCTATTTTTTTATAAATTGTTACATTTTTAAACGTCTTTGCTATATTAGTCACTTTAGTCCCTTGTTTTTTCAAAATACATTACTTTAGTCCATTTGACCAAAAACTAAAGGTCAACTATAATATAATATATAAAAATACAATTTTACCCTTTTATCAAGGATTGAACCTTCAACATTGTGATTAAAAGCAACTAACTCTAACCAATTGAGCTACTCCAGTTTATTGTTGAGGATTTGTTGATTTAAATATATATATATATATCTAATCTGTTTATATAATTTAAAATAAACTTATATTTAATAATAATAATATATAAAAACATATTTATGAAAATGAAAAAGGAAATAACAAAATAAAAGGAAATCCAAAAAATCAAAGTCTGTAATTTTTTTTCTTTCTTTTTTTTTTTGGATTTTTTTTTCTTTTCAAAAAATATATTATTTCAATTTGATAAAAAAAACCTAGAAAATCAAAGACCAGTAAATTGAAAAGGGAAAAAAATCAACAACAGAGAAGGAAAATAAAATAAAAATTCCTTTTTTTTTTCCTTTTTTTCCTTTTATTTTGTTATTTTCTTTTTCTTTTTCATAAATATGTTTTTATATATTATTATTATTATTATTATTATTATTATTATTATTCTTATTATTAAATATAAGTTTATTTTAAATTATATAAATAGATTTAAATTAGTTTAAACAAATTATAGATATATATATATACATTTAAATCAACAAATCCTTAATAATAAACTAGAGTAGCTCGACTGGTTAGAGGTTGTGGTTTTTAATCACAAGGTTGAAGGTTCAATCCTTGATAAAAGCATTTTATTTTTTTAGGGATTGACCAGCTATTATTGAAACTAGAGGGACTAAAAGGAAAAATTTTAAAAATAACAATAAAAGGTAAAATTGTATTTTTATATATTATATTATAGTTGACCCTTAGTTTTTGGTCAAATGGACTAAAGTGATGTATTTTGAAAAAATAAGGGGCTAAAGTGACTAATATAACAAAGACGTTTAAAAAGATGACAATTCATGAAAAAATAGGGATTTTAGTGATAATACCTCGTTTAATTTTAATAGCGGTGTATGTAATGTATTTACTCTTTTAAAAATGAATAAAATTGTCGTTTGGATGGAAAAGTAATGATTTGTTTCGAAAATGTTAAATAGTGAAAACAATAATTTTTTGTATTCAACTTTATAGTTTTAACGTTTAAAAAAAAATCAAAAACAACTTTAAAAAACATGTAAACAAACAATTTAAGACACGTCTTGTATCGTTTTTTAAATACCATTTTCTGAAATCATTTACAAAAATGATATTAGTGTTTTCTAAGCTGTTTTTAAAATTTTAAAATGTGTACAATATCATTTGCTATAAACAGTATTCTTTAGAAAATGAATACAATGAAAGCATGTCTTCTAGAGATATTTGAAAATTACAAAATTGTGTTATTATTATTTTTTTTTTACTTTTTCTAAACTATTACTGTTGTATTTTTTTAAGTTCCAAGAAGTTTCTAATCAACCCCGGTAAATACCCTAAGCGTCTTTTCAAAAAAAAAAAAATTATATAAACACCCCAAATCGCTGGTAATATTTGCTTGTCACATACTCACATACACATTTCTTCCTCTAACAAGTAACAATTTCTCTTCACTCTTCTGCTTCCTCCAATTTTTGTTTCTCTTCACTCTTCTGCTTCCTCCAATTTTTAAGGTACATGTTTACATCAACTTTTGTTCATTTGCTTGTCACTTTAATCAATCTTTTTTCCCATATTTTCATGCACAATCTCTCGATTGTCACCGGTTTAACATGAATTGGCACGGTGTAAAGATGAAAAAAAAAATTCTACATTTTACACCTGTACCAATCATCAAGATTTCTCACCTTTTAAATAATAATAATAATAATAAAGGTTTCTAAAAAAAAGAAAAACCGTTTAGAACCCCACACTCAATCAATTCTTGTACATAATAACATCAAATTTACTCCATGTCACAATTATTAATAACAAGCTTTGTACCTTTTTAAAAAAAATATTATTGCAGATTACAATTTAATTACTTAAGTTATGGGAGAGACTCATCCTAGCCACCACCAGAACCACAAGCTCGAACTGATCAAGTCTGTAAAACCCTTCAAATGCGATGGCTGCAAGGAGATGGGAGTCTTGAAAAGTTACAGATGCGAGAAGTGTGATTTTGATCTTCACAAATATTGTATGTTCAACAAGCCAATCACCCACCACGAGTTCTACGAAAACTGCACCTTCAATTTCTTCGATCAACCACCTGGTAGAAAATGCTGTAAAAGATACTGCAATGCGTGTGGAAAACCTGTCAAAGGTTTCGTGTACCACTGCAAAGAAAAGGACTTGGATTTGCATCCGTGTTGTCGAAACCTTCCAAGAAAGTTGGAAGTCGATAAGGTTGAATTTGATCTTCGTGATGATGGGGTGTTGGTTAAGGAGTGCCTTTGGTGCGAGAAGAGAAAGCTTAAACGAAGTGTTTCTGGGGTCAGGGGCTGGTCCTATGTGTCCAAGTGTGAGGAGTATCGTTTTCATGTGTATTGTGCCACTGAAATGGTGGTTAAGGAATTTAAAAAAGACCAAAGGGAAATGAAATTGCTTGAGGAATTCAAAAGGGAGTCTAACAACAACAACAATGATGATGATGATAGCAGTGGGTTGGCTGTGGCTTTGAAAAACATGGAGCTACCTATTGAAGGTGATCGACGCCGAAGAAGAAGTGGTAAGAAGAAATATATTAGGATTGCAAATATGTTTTTCAAAGCGTTTGTGAGTATTCTTCTTGGCGATCCAACCGGATCTCTTGTTTGTCTCTTGGTGGAGTTGCTTGCAAAATGATGAGTTCCATAGGGTGTTTCATGTTTTGTTTGTTTGTTTTTGTGTGTAATTTGCTGTCAGTAAGGGGTCAGCTAGCCCTTAATTTGCTACCATATTGTTGCATGTGTACGTACTTAATTTGATTTTTATCTCTGTTTTTCATTTGCAAATTTGAGTCTGTAATTAATCTATATAGTGAGTGTTATGGTGATGATTGATGGCTTGATCTTAATTATTGATTTATTTGATAACTATATGTCAATAGAACAAAACTGAAATTTGATATGTGAGATTCTGGGGGTGGCAATATTTGTAAAATTTTATGAGATTCTGAAATACATCATGAGATCTTGTGGAGCTCAATAGTAGATTGAAGTTCCACATCCCAATGTGACTTTGTGATAAATACGGTCATTCATCCCGTTAATATTATTCGGTTAAATATTGTTTAGATTTGAATTGCTATGGCAATGGTATATATTAATAGAGTAATGTTATGCTTTCCAATTTTTTTTCTAAATTTCTTCCTAAATAGTGTTGGCACGTGAGGTGTCAACATCTTGTAAATCATGAGATTATATAGTGAATAATAGTGAAGTTGACGCCTCACATGCCAACACCATTTGGGAAGGAATTTGAAAAAAAATTACGAAACCTAGTATTACTCATATTAATACACATATATATATATATAATAGATGGAAGGTAATTAAAAAATAATGATAATAACGGTGCTAAATGGGCTGGGCGGCCTAAGTCCTACCCAAGCCTGTAGGCTTGTGAGACTGCAGGAAACAAGTTCAAGATTAAATAATTGACGAGATGTTGTTGGTCTGATGGTATACCTTCCACATATATACCACAACGTTTTGGGTTCTAGTCCTTCACTTTCTAAAAAAAAAATCCTTGCATTTATGTAATATTTATAAAAATAAAATAAAATTAAAAAATTAAAAAAAAAGTCAATAGTATTACATACAAAATAAGTTAAAGTTCGTCAGGCCTCCCAAACTCTTGCGGGTAAGCCCGGTTTAGACAATGATCATGGACAGGGTTGAGCCTCATAAAAAAGTTTATGGTCCAGTCCACACCCGATCCTCAAGCCTGAATAGACTTAAAAATTACGATCTAGCCCGACCCATTTAACACCTATATAATCGATAAAGTCTACAATGCAATAATGCATCCATCATTAGTGAACTTAAAAATTAGCTGGGTTTGGTTAGTACTAGGTTGTATATTTAATCTTATTTTGGGCCTTTAACATGTTTCTTGTTTGCCTTGGGCTTGGGCTTGTTTGACGGCCCAGCTATTTATGCACATTGTATCAATTTTATTTTTATTTTTTGAAAACTTGTACATTGTATCAATTAATGTCAATTAAATAACGAAACATCAATTTTCATTTCTTCTAAGGTCACATATAAGTATATAACACATTGGTTGAAAAGAATGTAACAACTAATAACCAGACACCTCCCTCAAAAAAAAAAAATTGAAAAGAATGTAACAAAAGCACTTCAAATGGGAACACTTGCATTTACAATCACTGATTTTTTTATATATTTGTTGGTTATATACCACTTACGGTACAACGAATCAAACCTGAAACATTACCATATCAACGAGTGTTTTTTATCATTAAGCCAAGGTACATCAAACCACATTGGACTGTTCTACGATCACAGATTTATTGACTATAAAGAAACTGAATGAGAAAAAAAATGTAAATAAAACATATATCATGATCCAAACTACAATAATATTTCAAGACTTTAATTGCAATGTTGTTACTAAATTAAATTCTTTTAGGGAGTGCATAGGATGAGAAAACGGATAACATTGCAGTGCAAACGAAGGCGATGAGGAGGAGGCTGGCAGATGCATATCCCTTGTTGAAGAACTTGTCTATGTCGCCTACTCCTAGAAAGATTGACTTCATATCTTTCGTAGCCCCAAACCCAGCCGCAGCTCCGGTGGCTAATAAGTACGATACAATCTGATCCACAAGAAACACAGAAGTTAATACGGGTTGTCGTGTTGGTAGACGTGTAAAACGGGTCGTGTTGGTCCAGATCGGACAGTTTTATGGGCATGTTTGAGAATTGAGACCTAATCTTTTGAACAAATTAGTTAAGGCCAATTGGCCTACCTAGCACAGCTTGAGAGGGGCCTTAGAGGCCTTGATCAAGCTGTTTGGGAGATAAAAATCCGGCCCGTTTAATATACCATATATCTTCTATTTAAACCATATCCCAATTCACGTATATGATAATAAATGATTATCTATTATTTAAAATTAAAACAAAAATGTAATTATTTATCCATTTGATGCATCTTCTATTTAAATCATATCATGTACATGATAATAAATGTAATTATCTATCCATTTGATACAATCGAGATTTTTAATTTTTTAAGGTGCATCATAAGTAACGTGCTGTGTGTTTGTTAATCAGACTATGACACTGAGAGTAAACAACAAAAGTAAATATTTTTGTGTCAAAACTTGAATAATAAGATAAGAATAGGGTAGGTTAATTTCTTCAAAAAATAATAAAGTAGAAACCACGGTCTAATGTGACTTGGTGTTAAGGGCGTTCATTCAATCCAATAATATTTCAGGTTCGAATCCCTAATAAAAATAAATAAATAAAGAAGAATAGAGTAGGATACCTTGTCACCAAAGAAGTCAAATGTGAAGCTGCCATCTCCAGTGATGATCCGATTTCCAGTGCTAATATAGTACAAAGTGAAAATAATTTGAAGGAGAGTATATGCCATCCCCATGACAATTGTAGCAAGCATGTATCTGTACAGTTTATATGAATTCAAAGTTCAAACAACTTTAACTAATTAGAGAGATTAATTTGATTTTTTTTTTCTATGGAAATATCGACAGTACAAAGAAATTTACCTGTAAGCATAAATATCCTTGAAGCGAAGCTTGAATTCGACACTATCAAGTTCTAAATGCGCAGAATTGGTGGTGAGGACGATGACGGATGCGAAAAGAGCAGCAATTGTGAAGAGCCTCAAGAACAGTAGTGCAGTTCTCAAAGCCATTGATGGTGGTGGAGCTGGTGGTGGCGCCATTTTTGTGTACCAAGTTAGCTAACAAACTGGTAGCTTATAAATTATAATATAGTCTTTAAATTTGGTTTTGCAAATTTTGGTGCGTTTTCATGGAATTTATAAGCGAAGTGTTAGGGATTTTTAATGAGTTGACTTTTGAGAATTAAGTATTGGTCAACTAAATCGATTGCCTAACGTGGCTCAGTGATAAAGGTCGTCCATCTAGTTTGACAATATTATATATTCGAGTCATCGTAGAATCAAGGCTCAGCCAACTAAACCGATTGCCTGATGTGGTTTGGTGGTAAAGAGCGTTCATTCTGACAATGTTTCAGGATTGAGTCATTATAGAATTAAGTCTTAACCTACTAAACCAATCCCGATTGCTCAATAAAGTTTGATGGTAAACGAAGCTCATTCAATCTAACAGTATAACTTATTCGAATCATTGTACCGTTGTACTTAGGGATGGGCGTTTCCCCATAGGACCCCATCCCCCATAAGGTTTTTGGGGCAAATTTTGCCTCCAAATAGGTTTCGGGGGTGGGGGGCAAACTTGGCCCCCATTTTATAAATGGGGGAGGTGGTGGGGGGACCCTCCCCCAAACCCATTCCCCCATTTCCCCCATATATATTATTTTTATTTTTATTTATATCTAAAGTTTTAACAATAAAAAATATATATATTATAGTATTAACCTGAGTTAATAGTTACTAGTTAGTATTTAGTACATGGGTATTGATCGAAAATGTAAACTTTAAATTTGAAGTATTAGAAATATTTGTATTTATTTTGGATTTCTTTAAACCAATTATATATTTTATAAAGAATATTTTGATTAATTTTTGTATTGAATATTTTAACATGGTCAAACTAGAAATTTGAATGATCGGATTTCAAATTTCGAATTTCGATTTTTGAATTGGAAATTGAAAATGAAAATAAATGAAAGAAATGGGGTTTGAGGATGAGGGAGGGGGAACCTCCCCCCAAAACACCCCCACCCTAGGCATGACGCCGGTTCGGTTCGAACAGGCTAACCGAACCGAACCGGAACCGGCGTCAAAAAACAGTATCTGAACCGTAAAAAACGGTTCCGGTTCTGAGAACCGGACCGGTTCGTTAAGGGCCGGTTCCGATGTTCGAACCTGACCAGACGTTAATCTTTTTTTTTTTAAACCGTTGGGCCCTCCAACGGTGACTTTTCTTTATCTTGTTCTTTTTCATTCTATCCCCCCCTTCATTTTTTTCCATCCCAATTTCATCAATTCTCTCTCAATTCTCTATTTCTCTCCCAATTTTCAATTCTCCACGCTCCTCTCCAACTCTCCAAGACCAAGAGTCCAAGTTTCCGATTTATATTATTTGCAATTACTAAGTTTGTAAGTTTCCAATTTATTTTATTTACAATTTATCTTATTTCCAATTTATTTTATTTCCAATTTATCTTATTTCCAATTTATTTAATTTACAATTAGCCAATTACTAAGTTTCTCAATTTCATTTATTTACAATTTATCTTATTTCCAATTTATTTTATTTGAAATTTATTTTATTTACAAATTGCAATTACTAACTACTAAGTTTCTAATTTTCTTCCAAATTTATTTCCAACTATTTAATCATTTATTTTTTGTTCAAGAAATTTTACAATTCAATTTTTAAAATGGCAAGTGGAAGTAGTGACGGTCCTAGGCGTTCCATTTCTATGAAAGGTAAGGGTCGTATGACCGATAATCTTGGTCATGATGACCGTGCCTATCACGAGTATTTACAATATCAAGTTTATGCCGAAGACCTAGGCCTAAACTTTCCTCAATCTCATTCTCTTCCCTCTCTAAGAATTTCTGAACCCGATCCCAATGTCACCCCCCTTTGACAAGCCAATTAGAAAACATGCCTAATCTTGGCCTTGATGGGGCCTGATGATCCCAACGGACCCAACCCCTCTCCAGATTTTGATTTTAATCCAAATTTGGAGGAAAAGTTACCGAAGCAGGTCAAATCTGATCTCTTTGTTTTCCATATGAAGAAAGTTACTCAAGAAGATGGAAGCACTATAGTGATTTGCAATTACTGCAAAAAAGTATTTAAATTGCATAAATCTGGAGGATATGGCACATATCGGAAGCATATAACGAATGCACATCCAGACGCACAGGCCAGATCGAGTTTACAAGCTCAAATTTTCAGGTACGCTACCCCTAACCAACAATTAGTTAAATATAGTGATGCAAAAAATAGAGAAGAATTAGCTAGAATGGTTGCAGTAGAACACTTATCATTTAGTTTTGGTGAAAATGTTGGTTTTAATAAATATTGTCAACGAACATTAAATCCTGCTGCATGTCATGTTCCTAGAACCACGCTCACAGAAACACTTGAAAAGATTTATGAAAAAGAAAAGGAAATGTTGACAAATTTTTTTGAAAAATATAATGGCCGTGTTTCCGTATGTGCCAACATATGGAGTGACCATTGGCAAATGCATTCATACACAGGTGTCACTTGCCATTATATGGATAATGCATGGACTACCCAAAAACGAATTCTTGCATTTAGAGTTTTTGATGATAAACACACTGCTGCTAATATTTTTAGACAACTTAGAATAATTTTTGCAGAGCATAAAATTGATAACAAAATTTTTGCAATTGGTTTTGATAATGCTTTTTACAATACCGCTGCTATTCCTTCTTTAATTGAATTATGCAAACCTTATCTTAGTGGTAAATTTTTTCATCAAAGATGTGTATGCCATGTTTTCAATTTATGTGTTCAAAAAGGATTAAAAACCCTTGAACAATTTATTCAACCTATTAAAGATGCCCTCTATTTTTTGTGGAAACATCCTACTGTAATGAAAGCATGGGCAGCAACTTGTAAACAAAATGGTAGGCGTGTCATTAGATTTCCTCGTGATATTCCAACATGTTGGAATTCTACTTATAAATTGCTTGCTAGAAGTTATGAATATAGGGATTTATTAGTTACTTTTATTCAATACCATGTTAGTCACATTAATCTTAATCAAAGTCATTGAGATGTTTGTAGCAATCTTTGTAGTTTGTTAAAAGTTTTTTATACTGCTACTAACAATTTATCTGGTATTTATTATCCTACAAATAATTTATTTATTATTGAGAGTCTTAATATTGCTGGTGCATTTGCTCATTGTGAATCCGACTTACAATTACATGAGTCTGTTACTGTTATGAAGGAAAAATGGTTAGAATATTATAAGGAGTTTCCAAATATTTATCTGATTGCCATGTGTTTTGATCCACGTTGTAGATTAGAAAGTTTGCCTGATTATCTATCTGCTTATTATGAACAAAGTTTTAAAATACATTATGATGTTGATATGTGTTGTGCTAGGGTTAAGAAATTATTGTATGATTTATAAGATGAATATCTTAGAGTTTATGGTCCATCACTAAACATAGATGTTCAACAAACTCAAAATATATCTCGTTCCTCATCATCATCTGGATTTGTTAGTTTAGGGTATAATCTTTAATCCAAAAAAACCAAAAAATTATGAGGTTCTTCTTCATCGAGCTCTACCACATATTCCGAGCTTGAATCTTATCTAAGTACCTCTTTTGAGTTCATAGAAGACACTGAAGTAAAAAAATTTGATATCCTACACTGGTGGAATGAGCATGAAAGGTACTTTCCAATCTTGGCTATGATAGCCAAAAATATCCTTTCAACACCAGTTTCTACAGTGGCGGTGGAACAACAGTTCAGCACCAGTGAGAATATTTTAGACCCAACACGTTCTCTTATGAGTTTGAAATCACTTCAGATGCAAGTTTGTATTGAAGATTGGACGAATGCACAATATCGACAACAAGAAATCGATTAGGAGGAACCGTACGATTTCTTTAAAGATGACGAACCGGCTGAAAGCCGAACTAATGATCAAGGTAATGATTAGTCCACGCCATCTCCAACCTGCAATAAAAGATAAGAGAACTACGTGGCCTTTGATTCCTATATACCCTTAAGAGGATACGTAAGCAATTTAATTGTGGTAAAAATTAAGTGCAAGGCCAATTTTACATTTTTAGTTTTATTTTAATTTTAATTTTCAATTTTTGATTTATCATTTATTTATTTTATTTTATTTCGCGGGTAAGTGGGTAACCCAATAACATATATTTATAAATTACAATTTTACACGGCTAATGTAATAATGTTATGATAATATAAAAAATAAAAATAAAAATCGGAACCGGAACCGACGTCGAGCCTACCCCATCCTCTGTCCTCGTAAATGGATTTTAGAAAAGATGGTGGGGGAATGAGTGAGGAATGGGGGTGGGGGTGGGGGTGGGGGTGGGGGTGGGATAGGGGTGGGTGGCACATTGGGCTACACGCCCATCCCTTGTCGTACTTAGCTACATATATTGACCAAGTCTAAGCAGACCTGAACAATCCAAAGTTTAAGTCTACCACTAAAAAATTAATCATTGAAAAAAAAAAAAAAACACTAGAGGCCATTGGCACATAAAGAGGACTACTTGTGTATTGTCTTTTTAGTTGACATTGACTTATTCAACCTTTTCCAATGATTTTCTTAGTTACGCGTGTGAACTGTGAATGAAGTTTCTACTCAATCTCGATTAAATTGTGATTATCTTCTAGTGGATATTCTTGACTCATCAAGATTGACAACAAAATTGCTTGTTTGTCAAGGTTGTAAAGTATAACGAATCAATACGGCTTCTCTTTACTATATATTGAGTTATTGACTCATAAGAGTTTTTCAATTTTTTTAATATTGACTTCATTTAAAAAATAAAAAATCTAACCCCGTACTTCGATGCCAACTCTCATAACTAAATTATTTATCAACTTTCACAATAATAGATTTGAACTCCCACCACAAATATGGAATATCGAAGGGGGTGTGCATATGCTAAGAGGGAATGTGCAAATATTGACTTCTCTTAACTATTGAATATGTGGTGTGACGATTTGAACCAGACTAAATAAATTTACCATAAAACCACATTAGACATAAATTACATATGCATGTAGAAATATTGGGAAATAGCACAATTTTTTTTTGGGACTTTTATTAGTATCACTCTTCTAACAAATTAAGTTTAAATGGAATCAATAGATAAAAATACCTTCATCTCCTTCTTTTATTACATTTTTACCATTTTTAGGTTTTTTTTGTTATTGAATGGAGATGGAACAAATTTCACCTCTATTGGAGGTCAATAAAAAAGATGAACAAAAAAATGGGAAATTTCGAAAATTGTAAATATACCTAATAAGTTTCAAAAACTAAAAAATAAGTCTTGAAAATTACAAAATAAGTCTCGAAAAAAAAAACGCAAGACTTATTTTTATGAGTGTGTTTTAAGGGTATTTTTGTCAGATCCACATTTTATGTGCTATTAAAACTTAAAGAGTGGTGCTATTGGCACACCCTTACCGATCTATTTATACCCCACTTTTTTAATTATGGAGTATTTTTTTTCCTTTATCGAAATTACTTAAAGAGACATACAATTTAAAGAAAAAAATTATTTTACAAAGTAAATCTATTAAAGCCCCCACATTCCTTTTCCAACAAAAAAAAGTAATATGTTTCTTAAAAAAAAAAAAATTAACTCTTAAACCCTAAAATTTGCTTCTTATACATATAAAATATTATGGAGGAGTCCAAGAAAGATATAGAAGAATTTTTTTGAGAACAATAATATCCGGAAAAATTGTCTGAGAATAACATAATACATTTGAAAGAATTGTTTGACAATAATATCAAACATCTACAAGAATTGTCTAATCGGTTAACGTCAGACACCGCACGCCAAACCAAAGACAAAGCAGATCTGAACTCCATAGCCTTACTCTCAAAAATCCACTGGTTACTGGCAAGCCACACACTTCAAACCTATCTATTAATTTCCTATTACATATCTATTATTCTGTAAATTTACCACCAACACATCAAAGTTTAAAGGTGCATTTTTCTTTAAATGTTATGATTTAATTTTATGTTTAGACTTTAGTTATTAATTTAAATATTTTTGTTTAGTTACAAAATTGCTCATTTTATGTTTATACTTAGTTATTAATTTTAATATTATTGTTTAGTTAGTAAATTAATTTAAAATTTTGTGTAATTGAAAAATATATTTTTTAGTAAATTAAGCATTTTATATGTAGTAGTGAATTTAATATATTTTGTTAGTAAATTAATAATTTTTATATGTAGTAGTTAATTTAATATATTTTCTTAGTAAATTAATAATTTATATATGTAGTAGTTAATTTAAATATATTTTCTTAGTGAATTAATAATTTATATATGTAGTTGTTAATTTAATATATTTTCTTAGTAAATTAATAATTTTTACTTGTAGTAGTGAATTTAAATATATTTTGTTAGTAAATGTAGTAGTTAATTTAATATATTTTGTTAGTAAATTAATAATTTTGATATGTAGTAGTTAATTTAAATATATTTTCTTAGTAAATTATTTATTTATCTATGTAGTAGTTAATTTAATATATTTTTTTAGTAAATTGATAATTTTTACTTGTAGTTGTTAATTTAAATATATTTTCTTAGTAAATTGATAATTTTTACTTGTAGTAGTTAATTTAAATATATTTTCGTATTAAATTAATAATTTTTATATGTAGTAGTTAATTTAATATATTTTGTTAGTAAATTAATAATTTTATATATAGTTATTATTTATTAATGACTAATGAGTTAATATTTGTATTTTAGGAAATGGATCCTAATTACCCCTTTTTTTCCGAACGGTTTGAACATGCTGAACGATGATTTGGATCTTTTCCGACCGACGGAAACCGAAGCGGGACCTTCCGGTTCCGCAGTTACATAGACATCACGTCCCAAAAGGTTTACATCAAATGTCTGGCAGTGTTTTGACATAGTAGAAATGACACAGTAGAAATGACACTCTTAGACGGTACGACTGGCTCCAGAGCTGAATGTAAGTTTTGTCCAAAGGACTATGCTACTAGTAGGAAGGGAACTGGTCATTTGAGAATGCATATGGAGAAATGCATGATTGCACATGGACAAGTAGACACTACAACCCAGGCACAACTACAACGGCACCCAGACGGGTCTGTTACGGCGTGGATTTACGACCTCGATCGTGCTAGAAATTCCTTGGCACGATACATTACACAAACTGATCAACCGATTAATTTTGGTGATAGTGTTTTTTTTTTAGGAATTTATTAATGATGCATTCAATCCCCAATTTCAAACTGTTTCTAGAACCACCACTAGGAACGATTTGATAAGAATGTTTCAAACCCAACAAGATGAATTGATGGCTGAATTACAGCATCTAAGTGTCTCTATTGCATTAACTTCTGATATTTGGAACGCATGTTCTAAACAGAACTATTTATGTGTCACGGGATACTATTTAGATTCTGATTGGAGGTTAACAAAAAAAATTCTTGGTTATCGTCCTATGGATTTTACACATACCGTAGAAAATATTTTAAATGTTATTATTGATGTTTCAGAAACTTATGGAATAACTAATCGCATCATTTCTATCACATTAGATAATGCATCTGCAAATACTAGCTCTGTTGCAATATTTACAGAAAGAAATATCCCGCAAGCTGGTGGTTATTTCTTCCATCAACAGTGTGCATGTCACATCATAAATTTAATTGTACAGTCTGGTATAAAGGAAGTAAGTGCTCGTATAGATCGCATAAGATTTGCCATTTCTTGGATTGGGAGCTCTAATCCAAGATTTTGAGAATTCGACAGACACTGTTCATTAAACGGTCTACGACCCCGACGATTCCAAACTGATATGCCGGTAAGGTGGAACTCTACTTACTTAATGCTGCAAAATTGTTTGGACTATGATACAACTATTACAGGTTTTTTTAATATGAAATTGGCCAAAATTGGTTCTTCACAAGCACAAGCACAAGCACTCGCCTTAGACGATTGGTATTTGGCAAGGGTTTTTGTTGAATTTTTAAATATTTTTTATAATGCCACTGTAACTCTTTCCGAGGTCTATTACCCTACATCTTCCCAAGCAATCCATCAGATAGTGGAAATGTTTGAAGTGTTAAACACTTATAGGAAAGATATCATCTTAGGCACTGTAGTTGTTGCCACGAAGACAAAATTGAAAAAATATTGGTCTACGATTTCTTTTCTTTATGCCTTAGGTCTTATAGTAGATCCTAGAGTTCAATTATCTGGTTTAGACTATTTGTTTGAGTTTATTGGAAAAAATTTGTCAATAAATTATTCAGAACAGATTACTGACATTCGAAACAAGTTGTTCGAAGTTTTTAGTATTTATGAGCGCGGGTTTGGCGGCGTCGACACGCAGCCATTAGTAGAACCGGAGACACAACCGATGCAAACAAGTTGGAGCATTCTAAAACGGTGCAAAAAATCATCAAGTTCTTCTTTAACGCAACAATCTGTTGCATCTTCTGGAGCCGAACTAGTTAGGTACCTTGACGCACCGTTCGATGCATGCAAAGACACAGAGAAATTTGATTTATTGTTATGGTGGAAGAATTATAGTTACAGGTATCCGGTCATGTCACACCTAACATGTGACGTACTAGTTATCCCTATGTCCACTGTGTTTTCAGAACAAGCATTCAGCAGTAGCGGACAAATTATTGAACCAAGAAGAAGTTGTTTGACTCCGGAGATGGTGGATGTATTAACATGCGTTCGGGATTGAAAGCATTCTCGAAAGAGGTTTTAAAATGAAACGGTAGACGAAGAATTTATTCAAAATTTCTCCAATTTATTTGTTAATGAGAATTATGGTAGTAACCAGGGCCAGAACTGAGTTATACATGCATATTTACTTGTAATACGATTGCACTCTTTTTCCCTTACCAAGTTTTTATTCCATTGGACTTTTCTTGGTAAGGTTTTTAATGAGGTAATCCTGTAAATATGTAATACTTAATTTAGAAAGTCAAAAATAATTAAATATATTCTGTTTGGCATATTTTCATAACATCTTGTCTTCATCTATTTTTATTTTTCTTAATACTTTATCTATATTCATTCTTTGAATTACTTTATTAACAAACATAATAAATTTATCTATTACCAGCAATTTTTTATTACACTAAAATAATAATTAAGATAAACAAATTGCAATCAAAATTAGATTATTACATTGTTAAAACAATATCATATAACTTGACACAATAACATTAACATTATTATTATTATTTTTTTAAATAAAAAATTCCAGGACCAGCCTGTTTGGCACACCTGGACCGACCGACAGTCCGGCACGACACGCCTGTGCCGTGTCAGGCCGGATTTTCCAAAACGTGTCGGGCTGGCCTAGATTTTACAGCATTAATGATAATAGCAAAATTAATTAATATTTTAAAATATAATATAATTCTTTAGTCTGGTCAATTCTAACTAAAATTCATAAACAAATTATAAGTTGTGGAACTATATATATATATATTTCTATATATACAATTTTTCTATTGTCAGTTCGTCATAATATAAAATATATCAGGACAAAAAATGTGGATCATTAGATTTACATACTTTGACTCAAAGTGTATGCACTTGTCAAAACTTCTCCATAATTTGTGGTCAACATTCTTCGTCCTGATATATTTTATATCAGGACGAACTGACAGTAGAAAGATTGATATATACATTATATACAATTTTTCTATTATTAGTTCGTCTTGATTTAAAATATTTAAATCAGGACGAGGAATATGCATCATTAGATTTACATACTTTGACTCAAAGTGTATGCACTTGTCAAAACTTCTCTATAATATGTGGTCCACATTCTTCGTACTGATACATTTTATATCAGGTCGAATTGACAGTAGAAAAACTATTATATATATACAGTCTTTCTATTGTCAGTTCGAACTGATATAAGATATATCAGTTCCTTGCATGTGGGTCATTGGATTTAAAAGATGCTTTGACAAGTATATGCAGCCAAGTCAAAGCATTTAAATCCAATAGCCAACATGTAAAGAACTGATATATCTTATATCAGATATATCAGTTCGAACTGACAATAGAAAAATTGTATATATATATATATATATATTTATATTTATACAGTCTTTCTACTGTCAGTTCGTTTTGATATAAAATATATCAGGACGAATAATGTAGACCACGGATTATAGAGAAGTTTTGATAAGTGTATACACTTTGAGTCAAAGTATCTAGACATTTTTTTAATCCGTTAATGAGTGAGATCTTGTTGTTAACAATCGAAAAGCAACTTCTTTTCTGTTGATTTTAAAAGATAAAGTATTGATTTTTTACTTGCAACTTTAGTTTTTGATTGCTTGTATTTGAATGTCAGTGTTGGTTTTTATTTTTCTCTTTTTAAAAATATTTTTTTAATCTTTTTTAATATTTTAATTAACATTTTGCTGAAGCAGAAAAAACAAAAAATTTCCTATTTTTTATAATTATTTCATTTTTTTAAGAAAAATTATTTTTTTTGTTCTTAATTTGATTTTTATTTAATATAAAATGTAAAAAAATATTTGAAAGAAATTTTGGAAAATAAAAATGCAATAATAAAAAACTTTTAGAGGCAAAATCAATCTTTTTAGCTTGTATTTATACTAACAAGGGTAAAATCATACTTTTATACGTATAGTTATAGTTGATTGTTAGTAATTTTGTCAAATTGACTAAAGTTATGTATTTTGAAAAAAAAAAGACTAAAATTGTTAATATGACAAAGACGTTTAAAAATGTGACATTTCGTAAAAAAAATTGAGACTTCAGTGAAATTATCTCTAAACAAAATAACATATTTCTAATTTTATCATTTATTTATATTATATATAAATTTTTTAAGTATTATACTCTTACATAAATTTAGGGTTTTTTTAGAAGGGGGGATTCGAACCATCAACCTTATGATGTAGGTGTATGAGGTTTACCACATGATCAACCTTATTTCGTCTATAATTTTATATTATATAAATCTATTTCTTTTAACTTATTATTTTTGATAGACAATTTATTCATAAAATAAAACATTAATCATATTATCACTTTCAATACTACAGTAACCACCTATTATCCTTTTATTTTTAGTAAAATCAAAACAATTTCTAAATCATGTTTATCATTTTATATATAATTTAAATCCTCAATATCCAATTCAAGCAATGACGACTAAAAATCGGTGGAAAATGAAGTATGCGTGTGTGAAGTGATAAAAGTAGTCAAGTAGCCATTAGAATATTTATAAGGGATAATATTGTTTTCATTCCTATAGTTTACTGTATTATCCATTTTAGTACTTATCGTTTTAGTATTGGCCATTTTAGTCCTCATCAATCATCATCACAATTGATCCCTATTTTGATCCCTACAATCCAATTCCATTAGGGATTTTGAAATTTCCGTTAAACTGAACTATGGTAAAATGGTAAAATGGTAAAATGGTAAAATGGTAAAATCGTCATATATTCTTTTAGAATCTTATTTAAGAAGGGCAAAACGGTAAAATAAATAAAACCCTACTGTAGGGGTGGGCACTAAGTTCGAAACCGAACCGAACCGAATCGAACCAAAAAAAGGGTGTTCGGTTCGGTTCATATAATGAATTCGGTTTAAACCGGTTTAAAAAGTTGAAAACCGAAAAGTTTTCGGTTCAAACCGGTTTGGTTTCCAAAAAACCGGTTTGAACCGATTAAACCGCCTATATAAGTAAAAAAAAATACCCTAACCTACTTCTTTTCTTTCATTAAATATTATTATTTATTAGTTATGTTCGGTTTGGGTTTTTTTGGACTTGGACAATTTATGAAACTTTGGCCCAAAATTAGAATCCAACAACACATCAAATTTAAAAACATATTAAAAAGACTCATTAAACCCATCAATCCCATAAGGCCCATTAGGCCCAAAACCAAAATGAACCGAACCGAACCGAACTGATTAAAATCAGTTCGGTTCAGTTCGGTTACCATTTCTTATTCGGTTTAAACCGGTTCAATTTTAGGTAAACCGAAATATTTTCGGTTCAGTTCGGTTTTACCCAAAACCGAACCGTGCCCACCCTTACCCTACTGTCAGACAAAATAAAAATAAAAATAAAAATAAAAATAAAATTAAAACCTTCTTCATCTCCTTCACCAAACCTAGCTACCCACTCATCATTTTCTTCGCCAAACCTCAGCCACCCATCTCATCATCCACACCCTTTCTCTCCAAAATTCACATCGAATCTCTCACTGCCGTGTCTCTCTCTCTCACGACCACCTCTCTCCTATCTCTCACACTCGATCTCTCATTCGGTGGCGATTTCCGAGCCACCGACGCCGCCTTCAGCCTTCTAACCACCGTCGCCACCATCTAACCACCACCATAAAACCCAGAAAATCAAAAACAAACATACAACCCCCACCCAAAATCAAAAATAAACATTCAACAACATCCACCCAAAAAAGACATCAATCCACAATAAAAAAATCAAGAAGGAGATGCTCGCTTTCGCAGCGAACGGAGCCACCACCTCCAAATCCAGACCTAACCGCGAACCACCACCCCGTTCTTCGTTCCAGATCCGCGATTTGGGGTGAGAGAGAAAGAAGCGGCGGTGACTGGTGTGTGAGAGAGAAAGACGGTAGTGTTCTTCGTTCCAGATCCGTGATTTATGGTGAGAGAGAAAGAAGCGGTGGTGGTGACTAGTGAGAGATGCGCGAGAGAAAGAGAGAATTAGAGAAGAGAGAGAGAGAGAGAGAATCTGGGTTTGGTTGTGGATGATGGGTTGTAGATGATGGTTTTGGGTTTTTAATTTTTTTTCTTTAGATAGAACGTATTGAATCTAATTTTTTTTAATTTTTTTTATTAATCAAATGGTAATTGTAGAGGGTCGTTCGACAGTTAGTGGGTTGGATCAGATTTTTGGTAGGTCCACACAGCCTATTGGTTCGGTCGACTCGCTGGATCGTCTTCTCCAAGGAGATTCCTGCAAAAAAAGATAAAATACGAACAGAAACAAAAGAAAAAATAAGGGTTTATATTTTGGCCTTAGATTAGCTTGGGCTGAGCGTTAAAGATAAAGTAAGACAAGATATCAGTGATCGGAGGAATGATTCCGTCAGGGTTTCGGCTAGCTTGACAGCGTGTGATGATAATCGTTTTTTCAGAGAGCCTCCATGGTGAATAAAATGTCTTATTTATAGAGATGGGAAGGGCTCTCAACCGTTCGCGAGGCTGTTCCTGGAATCTCTATTTGAGATCGTGATCACGAGATACTCTCTCCAAGATCACGATCACGATCACGATCACGATCACTTCGTGCTGTTATCAATTTGAATTTGATAACAGCGGTTTGTTTATAGGAAAGAACTAGTCAACAGCGGGTCGACCCTGAATACTTGGGTCTTGATCCAAGCCCTAACCGAATTTTATTGGGCTTCAAGCATAAGAGCCCACGGGCCATTTTTGGCTACCACAGTTTGTCCCCCACTCTCTGAAGTTGTAACCTGACTTTAGAGAGTATTTTATTATTCAAGTCGAACTCACACTCGACCGAATGTCGTTCGACGTGACGCGTTCAATCGTATGTCGATCGACGTGTTCATAAAAGATCGACTGCTTCTATGATCATGGAGAAGATGAAACGATATTGCATCTCCTAGGGCTGACGTGGCGGTAATTTTGGCGGTAACATATGACTTTTAGGCGCACTTGTCGAGATAGGTTAAATTTCAAAACTCAACTTTGTTTACCCTGGTTAACCGTTCACCATCAAGATAACGACACGTGGTGTTAGGTTAAATCCTTGGGTTAAAAAATCTAGTTATTTAAACGCACTATTCCTCTTCCCTGCTTCATCGTTTCGTACTCTCAATCTTCCCTGCTTCATCGTTTCGTACTCTCAAAAAGCAGAAGTTATTCTTCGATAGTTCAAAGCTTTGTTCGAAGGCGATTTTAGATCGTTGTTTTGGCCAGTCAGTTTTTCCGTCAAGATCATCGTCATTTTTTCTTTTATCCTTCCAAGGTAAGTAACGATTTCCGATTTCCTTTTTTCTTTGCAAACACCTAATGTTGTTTTGTATATAATCCCAGAAATGTTCTGAGCTGTGCTTTTCCTCTTTTTGTTTTTGTTTTTTGTTTTTTTTTTTTGCTCTTCTACTTTTTGATTTCGAGATTCATCTGTTGAATGTGTTTGAATTTCGATGTGTATTTATCGTAGATGTTAAATGTTCTCTGGTCGATCGACATAGATAAGTCTCAGTAGAGCCTCGAAATTCTCGGATTTATTGTTTAGAAACCGTAGGTTCTGATCTCCAAATCTTAGGTTGTGATCTCAGATCTAGTTAAAACTGACTCTAGTTACCTGTATCTATCAGTTTTTGGAGATATGTCGAACGACACCTCAACCTCAGAACCATCCTTCACCTGGACGGATCTTGGTTCAAAGGATGATGTTGGAGGTATCGAAGTCGACTCGTTAGATATCGATCGTCAAATAACGGTAGCGAAGCCGACAGAAATAGTAATAGACCCATCCAGGGTATTAGAATCTGGTGCTGTATGTGCTATTGCTCAAAGGGACAAGTCTCTAGAATATATTGATGTTGATGAGCCATCATGTTCTGGTAGACCCCTTGGTATTCTGGCCGGTGATAATCCGGGAAGCGTGCTCACTGAAGCTGACATGGATGGTATAAGGACGCTCTACGGGATTCCAGAGAGTGTCGTTCTACGTGCTCCAAAAGAACATGAGCGTGCAGATTGGGATATCCCTGGTTGGACTTGCTTTACGAGTACAATCTTCGTCAGGGGTTCAGGTTTCCAGTTCCCTCATTGGCTCGACGTCTATTGGTATACTATGAGATAACTCCTGGCCAGTTGATGCCCAACAGTTGGAGAATACTTATAAGTCTTTCTGTTTTGCGTGAAAAATATAATTTGCCCTTTGGGATAGGTTCACTTTTGCACAACTATTATCTAAAAGAACATGTCCAAGGGTCGATATTCACTGATATTGAGGTCGAATGCGAAGCCAATCATAACTGATCTCACGACAAACGACCGTAGATGGAAAGATACATTCTTTTTTGTCAAGGGTCTTTTGGTCGATGGTCCCTTTGGGAATGAAATGTACGCCTACCGGAGGGTCTGGAATCGTTATGGTGAGTGTCATCCTTAATGTTGTCGTTTAGATCTGTCTAGTGTCTTAGTAATTATAAGTTTTGACAGTTTTCTATCCTCCTTGTAGAGTTGATAAATGCAGAGAGTAAACCTAAGTGTGACGATGCTGTTAGTCGTACGCAAAGAGTTTTAGCTATTCTTGCTGAGAAGAGAAGTTGGAGAGTGTTGATGGCCGAAGGTAACCTTAGGCCTAGTACTATTTGGATTCATTCAACATGGAATGTGCCCCGAACTCCTTATCCTTTAATGAAAGACTTAGTGTCGTTCGTAATGATTAGGAAAGGAATTGAGATTCTTTGTGGTACGCAATTTCTGACTCCCATAACTGATGCTGAACGTCGTTTCGCAGCCAATTCATTATCAAACATGAAATTCACCATGCCTAATCCGGAAGAGGCTTTGAAGAGACAGAGGGAAGCTATGGCAAAGAGAAGAGCTGCTGCTCTGAAGAAGAACGTCGAGGCAGCATCAAAAGACAAGTCGATCGTTCCTGTCGTCGAACAACCATTGGAGTCCTCCCCGGAGACGGACCCTTTAAGGCCAACCAAGAGGAGGAGGACCGCAGAAGAGAAAGGCAAGGGGAAGTCGACTGAAGGTAGATCGAAAGGTGTTTCGACCGAAGTAGTTAAAAATAAAGTAGATTCAACTTCGGTCACATTTCCGAAGGAAGTCTCTGTTTTCAAAGAGCCTGATAGTTTTTTGAAGAAGTCGAACGACTTGTTGTTCTCGATAGATGGAGATCTTTTGAAAGGAAAGACGACTGAGGAGATGATGGATGCAAGCCTTATTTCTACTTTTCAGGTATTAATTCTCTAATGTTTCTAGATTTGTCGTGCGATACCTGCTAAAAATATTTTTATATGTAGGCTTTCCAGATGCAGCTGGCTTTAAAGAACAGACATTTGTCAAGCCGGAAGAAATATTCTGATCTGCAGAAGTCGAAAGATAGTCTTAAGCGGGATCTCGAGTCGACCATAAAATATAAGGAATTGGTCGAAGAGAAAGCTAACACTTTAGATGCGGAGTTGGCCAAGTCCAAGAACGAAATTGTCAATAGAGATCAAAGACTTGCAAACGCTGATGTAATTATCGCTGAGAGAGATTGGCAAATAGTGGAACTTAATGAACTGCTCATGAATATCTCGGTAAAGGCTATGTGTGCTGCCAGAGTCGACCTATTTAGGTAATATTTGGCTGGGGAGCATACAAAGTGGGATCCCCAAGCTGAAATTACAGACTGGGAAGAAGCCGAACGTTTTGAGGCTGAGAAGTCACCTGACGATTGCCATGATAGACCTGATGTCGGTCCCAAAGATGCTACTGCTGTCGACTCTCTTCCTCTGTTGGATGTCATTGATCATGTTCAGTCGACTCAAGATCCTACCCAAGACCAAGCCAACCTTTGAAATATTTCTCCGTAGTAATACTTTTTTTTATTTTGTTAAAAACGATTGGGACTTGTTTCGTGATTTATAAATTCGGTTATTTCTGCATTCTGTTATTTCTGCATTTGCGTTATTCATTCATATTACTTTCGACTTTTTGAATTGCATTGTTCGGCTGGGTCGAACATTACTCTTGTTTGGGTATTCAAGATCAATTCGACTGTTAATGTTATTGTGTACGCGTTTGTAGAATTTTAGTTGATACGACTTACTCGATAATACCGCGTACATGAGTTTATGAACTTTAGTCGACACGACTATTACAATGATATCGCGTACATGCGTTTTATAAATATTCAATCGATGCGACTATTACAACATCGCGTATAAGCGTTTTAACCTAGTCGACACGACTATTACAATAATATCGCGTACAAGCATTTTAACCTAGTCGACATGACTATTACAATAATATCGCGTACATGCGTTTTATAAAATTTCAGTCGACACGACTTCTGGAACAATATCGCATACAAGCGTTTTATAAATATTCAGTCGATGCGACTATTAATACAATATCGCGTACAAGCGTTTTAACTTAGTCGACACGACTATTACAATAATATCGCGTACATGCGTTTTAACTTAGTCGACATGACTATTACAATAATATCGCGTACATGCATTTTATAAAATTTCAGTCGACACGACTTCTGGAACAATATCGCATGCAAGCGTTTTATAAATATTCAGTCGATGCGACTATTAATACAATATCGCGTACAAGCGTTTTAACTTAGTCGACACGACTATTACAATAATATCGCGTACATGCGTTTTAACTTAGTCGACATATCGACACGACTTCTGAAACAATATCGCATACAAGAACAATATCGCATACAAGCGTTTTTATGAATTTGTAATCGAAAATTTACTACAATTATTTGAAGTAGCCACCATTATTCCCCCAACTTCTCGTAGTAGAAATACGTGTAGTTATAGCAAGTTGGGAGTTTGCCACTGTGTCGAAGTGAAGATGTCGAAACATTTCTTCTTGAATGCAGGATCAACTGTGTCGAAGAGCAGATGTCGAATCGTTTTGCAGATGTCGAATCGTTTTCCTTGAATGCAGGATCTCATTAATAAAATCTGCAATGGGTATGTAATAGCTTGCCAATCGACAGCTTCAAGTATTAGGTAACAAATACCTATGCAAAATTGTTATTGGTGAGCTCAGGTTTGCACTTAGTTGCAACTAGTGCGTCATCATTGCCCTTGTAGATCGACGTCAGTTGATGATTTGATAAATTTAAATAAATAAATATTATTGAAAAGAAATAGTAATAGAGTATTAGAAGTGGTACTGTTTTAGATGTAGAGCGTTCCAGCTGTTGTGTACTTCCCGACCGTCTAGGCCTCTGATTTTGTAGGCGCCTCGACCTTTTATGTCTGTTATTTCATATGGCCCCTCCCATGTTGGACCCAGCTTTCCTGCTTCTAGTTCTCTTGTATTTTGAAAAACCCTTCGCAGTACCCAGTCGCCGATTTTGAACATTCTGATTTTGACGTTTTTATTATAATGTCGAGCGACTTGTTGTTGATAGGCTTGGATTTGTAAAGCCGCCCGTTCACGACGCTCGTCGAGGTGATCCAATTCGTATCGGAGCTCTAGACTATTTTGTCCTTCGCAGGGGCTCTCGCATCGGGCTGTTAGTAGCTGGGTTTCGATCGGGATGACTGCTTCTGAACCGTATACGAGCGAAAACGGTGTTTCTCCTGTTGAACGACGTGGAGTCGTTCTGTATGACCATAGGATCTCTGGAAGTTTGTCGGCCCATTGGCTTTTTTCTGTCTCGAGTCGCTTTTTCAATGTGTTTAATATAGTTTTGTTTGTCGATTCGGCTTGGCCATTTGCTTGCGGGTAGCGTGGGGTTGAGAAGCTCAATTTGATTCTGTACTTGTCGTAAAAATTTTTGAAGTCGAAGGAGATAAATTGGGACCCATTGTAGGTCACGATTTCTCTCGGGATTCCAAAGCTGCAAATTATTTGTTTCCATACGAAATTGCGTACCTCTATATCCCTTATGTGTTGAAAGGCTCCTGCTTCGACCCATTTTGAGAAGTAGTCTGTCAGGACGAGCATGTAAACTACTCCTCCTGGTGCTGCTGGGAGTTTTCCTACAATATCCATTCCCCATTTCATGAATGGCCAAGGAGCCGAAATCGAGTTTAGCGTACCTGGTGGAAGGTGGGACACTTGGGCGAATCGTTGACATTTGTCGCTGTGTTTAACATGTTTCTAGGAATCGGATCGCATTGTTGGCCAGTAATAGCCAGCTGTGATTGCTCTATTCGACAAACTTCTAGCGCCGGAATGATTTCCACATTCTTCATAGTGAAGGCTCTTTAATACGTCGTACGCTTCTGAAGGTGATACACATCGTAGATATGGACCTGTAAAGGATTTTTTATAGAGTTTACCGTATAGCATGCAGAATTTGGCTGATTTAGCTCTGATTCTTCTGGCTTCAGATCTATCATCTGGTAGCAAGTTTGCCTGTAAATAATTCACTATCGGGTCCATCCAATTTGAACCATCGTCAATTGGCGATACGTTTTCTTCCTCGTGTATCGTTGGTGCAAGTATATGTATGATGGGTATTGTCTTGGGACCGTCGTTTGTCGTAGTCGACCCTAAGTTGGCGAGGGCGTCTGCTCGAACATTTTTTGTTCTTGGTATCTGTAGTATGGAGAATTGTTCGAATGTCGATTCCAATTGTTTTGCCTTAGCCAAATATGCTGCCATTCTTTTGTCCTTAGCGTCGTACGTGCCATTCATTTGTCGAACGACAAGTTGTGAGTTGCTGAGGACTTTGATATTTTTGATCCCGAGGCTTCTAGCAAGGCTTAGTCCAGCCAATAGTGCCTCATATTCTGCCTCGTTGTTTGTCGCACGAAAATTGCAGTGGACTGATTGTTCAAGTTTTTCCCCATGGGGGGATTGTAGCACACTACCAAGTCCGCTTCCCTTAATGTTACTGGAGCCGTCGACCGACAACGTCCATTCTCCTCTGGTTGTGTTTTCTTCGAGGATCATAAGCTCCTGTTCAGCCTGTATTTTTTTCGTTAGGAGTAAAATCTGCTATGAAATCGGTGAATACCTGAGATTTCATTCGCTATTCGCGGCTGGAAAGAGATGTCGTGTTCGCTGAGTTCGACCGCCCATTTCGTCAATCGACCTGAAAGTTCGGGTTTATGTAATATATTTTTAAGTGGGTAAGACGTACGTACCAAGATCGGATGACATTGAAAGTATGGCCGTAGCTTTCGTGCGGCTGTAACGAGTGCCAAAGACAGTTTCTCCAATTTGCTGTATCTGGTTTTTGCGTAGAGTAGAGATTTGCTTACGTAATATACCGGGTGTTGTTTACCCTCTACCTCTCTTACCAATACCGCACTAATAGCCGTGTCGGACACTGCTAGGTACATGTATAAAGTTTCATTTTCTTCCGGTTTTGACAGCAGAGGGGGTGAAGTCAGATATCGTTTAAGATCTTGTAGCGCCTCCTCGCAATCTTCGTTCCATTCGAATGTCTTGTTTTTCTTAAGGATGTTGAAGAATGGTTGGCATCGTTCGGATGACTTAGAAATAAATCTGTTGAGAGCTGCTACTCGACCTGTGAGTTTCTGTACATCCTTAACACATTTTGGTGATTCGATTACTTTAATGGACTGAATCTGGTCTGGATTGGCTTCGATTCCTCTCTGAGTCACCAGATAACCTAGAAATTTGCCAGAAGAAACGCCAAAAGAACATTTTGTAGGGTTCAGTTTCATACCGTATTTGTCAAGTATGTCGAACGACTGTTTCAAGTGTTCGATATGTTGTCGAGCGACGAATGATTTCACCAGCATGTCGTCGATGTAAACTTCCATGGTTGACCCAAGCATTTCTGCGAACATCTTGTTGACCAATCTCTGATATGTCGCACCTGCATTTTTCAAGCCAAATGGCATAACTTTGTAACAAAAAATACCTCTTTCGGTGATAACGCAGTTTTTTCTTGGTCGCTCGGGTGCATCAGAATCTGGTTGTAGCCTGAATAGGCGTCCATGAAACTAAGCAGTTCATGTCCCGCTGTCGCGTCGACCAACATATCGATGTGAGGCAACGGGAATGGATCTTTTGGACATGCCTTGTTGAGGTCTGTGAACTCGATACATACTCGCCATTTTCCGTTCTTCTTTCTTACGACCACGACATTTGCCAGCCAATCAGGATATTTCACCTCTTTGACTGATCCGACATCGATCAGCTTTTGGATTTCTTCATTTATAACTTTGTTTCGTTCCGGGGCGAATTTTCTTCTCTTCTGCTTTACTGGCTGGTGGTTGGGATCGACCTGTAGCTGATGAACGATAACGTCAGGGTCGATTCCAATCATATCCGAATGGGACCAAGCGAAGCTTTTTCGACGTTCTTTGAGGAAGTTGATTAATTGTTCTCGTGATTCTTCTGGCAATCTCGATCCAATTCTTATTTTATGCTCTGGTTCGTCTGGGTCGATCGACACTTCGTCAAGATCTTCAACATTTGGCTCGTTATATATCGACTCGACCATTGTTTCATGTAGTTGCTATAATCGCTCATTCTTTTTTTTCATTGCGTTTTGATAGCATTCCCTGGCTGCACGCTGTTCACCTTTAATCTCACGCGCTCCCCATTTGGTTGGGAATTTAATCATCTGATGGTAAGTTGACGGGACTGCTTTCATTTCGTGGATCCAGGGTCTTCCCAAAATCGCATTGTATGGAGACTGGCAGTCAATTACTAAAAAGTTGATATATAAATTCACTCCTTCTGCGTAGACTGGTAGTACGATTTCTCCGAGTGTTGACTTTTGTTCGCCGCTGAATCCCGTCAGGACCGTCGTTCGGTGACTGATTTTGGACTCTTCGACCTGCATTTATCTGAGAGCCGAGTTAAATAAAATATTGCAGGAGCTACCATTATCAATCAAAATTCTTTTAGTTAGGCAATTAGCAATATGTAATGAAATAACTAAAGCGTCATGGTGAGGAGAAAACAAATCTGATTTATCTGTCGACTTGAACGTGACAGTTTCATCGATATCGTTTGAACTGTTCCTGCCTGGCTGAATTTCTGAGTTTGATACCTGTCGAGTGTGTCTTTTTGCAGATGAATAACTAACTCCGCTAACCTTTGAGCCGCCTGCTATATAATTGATAATTCGTTCTTGTTGAGGTGGTGCTGGTGGTCCATCTTCCAGGTTAGTCTGTTGCTTTTCATCTTGTCGAGCGACAGTTTGTTTACCTTTATCGGTTAGATACTCTAGTAAGTGCCCTCTTTTCAACAATTCTGCTACTTCAAGCTTCAGGGCAACGCAATCTTCTGTTCGGTGTCCGTGGTCTCCATGAAATTCGCATCGAAACCGGGGGTCTCGATGTTCTGGTGGTGCATTCATCTTTCTTGGCCATTTGACCGTTCTTCCCATTTCTTTGATTACTGCTACTAGGTCGACCGGTTCTATACAGAGGCTGTATTCTGGGATTGGGGCTCGTGTTCGACCTGTTCTAGGAGGGTTCTGGTCATGTGATCTTCCGCTGTCGTTCCTATTATAGCGGGAATTGTTGCGCCGATTCCCTGTTGGATAAGGTTCGATTCTTCTATCGTTTGATCTTCGGTCGACTCTATCGTTGCGCCTAATGTGGTTGTTTGATTTAGCAACGTAGTTCGCCTCATCCTCCTCCCATTTAATCTGTGCCCAAGCTTTCGCTAACACATCTTCCATTGTCTTGTATGGGTACTTGGTTAGCTCTTTGTACAGGTCTGAATCGAACCGTAATCCTTTTCTGAAGGCCGAAATGGCTGTCGACTGGTTGCAATTCGGGATCTGCACCTTCTCTCTGTTGAATCGTCCGACGTAGGCTCTAAGGTTTTCCCCGCTTCGTTGGGCAATTGTGTACAGGTCGTTCGACTGTTTTTCCAGTTTTCTGCTGCTTGCAAATTGCTCCACGAATGTATCTGTTAACTGCGCAAAAGAGGAAATTGAATTATTAGGTAAGTTTGTATACCATTGCAAGGCTGGACCACCAAGACTAGATCCGAACGCCTTGCACATGCATGCTTCTCTGAGGTCGCGTGGGATTGCTGTAGTGAACATGCGCTGCTTGTATTGCGCTATGTGGTCGTCTGGATCTGTTGTTCCCTCGAACTGTTTCATGTTGGGAAAGTTGAATTTCCGGGGCATTTCCACTAGTGCGATTGCGTCGACAAACGGTGAATCAGCTAAGCTATTCGCGGTACTCTTCTTTATAGGGGTTGGTACTCCCGGGATCCTATGAATAAGAGCCTCCATTTCTGCGAACCTGCGAGAAAGATCAGGGTCAGCAAACAAATGTAATCCAGAATCTCTGGTTACCAAGTTTGGTGTCGACTGCAGCGATGCGGGAGTTTTTAACACGTTCTCCTGACGCTGCTCGATGTTTGGGACTGGCGATGGTGGCAATCCTTGTTGGGTTTGTGAATCAGGTGGGATTGCCTCAGCGCATATTGTTTGCGTCTCATTATGGCTTGAGCCTGGATATTTATTCCCCAAAGCTGAGGGGTTATCTACGTCTGCGTTCTGCTCTACGTTGAGCACTGGGATTGGAGGAGCTGGGGTTACGTTGTTAGGTACTCCATCAATGATGGCTCGCAATTCAGCGTTACGAGTCCGGACTGCAACATTCTCTGCCTCTAACACCCGTAATCGTTCGGCGTTTGCAGTCATCTGGGCAGTCAGAGTTGCGATCTGTTCTTCGATGGTAGGAACATTTCCCTTGACAGACATGTTGAGAACGTCACAAGCGATTCGACTGATTTGGTTTTTAAGCTGTAGTGGGCCCCACGGTGGGCGCCAAACTGTAGAGGGTCGTTCGACAGTTAGTGGGTTGGATCAGATTTTTGGTAGGCCCACACAGCCTATCGGTTCGGTCGACTCGCTGGATCGTCTTCTCCAAGGAGATTCCTGCAAAAAAGATAAAATACGAACAGAAACAAAAGAAAAAATGGGGGTTTATATTTTGGCCTTAGATTAGCTTGGGCTGAGCGTTAAAGATGAAGTAAGACAAGATATCAGTGATCGGAGGAATGATTCCGGCAAGGTTTCGGCTAGCTTGACAGCGTGTGATGATAATCGTTTTTTCAGAGAGCCTCCATGGTGAATAAAATGTCTTATTTATAGAGATGGGAAGGGCTCTCAACCGTTCGCGAGGCTGTTCCTGGAATCTCTATTTGAGATCGTGATCACGAGATACTCTCTCCAAGATCACTATCACGATCACTTCGTGCTGTTATCAATTTGAATTTGATAACATCGGTTTGTTTATAGGAAAGAACTAGTCAACAGCGGGTCGACCCGGAATACTTGGGTCTTGATCCAAGCCCTAACCGAATTTTATTGGGCTTCAAGCATAAGAGCCCACGAGCCATTTTTGGCTACCACAGTAATAAATAAAATTATTACGAGATATGTTGAGGGCAAGTTAAGGGCAAAATTGTCCTTGCAAGCCCCTTAGACATTTTAAGGGTATAACGGTCATTTTGCCTTCTGAACTTGTTAGATGGACTGTTTTTAACAGAAAATGTAACAGAAGGATTAAATTGGCTAATACTGAAATGATAGGGACAAAAATGAATAATATGATAAACCATAGGGATGAAAACAATATTAACCCTATTTATAATGAAAACAAATTGCCATTAAAATATTTAGAAGGAAACTTCGACGAAGCTGCTAAGCAATTAGCATCAAGAATATTTATCAATTATCATGAATTCACATCTAATTAATTAATACATCGTCATCTCAACAGTCACTCTTCGGTCATTCCATCATCTTCGATGGAGTTGAGTTTGATCCCTTCTTCCATTACTTGTCATTGGAATATTTATCAAGGAAGCTTCGACGAAGCTGCTAAGCAATTATTAATTTACATCTACAACTGTACAAGCCAATTATTAATTTATAATCATATGTTAAGTACTAAATTAAATATGATTTCTTAGAATTTCTAATACCATTTGGTGTTGATTTGACAGGATGGAATGGATAAATCCAATGATCAATATTTTTCATCCTGATATATTTTATATCAAGACAAACTGATAATAGAAAAATTATATATATATATATATATAAAAGTCTTTTTACTGAAGTCGGTTATATACCTTCTTCCCTATTTTCGTTGAGAGAGATTCGAGTCCTACCTTAGCTATAAATAGTTACCGTGGAGAGACTTCTCTTTTATTATATGAATAATCATCGGGTTAAAGTGTAGTGTTTAATCTAAATAAGAGGAATTTGTTAGACAAAACAATACAATTTCGATACTTTCATTTCAGAAATAAATTGTTGGTACAAAACACATTTTTATATTTCGTCAATTATGTAAGTAATATATTTGTTAAAAATAATAACATTATCTATTTATCCACCTATTTAAACAATTCATTTTTTAAAGCTTTTATAATTGGTAGAATTCGAACGCTGACTTAAGAGTCATTTATCTAAGAATTAAGTTCGTTCATCTACTGACTATGTTACGTCCATGGGATCTTAAAAATAATAACATAATAATAATAATAATAATAATAATAATAAATCAACTCAAAAACAAAAACACCCACATTTAATCAATGATTGATCGGACAAATTGCAAAACATTTATAAAAAAAAAATGAACAATTTGAGATGGTTCAAACAATCGACGAATTTGTGTTCTTCTTAAGAGGAGAAAAAAAAAGTAATTCAAATTCTCTTAGGAAGAGAATAGGATGAGTAAACTGATAACATTGCAGAGCAAACAAATGCGATGAGGATGAGGCTACCACATGCATATGCCTTATCGAAGAACTTCTCCTCTATGTCGCCTAATGCTTCAACAGTACTCTTCATGTACATCTAGAGATGTACATTTGGGAAATGAGGATGGATATAAGTACCCCCATCCCCATTCCTATTTCCCAGACCCTTCCCCCATCCCCTCCCTCCATTTCCTCATTTGGAGAAAATAGGGATGGGAAATTTTGGAGGGAGGTATATTCATCCCCAACCCCAGTTTTCCGTTTTTTCCGTTTTTTCTCATTTTTTTCCTTTTTTCCGTTTCCCCATTTCTCCGTTTCCCCAATCTCCCGTTTGATTAAAAATTAAAAATTTAAAAAAAATATTTCATTACAAATACAAACTAAAATCCATTAGTGCATTACAAATACATAATAAAATCATAAAGTGTGCATTACAAATACATAATAAAATCATAAACTATTACACAATTTAAATATTTATATATGCTTTGGGGGAAATGGGGATGGGGGAGGGGGAAATGGGGATGGGGGGGACCTCCCCCCATCCCCATCCCCATCTCCACTCCATTCCCCATTTTTCCTCAAAAAAATTTCCCTAAATGGAGATGGGGACGTAGAAATTTGAGGATCTGAGGAAAAATTTACACCTCTACGGTACATCTCTAGTTACTCCGAATGTCGTGCCAGCTCTAGTGGCCAATATGTACGACACGATCTAATACCATTATAAATAGGGTAAAAATGTTTTTAGTCCCTCTAGTTTATCCTATTATATGTTATGGTCCTCCTAGTTTCAGTATTGACCCGTTTGGTCCTTCTGTTACAAAATCCGTTAAAAACAAACAGTTAGACGTGTGCAGAAGGAGAAATGTCCTTATTGCCCCTAAAAGTGTGACTTTTGGCGAAAATACTATTTTACCCTTCTTATAAATATGTAAAAAAAAACTTTGATTATCAAGAACACCAAACCCAGATCATCAAATCCAAACCCAAACCCAACAACTAAACCTAGATCCCACCAGCAACAATAGATTCAACATCACTAGTAAGTTGTTAAAAAGAAAAAAAATTGAAAAAATTAATAAAATCACCAAACACATTCAACAACATTCAAACACCATCATCCATCTCCCAATTACTACGTTCAACCACCATCAGCAGCAACATCACAACTACACCAACATCAACCCAGAACCACCCACCACCATCATCGTCACCACCACACCACTACCCAAACATTTGTTCTCATCTCAACTAGATCGAAACAAAATTGACCAAAAACAAAACATCATTGGCGTTCGATCCGGTGACATCACCAAATCCAGACACAACCACCACCACCCCCGTGAATCGGCCACTACCCAAACCCAACCACTCTCTCCAAGAAATTCCAAACCCAGAAAAAAAATTTCCAAAAAAAAAGGTCGATGGCGAACGGAGCCCAGATGAGATCAAGAGATTGCAAATCATTTTCCCTTCTCAGCCACCAGACCATGAACCCAAAATCAAATATCTAGTGAGATCCAGAAGAGAGAGAGAGAGAGAGAGAGAGAGAGAGAGAGAGAGAGAGAGAGAGAAGATGTTGTGGAGGGTCTGGTGAAGTGGTACTGTGATTTCGGCGGGCTAGGGTGTGGTGTTTAGGTGGTGGCTGTGGTGGTGGCGGCGGCGGCGGCGGCGGCTAGGGTTAGAGTTTGTGTTTAGCGTTGCGGTGGATTAGGGGTTGAAGAAGATGATGGATGCGGTGGATTAGGGGTTGAAAAAGAGTTTGTGTTTGATGTTAATAGTGATTCACGAAGTTTGGTAGTTTAATTTTAATTTTAATTTTAATTTTATTATTTAATTTAATTACACTTATTAATTTGAACCCATAAAAAAGTGTTTGATGTGGTGGGTTTATTATAATAAGATTTTTTTTTTCTGAAACAATAAGATTATTATTTTTAATATTTATTTATTGTTTAACTCTTTAAAAAGTATTTATTATTTAATTTAATATTATTTATTAATTTATTATTGAATATTATATTTTTTATTTAATAAATTATTATTATTGTTTTTTTATTTTTCAATTATTAATATAGTATTAATTACCTAAGTTACCAATTTGTCCTTTAGTCAAACACCTTCTAGAAACACGAAAGGCATCTTTACCATTTTACCCTCCGACCATTGACAGAAGTTTTAAAAACCCTAACATAATTGGACGGTAGGGATCTAACCAACCATAAACGTAAACTATGGGGACCTGTATGGTCAATACTGAAATTAGAGGGACTAGAACGTATAATAAAACAAACTAAAGGGACTAAAAACATTTTTACCCTTATAAATATATATATATATATATATATATATATATATATATATATATATATATATATATATATATATATATACACACACACTTTTCATGGGACGGTCTCATTGAGAGTTTAGGACTGCTGCACCCGAACTTCACTTTTCTTTCATTCACACATATTTAATCTTTTTATCATATAATAATATGATTTGATTGGATAAACACACAAGTGACGTAGTGACGTGGTTAGATCTTCCTTGAAAAAATTTCTTTTTTCCTATTTCTATTTGATATGAAAAAGCAGAGAAGTGAAGTTGTACTATACACCACGTCTATAGGGAAAGCAACCAAGTTGCTGATTTCCTTGCAAAGCTTGGCCACTCTTTGGACTTGGGACTCACTGTTTTTGAAGAGCCTCCCACCCAGATTTCTGGTATCTTGGATGATGATTGCAAGGGTGTGCTGCTGCTAGGATGATTCCTAGTTCTTTGCTTCTTGTGTTTGGGCTGATTAGCCCCCCTCTTACGACTAAAAAAAAAACAGAGGAGCTGGCCCAAATTTTGCCCATTTTGTTTGGTGTAATCCAATAACAAACTCGATGGGGGTAGTCAGCCCATTGGGCCGGGGTAATAAAGCTGTTGACCATGAAATCTACGGTCAGGCGTAATAGCAATGAGTGAAATTCAAGCTGGTCTGGCCCGACTCATTTCACATAAATAAATAATAAAGAATCTCTTAATGTGTGTTCTTTTAATATATATTTTTAGAAAATATAGTTTTGTGATAGTTTCCAAAAAACAAAAATTAGAAAATATAGTTATGTGGTAAATGATGTTCAGTTTAACAATATTTCTAGTTCGGATTGTCGCAAGAGTGTGTGAAATAGTTGGAATTGGGAGGCGATGTACCTTGTCACCATAAAAGTCGAATGTGAGAATGCCATCCCCCGGTGGTGATGTAATTGCCCGTGCTGATATAGTGTATAGAAAAAGCGATTTGTACAAGAGTGTATGCCATTCCCATGACAATTGTGGAAAGCGTGTATCTGCAAAAAAAAAAAAAAAAATTATTAGGTGAATACGATAACAAATTCGTACATCAATTCAACAATTCTCTCTAGTTTCAAATTAAGAGTAAATAAATTATTGGACGTGTATATATATATATATATATATTAAAAATAAGTTAATATTGTCTAAAAGAGGTTCGTTTATCAAATTTACCTGTACGCATAAACATCCTTAAAGTGAATTTCGAAATCAACACTATTTAATACTAAAAATGCAGTGTTTGTGGTAAGGATGACTAGGGAAGCCAAAAGAGAAGCAAATGTGACGAGCTTCAACAACAATACGAAAGTTTTTAAAGTCTGGGAGGGTGGTGGTGGTGCCATTTATTTATTTTTATTTTATTTTTTTGTAAACCAACAAAACGTTTGTTGTTTTAGCTTGTACTTATAGAGTAAATTATGGTGCAGTTTCAATGCAATTTATAGGCAAATTAGATGATGTTTGTTGTGGCCAAGTCTATCTTCTCAAAAGTCTGCTCTAAAATTTAATTAAAAGTATGCATATAGACGTGCTGGGTTCATTGACTCGACGAATAGTTTGTGGCCTATTAGGAAATAAACAATTAAATTCATTGAACATGTAATGGATATTTATGTTTACAGCATCAACTTTATCAAAGATTTATGTTAATTTTATCGGAATGGGACGGAAAATTGATCAATAGATATTTTTCATGGAAATAATTTTGAGAAATAATAATTCAAATTTTCGATTTTATTGGAATGGGACCGAAAGATTATTATTATTATTTTATAGATATAACTATTAGTTGGCTAAATGTTTGTCAACTGAGTACTTCCATGCTTAAAACAATTTCAACAAAACTTAAGAATTTAGCAAGTGGGCAAGAAAAATGAAAAAAAAAAAAATTATGGTGCAGCGACTAGAACCTATAAAAACGAAAAAAAAAATTGGACACCGACTCAAACCGCTAATAAAAAAATAAAAAAAGTGGACATGATTAAAAACCTAACAAATTATATAATAGTCAATGCACTATCTTGATAATAAACAAAACAAAAATGGAAAAAGATAATAAAGGAAATTTTTTTGGGTAATGAATATGATCCAACATTTCATTAGGAAAAAAATTACAATTAAAAGACTAACATATGACTTTCTTTCGGATGGTGCTTGTACCGTAGCTGTACATCCACTTTGTTTTATCATTTTCTGTTCAGTTAAATATAATCAATCAAGTAAAAATTCATTGAGACAAAAAGATGTTTCAAATGATCTTAACATAAATTTTGGTGACAAATTCCAATCAACTTTAAAGTAAAAGTGAGAAGTGACACAAATTAAAAACAGACGTTCAAATATATAATTACCTTAATTAGGATCCCTAGCTAATCACAATTAATTAACACAGCAGCTAAAAAAATTACTATTACAAATAAAACTATTTTTACTAGAGTTGCATTTGATTAATCGTATCAAGTTCTGACAAATACTCAAATGGTGATGAAGTCATATTGAGCTTTGAAGGGCACATGCAATTTTTTTTTTCTTCACATTTACAGTTTTCTTTTAAATTTGTTGTCATGGCCACCAAACACTCCAAATTTGATAAAACTTTGCAAATTTCTTATTTGATTGGTGGCGGATTATTTTTTTTATAACAAAAAAATAATATTTTAATCAATACATGGAATCTGCATGAGCCTCTCATATCCCTTCACAGCAATCATCAAACAATTCACTTTGGGAAATGACAAGAAATATTGTTGTCACAAACTTTGAATTCTACTGGTGTCTCTTTTTTTCCTTGGTCAAGGGTCAAAGGAGAATAATATATCATAACATTAATTCCCTTTGACAGTTGTCATATTAGAAAGGCGAAGACATAGTTTCCTCATATTGGTTAGGATCTCCCTTCAAATAGAAAGAATGTATTATATGTTATTTCTGATTTCCATCCATTTTTAAGTTGACCATCAATTATCATGATCAAATGACCGTTTTATCCTTCAGTTTGCTCCATATAATTACCATTTGACCTTCCAAATATTCATTAAATAATAAATTTATTTAAAAAATAAAAAACAAAAACAAAAAACAAAAAATAAAAAACACAATTAAAAAAAGATGGACGGTGGAGATATCTTTTTTTTTAAAAAATATAAATTTAATAATAATAATAAAATCTTTCTTCATATATATATATATATATATATATATATATTTATTTATTACCTCACAAATTTCATTTTGCTTTAACCAAATATAAAAAAAAAAAAAATATCTTCCCCCAACAATCATCTTCTTCTTCTTCACCAACCGCCACCATCTCCAACTACCTCCAAACCCTAACCTAATCCCTCACAACTCAAACACCACCACACCTCAACGACCAAACTCTAGTCGCCGCTGCCACCACCACTGAAAGACCAAACCCTAGCCGCCGCCCCTATGAGTGCCGATCCCTTTCCAATCCAGGAAATCGACGATCAATCTCTTTTCGACCGACGCATCTTCCTTCTTTCCTTATTTTCCCCGTTCTTTCTCTTTTGCCAATCCCTTTCCAATCGAGGAAATCGACGAGCAATCTCCTTCTGGCCGACGCATCTTCCTTCTTTCCCTCTTTTCCATATTCTTTCTCTTTCTTTCCATCTCACTCTCTGTCTCTTCACAACGAGTTGAACCTGATTATGGATCGAAACCCAGTTCGAAGCTCGATCAGTGACACGTCGTTGCAGTGTCGATCAAAATATGAACATTTAAGTTCGGTCTCGCAAGCGTGCGAGTCACAAAGACTAGCACATCGACAAGCAAGGATCGTTCCAGCATGGAGGTGGGATTCACCTGACCGTCTCTAGTTCTAGCTATTTTTTTACAACACGTTGAGCGGACTCGTGTGTTGCGCATGCAAAAGAATGTGGAAAAGTAAATGCTAAACTAACCTAACAAACTACATAAACAAATATGTACAAGGATAGGATGGAATGGAGCGATACTGAATGTATATGGTTACACTAAGTAAATGACTCCACCATAACAATCACACAATTTCATACAATATGCATAGTCAATGTTGAATGCCGTGCTTAATCCTCGCATGATTGTCCTCACTCCAGCAACAATCGACTATACCGATATGTACCAGCAACCTATCTCTCGATGGTTGCCCGAACTGCACTCGAGTTCATTAAGAACAATGAGACACACATAGCGACAATACATGTAAAACCGCGCACATGCTCTACATGCAGTGGCCAACCTACTAGTGCACGTTGAGTGCTTCACCTCTCGGTCCTTCACACAATAACCTAAGTTCATTCAAGTGGTGGCTAGCCACTCAAAAGCTTTAAGTACTTCAAAGATACAAAGAAAGAAATACAAAATGGATAGAAAGGAGACCTCTCATCCGTAACCGGAAATCAAACACCGGGTCTTCTTGGGTGTCAATCCGAGATGTCCTGACCACTGGACGACTACAGCGTTCTCCTCTCTCATGAATGCACAACCCTCTCAACAAAAGAGAAAGCTCTCTCTTTATCTCTCTGAATTCCCTAAGATGGATGGCTTAAAATGGATATAAACTTACCAACAACTATATACACTAAAGTTGATTGTTAAACATAAAGAACATTCAATTGAATTAAGGGTTCATTCTCTTGATTAGGGCATTCACCAAAATCAATTTATCACCCAAACCCAAGCCATGAGGTGAACAATTGTGCCTTAAAACAAGGCCCATTAAGCACAAGAATAAAGAACCAAAGCTTAATCTAGCATTTGCATGCATAATCAACTAAGCTTCACCCATTCTTTGGAGTTAAAACTCAAACACTCATATTATTCTACTCATGGAATTTCTAGTCATCCACCAATCAATCAACAATCATGGGCAACTAAATTCCTAATCTAAATTACTCTACTCCTAAACTCATTCATGGACACATATTGATTTTTGACCATCCACACACATTCATATCATAATAAGAGAGGAATTATATTTAAATCAAATAACATAACAACACCCAAAGAATTTAAGAACAATCAATACATTTATTACACAAGTGTAGGTTTACAATATCCCATATTCGTGATACACAATTAAGAAAACAAGAAATACAAAGAGAATGAGTAAATGAAATACAACCCTTGAAGAAAACTCCTCCAAAAACTCTTTTCCATGCTTGGCTCGTTTTTGGTCAACGACTCCTCCTATCTCCTTGCAATATACTCTCAATTGGGTGGATAAAGTGTATAAAGTGGTGGTGGAGGTGTATGGTGAGCTCCCATGGAGGAAAAACCTCCATGGGAGCTTAAATCACTCATTAATTGGTGGAGAAGGTGAAAGAGATGAGAAAATGGAAGAAAGGTGTTTTGGGTTTGAGAGGGAGAGAAGAGATTTCTGAAAAACTGAGAGAAATGAGGTATTTATAGAGTTGGGAGGTTAGGGCAAGAATTGGGTGTGAAAAGACAAGATTGCCCCTCAAAAATGGGCTGAAAGTGGCTGTTCTGTGCAAAAAGACGACCTGGAGGCGACCTGGTGCTCAGGTCGCTATCCAGGTCACTATTCCCTAGGGTGAAGATTTTCCAGCTTCACGCACCGTTACGAAAACGTCCATAACTTCCTCTAGAAAACTCGGAACTGCGATTTGTAAACAGAATTGAAAAGTAGACATCCGGGGCTTTCCGAAAATAGGTAGTAGCTAATGTAGTTCATTCTGAGGAGGGAGATATGACCCTAAGAGTTGAGTATTCTGCACGGCACTTTCCATTTCAGCCCAAATAACCTCCAAACAATTCAATTAAGCTCAAATACCTTCCGTAGGGAACACATACCTACACAAGGCTCATAAACACATTATAAACCAAAATATGCTCGAAAATGAGAACAAAAATTAGAAATGAGGACCTCAAATAGGTATATAAATCGGTATATAAATCGGTACGATCAATCAGCTCCGGCCGCCGCATCTTCATTCTCTCCATTGTTTCCCTCTTCTTTTTCTTTCTTTCAACTCACTTTCACCAGAACTGGGTTCGAACTCAGTTTTCTTGATAATGATGATGGATGTTTGGTGTGTAGTGGTGTGGTGGTGGTGACGATGATGATGTTATTTTTTCTTTATTTTCTTGATTTTTTTTTTGTTGTGAATTTATGTGGTGGTGATGATGGAATGGTTGGATGGTTAGATCGGTTTGCTGTTGGTGATAAATTGGTGTGGTAATGTTCAGGGTGGTTTTTTAGATTTCAGGTGGTGGTGGTTCTATGTTCAGATGGTTGTGGTGGTGTTCTAGGTTCAGGTGTGGTGGTGGAGATCAATTTTTTTTTTTTGCTATGTAAGTAACTTTTAATCCCTACCATCCATCTCAAAGATTGGATGGTGGAGATCCATTTAAGAAGATTTGGGGAGAGAGGTATTTTTAAAATTTTTTAATTTTGTACTTTTACAATATTACCCTTTCAATTTTAACAGTCAACTCAAAAATGGATGGAAAAAGTAACATAAGGGGCATATAATACATTCATTTCCATTTGAGGGGGGAGACTGGCCAATAAGATCGAGCAAAACTTGTCCTCACATTTCTAATAGGGTAAAGATCAGGGGACAAAACGATCTTGTCCCTAACATTTATGTGTATAATTATTATTAAAATTATAATATTCTAATTTATTTAGTGTTTCCTTTAAAATAAAATTATTTATAAAGTGTTTGCTTGATATCATCATGAATCAATTTCGGCACGAGTTCGCACTAATTAATATGGTCTATACATCACTTCTCAACCAGCTGTTCTTTGCTAATATGGATGTAGCTCAACTGGTAGATAAATGAGTGGTTCGAATCATAACAATGACGAAAGTTTTCAAAAAAATACATGATCCCAAATTAATAGATATTGTAAAAAACAAAAAAAAATAGTTGTTCTTTTGGTAATGAAATGACAATACAATTACTTGAGAATGAAGTTTGGAATTAACATGTAGAAATTTAATTAGATTGTGTAGATCGAGAGGAAAGCTTCGATCAGAAGAACGTAACACGTCATTAGTAAATTTGTATGACGATATATTAATAATTACGAATCTATATTTAAATTTAAATAACAAATCACTACAATTATAATATATTTCTTTGTAAAAAAATATATGCATATACATCGCAATATATTATTCAATGGACATTTTGGACGTACAAATAACATAGTATGTTTATCCCATTAAAGCATTCATCTTGTAATCTGATATATTTTGTCGGAGAAATTTCAAACATAATTAATCACCATAATACGGATAGAATGGGGGACTAGTTGTACATAAGGGACAAATTGAAATTGTGATAAAAATAAAAAATAAAAATAAACAGAAAGCAAGTATTTAATGGACCCCAATAGTAAAAGAGAGGAGAGACAGTGATAGACAATGGAAGAAGGACCATGACACTTTTTATACCTTTCATGTGACACAATTTTTGTGCCCCAAATTTATTATTCAGGTGAAAATGAAGTGCTTGTAACACTAATAGGTTGTTCAAACCATCAGTAAAATTATATATAAGAAATTTCTCTAATTAAGACAGTCCTAACAAAAATCAGGATTGTCTGACGTTATATCCGATTCTATAACATTCAAAGCTAAACAAAAAGTTTTGTTTACATTACTATAAATTTTCTATTCAAATGGTATATGATATACGACTATAAGAGTAAATGAGTGAAATTATATATATAACAAAATTAATATCCAAAGATGTTTGACAGATATTAGTGCTCCATTACGCAAGCTTCCATTGGCGATCAATTGATTGAATTTGAATACAAATTAGGCGATCATAGCAATGGAAGAGCTAGCATGATCGAGTAAAATAATCAACCAGTGCAGGAATTAAAAGCTTATATTGCAGCCATTTTAATTAATTAATTACTTAAAATCAAGGCCATTAATGTTCACACTCACAGTATTAAAACAAAGTTTTCCTTTATCATAAGCGAGAAAATCAATGAAAATTAATTAAAACTACATAAAGTTACACATTCTAAAAAAAATTCGAATTTATAAAATTCATAAATTAAATACAAAAAAAAAATACATTGTGTATAGCCCCTTCTCATCCGGATTAATATAAGCAAGATATATATTGAATTCAAATTCTCGTTGACAAAAGATCTTATTAATTAGCTAGCTGTTATATAATTAATTGGTGCTCAAATGTATTTCCATTAGAGTATCTATGATGCAAGCGTGACATGTGAAAAAAAGAAATATCACGTAGGATAAATAGACATTCTGTTAATAATTATGTCTCTAATGCAACCGTGCATATCCAACCTCAAGCTGACGTGACAAAAAATATAATAGACATTATCAACATGACCGTCCACTTTCAGACGGCATGTTGTACAACATTTTTTAGGTTGACTCAGCAGACATTTAAAATTGACATTAGTTTTTCATCTATTTTTGGTAAGAAAATAAAATAAAAAATAAAATTGGAAATAAAATTAGACACGTCATTAAAATAAAATGTGTTTTAAACGGAAGCATTAAAGACCAAATTTTAAATTGATTGTCTATCAAGTCCATATTTATGCTACATAGGAAGCAAGTCTATTGACATTGTTGCCATATCAACGATTATTCATATGCAAACCATTTTTACATTGGAGATGCTTTTAGTTATTCGGAATTAGAGGCACGATTTTTAAAAGGTGATCATCATTTGTGATTAATTTAAATGGAGGTCTTATGTGATTTTTCACATGTAAATAAATAGTTCTTGGGAGTACCATGATAACTAAATCTTGATTTCTTTTCTGTAAAAAAATTCATATTAAGGCAATCAAAGTTTTTAGAAAATGACAGAAGATTCTAAACATATGTATGATTGATCTGCACATGAGGAAGAACGTGAAGAAGAACATAACACATACAATAGCATAGATTGGAATCTCAAAGGAAAAGAGAGAGAGGCCTGAGAAAGCGAAAGCTGCTATGGAAACAGAGAGAAACATCTCACGCCTACACACACTACACAAACAAGTGGGCATCAACAACAACAACATTAGAATTACATGTAACAGAGACATGCTACTATACCCATATGGATATGGTAATAGTAAAAATTAGGAACCACCTTTTGATTGATTTTAACGTACCCATATGGATATGGTAATAGTAAAAATTAGGAACCACCTTTTGATTGTAACGTGAGAGTGGTTCTTAAAAATTCAAATGGTTTCTAAATTTAACAATAAATTGAATAGTTCCTAGATTTTGATGCTACTATATCTATGTGGGTATGGTAGCTAAACCCATTCTAACACTAGTGAAAATATTTTTTTGCTTGGAATTCCGAGCCCTATGCTAGCTGGTTGATCTTCTATTCTTCCACTACTACTACTACTACTATACTACTTTCTTTTTCATACTTTTTTTTTCTCTCCCTCTCTGTCAAATGATGCCCTAGTTTTATCGACAATTTTGGGATCTCTATCTCATCAATCTTGACAACCAAAAAACAAAACCATATCCATATCACTGTTGCACTCTTTGAGACTTTAGAGAGAGAGAGTTACTTTTTTGACACATTTTATTGATAGATAGCTTTATTCCTTGTTAGTAAACACAACAGCCTTGTTGGTTATTGCAAAAGCAGATCCAAACCAAAACCCAGATTCCATTCTCTTACATAAATATATATAAAAGAAAATGTTTCAAAATCAATTCAATCTATATTGATTGAATTATCATTGATTTGCATTTAAAATCCTACAGATGTCTACATTTGATCATTTTTAGTAAGAAGAAATATTTGACTGATGCCATGATATATAATAATATAATATGAATATTAGAGGAAACCTTAATCAAACAAAAGTCGATCAAGAGAAAGTCTCTGAGAATTTTGTTGTTCTTTGTTGTTATATATATACTATTCTTTTGACTCTTTGTGGGTGTTTTGGTCTTACGTCAATTTGGATTTTGCGAAGAAAATTCGGAGAAGAGAATCCTACATGGTTTTGAGTGGAATTTTGGCGTTTCTTTAGGCTTTTTTTTTAGTTGCTCCCTGACTTTATCTCATGATGTCAATTATCTCAACTCATCAAGACTGAATTTGTACACTGTAAAAACAACAACAAATAAGTACTTCGTGATGATTTGGGCAAATATATACCTACAATAACATAATCATTTTAGTCCATCATATATACCCACAAAGCAACAAAGAAGTACTTGTCAGCTTATCTATTATTATTTTTGGTTTTTAACCCATAAGTCTCCGAATCCACTTGGCAAACCCAAGTTCGAAACTGGAACTCCCATGGAACCCTACAATTTTTTGAAACCACGGGCCAGAACCATTCAGCTAACCTCGTGTCAGTATTAAGTATCAACTTATAAGTTTGGTATTCTTTATAATATATAATTAGGAAAAAAAAACCATCATTAACTGGATCGTATTTTGTTTCTCTTTTGAGTGAAAAGTAGTTGCAGGCAAGCATGGGCACAAACTTAGATGCTTCTTCCAAGATTTTTTCTTGGGAGGGTGAAAAAATAACTAACCTCAGGTAAAAGTTGCAAAAATAATAAGAGACCAAGAGTCAAGAGATACACATTGGAATTTGAAAATGTTCCAAGCAGACGATTAAAGAGAAACTGATCATGATCCATCAGTGTTAGTACTAGCTATAGCTACTACCAGCAATATTGACTCGATTATCATGTTGATGGGGATGAAACAAGAGGCGTGTTTAATTGAAACAGAAACAGAAACAGAAAATCACCGATTACCATTGAAATTAACCCACCAGAAAAGGAAACACTTCACTGTCTTGGCCTAAAAAAGCTAAGGCGTGACTGAGCTCTAGATCTTCATTAGGTCCATCTGCATATAAATATACAATTCACTTTCTTTGTATGTGCTAGAGAGAGAGAGAGAGAGAGAGAGAGAGAGAGAGAGAGAGAGAGAGATACGGGAGGAGAGAGTGCTCTTCCATTAATTTCATGAGACCATCCAAGTTTACTAAAAGATAAAATAACGCATGTCGCTTGTAGATATATGTGTTAGATTACATCCAACGATAATGGGATTTTAGATTTATATATATGAAATTAAAATCAGAACTTCCTGATCAGAGACGAACATGTATTCGTTAATACATAATTAGCTACTTCACTTACCAAGCATATATGGAGATATATCACTGAAGTACTCTTTGTTGACTTACTTTGAACAGGGATCTGATCATCATTCCACATTGATCACAAGAGAAACTCGATCTTTATAGCTCTTTCTTGTTTCATTTTCCTCTCTTGAACAGAAATAGATAATGATTTTGTCAAAAAGATCTTATTATTTAATTAGGTAATAATCACAAATGGGCACATTGTAACAGAAACGATCATCATTAATAGAAAGAAAAAGAAATATATGATGGACGAATTCTCACACATATATAATCATTTGAAGGAAATTAAATAACAACTTAATTAGTACAATAATATTGCATTTGATCATCAAAATTATAACAATTTTAATTAGTCCTTCTTGTCAGATACCAAATTTCCATGAACACACAGACCTAGACCAGTAAACACACCCCAATATCGAATACAAATTAAAGGAAGAAAAAGAAAATGAACAACAACATAATAAAATTCAAAGACTAAAATAAATAAAGCCTACCACTCCCTAAAATTCTTTTTCATCAGCTGATCGATGGTGATGATGACCATGCATGAAGAGACAATAAGTTTTAAAGATATAGTTTCTTTGATTGATCTTCCCATCTATGATCACCTTCTTGACCGTTGATTGAAATTCTTCAAGTTGATGATGACGATCGATTCTAACCTGTAGTAATTCAAAGGGAAAAATAAATTAATAATGACAATCTCGATCATCATGATCATCATAAGAGATGGCTGGTGGAAGAAGAATTGAATCCGTGGATATTATGATCAGTCCATGCATTGTTATTGTTAGTGCCCCAATATTGATGATGATCATTTCCTGAAATACCCAAAAAATTTCTTGACAATAAATTCAACCCTTGATTACTATTATTATGATCTTCCATTTTCACACTGGCAGCAAACTGATTCACATCCCCAGAAGAATTATCCAACAATGGCTTTGAAGAAGATGAAGACCGAAGTTGACCAACATAATTACCACCAACATCATCCCTCTCGAGGGAAAACAACCCGTTTGTGGATTCCAAACCACCACCACCACCACTCAAGAATGGAAATTGCTGCAATGATCTCCACTGCTCAACAATCCCACTTGACAATAATGACCCTCCAGCAGCCACCTGATCCGAAGCCTGAATCCCTCCGAAACCGAAACCGCCGGAGTTGAAGTCACTGAGATGATGTAAAGGGGGGAGAATTGGTACTGGTAGTGGTGGTGGCGGCGCGTGGAATATATTATTGGTTGTGGTGGATGTTGTGGCTACTAATTGGTGGTTGTTGTTTACAACAGGAGATTTTGATCTAGCACTAGTAGTACTATTATTATTTGGTTTGCTTCTTTTGTTTTTTCTACAGCCACCTCCGACGGGGACGCTCCTCAGTGCACCACCTCTGGTCCAGTACCGGCGACAGGTCTTGCAAAAGTGGCGAGGCTGCGTGAGGCTGTAGTTGTTGAAGTAGCAAAATTTGGTGTTTGTGGACTCACATCTTGGACATTTTAGGGCTGATTCAGGTTGTTGTGGTATCTTGCCTAGTATTCGAGCTCTCTCCACCATCGAACCCGGCCTGATTGACCCGCCACCGCCGCCACTCGGCGGTGGCGGACGCGGTGGAAGCTGCTGGGAGGCACTCTCTGAGCTTATTCCTCCTTGTTGCTGATTTTGTTGCTGTAAAATAAAAAAATAAAAATTAAATTAAATTATTTATTTTATGTACATGATTGTGGTATATTCACGAGTAGATTAGAAAAGGGTAGGATTTAGAATATTATTTATCCTTTTTTATATAAATTTGCTTTTTTGGAGAAGAAGCTTGCTTGAAAATTAGAGAAAAATAAAATAAAATAAAATTAGAGAACACTACCTGTTGCCAGTTGGGTGGATCTAGATAGAGAGGAACAGAAGAGAAATTCATAGTAGTGGTATTTTTTTTTTAATTTAAGATCTCTCTTTCTCTTTTGTAAAGGTTGATGGGGTTGGTTTTTTTTGGGGGGGAGATAAATATGGTGGAGAATCACATCAAAGGAAGGGAGAGTTGCAGAAAGAAAAAGAGAGAGAAAGAGAGAAGGAGATGTGGGAAAGATAAAGGAGGTAATAGAATAGAGTGGGTTTATTATTTATTTATTTGTTCTCTTTATCCATCCCCAACTCTCTTTTCTCTCTTTTTGTTTTATTAAATTTTTAGGGTTTTGTGGAGAAAAACCAACAAAGAGTTTCTTAACAAGCTTTTTGTGACACTAGCTACGGTTTAATTACAGTGCTCGAAAAAGATTATTTGTGACCATACAAGTAGAGAGAGTAGCTTCAAAAAAAAGTAGAGAGAGAGAGAGAGAGTCCAAGACAATTTTTAATGAGAATTATTATATGTTGAATGAAATAATTAAAAAATAATTGTGGGAGAAGATTAAGAAAGAAAAAGGTAATTGTTCTTGGTGGGGTGGTCTTCGGTGGATATGTCACAATCGAATGTACCTTTGTTTCTTGGCTGGAGATGTCCTATAGAATTTATTTATTTATTTAATTGCATGCATGAAAAATGTTTAATTTTGAATGTTTCTTTTTTGAAGAGCTAGGTAGATTATTGTTCTAGGGTTAAATTATAATATGCCCTTTTTATTGTAATAAATAATAATATTACCAATTAGTCTGTTAGTACACATCAAAAGTGAAGTGTTACCAATTAATATCGGGAAACAAATGAAGTAATGAGCATCAACAAAATTGTGGGTCCAATTCATTTCATTTTTTTATTTTTTTGAACAGCTATTTTATGAAAACCAAAGAAAGACAGAGGCAAACAACGAAGCTCAACAAGAAGAGCTGGGGCGGCAGCCCAGAAAAGAGAAAAACAGAGAAGAACAGAAAGCACAACTAACTAAAAATCTCGATCTCCACTCCAAAAAATCCCCGCTCAAACTGGAACCCTTCTTAGCAAGAGAATCCGTAAAGGAATTGGAAGCACGAGAATGATAAACGATCTTAGTGTTGCCAAGAAGACTTATAGATAAGAGAACCCACAATTGTCCTATTCATTTCATTATTCTCTAACCTTTAATCCATATATAGCTGATCAAGTGTGGGTTCTCTTATATATATATATATATATATATATATATATATAATATATATAATATATATTATATATATATATAATGTGAACCTCTTATAAGGGATTTTTTATTTTAATTTCGATAAGAACCATGATGAAAACATATCGATTTTAATGAATTTTAATCTAAATTTTGTTGTGGATGATGAGTTTAATAAAATCTACATATGAATAAAATTTGAGAATTTTCCGAGCAATATAATTATTTATCCAAATTTTGTTAAATATGGAAGCATCAGAAAATATGTGGAATATAAGAAAATTCAAGAAAAATAGTTGTAGTATTCGAAAAATTCTCAAATTTCGTTCATAGGTAGATTTCATTGAACCCATCATGTACAAAAAAATTCATATCAAAATTCATTAAAATCTATGTATTTTCATCAAAATCCTTACCGAAATTAAAAATAAAAGAATCTCTCATGAGAGACTTGCTATATATATATATATATATATAAAAATTGGGAATCGATTTTACAATATTATATAATATGTTTCATAATATTATGGAAACATTCTACAATGTTGTGGAATTGAATTAGCCACGAAAAGAATTAGCCATGAAAAAATTGTACGAGGTTTGCAATCCTGATAATTTTCTTATGGATATATATTAATACTAAGGAGGAAAGTCGGAATGGGTGCTGCAAGAAGATACTCAATTTGGGGATTTGTTTTCCAAAAGAGTGAAATTAAAAGGAAAATATATTTATATTAAACAAACTCTAGTTAATGATTCGCTAACGATACTCGTACTTTTCATTGATATAACTAAATTGACAAAACAAAATGAGAGTATATGTTTTCTTTATTCCATCCTAATTAATGATCGACTCTATAAACAGGAATATGTAATATTTAATTTTATCTTTATTCCAACCAACATATCATAGTTAAGATCAATATATTTTGTAAATCCCCCTTAATTCAAGTGGTTAGCACCTTTCATTCAATGTTATGTCTATATTTATTTTATAAATATATATATATATATATATATATATATAATTTATGACCACTCTTATAAGATAAATAAAATTAAAAAAATAAAGTGACCACTTCAAACCCGAATACCCAATGGATCATGTTTGATATTTCAAGAGATGCTCTGGAAAAAGGAGATATCTTCAAATCGAGACTTGATCTCTTTCGCTCACAAATCCTAGCTGAAGACCACAGTTTCAGATCGTTTGCAAATCACACACATCTGAGCTTTCCATCAAAAGGCTAAAGAGCTATAAACTGGATTCAAATGCAAGATTTATCTTTTTCAGTATCCTCATGTTCTTTTCTCTATTTGAGTTAGTACGTGGATTTTAGCCCAAGGTTCTAATTAATAATTATCCTAGAATTTATTGATTTTCATAGTCTTTATTTTTGATTGCTTATATTTTAGATGGAATTGTGAGCTGCGGAATAGTTCTTTGCTAAAAAGTATATATTAGTGAATCTCTCAGGAGAGATCGTTATTTTAATTTCAATTTCGGTAAAGACCATGATGAAAACATATCGATTTTAATGAATTTTAATCTGAATTTTTTTTGTGGATGATAAGTTCAATGAAATCTATATATAAACAAAATTTGAGAATTTTCTAAATACTAAAAAAATTTATCCAAATTTTATTAAATATGAAGGCATCGGAAAATAGGAGAAATATGAAAAAATTCAAGAAAAATAGTTCTAGCATTCGTAAAATTCTTAAATTTTGTTCATAGGTGGATTTCAATAAACTCATCATCCACAGAAAAATTCATATCAAAATTCATTAAAATCGATGTATTGTCATCAAAATCCTTACCGAAACTAAAATAAGAGATCCTTCATGAGAGACTCACTCATATATTTATATATATATATATATATATATATATATATATGTGTGTGTGTGTGAGTGTGTGTGAGTTTGTGTTATATAAGAAATGATTATGTATATGTGTGTTATATAAGAAATGATTATGCTAATATTCTCAATCAGCTTGGGTGTCCATTCAATGGAATGGTCAGCGTGGATGGGACTTATCACTTTCAATTTGATGATTTTGATATACCATGATTGATTGTAGTATTGTTTACAAGGTGAAATAATGACCATTTTAATGAATGAATTGTGAGGACAAAAAACTAGCCATAAATTTCTAACTATGTATATTAGAATTTAATCCAATAGATATATAAAACAGTTCACTGTCCAGTAAATACTAAACTTGTATGGTACATCACCTATTAGCACCGTAGTAGTGCACCTCCACTTGTAGTTAGTGGTGGGGTTTAAGTTCCACCGTATGTATTTTTTAAGCATGTGTGAGAGTTTTCTTCTAGGTATTATGAGAGTATAAATTATCCTGTTATACGAGTTGATGTCCATATACGAGTTGATGTCCAAATCGTAAATTTAGTGTTTCATTTAGATATGTCCAGAATTTAATGTAATACTTTGAAAGAAAAAAAAAATAGTTGACAGCTTGTAGGCAGGTATGTATACGCATTTTGGTTTATTTAATTCTCACAGGCTGTGCTGATTACTATCAGATATATCTATCAGGGGTCTGCTCTCACTTTTGGTCTTCATAATTGTCCATTTATGGGACCTCTATTTGTGTTAAATTGAGCAAATTTGTCACAATTAGTCTGTATCAGTACCACCAAATTAAGCTGCCGATGATGGAGAAGAATATTCCAAAGTGATCAATTTTGCTTTTATAATTATTCCACTAATCAAGGCGTACATGTATATAATTCTTCTCTTATTGCAGGCAAAAATAGTTATCAAATTTTGAACATATCATATCTGTTTTCTCCTTTTTTTTTTATTTCTTCTAGCAAGAAGAATCTCAATCTTACTTTATAGGATTGGAATAAATAACCCCAACGAGGAATCTCAATCTTACAAAAACGTAACGTTGTGATATATAAATCCCAAATATACGCAATCATATTATATTCCGAGAACATATATATATATAGTGAGTTTCTTAAAAGAAATTCCTTATTTTAATTTCGGATGTTACTCTGAATGTTACTCAAGTTAATTTATTGATGTATAGTTGTGTTTACAATTCATTTTGCGTTCAATTTTTATAATAATTATTGTTATTATTTTAAGAGAATTTTTATAATTATTATTGAACAAATTTTGTTCGGATTCAAAAACCCTAATTTTCTAGCGTAATTAGAAAATAACAGGACGGTTGTTGGTGGTGGCCAAACCGCCTTATGTGGGGTGGAGAGACCAGTCGTCATCAGATGCTTACGGTCGGGGGATTTTCTTTTTTCCACATGGGCTTAATTGGTTCTTGCCTTTAATTTTACTATGGCCAAACCCTATAATAATATCTCAATGACAACGTGTATGTGTATATACATTCGAATTCCCATATACAAATCTTCGGAAATAATTTATATACGGGCATTTACATACGAGAATCGTCAATCGGGATCTTATACTTCAAGTGCGAGATTTTACATATTCTTTTCGTATAGAATTTCAACTTTGTAATGATATTTATAAAGTTGAATTCCTCATGAAAATATATAGAATATCTCAACTCTATAATATTACATACCTGAATTTAACACAAAAATATATGTGAGATCCCACACTTAATCAATCTGTCATCAGCGTACTTTACCGAAATATCAATACATGATTGCTTAGCTACCTAAATTTATATAATCTCAATCATCTGGGTGGGTGAAAAAGTTGGTCTAATTTATAAACACCACATCTCAAGGTCCCCACGTCAAACATGAGGCCGACGCTTTCGTTTGAAGCTTTATCATGGGACTAAAATTAATATATATATATATATATATATATATATATGTATATGCATGTGGATCACGCATTAATTTTTCATCATGATCATTGATCAGATCATATTGCCTGCTGGTGATCGGCTAGTTTGAAGATGATGTCTTTACTTACATGCATGTATATCTTTGAAAATGATGCATATCTATACATGTCATGAGGACTTTTGAGTTTCTTTGATCAAAATAGAGAAAAAAAAAAAGAATCAATATTTGGATTAAAAGTGGAATGAGAAAAGGCTTTTGATTGGTTGCATATTGAACATGAGATGGGTCCTTGTACTTGCTTTGTTACGCATAATATTATCAATCATGCATGAATGAGCTATGTTGCCAATAGAATCAAAAATCATATGCATGAATCATGATAACATTATTATTATTATATAATTACAAATAACATACATATAAACACATACGTACATTTCATTAGAATTATGAACGCATTTATTAATAATAAAAAATAATCAAAGATAATCAGAAAAATGAATTTAATTCTTTAAATATTAATGGGAATTAAGTTTATGTTCTCTCGTTAAAATTCATCATTAGTATACGTCATATATCCAAGTAATGTAGGAGTTTTAATTACATATATGGTATATCGGATGATCATTTGATTGATTAATCAAATTCAATATCAAGATAAAGTCTCTCGGTTTTAAGGTTAGATATTTTTTGGTTGTGGAAATAAATAATGTTGAATTTTGATCTGTTTCGACAAACCTAAACCTTTTGGAGTCAAATTTTAAAATAATAGTAATAATAATGCATGGAAGGATTTAATTAAAAGAACAGTGTTAGGCTGTTAGCCGGAATTAGGGATAACCTGAATTGAACAATTTCATAAAAGGAAATTATCATTTTCCCCCCTGAGGTTTACCATATTAAATAAACTGATCCCTTTAGTTTCAATAATGGCCAGTCAACCCCCTGAAATCCAAATTATTAGTCATTTTGCTCATTCTGTCAAGTTTTCCATCCAAAAATCCTTTGACTGTTAATTGAAAATTTTAAATACCTCCATCAGGGATTGAACCCTTGACCTTGTGGTTAAAAATCACACACTCTAACCAGCTGAGCTATTCCAATTAAATGTATATAAATATAGTTATATAATTTGCTTAAAAATAATTTAAATATATGTATAACTTAAAATAAACTCATATATATAATTTCAAATAAACTTATATTTAATAATAATATATATAAACAGATTTATGAAAATAATAATAATAATAAAGAAACAAAAGGGAACCCAAAAATCCAGAAAATCAAAACCCATCCTGTAAGCGTTTTTCGTTGACTGTTTTTTGAAAAGAAAAATAAAATGAAAACGATGTTTTTGGTTTTAGTTTCGAAATCCGAAAAACGCGTCTGGTAGCACATATGAGAACCATATTCTAAAAATAAAAATACTAAAAACGCGTCTGGTAGATCAATTGAAAAATATCAAAGTTTGATATTAAATTCATCCCAAAAGTATCAACTAAATCAAAAAAAAATTAAAAAATTAATAATTATTTTTGTGTGTGGCCGATCTAGCCTACAAAACCACCAATCAACAATAAAATTCATAGAAAAATGAACATATGAACTAAAGATCCAATCTGAATCTTCTCAAACCAATCAACAACAGAGCTAAAACCACCATACCCAGATTCACTTTCATCAAATTTTTGAAAACCAATCTAAAGAAGGAGGCCAGATTGACGAGCTGAAAAAGAAGACCAGATCGGCGAGCTGAAGAAGAAGACCAGACGCCCATGAAGAAGACCAGTCCGCCGTTGAAGAAGATGACTAGATCGGCGAGCTGAAGAAGACGACCAGACCGCCGCTGAAGACAAGCTGAAGAAGACCAGATCGGCGGCGAGCTGAAGAAGAAGAAGACCAAATCGGCGGCGGCGAGAGAGAGCTGATTAGCGGCGGCGCCGGCGCCGGCGAGCTGAAGAAGACCACTAGATCGGGAAGAAAGAAGATGGCACGGTGAACTGGTGAAGAGAAAAAAGAAAAAAAGAAAAAAAAATTATTGTTAAATTTTTTTTGAAAAACAAAAAAAAACGAAAAACAACTTTAAGATGTTTTTCAAATTTTTCACTTTTAACACTAATTGTGTTTTTCAAATTTTTTTTTGTTTTTCAAAAATAAAATGAAAAACGGTTAAACGAACGCGAATTCGAAATCGTTTTTGGAAAAAAAAAACAGCTACAGGACGGGGCCTTAAATTTTTTTATTTCTTTTTCTTTGAATTTTTTTTCTTTTCGAAAAATATATTATTTCAATTTGATATAAAAAACAAACCCTGAAAATCAAAGCCCATAAATTGAAAAGGGAAAAAAATTCAAAAATGAAAGAAAGAAAGAAAGATAATAATAATTAATTCATTTTAAATATATAAGTTTATTTTAAATATGAGTTATTTATAATTTAAAATAAACTCATATATTTAAAACGAATTAAAAAAAAATTACGGGCTTTGATTTTTTGGATTTTTTGTGTTTCCTTTTGTTTTCTTATTATTATTATTTTTTTCATAAATTTGTTTTTGTATATTATTATTAAATATAAGTTTATTTTAAATTATATATATATGAGTTTATTTTAAATTATACAAACAGATTTAAATTATTTTAAACAAATTATATAACTATATATATATATATATACATTTAAATCAACAAAGCTCTAACAATGAGCTAGAGTAGCTCAACTAGTTAGAGTGTATGGTTTTTACTTTTTAGCCACAAGGTCAAGGGTTCAATCCCTAATGGGTTGTTTTAATTTTTTTAATTAACGTTCAAAGGCTTTTTAAATGGAAAACTTGACAGAAAGGGCAACATGACTAATAGTTTGGGCTTCAGGGGGTTGACTAGCTATTATTGAAACTAAAAGGACCAATTTATCTAATATGGCAAACCTTATGGAAGAAAATGATAATTTCCCTTTCATACATGGAGACTGAAATTGACAAATGGGCCGGGTGTAATATATTTTAGGAAGTGACCTAGAATCATTTTAATTTTTAATAGAGATTGATGATCCGATATTCCGATGGGGACTCCATGATAGGACCCTCTCTCTCTCCTATATATTAAATTATTGACCAACAATGCTTATTATTTAAATACCCAATCAAGTGTACCTATGTTAGGTGTTATACAACCCAAAAAATTAACTTAAATGATATGGTAAATAAGTTATTATCACCACACAAATTATGGGGTAATGATGTGATGAATGATATGATAAGAACAAATCACTTATCGTATTATTTGAATCGATTTTTGGACTAAATTTTTAGATTGACTAGCATTAGTTTTATGAAAATAGATATTCATATCTCACTCTTTATGTGCGTATAAAAATGAAATTTTCAAGCACAGATACCCTTAGATTCAAGTGGTGTAAGTGTGTAACTCCTCATCCAAGTTAGTGTAGAGATTTAAGTCCTACAAATCCATACACATTTTACTATAAATATAAATTTTGAACTAAAGAATATATACGGGGATTCAAATCAGCTATCTAAAAATAGTGTCTCAATTTATATCTAATCAACCAAATTGGGACATGTGTCTACATTTATGGGAGAAGTTGAAAAAAAATAATTAAATATAGACATATATATATAATAATTAAATGTAGACACATGTCTCAATTTAATTGGTTATACACAAATTAAAATATCATTTTTAGACAGCTGATTTGAGTCATATACATGGAATATATATATATGCACAATTGTACACTAGACCTACGAACATTGAGTTGGGCGGTCGAGATATTTGACCCTAGAAAAATAGCATTAAATAGAGACATAATTAATAATGTGGTCGAGATATTAGACGAACAGTAAACATACATACAGCCTACAGGAGACAATTACCAAAAATATATGCATTGATCACTTCCAAAGAACTAATCATATGTAAAACCACTCATAGTAAAGTGGTAGGGCACTTCCCCATCGCTTTGTGATTGAGATTCAAATCACAATTTTAACTATTAAATAATAAATATAGAGAGATCCCTTGACGTTTTTGGGGTTCGGGATAAAAATTTTAGAAATAGAAAAATGGGCCACATGACACCTCAAATGAGAAAAAATCTAAATTGAAAACAAAAATCCAAAAACAAAATACAAAATCAGCTGTTTTTCTTGGTCTAATTTAATTTTTTTGTTTAACTTTTAAGCTTTTTATAGGCCTCTTTGATCTCAAATATTTGGACCAATATTCAAAATAAATATTTTGGTCTTTATAATCTGAAATAAAATAAAAATGGGTCTTTAAACTAAAACTCAAAACATGTAAAAATGAAAATGGACCCCTAAACTAGTATGAAAACATGAAAATGGACCATTAAATTAATACTCATAACATTAAATCTGGTCCTTTAAAGAATGGGCCCAGAGCAGCCGTCCCTCTACCAATACAGCAGGGCCGGCCTCCCCTGTAGGACGAACGATTGTCATACCAAATTATGTATATAGAAGTTGATTTTACTGGTCATAACATATCACTACTCAACCTCATCTCGCCGAATTCAAGTCCATTAAAAACATCTAGTAAATGTTTTACTGTACAAAACCAAAGAAAAATCCAGTGATATTAATTTATGAATATATAAATGCATGGTATGACATTGTCACCCATGATCTTGAAGGAAAGAAACGATTTTCAGGATATGTTGTTCCATTGGCATATAAAAGAGACAGTGGTCCAAACAAAACACCACAATTATGGGTCTCTTTCCTTTTTATTATAAATCACCATCATCAAATTAAATTAAATCACTTCTTGCGCATATATATATATATATATATAATCTTTCTCCTGTTCGTCTTGAAATATATTAGTTCTTTAAATGTGGATCATTAGATTTAATTACTTTAATTTAATATGTATGTACTTGTCAGAACTTTTCTATAATCTATGGTCCAAATCGAACCGATAGGAGAAAGACTATATATATATATATATATATATATTAGATATTAGATATTAGATATCTTATCTTTCGAGTTCGAATCGGTGTAAAAAATTTGAATCCCGCACAATCATGCATTCTCCTCTATCTAAACTCACGACTTTCATTTTTGGGCTAATAATCTTATCTTGTATATATAATTCAATATTAATATCATTTTTGGGCTAATAATCTTATCTTGTACAACTCATTAATTATATAGTAAGGAACAGAATCTTCAGGTTTTCAGGCTTCTAGCTACCTGTAGCTGATACATATTATCAGTCATGTACATGTGCACTGAAAAAAAGTGAAGACATTTTTTTTTTATAACAAAAAGTGAAGACATTGGATAATGTGATATATATATATATATATATATATATATATATATATATTTATTTATTTATATAGCTTTGCTTTTTCACTGTTTCACAGGCCGTGGAGCCATGGATTCTCTGGTTATAAAATGACCAGCTTTAAGGGTGGGTTTAGGATTGCCTAACTTTTAATTAAATTAATAACTTTTTTTTTTGTAATTTCATACTGCTAATTTTAGGTTTAAGAGTTTAATCATCTAATAATTATCATACTCCATAAATTAGCATCCAATCTTGACGTGAATAAGATTCGATCAAAAGACCCCGTTACATAAATATAATTATAAGAGAGATCTCACGAACTAAAGATATTTCGATGAACTTCAATTCTTGCCTTGCCAGGCCGGGCAGATTCTATTCTATATATCTGTCAATTTTTCAGCTGATCGACGTCAGTCTCATGTTTTGGACCACAATGGTCCTCACATTTCCAGCTTTAATTTGATTTCTACAATAAGTATATATTTTTTTTGAAAGGGATTTCTACAATATGTATTTACACACTTTTTTTAATTATTACAAATTTAAAAGTTGAGAAAAATAATATAACTACTCAAACCCTCAAAATCATCGATGTCATAGCGTGCATGACTGACTCACCGGTAGACCAACTTAAGTTTTATATGTATATAATACGCGATTTCAATATCATTTGACAATATAATTTGGATATTAATTAATGTTTAAGTGTTCTAATATAATCTGCTTTGATTAGATGTTAAAATGATATTTACCAACCAATTGACCAATATATATTACTAACAAGCCTCTTGTCCATGAAAACCATACCCAAATCTAATCCCTAATTTGTACAATTTTGGCAAAAGAAGCTAAATAAGTTTACATTAAACTGATAACTTACCTCGATCGGGAATTTAATTATATGCAATATTATGATCAATGGTAAATAAAACATTTTTGATTAATTATTGGGTGTTAGTTTTTGCGTTCATCCAAATCCAAAAACATTTAAATTAATTTAGATTAATTTTTATTTTTATTTTTAAAATATTACATAAATTCGAGATATTTTTTAAGGGAGTGGTGCTATTGGCACACCCCTACCGATCTATTTATGTCCCACTTTTTAAAATTTTGATTTGATTAAATAAAATAAATGTTTTTATAATTATTTTTGATTTATTTCCAAAACTACCAATTTATTAATTTTCAAACTTAATACATCTCATCTCTGATCACTGTATACGTCTCTCTCTCTCTCCTCTTTTTTGAGTAGAGTTGTTTCAACACAAAGACAACTTGATATCATTATAAAGAAAATGATAAATATCATTTTCGTCCCTATGGTTTACCATATTATCCATTTTGATCCTCGTTGTGATAGTATTGGCCAGTTTAGTCCTTCTGTTACGTTTTCCGTTAAAAACAAGCTATCTGACATGTTCAGAAGATAAAAGGACCGTTATACCCCTTAAAATGTTTGAGGGGCTTGCAAAGACAATTTTACCCTCCAATGGCCAAAATGACCATACTGCCCTTTAAATTTAAATTCTAATAAATATTTATATATTTAAAAATAACACTATCAAATAAAAAAAAATCTGAACCCAATCAGAAACCTATCCATCTCATCATCATATAACATATATTCATCAATTAGTTCATTTCTAGAAACCGCAACATCAGCCACCGCCTCTAAGCCACCATCATACCAGATCCACCAATCTCTAGACTCGAAATCATCAACATCAAAATTTCAAAAAAAAAAAAAAATTCTACCAAATGAATAACATTCTAATCTAATTTCTACTTTCTCTCAATTCTCTCTTTTATCTCTCTTCCTTCAATCTGTTCTTGACCTTCACTTCTTCCAATTTCCAGATCCAACAATCTGTTATAGAAACAAATACCCATTAAAATCCATTTAATCGCTTATAGCAGAGAACCCAGGAAACCACATCATTACACAACATCATCAAAATCATCAACACCAAACCAAAATTAAAAAACAAATAAAAAAAAGGAAATCAAAAACAAATAAAAAACCCAATTCCACCACTAAACCACCATCATCATCACCAAGAAACACCACATCAACACCAAACCCTCAAGATAATCAGAAAATAACATACTAAGAACACAACACAAAACATTCCTAGAACACAACACAACCATCTATTCACCAAACACCACCGATTCACCACACACATCACATCACCAAAAACACAACCCAGAAAACCCAAAATAAAAAAAATTAAATAAATCTACTCGTACCGAAAACCTTATCGGTGCTCGATCTCACCAAAAAATATGATTTTTGGTTTTGCTTGTGGCTAGATCGCGAAGAGAGGGAGAGAGAGAGTTTGGGTTTGTTTGTGGTGGTTCGATTTTGGTGGTGGGATGTGTTTCTAGGTTCGATTTTGGTGGTGGGAAGGATTTCTAGGTTTGAATGGGCGGTGGAGATGGGTTCGGCTGGGCGGTGGGCGGAGGAGCTGGGTTGGGCGGAGGGTGGGTGAAGAAGATGAAGTTTGAAAGAAGAAGAATATGGTGAGGTGTGAATTGGCTAGGTTGCAGTGGTTGGATTGGAGTTTGAAAGAAGAAGAATATGGTTGGTTGCAATGGTGTGAATTGGCTAAAGTGGGTGAAGAAGATGAAGTTTGAAAGAAGAAGAATATGGTGAGGTGTGAATCGGCGGAGGGCGGTTGGTTGTTCAATCGCAGAATTTTTTTTTGAGTTTGGATTTGGGTTTTTGGGGGTGTGTGTTGGTGAATGGTAAGAGGTGGTGGTGAATGGTGGTGAACGTTTGGTGATGGTATTGAATTTAACTAATTATAAATTTAATTAGTTTATTTATTTTTTCATTTTTTATTTAATTAATTTCAAAACTACCATTATGCCCTTTCACAAGACAGGCTTCTAGAAACTCTGACGTTGAATTATCGTCTTACCCTCATTGACCTGACGGAATTCTGAGAAACCCTAACGGAATTGGACGGTAGGGACCAAAATAGGGATTAATTGAAAACGTTTGGACTTGCTTGGCCAATACTGGAACAACGAGGACCGAAATGGATAATATGGTAAACTATAGGGACTAAAATGATATTTACCCTAAAGAAAAAGTAAACGTTAAACTTACTTCTGGAGATGGAATTGTTTCTAGTTGCTTGATATCATTGTTAGACAATTCGTGCAGATGCTTCATGTCATTCTCAGACAATTCTTTCGGATGTTTGATATTATTCTCAAATAATTCTTCTACATGTTTGATATCGTTCTCCTAATCTTTCAAAAATATTTTGCATGTGTGTAAGAAACAAATTTTTAAGAGTGGAGAAAAAAAAATTCAAGAAACAGATTCCAAAATCGTGTGGTTTTTTTTTTTCTTTTGAAAAAGGAATGTGGTATTTTGTAGAATATTTTTTTTCATAAATTGTACATCCCTTTAGGTAATTTTGATAAAGGAAAAAAAAATACTACATAATTAAAAAGTGGAGCATAAATAAACCGGTAGAGGGTGTGCCAATAGCACCACTCATTTAAAGAGACAGAGAGAGTTCGAACTTACAACCTTGTGGTGTAGGTGCAGTGTAAAGAGTATATCACTGGATTAACATCATCTCGTCAGATTTCTCATTACATTAATCTTTTATCGCTTAATCATTTATTATATCTTAGTTAAGCTCGTTTTTAACAAATATAAAAGAACAAGGCAAAATTCAAGAGGATGGTCTTGTAAATATAATAGTGAATAACATTACTAGATAGTTGATAATATATTTTTTTGGTTTAAAAAATATAATTTAAATAATTACATGAAATAAATCAAAATCCAAAACTTGATTTAGTACTTGCCATGTTTTTCTTGCTTTATTTTCTTAATTCTTAAGGTTACATTGAATGAATAGATTTATTTAGAAAAAGTTTCAATGTCAATACTTAGTGGATCTATACACACACATATTTATATATATATATATATATATATATATATATATATATATGGAGAGCTGTCCCTCACAAGTCACAAGTAGATTTTTATTTCCATACTCATCATGAAAATCATAAATATATCATAGTTTGCTTTGTAAATTGGAATTAGGATTTAGAATCCTCTCCCGGTCTTTTTTTCTAATTTTTTAAAAAGCAAATTTAAACACTCAGTCTTTCTATTGTCAGTTCGAACCGATATAAGATATATAAGTTTCTTGCATATGGGTCATTGGATTTAAAAGATGCTTTGACAAGTGTATGCAACAAAATCAAAGCATTTAAATTCAATGACCCACATGCAAGGAACTGATATATTTTATATCAGTTCGAACTGACAATAGAAAAATTATTCAAATACTTTTTAACATGAGAGAGAGAAAAAAAAACCTTAATCATGTAATGCAGATGTGCTTAGGTGTATAGGAAAAAAAAGACTGGAAAATGATCCTAACTCAGTAAATTCAAAGTATTTAACTTTTGATCTTTGTACTAAAAATATTTTAGAAATTACACCCATATACTTTCCTAATTGAAGAAGTTACAAAAAGTTAAGTACCCAACAACTATACGATTCATGTATAATAGCTAAATTCATATAATCAGTCGTATCAGAGACAAAAACAAAGGCATTGTATCCAAATGGGTATGGCGGTTTGGTCGCGAGAAATCAGCTATGTGGAGACAGGTAATATGTGCTAAGTACAAAGTGGACAACATAACCCTTTTGTGGAAATGGCAGGGTCAGCCTAAGGTGTCTCACATGGTAAAGGCAATTCGTTCTCTTTATGACAGCGAAAAGCACTTGGCCAAGCTTCTTACGGACAGTTTCGAAATGGTACTAGGTAGAGGTGACAAGATCAGTTTTTGGAATGATGTGAGGTGGGATTCTTCTCCCTTGAAGGAAGCTTTCCCTAGGATCTTCGCTCTATCCAAAAACAAGAATGGGTTTGTTCAGGATTTCAGGCGTTGGTGCGGGAATATTTGGAGGTTGGAGGCGAGTTTGAGGAGACCTCTTTTCGGATGAGAGGTCAATCAATGGGAATGCTTTTTGGCAGCTATTGAGAATCTGAAAATTTGTAATAGGCTTGAAGACACGATTGCTTAGAATTTCAATTCGATATAATGGGAAGTTTTCCGTGAACTCCTTTTGATACTATCTTGAAGGTGCTTCACCTTCACCGTCTGACTTTTCTTCGACAGATTTTCTGTGGAAAGGCTTCTGCCCTCCAAAAGTTGAAGTCTTCATTTGGCAACTTCTTCGCGGGAGAGTTTTAGTCCGTGATTTTATCAATCGTATTGGCTTGAGCCAAGGCTCGAGTTTTGAATGTCCTTTATGCGGATCAGAATTGGAAACAACAAACCGCTTATTTCTTCTTTACCGATTGTCTTGGAATCTTTGCAGAATATGCATAGGTTGGTGGGAGGTTAGTAGTTGCCATAACTCTAAGCTCACGGAGTGGTACAAAGGCTAGATCAGGATGTGTCCCTCGGTGAAAAGTAGAAGAGCTTGGTGCTCTCTGTTTTCGGGAATGGTATGAACTATTTAGGAAACTAGGAATAAAATGCTTTTCGAAAACAAGGAAATCGACCTTGGTCTGGGTGTGGATTCTGTGAATTTTAGGATTGCTTGGTGGTTTAAATATTTACATGGGCGAATTTAGGGGGGTGGGGGGAGTGCCCCCTAAAGAATTTGTTTTTTTTTTCAAAACCGTAACAACTTCTTTGATTTTTATAAAATAGGCAGAATTTTACATAAGTCCTATCTTTTTGGTGATTTGTCACCTTTATAAATATCTTTCCAAATTTATCACTTTAGTCCTTACTTTTTCCAAAACTCATCACTTTAGTACATTTGACCAAATATGAGAAAGTCAACTATTTTAAAACCCATGAAAGTACACTTTTACCCTTATTACTATTTAATTTAGCTAAAATGATTATATTAGCTTTAAATTAAAATGAAAAATAATAAATTCTCAACAATAAAATCTTAAATAAATATATTACAAAAAAAATATTAAATTAATAATAATAATAAAATCCATTAATTTTTTCTTTTTGGTATTTTGTCATAATGGATATTTATTTAGCTAAAATGATTATCTTAGCTTTAAATGATTTTTTTTTTTGCAATCTATTTATTTAAGATTTTATTATTGAGAATTTTATTGTTTTTCAAAATCATTTAAAGCTAAGATAATTATTTTAGCTAAATAAATATCCATTGTGAAAAAAATACGAAATAAGAAAAAATTAATGGATTTTATTATTATTATTTATTTAAGTTTTTTTGTAATATATTTATTTAAGATTTTATTATTGAGAATTTTGTTATTTTTCATTTTAATTTAAAGCTAATATAATCATTTTAGTTAAATTAAATAGTAATTAGGGCAAAAATGTACTTTCATGGATTTAAAAATAGTTGACTTTCACATATTTAGTCAAATTGACTAAAGTGATGAGTTTTGGAAAAGTAAGGACTAACGTGATGAATTTGGAAAGACATTTATAAATGTGATAAATCACCAAAAAGATAGGACTTATATGAAATTCTGTCTATATAATATTATATATATACAGAAATTTTCAAATCAGTACGCACTAATATAACTTCATCAGTGAGTTGAATGTGGACCATAAGATTTACATATTTTGACTCAAAGTGTATACACTTGTCAAAACTTCTCCATAATCAGTGGTCCACATACAACACACTGATATAAGTTATATCAGTACGCACTAAAGAGAAAAGAACTGTATGTATAAATATACATATATATATATATATGTATAAATATATATATATATATATATATACATGTGGCCCTCCTGTCTATTGTAAGTCTTTGTTTTTCAATGTGATTCTTCTTTTTTGGAAAGATGTGAAACCTAGTTTTAAATTAAAATTATTATTAATATAACAAATAAATAAAAGTCTAATTTTATCCTTTTTCACTCAGAAAATAAATATATTTATTTTAAGATTTGGTTTCCTATACATAAAGATTCAAAAGAATTAAACTTAAGAAACCGGTTCATCTTCGTCAATATCTAATATTAATATTTCAGCTTCTGAAAATAAATCCAAGGAATTTCCAACAAATGTGTGATCTAGGATTACTTCGACAAATATGGGATTATCATGTCGATGAACATGATGAAATTCTCAAGCTTATATTAAAGTCAATCCATTTCAACCTATTCTTGGCCATTATATTTGTCTAGTATTAATTTGAATATATTGTTTTTTGTCTTGCCAACAACACACACACACACGCCACCCCCCCCCCCCCCCCCCCCCCCCCGGCTTCGCCCCTGAATATTTAGGCAGCGGTTCTAACATACCAATCACCTTTTTGTTACTCAATATCAACGATTTGTGTGTTGAATCCTCTACACCTCAAAAATCGTCTTCGGAGGTCTGGGTTCTTCCCTCAGTTGGCACTCTGAAATTCAATGTTGACGGCTCCGCTAGAGGGAAGCCGGGGCCAGCAGGTATTGGAGGTATCATTCGCAATTTCAGAGGTCAAGTCTTAGGTTATTTTTTGGTCTTTCGTTGGAATACAAGACTCAAACACTGCTAAAATTATGGCTATTCACAAACGTACGCATTATGCGCATCTAGTGCATTCTTTCGCAACAAAGAAATTTCTATAGTCAGCGATTCTAAGGTGGCCGTGGTATGGGTCAACGACAAGACAGGCATAGGAAGCCTTAAGCATGTAAATCTCATCTATGACATCCGATGCTGGATCAAATGTCTGAAAGGTACTTCAATTATATTCCATCCTAGATCAATCATCTCCTTTGCTGATAATTTGGCGAAAAGGGGATCCAGCTCATGGGAAGATAGGTTGGTGTGGGATTTTTAGTTGAGGATCTGCGCATTCTCTGTTTGTCTGGCTTTTGCTATGTTTTTGTCTGTTTTTGGCTTGCCAGCGTGTTCGTGTGGTCTTGTTTGGCTCTTGTTCTTGTGTTCTGGTTTACATTGTTTTGTGCTCTTGCTTTGGCAAGTGGTGTGTTTTGTTCTGTTTCTGGGGGTTTCATTCCCGCTGCAATAAACTGATGTTGTTCAAAAATATATATATATATATATATATATATATATATATATGTATATATATATATATATTAGTTTTTCTCTTTTATTACGAATTGATTTTATTTATATTAGTTCCATGACTATCAACCATTAGATTCATATACTTCAGTTTAGTCAAAGTTTTCTTAAACTTAATCATTGACTTACAAATCTCGTCATAATCTTAAAAGTTTAGTTCGATTATGAGGAGAGAAAAAAATAGCTATTGTGACAATTTTTTTCATCCCAATAGCCCAAAATTCGTGCCTATAGATCTATTGGGATGAAATAAATTTGTCCCAAATTACGTCTTCTCAGGTGGGTCACAATAGGTTCTTTGGGACGAAAATTGAAATTCGTCCCTAAAGACTACCTATAGAGACGAAATAATATAAGGACAAAAATTTTTCGTCCCCTCTGAGACTATATAGGGACGAAATTTTTCTTACCTATAGACAACCTGAAGAGACGAAATATTTAATCCCTTTAAATAATTTTTCATCTTTTTAGATATCCTATAGGACGAAACATGAAAAATAAACAAAATAAAACAAAATAAAAATGGATCATGGCTTCAAAGGACACCCCATTCCCTCTACCCAGCCCATCAGGTCCACTTGGAAGCAATGCAAATGCTTATCCACTTTGCTACTGCTCTGAATTTGTTAGTTGTAACATAATTGTTATATAACCTCTGTATGTTACTAAATTTTTATTGATTTTCTTTTAGTCAAAATTTTATTTGTACATTAATTTCCATAATGTAAATTTTATTTTTATATGATAAACAAAGTGATATTAAAAAAACATTTATCGTAGCATTTAATTAAACTAATTTGTTAAAATAATATATTGTCAGATCAAATGGTCTATCGCTAATCGTATTTAGAATAAAGAGATTTTCTTTACATGTTTCAATTTAATAGAAAAATGTAAGATTTGAATCCATGTCACAAAAGTTAAGGAGAAATGTACAACTTCTCTCTAAAAAGTGGTTTTGCAATTTAGATTCTTATTCTAAAAATAATATTATTTTTGTCCTCATAAGTCCTTAAATTTCAAACTTTTTTTCTTTTTTTTTCTTTTCAATAAAAAATCTCAAACTTTTTAGGGATGCATAATTAATTTCATCTCAATAGACATCCTATTGGGATGAATAATTTATTTAGCCCCAGTACACATCCTATTAGGACAAATTTGTCTTTGTCCCTAAAAGTCTCGTCACTTTTACACTTTTAGGGATAAATAATTTTTTTCGTGCCAATAGGTATTCTATTGGGACAAATATTTTTTATCCCAAAAAGTCTCGTCAAGTTTGTCATTTTTAGAGATGAATAATTTAGTTCGTCCTGATAGATGTTCTATTGGGACGAATTTTTTCGTCTCTAAAAGTTTATTCATGTATACAGCTTTTAGGGACGAATATGTTGTTACGTCCCAACAGAATTCGTCCAAAAAATTTCGTCCCTATAGCCAATTTTTCATTGCGGTTGTATTAGCAATAAATACATTAGTTGAAGTTACACCATCATGTGTCTAATCCTCAACTGCATTTGAAAAACATTCTGATCTCTGAAGTGAAAATATTTATGGACATATAATATTAATACCTATAAGAAAGCCATGAAAACCAGATTAATTTTGCATAAAATATTATTTAAAGTGTTACAGAGGCTATTAGCAATAAACTCATTAGTTGAAGTTACACCATCATGTGTCTAATCCTCAACTGCATTTCAAAAACATTCTGATCTCTGAAGAGAAAATATTAATTAGGACATATAATATAATACCTTTAAGAAAGCCATGAAAAGCAGATTAATTTTGCATAAAATATTATATATATATATATATATATATATATATGTGTGTTCTGCAGGCATTTCCGGTGTCTTTTTACACCACAAAAAGTACTAAATCAAAATGACAGATCTGATGGAAAATGCTATTTATAGCCTAATTATAATTAATCATCATCAACAACAACAATTACAACAAAGCCTAGCTATAAAATATAGTAATGATCAACAAAAACGTTGTTCCACATCTTCAACTACTGTATATATGCAGCCATGGTGCTTTTCCTATATTAAACAAAAAACAAAACGAAAATTTAAACACTCGAAAGTTCAAAATTTTGGATCTGATCTAAGTCTGATTTTATCTAGGTTTGTAAAAACATACGAAATAAGTCTTAATCATTCATAATTAACTATTCTAATTAATATAATGAGTCTCTCTCTGATAACTCATTAGATATTCGAAGTTCAATAGAGTCCCCACTCCCCAGTTGCCTAACACTGAAAAGAAAGATAGAAAAAAATGGGAAGTGATTTGATTGTTTATGTACATGGAGAGAGATCATGCATGCAACTACATTTCATTTGATCTGATCAAGTTATAAATTAAATTTAATCTGATCAACTTTTGTATATATATAACAATTAACAACATTATGTGATTTTGGACAGAAAACACATAATTAACACAGAGAAAACTTTGACGCTCTACGCAGATGGTGGTGTCGGAATCTAATTCCTCTGGCCATCTAATCAATCTCTGTCAGAAACAGAACAACATGATAGATGATCTTTAACTCATTTTCACGCAAAGAAAAAGCAGACACTTCTCGAGATGTGTATAGATATTATATTACATATATACAGAGAGAGTCGATCCCAAACGTTTTCTCTGAAGAGATTAATCATACAACAATATATATTTCTATTTATAATATGTTTTCGATACTTATATAATCTGATTTTCTATATAATTTTCATATTCTGTATCAAATAAATGTATATATACATACATATATAGTTTTGTAAAAGAGAGCTTGCAAAATTTGTTGCAGCTTTTGCCGCCCATTATTTTTTTCTCTAGCTGTCACCTTGTCCACAAGCAGACAAATCCAATTGAAAATCGTAGTCACTTGCTAATCTCGTGAAGATTCGAAAATATTTGTTTAAAGAGAGTGTTCAACGTGCCACTAATACTAATTAATTATTTAATTTTATTCTTTAAAAAAAATTAATTTTATTCTTTAAAAAAAATTAATTTTATTCTTAAAAAAAAATTAATTTTATTCTTAAAAAAAATTTATTTTATTCTTAAAAAAAAAATTATTTTATTCTTAAAAAAAAAAATTATTTTATTCTTAAAAAAAAAAATTATTTTATTTATTTTACTTGAAGCTTTTTTAGACATCAAGTTGGTGGAACCGGTGTCTGTCTGCTCTGGTCTGGTCTCCGGTGGTGGCCCACTCCCCTCTCTCTCTCTTGTTGCTTTTCACACCAGAAGATTAAAGGGGGTTCATATCAGGCTATTGTGGGCCCATGTTGGGCCCACAATGGATCACAAGAGATTTCCTTCGTATCCCAGTTGGCTGTCCACTGGGCTTTGTATGTACTGTTAATTTTGGGCTCCACCAATGAGCCCAATTCTTCTTGAGCTCATGACTATAATAGATGAATTTTTTTTAATATTTATTATAAATATTAAATAGATAACACGTGACACTTTGCTATTTTTTATATTTATATTTTATTTTTCATTTAATTTTTTACAATTTTATAATTTTGATAAAAATTATATTCTAGTTTTGTTCATTTCCTCAAGATTTAGTTCAGTGTCAGCACTAATAAAATATATTTTAAGGTTAGTTTTGGAATTGTAAATGGTGTGAATATTAATTAATCAATTTTAAACTTTTAATATGGATGTAGAGAGTAAATGGGTGCGGAGAGAATTTTTTTGGGTTGCTCCAACAATAATTATAATAAATGTATGTGGGAAAAAAAATCAAGAATAATAAAAAGAATTGATTTATCTACACACTTGAATTCTTTTTTAGTTTTTTCTTAAAAAAACTAAACAATTTAATACAAAATGCAGCCCATACGAATCCTTGTTTGGGGATGGCTTCCACTACAACTACAACCCAGCCCAAAATAATACGGACTACAATTCTAAAGCCCAGTACAAGACCAAAGCTAAGTCACAGTTTTAAATTCCATTTTCCCAAAATATTTTTGGGTTCTAATAAATAATTAGCCGTGCTTAACATTTATTTATGTACAGTATATGCCGCATAAATTAAAAATATTAATACAATTTTGTATTAGCATATAACTCAGTCTAATGTAAAAACACAATGAATGAAAAGACTCCAAATTGAATGTAAATAACATGCTTTAACACAATTTGTAATATACATGTTCGACCGGCGGAGATATATGCTTGACAAATTGATTAACCTTTCGAGAAAAACCAAATAGCTAAACACATGATAAATAAACAACCAACGCCACCAACGCAGCTTAAACAAACTTATTTACCAAGTTCGAAATAGATTTGCTATTTTATGTATGTGCCTCCTCTTCCTTTCCACAAAATACATTGAGAACACACTCATAAGAATTAAATCATTTTTTTTAACGTAAGAACTAAATCATTTTTATTCATTCACAAAATATAAGTTTTTTTTTATATATATATATATATATGAAACTTTTCTCCTCAATACGCACTGATAAATATATATCAGTGTCCTGTATGTTGACCATTAGATTCAACTGTTTTGACCTTAGTCTGCATGCACTTGTAGATTATAACATACATGCAATGCACTGATATATTTTATATAATTGCGTACTGAGGAGAAAATGACTATATATATAATACTTCTCTAATCAGGACCGTCATGATTTTATAATTTCATAACGTCCAACCATAGCTCCACATTCATATTGGGCCCACAGCTCCACATTAACAAATATCTACACCCAAATGAATGTGTGGTTGTGGTTGGACGTTCTTAACTTATAATTTCAGGACATCCTTACTAAAGAACCACCATATATCAGGACGTCCAACTACAGTTACACATTCACATTGAGCCCACATCCCCACATTAATAAATACCCACATCTAATATGAATGTGTGACTGTGGTTGGACGTCCTTAACTTATAATTTCATGGCGTCTTTACTAGCTAGAGAACCACTATATATATATATATATATATATATATATATATATATATATATATATAAAAGTTGATCAATAAACCGAAAGGATCAAACAAATTTAGATTCCAGCTTCTAATATGTGTTTGACAACTCGCTTATATCATAATAGATTAAGACGGGATTGTATAAGTATTACATAAGCTAATACAATGAGGGAGGTTAGTTTAGATTGTATTTAAAATTTAATCAAATAAATTCAAATATAAACAAAGTGTTAAATACATTTCATATATATTTTTAAGAGATTAGTCATCATTTTTTTTATTTTTTTAACAAAATATATGACAATACAATGATTACATACCAAATATCCTATAACTTTTTCGAAAATGAACGCTCTTAAATCATATTGGGCAGTGATATAATCACATGCAAAAGAGAAAACTTACCCATAATTTACGGCTATAAGAAGCTCTGGGTCTGAAACTGATATGGTAACATATTTCTCAAGTACATTAAAACCCAGCAACTGAGGTCCAATGGCGTTCTTCTCTAACAATTCCATGGTCCTCTTATGCATTTCATAGAACATGGTACATGGCCTCACGTACTTCAACTACAAAAAAAGCACAAGTCAAGTTACTTAATCTGAGTTTCTTAATTCTCATCTCAAACATGCTCATATTTTGTTGATAATTTTGGTAGAACACAAATTTAGTTGAAAGAAAGAAAGAAATTTTTTATGAATATGCAGACAAACCTATAAGAAAAAAAAAACGTTAAAAGATTAAAATTGTACTGCTTTGACAATTTATAACAATGAAAAAGACCCAGAATGAAGATGGAAATTGTATGCAGTGGAAATGGTGAGAAATGTCACCTTTTTGTCTCGCTGTTGCACCAACGTCACCGGTTTAATAACTTATGTTTAAAAGGCACCTATTTTGGTGAACTACCAAAATTGCCCTTAAATAATCAATTTTTAATTGTCTCTGTACTTCCATCTCCACACTTGAAACGCTGAAGGCAGGAACTCCTCTCTTTCTCTCTCTACAATAAATTTCAAAACTACTCTACTCAACGTTCTTCAGTAAGCACAACAAGGTAATATGTTTGTCTGAAATACTGTTTTTGATCCTTCATTTTTTAAAAACGTTCCTTTTGTAAACATGAAACTGGTTTTGTGAATATTGAATCTGTGAAATTTGAATCTCCGAACCTGTTAATAAAAAGCTCGGAGCCTGTTTGAAAATGCTCGGAGCCTGTTTTAAAAAGCTCGGACACTGTTTGAAAAAACTCGGAGCCTGTTTGAAAAAGCTCGAGCCTTTGGACAAAAGGCTCGAGCCTTTGGACAAAAGGCTTGAGCCTTTAGAAAACAAGCTCGGAGACTTGAAAAAAGCTCGAGACTTTGTAAAACAGCTCGAGCTTTTAGAAAACAAGCTCGGGACTTTGTAAAAACGTTCGGGACTTTTGTGAAAAAGCTCGGGACTTTTGTGAAAAAGCTCGGGACTTTGTGAAAAAGCTCGGGACTTTTGTAAAAAAGCTCGGGACTTTGTGAAAGAGCTCGGGACTTTTGTGAAAAAGCTCGGGACTTTGTGAAAAAGCTCGGGACTTTGTGAAAAAGCTCGGGACTTTTGTAAAAAAACTCGGGACTTTTGTAAAAAAGCTCGGGACTTCTGTGAAAAAGCTCGGGACTTTTGTAAAAAAGCTCGGGAATTTGTAAAAAAGCTCGGGAATTTGTAAAAAAGCTCGGACTTTATAAAAAAGCTCTGTACTTTGTAAAAAAGCTCGGCTCTTTTGGGATCTTTGGAAAAAAGGTTGGAACCTTTATTAAAAGCTCGGAGATCATAGTAAAAACCTCGGAAACTATTTTAAAAGGCTCTGAGTCTTTTCCATAGCTTTTATGTTTGTCATAATGGTTTGTGGTGATGAATGTTACAGGAGAATGAATCGGGTGAGAATAGTAATATCTTACAACGGTCGATGGGAGCAGTTACCCGACGGAAGTCAGAGGTTTGTTGGATCCGACAACCAAGGAATGTATGTGTCAAAGAATATGAGTTACGAAGAATTGGTGCCGATCGTGCATACCGTTGTGAAGTATGATGTAAACAAATACAATGTTGATCTACAGTCAATATCAATCGTTCCTGGCGCTACATGTCGCACATTTGTAAGAAATGACGATGATGTTCAGTTTATGCTAGGGGAAGATCGGGTGATCCCTCAAGTATGTGTTAGTCTAATTGAGAGGGCAACTGGATATGTGATACAGAATGATATTCCTGCTCCTGAAAATACCCAACCATTTGGATCTGCTAGCGGTAGCAACCAAGTGTTCACACAAAGGAGTGCCACTGAAGGTGGGGAAAACATATGTGCTGTCCAACCGGTAGTGGTCGACCATGCAGATGTTTGTGAACCTCAATTCGACGATGTGTTTGGTTGTCGATTTGAGATGAATGATGAGCGGTACAATGAGCAATACAATGAGATGTACAATGAGGAGAACACTGAACCGAACCTTGGGCCTAACCAGGAGGTGGATAATGAGGCAAATATTGATCTGGTAGATCATGTAGAGAACACTGATGAAGATCATGTCCAAATTCAAAGACGTGGAAGACGTGTAGAAGGAGTTAGTTGCACTGGAGCAGATATGCCTGGTACTTCCGAGGTCCGGCATAATGTATCTATAGATGATTCTGATAATACCACAACGTGGGTTATTCCCGGAGCAGATTCATACTCGTTTGGGATTGGTAGAAGCACAACCTTGGTAGCAGAAGAACCTACATGCATGATTTATAAAGGTCAGTTCTTTCCGACAAAAAAGGATCTGAAGAGACTAGTTGGCCTTTTTGCAATGCGGCGAAACTTCGAATGGAAGGTGAAAAGGTCCAATAAGACAACGTTACATCTTGTTTGTTTGATTGACAACTGTACATGGAAATTAAGAGCGGTGAGAAGAGATGAAGGGACGTACTTCCAAGTAAAAAGTTTTGTCAATGAACACAGTTGTCCATTGGAGGAGATTCACCGTCGCCACCGACAAGCTAGTGCAGTTATAATTGGAGAAGTGGTTGCACCTAGACTTCAACAACAAGATGGTCGTCTCATGCGTCCCAAGGATATAATCGCCGATATGAAAACAATGTATGGCATCCAAATCATGTACAGTAAGGCATATCAAGCCTTGCATTATGCATTGTCACTGACCTATGGGACACATGAAGAAACCTTCCAACTACTGCCGTCTTTTGGTTACGTGCTGGAACAACAAAATCCCGGCACAATCACTGACTTACAGTGCGCTGACGACGGTAAATTCCTTTACTTTTTCATGTCATTAGGGGCCTCAGTTAGAGGTTTTCAGAGGTGCATGCGTCCGGTTATTGCAGTTGATGGTACCCATTTGAAGGGAAGATTCGGGGGTACAATGTTTGTTGCAACTGCCCAAGATGGAAACGAACAGGTGTATCCAATTGCTTTTGGGTACGGCGACTCCGAAAACAACCTTTCATGGGAATGGTTTTTGGATTGCTTGAAGGGTGCCCTTGGTCATATAGATGATCTGGTTTTTATTTCCGATCGACATGCAAGCATTGAAGCAGGGATTTCTAAAGTGTTCCCTTATGCAACCCATACCATATGTTGTTGGCACTTTGCTGAAAATGTGAAGAAGCGATTTCACAGAAAAGATGTTGCCAGCTTAATGGGCAAAGCCGCTAGAGCGTACACTGAATTCAAATATAACCGGTACATGGGTGAGTTACGTAACCTGCACAAGAATGCGTTCGATTATGTTGAATCTGCCGGTCCACACAAATGGTCTCGTGTACACTGTCCCCAACGAAGGTTCAGGGTGATGACAACAAATGTTGCAGAGTGCATAAACTCATGCCTTAAATTCGCACGACAACTCCCTATGTTGACATTGGCAGAGTTCATTAGGAATATGTTACAGCGTTGGTTTCACGATCGACATCGAGCTGCACAGTCTATGCGTCATTAGTTGACCGACGCATCACATCTTGTGATGCTACAACGGGTCGAGAAGTGCGGTTATATGACCGTCAATCCAGTGGACTGGAACATTTTCTCTGTCAAACGGTCCGGAAAACAGTGGACTGTTAACTTAGCCCGGAAGACATGCACATGCAACAAATTCTAAATGGATCATTTTCCGTGTTCTCACGCACTCGCAGCGGCAAGGTACATTAACAGTATAAAATTATACCCTATATTAAGCAAGCGTGATTGTCACTTTTTTCATTGGTTTTGCAGGGAGCGGAATTTGGATTTCACATCGCTGTGTTCGGACTACTACAAGAGACAGACACTTATTGATGCATACTCAGTTCCTATTATGCCTGTTGGCCATCCTTCTTCATGGGTAGTGCCGTCCGACATCGCTGAGCGGGTGGTTTTAAATCCAAAGACCAAGAGACAATCAGGTCGCCCGATGGAGGGTCGACATGCATCGTCTTCCGAGAGGACAACCACCAAATCGTGTAGAAGATGTGGACAATCAGGTCATAATAGCAGGAGGTGTTCTAATCCGCCCTTGATTAATGAAGGTCCGAGCAGAATTGTTCCCGAGGAATATCGTCGTAAGTGTAGCGTATGTCATCAAGTTGGACATAACAAACAGACGTGCCCACACAAGGAATCTGCCGAGGAGTGAACCGAGCCGTTCATACTTATTGTTTAATTAAGTTGAGGTGTTAATTATTACTTGTGTTATTGTATGATATGAAATGCGTGTGTTGTACTTGTAAATGAAAACACTTTAAATTTTAAACAAAAAATTTATAATTTGAAAGTTCATTACTATAATTGTTTGTACATCGACAACTACAACATCTAATGTGGCTTGGAGTTACCAAAAATCTCCACAACCATCTTCTCCCGTATGGTGCACATATCTTCTTCTGACCAGTCGAACGTCATCCTGTTCGCCAGTACGTACTCCATCAATCTCAAGGTATGAGCACCACAGTTACCCCTGCGACTCAGCACATGAACAACCGTTACAATAGAAGTTGAATAAAACAAACTTAAAGTTTAAATGATGTTCGTATAGTCATACCCTCTAGTCTGTTGGGGCACATGTGTTGTAGACACCATGCTTACCCCAAAGGGCCTATTCCGCTTCTCATACTTCGCCTCGCCCGTTGGTCTGGCATCGTGAAACCCCACCTGATGCAACATCGAGGGTAGAAACCACCGCAATGGAGCGACCTGCTCTTTCCTGATCTGTAGGGGACTTCCTGTCTGAACGAGTCTAGCAGGTGGATCTTCCCGACAGTAAGGTCAACGCTGGCCACGAGCCAATGCTGGCCACCAACGTTGCACGGAATAAGGACCTGTACCAAGTGTTCAAGATATTGTTATGGTCAAAATAAGAATTTTTAATTAAACACATTGAAACCATAACTGTATTTTGCTCACCGCGTCAACCTCGTGCCATGGTCGGTTCCCTACCGGGAGCAATCCACGTACCGTCATCAGATCTTCAGGGGACCACATGTACTTCAACACAGACCACTTTTTTGGGGCTTTGCCCACAGCATCGCGAGGCATGATTCTCCGCCACTGAAACTCCAGCATTGACTGAAAATAGACAACGAACTGAAACGTTAGAAACAGGATGAAACACAACAAACAGACGTGTGAAAACAGTACATTTGAAACACTTACATAGAACTGAGAATCTAGTAGGTTCATCCTCTGAATGTAGACAGTGGGGAATGCTCGTTGACGCTTTCGTAAAATATGCAGGTACGCGTCAATATGCTGACAATATAAACATTATACATTGTTAGTATTCTTCCATAAGTTAAACAAACTTAAAAGACAATCAAAGTAAGGAAAGTACCGTGTCCTCCAACTCCATAAAGTTGGTTTGCAACCGGTGGAACCAAGTCACAGGCACGGGGGTCATCAGATCCACATCACGTCTGTGTAATTTTCAATTATTTAGGAAAACAACTAATTTAACTTAGGTGTTTCAAAATAAATTCACAATATTTTAATACTTACAATTCCCCCGTCACGTTCCTCTTGTAGGCTTTGTAAGCCGCAAGCTGGTCAGCGTCTACCAATCCATTGGGCCTGAATGTATGTGCTGATGACATGGGCAGTGTTCTTGGCCTCTTCGGCCGACAGGGGTCAGTGTATGGGCTCATCAACTGCCAGCCTCGTTTGCGCATCCGCTGCTGCCTATGCTGACTGTGGACTGGGGGGTGTTGGGAGGAGGATCTCTGTCCCCGTGGATCACATCGAGGGCTCCGGTGGGATGGGTTGTGTCGGGATGGACCGGCAGTGTCACTAGGGGGTGAGGTGTGACGGGATCGAGTAGAGGAGAGCGGTGTCGGATGGACCGCAGGGGTGCTCCCTATGGATCGCCTGGTCAGGTCAGGAGTGTGGACTGTACGGGAGGAGGGACTCTGACCCAGTGGACTGAACGGGTCCGCTGTGTGGTCCTGGATATAAACAGGAGGATCCACATCCTGTACCTCCATAAGCAGCGGATACTCTAATATCGCCTGAGTAACTGTCTCCCCAAATACTCCTGTATCTGTGCCACCAGGGACTTGCATCTACTGGTCTCGTACTGTATCTCCAGCTGTTGGACCCTGTGTCTGAGGTCCATCAGCCTCCGTCGTAGGTCCGGTGGCTGGGTCTGTCCCTCCGTCTCTGTCTGTACGGGGAGAGTCTTGATCATGGGAGGGTGGACCATCCCTGCCAGACTGTGATGTCGAACCCCACCGCCCCCGGAGAAAGTCCATCACCTCCCTATGCTGCCTATCCCGTTCCCGATCACTCTTCCGGATATCCTCCTGTAACGCAGCGACTGCATCCATCACATCTTGGATTTTTTGTTCCAAACGATCCTGAAACAAAATCATTATTGTCAGTACTAAAACCCAACACTTGTTTCAACATAAATAATGCATTACACCATTTTTTACATACCTGGCGATGCCCTCCAACGTCTTCTCGTGAATGTACTCCACTGGGCATCGCAAAGCGAACCTGTCTGCGCCTAAGAGGACTCCCAGCGACAAACTCCGGGTCCGAACCCTCCGTATCCGGCCTGTGCCTGAGGGGACTCCCACCGCCAAACTCATGGTCGGAACCCTCCGTATGACTGGGTCCCGCAGTGGTATGATGTAAGGGATCCGGTACCGAGCCGTCGTGTCCATCGGCAGCCATATATAGACTGCCTCCCTCATTTATGCCCTCGTAGTACCGTGCAACCCTCTCAGCTGCTGTCGGCACCAGTGCAGTCCTCCCAAACATCTGAAATCGTGGTTAGACCATTCTATTTGTATAATCGTAATATGTAAACACTTTAACACAATAGATCCTTACCCTGGCTAAGAAATTTTTTTTGTCCAGCTTGTCCGACCTTGGTTGAGTTTGCAACTGCCATTTCAGAATACGGGGGGACAACTCAATCTCCCTACGAGTCTCAAATCGGGTCCCAAGCTCGGGGATAACCTCATACGCAAATACCTATGTAAAAGAACAAGTTATTCAGAATCCAATCATTTATTCCGTAACTCATGGAAAAAAAATTCAGGTTTTCAAACGATACAAATTCTAAATTCTCACCAACAGTGCGTGAGCTAGACCGTAAATGTTGTACGTCTCCACCGTGTGAACGTCAACGCCCTTTTCCTGCTGTCGTCTCTCATACCGCACACGTCGACCGTTTAAGGCATTCTTGAATCCAATAATGGACTGCCTATACACGTGGGCACCCCACGGGAATGCATTAAAAGCGTCCAAGTCCTCGACTAGCCGGATCTGCCATAATGGAACTTTCTGTCTCTCGTCCAACCCCATCAATATCCAGTTTAGCATATAAAGGAGGCACAGCTTCACAGCATCGTACTGCTCCTCAAATACACCGATCCGTAGAACAGCTTTCAGCTGTTCATAATCCACATCAGCTGCACCATTGAAATACCGTTGTTGTATCCCGTTCTGAACCATCTCATACCTCGTCGTGTCGGGAATCACTCCAAACTTCAATCCGGTGATCAGACAGAATTCAACCTTGGAGAACCGGACCGAACGAGTACCTAACATAAATCTCATCTCATCCTGCAGCCCATCGTGATGTAGCTCGCGCAATAGCAGTCGATGGACTACGCTACCCGAAAACTTCATCCCCCGATCCATCCTAAGGAAATGACCAAAACAAGACTCTGTATACCGACGTTGGTCTTCGACCTTGAATTGTTCTGGTACACTGTCTAGTGCGACGTCGATATCTTTAAGGTCGCTGAAATGGTCATGCCGAGTGATTTTTCCATCGTACCATTCATCCTCTGGAGTTTTAAGCAAATCCTTTAGTTCACTACTCATCTGCATTTTCATAGAAAGAATGCATCAGTAAACTGTAAAAGGCTAGGACATAATAATATAAAATAGCAGAGAAGCAGTTTCAAAAGGCTCGGACTCATATTGAAAACGCTCGGACAGTGTGAAAAAAGCTCGGACACAGTTGGAAAATGCTCGGACTCATATACAAAAAGCTCGGGCACAGTTTGAAAAAGCTCGGGCACAGTTTGAAAAAGCTCGGGACCAGTTTGAAAACGCTCGGACTGTTGAAAAAGCTCGGACTCAGCTTTACAAAGCTCGGACACTGTTTCAAAAAGCTCGGACACGTGTTGAAAATGCTCGGACTGTTTAAAAAGCTCGGACTCGGTTTTAACAAGCTCGGACTCAGTTTAAAAAACCTCGGACTCGGTTTAAACAAGCTCGGACTCAGTTTAAAAAAGCTCGAAAAATGTTTCAAAAAGCTCGGAAACTGTTTCAAAAAGCTCGGACACGTGTTGAAAATGCTCGGACTGTTCAAAAAGCTCGGACTCAGTTTAAAAAAGCTCGGAAAATGTTTCAAAAAGCTTGGAAACTATTTCAAAAAGCTCGGACACGTGTTGAAAATGCTCGAACAGTTCAAAAAGCTCAGACTCAGTTTTAACAAGCTCGGACTGTCTAAAAAAGCTCGGCAACTGTTTGAAAAAGCTCGGACTCAGTTTCAAAAAGCTCGGAAACTGTTTCAAAAAGCTCGGAAACTGTTTCAAAAAGCTCGAAAACTGTTTCAAAAAGCTCGGGCTGTTTAAAAAATCTCCGGCACTGTTTCAAAAAGCTCGGAAATTGTTTTAAAAAGCTCGGCCACATTTTAAAATAGCTCGAGAACAGTTTCAAAAAGCTCGGGCATTTTCAAATAGCTCGGAACCAGTTTGAAAAAGCTCGGGCACAGTTTGAAAAAGCTCGGGACCAGTTTGAAAACGCTCGGACTGTTGAAAAAGCTCGGACTCAGCTTTACAAAGCTCGGACACTGTTTCAAAAAGCTCGGACACGTGTTGAAAATGCTCGGACTGTTTAAAAAGCTCGGACTCGGTTTTAACAAGCTCGGACTCAGTTTAAAAAACCTCGGACTCGGTTTAAACAAGCTCGGACTCAGTTTAAAAAAGCTCGAAAAATGTTTCAAAAAGCTCGAAAACTGTTTAAAAAAGCTCGGACTCAGTTTAAAAAAGCTCGGAAAATGTTTCAAAAAGCTCGGAAACTGTTTCAAAAAGCTCGGACACGTGTTGAAAATGCTCGGACTGTTCAAAAAGCTCGGACTCAGTTTTAACAAGCTCGGACTGTCTAAAAAAGCTCGGCAACTGTTTGAAAAAGCTCGGACTCAGTTTCAAAAAGCTCGGAAACTGTTTCAAAAAGCTCGAAAACTGTTTCAAAAAGCTCGGGCTGTTTAAAAAATCTCTGGCACTGTTTCAAAAAGCTCAGAAATTGTTTTAAAAAGCTCGGCCACATTTTAAAATAGCTCGAGAACAGTTTCAAAAAGGTCGGGCATTTTCAAATAGCTCGGAACCAGTTTGAAAAAGCTCGAAAACCCAGAAAAAGCTCGGAAAACGTTTTAAAAAGCTCGGAAAAACCTCTTCAAAAGCTCGAAAAAGCTTGAAAAAAGCTCGGAATCACCTTGAAAAACCTCGGGAACCCAGATCTTCAACGGATTTACAAACCCTAACCTAACCCACAACCATTCTCAGATCAACAAACAAACAAACATAATCTACAAGTTTAATCAACAACCAACATCAAACATGAACTTATTAAAAACAAAATCAACAACATAATCTGACTCAACTTACCGTCGATTGAAGATGCTCTCGTCTGAACACCCGATAAACACTGTTGTCCTACCGCCGGTTACTTCGACGTCTTTTTCAGACGGAAAACCACTGATCTTCCAACGCCGGTTCTTTATCCAAGATATGTTTTCTCTCTCTGGTTTTTCTCACTAGGTTTGAAAACGACAAAAACTCACTTGGAAGGGGTATTTTTGTCTGGACACCTATATTGGTGCCTTTTAAACATGAATTAGTAATGTGGTGATATTTGCACAACACCCACCCCAAATAGTGCTATTTATTTTTTGAGCCCATTGTATGCATGGCTCTCTCAGATCACTCATCACTTGGTGTAACAGTGCTTCCTTTTTTCAAAGGGAATCAAAAACCTATGATTCAAATAGATATAAAAAAGACAGAGACACTAACTTGCCAAAGATTTCTGGAAATGCAACAACGGTGGCATGGACGTCGCGACTCAACGATTATGGCTGGGAACGAAGAGGGAGAGGAGGCCGGTGAAAATGAGAGAGACAAAAAGATAGGCGGCGCTGAATATGAGAGAAAAAAAAATGAAGTTATGTTCCCCGTATTGGATTCAACTACTATACGGGCATGGTATAGTTACCGGTAGATCTGGCAATAGGTCATGTTATTATAAATTCGTATTGTTTCAAGTTTGGGTCATGTTAAAATTGTCCCCCCTAAACACGATCCGTTAATTTAATGGGTTTAAATATAAAACCCGAAACCACTTGTTAAATTAATGGGTAACCCGACCTGACCCATTGCAAAATGTTATATTTCAAATTTATTAAAAAGTTGTAAATAAATAATACTGAACCATGATCAAACTTGTGCAATCAAGTCCACTATACACTCCAACATTCTATCGAAAACATATTATTTTAATAAAAACAAAAGTAAACAACTTGAAAATAAAATCTAACATGGCTTCCATAAATCTTCATTATGTTGCGATTGAGAATCTCAATCCTCACGATTTACGTTTACAAATATTAAATTGCTTGTGTTAGAAGACGACTACTTTTAGGGTTATGGTTAGAATACGGTGATACAAACAATTTATAGTTTTAGAGTTTTTAATTTAATTTTTTGAATTAATTATAAAAATATATCATAAATGTAATTATAGAGATAATTTTCTTATAAATTCAACAACTTTAATAAATTTATTTACTATTGAGTCAGTAAACACAAAGATTTTTTTTAATAAATTTCATAAACGTATATATATATATATATATATATTTAAATCCTTATATTAATGGGTTATAACGAATTAATGATTTTTTAAAGGTGAACCCAAAACCGATTTATTATATTATGAGTTTTAATGGGTTGACCCATTAACCACTATTTTTGAATGGGTTTGGGTCGTGTTAATGGGTCGTGTTACTCGTGTAAAACTTTGCCGAGTCTAGTTGCCGGGTTTGTCTAGTCATTGGATTTCTAATCACCGGTTAACAAAAATTAAAGATTTAAAATAAAAAAAAAAACTAAAAGAAATTAAGGAGGTGTATTGGATTGAGATTTTAATAAACAATTTTGGGAAATAAAAGTCCGGTGGTATTGGATTGAGACTTTTTAATAAGTTGGATAAGTTTGGTGATATTAAGTTAGGACTTTTATTAAAAGTTTATAGTACATTGTGATATTGGATTCAGACTTTCAAGAGATAGCAAATTGTATGGTAGTATTAGATTGAGATCAAAATTCATAGACTTTTTAGTGATAACTATAAATACCAAGACTCCAAAATTGTCTTACCTTCTCCCATCAAAACACACTCAATCAGCACTTTCTTTCTTTGAATTTATTATTATTTATTTTTTTATGATTTCTTTTTCTGAGATTGGATCTTCGTATTCGTGATTTTGTTCGATTTTGAATTCTCTAGAACGATAGAATTAAACTTTGTATGATACGAGCTCCGATCCCTATTTTTAGGTACTGTCAAGCTCTCACCATGGTTTTTTAGCTTTCTTTGTGGTTTTCTAGGTCTGGCTTTTGAATTTGGAACTAGAAATGTTGTATAGTTAATTTGTATTTATGTTTTGGGATTGAGTGGATTTATATATAGATACAACGTGTTCGATGAAATGACAGTGAGAGTCGAAGTTTTGTAATTTATGCAGTTGATTGTTTGGTGGTATCATGTGAAACTACACTTAGGTTTTGGTCTATGGTGGTTTTGGTTCTCTCTCGTTTTATTTCCTAAACCAAAATCATGTGTCAGAAATTTTAAAACAGCTTTAAGAAATGGGCTGCTGTATCTTCAAATTATATGAAATTTCCTCATATAGTTAATATGCAAGTCGTGTATCCTGATAGGCTGAGATAGTATATCAGACAAATTGATATATTTTATATCAAACACTAATTGCACAATCCGGTGAAATACACCACAAATTCAATCACTTAATAATTGTAATGTTCGAAAGTAGTGAACAGAAAAATTCAATTTTTTTTAATTAACAATCCATAAACGAATACCAGTATTTAATTTATATGAAAGAGTGTATATCTCTTGAATTCTTAGGCTGCAATACGACCAATGCAGATCTCTTGAATTCTTATATGAAAGAGTGCAGATCTCTTCAAATTACAAGATTGGAGTAGTTTTTTCCTCATATAGTATTTATATAAAAGTCGTCGACTTCGAATACGACCAATGGAAATAGATATTTTATATGTTCTAGAATTCTGAATTTCATGTTTTTTTTTATAAACCGGGTATGTTAGTTAGCAAATTTATATGGCCTATATTTAAAAAAAAATCTAAAATGTTTATATTAAAGTCTAGATAATCCTAATATTATATAAATAAAGTTTAAAGATACTTTATAAAAATTCGAGAATCCTGAAAGTCTAGTCCATATAATTCTGAGAGTCTTTAAAATCCTACAAATCCGTAAAAATTGTTGTTTGTATTACTTAAAAACAATCTGGTTCGAATTTGCAAGAGACAAAAACAATAAACAGAAACAACACGTTAGGGAAATCGAGGCATGTGTTTCACACGGTGTCCTTAAGACAATTTCGCAAGCTAACAACGTATGTGTATGGCGATTGTCTCACAAGATACACCGATTTAAATAGTGGAAGTGCGAAGTACAAATCACTTTCAGCGATCTCAAATTGAATTCAAACTTACCAAGATACGAAGAATAGAAGAACTAGGAAAAGAACAGTTATTTTCTCTTAATTTTGTGATTTCCATAATGTGAATAATAAGGAATAGACTAGGGTTTAAATAGAAAACCTAATCAGTATGATTGATATAGGAAATACTTATTTATAATGGTTTTAATGATAAAAGAAAATAATTAAGGAATAATCTTCCAAAAGATATATTTCTAATTAAACATTGATTCTGATTACTTAGTGATCAAGTAAGTATCAGAATCCAAAACAGAAATTAATTCTTTCTTTAATCCAATTAATTTCCTTACTTAACCCAAAACAGAAATTAATTAATTATTTCCTTATCAATAAAAACGTCTGACTTAGGGAAAAATAAATTAAATTAATTCATTCCTTATCAATAAAATGATGATTTAGGAAAACAGAAATTTAAAATAGTTACAAGAAGTCGATTGTACTCTCACGGTCCAATTGGTGCCGCATTCATATACGCAGGACTAGGTTGGGTTTCCATTGTATCGATTTTTTATTTCATGGGCTTTAGTCTCATTCCCCTCGATGATGTCTCAACTAATTCTCTATTTAACCCTCTAGGTAGTGGATCCGTTATCTTTTGACTTTATATAGTCAACAGAGATAACTCTAGTCGGGAGTAGTTGTCTAATGGTATTATGTCTTCGACGTATATGTCTAGACTTCCAATTATACATGTTGCTATGTGCTCTTCTTATTGCTAATTGACTATCATAGTTGATGCAAATCACCGACACGTGCTTTGGCCATATTGGAATATCCTTTACAAGTTGGTGTAGCCATTCAGTCTCCTCACCACATTTAGCTAGAGCAATAAACTCAGATTCCATGGTGGATCTGGCTATACACGTCTGTTTGAACGATTTTCAGTATACAACCGCACCTCATAGTGTGAACACATACCCACTAGTTAATTTTGAAACTTTCATATCAGATATCTAGTTTGCATCGGTGTATCCTTCTAGGCCAACATGATATCTGGTATAATACAGTCCATAATTACGAGTGAATCGTAAGTACCTCAGTACTCTTACTATTCCTTTACAGTGATCGGTTTCTAGATTACTCGTGTATCTGCTTAATTTGTTGACTGCATTAGCTATGTATGGTCTTGTACAACTTGTTAAGTACATCAGACTTCCTATCACTCTAGAATATTCAGTTGAGAGACGTTTTCACCCTTATTCTTGGATAGGTGTAGATTTGTATCTACTGGTGTTCTGGAAATTCCAGAATCATATTGTTGAATTTCTCAAGAATCATGTCAACAAAGTGTGACTGACTTAGAATGAGTTTGTTCGACGTCCTTGAGATTTTCATTCCCAACATTACATCAGCCGGTCTCATATCTGTCATATGAAATCTTGATTTCAACATATTATTGGTAGATTTGGATCATTTTATCTTCACTACCAACAATGAGCATGTCATCAATGTAAAGGCATAAAATGTCATATCCATTTCCTATGTCCTTGACATAAACACATTTGTCACATTCGTTGATTTTAAATCCATTTAACATCATAACATTGTCAAATTTCTCATGCCATTGTTTTAGTGCTTGCTTTATACCATATAAAGACTTCACCAATTTACAGGCTTTCTTTCCTTGCCCTGGAGAGAAAAAACCCTCAAGTTGTACCATGTAATCTCTTTATCTAGATCTTCATTTAAGAAAGCTGTTTTCACATCCATTTGATGTACTTCAAGATTTCGCAAAACTGTGATTGCAAGTATTATCCTAATGGAGGTTATTCTCGTTACAAGAGAATACGTATCAAAGTAATCTAGGTCTTCTCGTTGATTGTAACATTTAATTACAAGTCTATCCTTATACTTGTCAATTGATCTATCCATTTTCATTTTCCTTTTGAAAATCCATTTGGACTCTAGCGATTTACATCCTGGAGGAAGGCCCACTAATTCCTATGTATGATTTTGATCAATTTCACTCTTGATAACCTCTTTCCACAAGAGTCCTTCTGAAGAGCTCACCGCTTCTTTGAAAGTTTGAGGTTCACCTCCTAGCAGATAGGTCAGAAAATCTAGACCAAAAGATTTTTCCGTCCTAGCTCTTTTGCTACGTCTAGATTCATCCCAAACTTCATTTTCTTAGTTCTTGGTCCTCACAACTATCATCATATGTTCGTTTCGACAAACTTGCTTCATTATTGGATTTACATGGAAATACATGTTCAAAGAACGATGCATTTCTAGATTCTATTATCATGTTTTTTGTGTATATCTGGGATGTCAGACTTATATACCAAAAATCGATAAGCTCTACTATTATGTGCATATCTAATGAAGATGTAATCAACGGTTTTCAGATATATTTTCACTTTCTTAGGTATAGGTATGACCAATTTGGCAAGACACCCTCACATTCGTAAAAATTTATTTGAAAACTTTCTTCCTTTCTATAACTAATCATATAGGGTATTGTCTTCTTTCTTTCAGGGTAACTTATTTAAAAGGTAATTGCTAGTCAATAAGCTTCACCCCATATGTTCTAAGGCAATCTAGAACTTATCAACATTGTATTCATCATTTCTTTTGAGGAATGATTTTTCTGTTCAACAACTCTTTTTTGCTGAGGGGAATATAGCGCATTGGTTTGATGTATGATTCCATATTGTGCACAGAATTCACCAAACAATTCTTCATACTCACCACCTCGATCGCTTCTCAGTGATATCAGCCACCTAGAAGGTTTCACTTGGGGTTATCCCTTCAGCATGAATCTCATGCATAATCACCTGAAGTTCTTGGACTTAACTCATAACTATTTTGGAGTCCCTTATCTTGTAATCAAGAAACCGGCCAACAACAAACGACTCCTACAGTTCTTTGACTATTTTCGCTATAAAGCGAGTCTGACAACCCGTTCAGTATATATTTATATATATATATATATATATATATTCGACACAGAAATCTGAATGGTTCCATGCGTCAACATCATTTACATGAACATCTCATTCTTCACCACTATTAGGTTTATAAAGCATTTTTAGTTAAGAACCTAACTAGATTCAGCGGAACATTCTCGTGACTCACATATTGGGCTCATCACCGGATCTGCCATGTTTCTCACAAATGAGTTGATGGACGGAGTTGATGTTGCCACACTTAGCCCCAAAATATCAGGAGTAGATCAATTGAATTAATTTGAAAATTAATTTTCATTAAAATTGGCAATATTAAAGTCAAATCGGTTTTGTTTTGAATTCAAAATTTAATATTTCAATTAATCCGGAATTAATAGAAATAAATCATCATAAAATTGATAATTACAATTTTGAAGTTCAAAAGAATTGATTTTTGACAATAATCACCATTTTAAACTTACACATCCAACTCGTTACCACTATTGGCTTTAGGAGCCTCGTCAGTCAAGAATCTCGTAAGATTCAATGTGGTCAGGTAGAGCAACATCTTTTGTTGTCATCTCTTGAAAATCAGACCACTGAATTTCTACGGTTTCTCCATATGGTTCATAGGAACGGAAACTGGAGACACAAACGAATTCACCGATGGGGTATTCACTTGTCCCACATAAGGGTTCTCCAACGCGTCGGTCAACTAACCCACAATTAGGTTGGCCACTGGAGTCTCTTGAGCCACGCTCGGATTCACAATTGATTCGGCAATCATCTTACATAGAAAGGCCAAACCAAATATTTTAGAACCACAAATATACAATGATATAAACCACCGATATAACACATCTGGTATATATATAACAATCTCAAATACTGATATAACACAATTAGTTTGATATAATATATATATATATATATATATCAACACCGGTATGCAACAATATATTATATCGATCCACTGATTTATCAAATATAGTGGATCAAACACTATTCTAGCACTTTAAATAAACAAGTGCTACTACTTGGTGTAAGATTATAACATCACATTGATGTCAAAATTGATATCAAACAATAATAGAGTATTCTTATGAAACACTGGTATCAAATAATACACTGGATAGTTCTTTAAAATTCGTATTGTTTAGTTTCACAATTATCAGTACCCAAAATTACTAATATATCAACTAGTATGTTTTGTCAATATATCAAACAGTGACATATAATATATCAAACAGTGACATATAGTACTCTAAAATATACCACTGATATAAACCAATGCTTACTCAACCGATAAATTGATCAACACAAAATCATCCGAAATATAGTTTCATTGTTCGAAACTTTCAGTCCATAATTGTATACAATCAATCTTATTTAGGATTTGCTGAACTTAATATATATATATATATATATATATATATATATACATACTCATAATTCGTAAATATATATAAACTGGTTTGTATCAGATTATATGAACATATAATCCCTTTACCGGTTGTTCAAGATATATATTACTATTCTATATCTATGAAATATAAAATATATACACAGCTCATATGTTCTTATATATATATATATATATATATATATATATATATATATATATATATGACAGCACCGATATCAATTATTTGATATTGAATCAATAATAGATTCCAAATTTCACAATAGAAATCACAATCGGTGTCTAGTATTACAAACCTGATTACCAGTCGAAATCACAATTGATTTCCAAATTAGTGTCCCTTGATAGACCCGATTTGTCAAAATATAAATATAATAATTAATTGGAATTAGTATCTCGAAACAGACCTAATTCCAACAAATTATTATTTTTATTAACCCAAAACAGCGATGTTTAAGAAACAAGTCCGTCGCAATCCGTAGGAAAACAGAAACCGAACTAGAAGGTTTTAAAAGAAAATAAAACATGAGAAAAAGGAAAAATAAGAAAATTGTCTTAAGATTGTTGTATGTATTGTTAAAAAAACAATCTGGTTCGAATCTGCAAGAGACAAAAACAATAAACAGAAACAGCACATTAGGGAAATCGAGACTCGCGTTTCACACGGTGTCCTTAAAACAATTTCGTCGGCTAAGAACGTATGTATATGATGATTGTCTCTCATGATACAACGATTTAAACAGTGAAAGTGCGAAGCACAAACCACTTTCAGCGAACTCAAATTGAATTCAAACTTGCCAAGATACGAAAAATAGAAAAACTAGGAAAAGAACAATTATTTTCTCTTAATTTTGTGATTTCCAGAATGTGAATAATAAGGAATAGAATAGTGTTTAAATAGAAAACCTAATCAGGAGGATTGATATAGGAAATACTTATTTATAATGGTTTTAATGATAAAAGAAAATAATTAAAGAATAATCTTCCAAAAGATCTATTCTTAATTAAACACTGATTCTGATTACTTAGTGATCAAGTAAGTATCAGAATCCAAAACAAAAATTAATTCTTTCCTTAATCCAATTAATTTCCTTAACCCAAAATGGAAATTAATTAATTAGGGAAAAATAAATTAAATTAATTCATTCCTTATCAATAAAATAATGATTTAGGAAAAAAGAAATTTAAAATAGTAGTAAAAAATCGATTGTACTCTCACGGTCCAATCGATGTGGCATTCATGTACGCAATATGCACCCACACACACAAGTGATTGTGTGATAGACAAGTTGATAAGCTACTATCACACAATCACTTGTATACCACATATAAATGTTTTCTCTAATCAATTTGGGATCCCCATTTTTCCCTACACAATGGGCTCACTTTGAGACTCAATTTCTCATTCACCCATTAATCATTTTGTGAGTTTTAGTATACCATTTCGAAACTCTCACTGAGGAGAATTCGAATATACTTTGATCTTCCATTTTCATGAAACCAATCATACACCCAAATACTGCTCTCAAAACGTGTATTCATCACAAAAATTCCAACAATCCTAAAACCAAAAATTGTGTGCTTAAAATCTCAATCCAATACAACCCCTTAATTACTCCACCCGGCAACTATATGGCATTTTTATAGTAGCTAAATCGATCCTTCCCATATTAGGAATTCTAGGTGGGCATTTTGGGTCGGGTCGGGTTATGATCATATGGGTAGTAAATTAGTAATTATATATTGACCAATTTTACTAGAATTCTACCATCAATACGTCTAAATAAATCAAAATACTTGCCATAAAAAAATATATCCTAAACGTACTTATTTCGCAAATATCCTTATTCAAATCAATTAGTTGGAGATTTTATAGTAAGGACCTTGTTATTAGCCTTTAAATTGTAGACATCCTTACTAGAAAAGTATTCCCAAATCAAATTGAATATTTAATTTCTAACTAAAATTACAAGTAAGAACAACCTTTCTAAATTTATTTTCTTAATTACAGCTTCTCGAATCTATTTAAATTTTACCTAAAATTACAAGGACGTAGAGCTGCCTTTAAAGTTTCCTTCTTCCACACTAAAAAAGTTTCCATAAAGGAACATTAAGTGAAAAGTCAATCACTGAAATCCAATCCATATCAGAAGTTCAGAACTACTTTAAAAATTGAGGACGACGTTTGTGAGCCATTATTCATTAATTGAGGAAGGGTGCTCAAACCTGAAATACTGTCGGACCGAAAGTTTGATATATTCAACATCATCAATTTATATTTATTTTTTTGGTTCTCCATGCAAACACCATGCAACAACGAAGAAGGGAGCAACATGCAACCAAGCAGCAGCAGAAGACCGAAAGGCACCGGTCGGAAGAAGATTGAAATCAAGAAGATTGAGAACAAATCTAGTCGAAAAGTGACATTTACGAAGCGTCGACAAGGGCTATTCAAGAAGACGGAAAAATTCTGCCAGTTAACCGATGCTGAGATTGCTATACTCGTCTTCTCTAATAAGGGAAGGCTCTTTTCCTACGGTTACCCGTCCGTGGAACATGTTGTGAATCGGTTTCTAGGCGAACAATGTGACGATCAGTCAGACGCCTTTTCACCGGAAGAGGTGGCCAAGGAGGAGGGGGAGGAGGAGCTGCCGTTGGTTGGCGGCAGCCCAGAAGAAGGATATTGGTTCGAAGAGTCCATAGATGATTTGGACTCGGAGAAGTTTGAAGAGTACATGTATTATTTGGAATGTTTGCGGAAAAATTTGGTCTTGAGAGTGGAAGAGTTGATTATGCGCAGGACTTCTGAGATTGATTTTTTGGAGGGATTTGGAAATTAATCTTCCATTTAATATATTAAATATTAGTTAGAATTTTGTATAATATATTTTTTTCTATGTCGTGCAGTTGCTTTTTTTAGGAGGGAAATTAGAATTTGTAATTGAGTTTTTTTTTTTTTTAATTTTTATACATACAGAAACAAAATTAAATATAATTATATCTTTATATATAGGGTGAAATTCATTTTCGTCACTCTAGTTTGACATAATAGCCAAATTGGTCCCCCGATTTTCAGAATTGCTTCGTTTAGTCCTTCTGTCACGGTTTCTGTTGAAAAAACGAAATCTGACAAGGACAAAGGGTCAAATGACCCTGCTGCCCCTGATTTTTGTTTTTAACAAAAGAAAAAAATATAATGAAATAAATAAAAATTGTAATTTAAAGAAAAATAAATAAAACAATATAAAAAAAACTTCTCAGTGTTTTCACGATGGAGAAGAAAGAGAGAAAAGAGAGAGAGGAGGGAAGGGTAGATCGGTGGGAAATTCAGCAGGACCGGTGGCAACTGGTTCCGATGTCTGGCGAAGCTGTCAGGGTCGGCGACAGTGTAAGGGCGGTGGACTGGAACGAAGCAGTAGCAGAAATAGAAGAGAAAAAGGGAGAGAGGAAGAGAAACGATCGTGGCCGGAGAAGATCGCAAACAGCTTGGAGAGGATCGCGAGGACACCGGCGAACGACGCGGGCACATCGTAGAAGCAGATTTAGCTGCGGATTTGGAAGAAAAGCCATGACCTGTTTTCGACCCGTTTTTGACCCGAGACTCGATTTCACCTTAAAATCATGAATTTTTGTGTAAAAATTGTTGATTTTGTGTGAATTGTGTTGTTTTTGTCTTTAATTTTTTTCCTGTTTAGATTAAAAAAAATCTTATGTCTCTCTCACAACCGATCTCAATCTCTCTCTCTCTCTCTCTCTCTCTCTCTCTCTCTCAATTAGCTCAACAAAAAATCTGGGTTTGAGGTTTGGAATTCTGGGTTTGATTTCTTTCTCTATTTCTCTCTCTCTCTCTCTCAACTAGCTCAAGAAAAAAGTTCTAGGTTTGTTGTTTTGATTTCTGGGTTTGGTTTCTTTGTCTATTTCTCTTTCTTGGTTTGAATGTAGTGGTGTGGTGTGGTGTTTTGGTTCTAGGTATGGATTTGATTGGTTCTAGGTATGAGAGAGACTGGGTTTTGATTTGGTTTCTTTTTTCTCTGTTCCTGTTTGATACATTTGATGAAAATCTAATTGATTTTTGTATTTGGGGTCTTATCAAAATGTAGATTGTTAGATTATATATATAGGGTGTGTATATTTGATCTCCATTAGTGTTTGGTTATGAAGTTTTGATCTTCTGTTTTCCTGGAAATTCCTTCTTTTTTGCATAACGCATCTGATCTTAGTACTTTTAATTGTACATCATTTGAAGTTGGTATTTTGTTTGGAATTATTACAATATTTTTATCTAGAAGTTTCAAAATTGTTTACATTGAAGGCTCCTTTTTCTGGGGTTTATATTGTTTGTTGGTTGATAATCAAAAGGGTTAGATTGATGGTTGTTTATGGGTTTGATTTTTTTTTTTTTTGACAGGTATGGGTATGATTTTCTTGTTTGATTTTTTATTTTTCAATTCAATTTTATTCAATTTTTTAATGTAGTAAATCAATTTTAATTATGTAAGTTACCATTTTACCCTAACAACAATGACAGAATCTTTGAAAACCCTAACAGAATTGGACAGCAGTGACCAAAATACAGGTTTTTAAAAACTAAAGAGACCTGTCAACATAATACTTAAAACTGGGAGACCAGTTTGGCTATTAGGTCAAACTAGAGGGACGAAAATGAATTTCACCATTATATAGTTGGGCTACTGTGGGCCCAAATGTGCAGGTAGACAAAGGTCTGGTGGGTTGGGCTACTCAACCATTTGAAGCCCACTTTTGTAATAAAATCCCAAATACGTCCATTTTACTAAAAGTGGTCTTAACTTATATCCTTTGTAAAATAAAATAGAATGAGCTTGTTTGTTAATCGGAAATCTTAGGGTCTGTCCTGTAAGCGTTTTTCAGTGACTGTTTTTCGAAAATAAAAATGAAAATGAAAACAATGTTTTTTTTTCGAATTCTGAAAATGCGTTTGGTAGCATATACGCGAAACTGTATCCTGAAATTGAAAACAGTAAAAACGCGTCTGGTAGCTTTACTGAAAGCTGAATTCTGAAAATAAAAACAGTAAAAACACTTCTGGTAGAATAACTGAAAAATATCAAAAATTATAATTTTTCTTATATTTTTTCTATTGCAATTTTTAATTTGAATAAAAGGGAGTCAATAATTCATCCCAAATAATTATCAAATAACTCATAATTTAAAAATTGTTGTAAAAATAAAGAGAAAAATATAATAATGAATCAGAGAAGAAAATTGATTCATCGAATACATACATATACATATATATATATATATATAATTTGAATAAAAGTGAGTCACCAGAACATTACACATGAAATTCAGTAAACTGGAGTTAAGTTAACAAAATCTGGAGTTAAACGTGCTACCAGTAAACTCATATCTCCACATTTAGCAAACATACCAGCAAGACTAGTTCCTACAAACTGATTAACACTAACTTCACTCTTGATGATCAATGCATGGTATCTTCTTCCCAGTTCAAGACATCTTTCATTGCTACAAAATTTTAAAACACCAATCACAAAACGCCTATCTAGTAAATTCCCTGAAGAAGAATATGTAGGGGTATCATTAGTACACACATCGTCACTGCAATCATCATGAGAAGTACCATTACCTATAAAATAACCATTTTTAACCACACCCTTTTCAACATCAATCACATATCTAGCGTAGTTAATTGGAATCAATTGTTGAAACATCAATTCGTTTAGGACTTCTATTGAACAGTGTATATACAACTTTTGAAGGAATAGGTTCACTAGCCATAGATGTCATTGGGAGGCTGAAATTTTTAAGCTTGAATGGATCTTTTACACTGGAAGTGAAAGGAAAGGAAATTGAAAAGCTGGTATTCAAACAAAGTTCAGTAAAATTTCAAGGAAAGGAAATTTTTAACTTCGTTGGATGACTAATAAGTGGACTCGGCGAAGAAGAAGAAGAAGAAGAAGAAGAAGAAGAAGAATGAGAAGAAGAAGAAGAAGCCGATCGGCGGCGAAGAAGAAGAAGAAAAGGAGTCTGGAAGAAGAATAGTGACGGGAAGATGAAGAAAAGTAAGAAAAACATGATTTTATATATAAAAAAAAAATAAGTGAAAAAACAAAAAAAAAAACCAAAACGAAAAACGAAAAACAACTTTCAAATGTTTTTCAAAATTTTCACTTTTAACACTAATTGTGTTTTTCAAATTTTTTTTGTTTTTCGAAAATAAAATGAAAAACGGTTAAACGAACACGAATTCGAAATCGTTTTTGGAAAACAAAAACGGAAAAAAAAAAACTTCAGGACGGGACCTTAATTTCCCAGTAGTAATTTCAGTGTTCACTAAAAATGTTTGGGAATTAAATTATGTTGATCTCATATCCAAAATTAACACGGAGTAAAATTTGGATGCTAATTGTGACTAGTGGTTATATTTTTATTTTGATCTTTTAGATGTTTTTGTTTTTGTTTAATGTTTATAATTTGTTAAACTTTTTAAATACAAAGTTTACAAGTATGAATTGTTTCTATGTTAATTATTTGTTTGTTTAAAGTATCATATAAATTAATTATTTCAATTTGTTAATTTTAAAAAATGTTTTTACTTTTATATATTAAGAATTTCTTCGTATGAATCTGATCGGTTTTTAATTATTTTGCCATTGAATAGAATTAGTATCATATCTAATTATAATTGAGTTGGATTGGAATGAATTCCATTATAACATCGGATGATATCAAACTGTAATTTCTTCGATTTAATCGGATCAGATTTGATATTGGATCATTACAAATCTGATGGATCATATCTGCCACACACCCCTATTTGTGATTTTCCAATGATTAATAAAAACATTTGAGAATCAAAATACAAGTTATGAATTAAATTGAAACTTAATTTTCCCTTACACCTAAAGAAGAGTTTGGATCATCTGTTGATCTGATCTTTTTCCTTACCTTGTCTAATCTCATAACACATAACCACTGCAATTACAGGTGTGCGACGAATCAGATCCAATGGATTTGTCATGATCCAAGATCTGATCCAATCCAAATGGATCGAAGAAATTGCAATCCGATCCATTCCAATTTTATAGCGGGATCCGATCTGATCCGATCCGATTGTAATATACTTCGATCCGATCCGATTGTAAAATACTTCAATCCGATCCGATCCAATCGAATTAATCGAATTAATATAAAGTCGTTCTTAATATATAAAAGTTATAATTGAAATAAATAAAATCAAATAAATTATTCAAACATTACTAATTAATTAAAATAAAATTAACATGAAAAAAAAAACATAACATAACTTGTAAACTTTATATATTTCAAAAATTTTATAAGCATTAAACATTTGCTAAAAATGTAAATTTAATAAGTCGTGATGTTAATGAAGAAGAATAGAAGAAAAGAAGATAGTGGATTGTTGGCTATAGAGAAATGGAGAAAGGAAATCCAAAATAGTAACATTAGAAATTGTATTTGGGTTGGTCTTTATAGATATTTAGATAATCAAATTGTATTTGGGTTGGACCTTTACATTAGAAAGTATTAGATAAAATAAATTGCCCAATATAAAAATAAGACTTAATATTTTAGACGGATTGACGGATTTCCAAATAGAAATCCAATATCCGATCCAATCCGATCTAATCACCTCCCTAGACCCGATCAAATCCAATGGATTTTAGAATTTAGGATTAAATCCGATCCAATCACCTCCCTAGATCTGGGATCGGATTCTGCACACCCTTAATTGCAATGAATAAGCGGTTAAGATTTGATTGGTTTTCACAACCATTTTATCAATAACCAAACACATGCTTTAAAAATGTCAGAAAAAAGATCAGATCAGCAGATGATCCAAATCTCTTAAGGAATTACGTGCCCTTTCCAGATTTCCTTTTTCAATGAAACTAATTTTCCATTTATTTTCATTTCTGATTAGTAAATATGTTAATTAACTTACCAAAACAATTAAATATTGTCGGACACCTAACTCGTACGGGGAAGCCTCTCCGGATAGAGGTGTAAATCGGATTCGGATATCTGGATCCGATCCGATCCGAAAAATCGGATAAAAAAAGTTTGTATCCATATCTGATTTTCGAATACGGCATGTATAAATTACTGTTCGGATTCGAATAATCCGGATTTGAAAAAATTTCGAATCCGAATCCGATCAAGTAAGAATCTGAAATCGACACCAAATCTGATCCGATTTAAAATCCGAAACTAGTTTTTCGGATAAATCCGATTTCAAAATTATTTTTAAACATTAATTTAAAATTTATTTTTACATACTCTGTGATCACACTGCACGATATTTATATACACTCACACGGCAATATAATTTGTTATTATATATATATTTTTAATTTTTCTCTTTTAACCTTGTATAAATATATATATATATATATATATATATATATTATATTGTAGACTTATACACACTGCTCAATATATATAATCATTTTCTCCTCGGTGCGCATTGATATAACTTATACCAGTGCGTTGCATGTGGACCATTGATGAAGTTATATCAGTTCATACTGACTTGAAAATTTATATATGTATATAGTCTTTCCATTGTCAGTTCGTCATAATATAAAATATATCAGGACAAAGAATATGTACCACATATTATGGAGAAGTTTTGACAAATGCATACACTTTGAGTCAAAGTGTGTAAATCTAATGATCCACATTTTTCGTTCATGATATATTGTATATCAGGATGAACTGATAATAGAAAAATTATATATATATACACTGATATAGACACTACTACTTTCAAACCTTGGTTATACTCTTATTCGTATTTGATTATTTTCTTAGTCGTATTCGAATATGTGTGGCTGTGTGGCAATTGGGAAATGCAAATATTATGAATTGAATGTAATGTTTTGATGGAAAATACAAATGATTAGTAGCTTAATAGGTGCCAACTTAGTTGAGATGTACTTTAGGCACGGTGGTGCAGTAAAATCCTATTCAATTTATTGATATATATATATATATATATAATATATCAATTTTATAATAAATTACATTTTCTGTACAAATAGATTTTTTATTAATTAATTAAGTTGTTTGCAATAAATAATTTTATTCCTTCAAACTAACAATTTGCAATATATAATTAGGTTGTTTTTTTAGTTCAAAAATTTGAAAATCTAATTTAATACGAATCCGGTTAGAATTTTTATCCGAAAATTTGTCCGAAACCATTTTCGAATCTGAATAAATATGAATCCGAAAACGAATCTGATTCGGAACCGAATTCGTAAACATTCGTAACCGGTCCTATCTGAACTTCAGATTAGAAGGCTTTTTTTTAAAAAAAATCCAATCCAAATCCGATCCGATTTTTTTTTTTGGGCCAAGTCAGGTTTGAATCTAGAAATCTAAAAAATCTGGAAAAATCGGATTTGAATTATCTGAATCCGATCCTTTTGGCACCTCTATCTCTGAACAAGGCTCATGGACTGGGCTGAACCTAAAAAAGATGTAAAGTCCATATAAATTTGGGTAAATCGTATTTTAATCTCTGTAGTTTGTCTTAATCTGCGTTTAGTCTACGGTTTTTTGAAATTGTAACGTTTAGTCCTTCTGTGACATAATCTGTTAAAAGGACATAATATAACATGTCAGGCATGAAAAATGACTCTGCTGCCTCTGATGAATGATGCTCCCTCTGAAAAGACTGTTTTACCCTTAATTTTGTCTTTTGTCTGAGTAATGTTATGTTTACCATTTTACCCTGCAAATTCATCTTCTTCTTAAATCAGTGAAACCTAGAACCCCCAACTTCATCTTCTTTCTCTCTCTCTATCTCTGCAAATTCTTTCCCAATCAACACCATATTCAATAATCTCTCTATCTTTCTTGAAACCTAAAACCAAAAACCAAAATCATTCAAAATCCATCTCTCGCTCTCCCTCTTTCTCGATCTCTCTCGTCTCCTTTCTCTATCTCTCTCCTCTCCTTTCTCGGTCTCTCTCTGACCTCCATGAAATCCAAGAACTCTCCCTTCTTAATCATCTCTCTCTCCTCTCGATCTCTCTCTAACACTTTAAGATAATCAACCAACACTACCAATTCACGCCACCCACAATTCAAATAACAACAATTTTGCTTCAATTGTGCCGAAATCAATCAATCCACTCAAGGCCAACCATAATCATGCTAGAGATGCTCCAATCAGCAATAGTAAACTTGAAAAACTAAAACCCATGCAAGATTTCACCCAAATTCGCCCAAAACAAGACTCAAAAATCAACATAAATTAAGAATTCCTAATTTCAAACCCTAACTCATGACAAATCTCAAATCTATGCCCTAGATTGCGTGGAGAGGAGAATGATGAAGAATTGAGTTGAACTAAATCAAGAACAAACGGATTTGGGTGAGGAACTTTCCAATCTCGTGCATGAGAGACTCGAGAGAATTGTGATGGAGTGATTGGAATGTGTGAAGAACTGTCCAAAGAATTGTGAGAAATCTGGATTCGATTTTGATGATAATATATTTAAAAAATAAATAATTAATGATAATTTTTTAAAAGTTATTTTTGTAAGAAAATATTTTATTTGATCTCCACCATCCATCTTTGATTTTTAAGAAAGATGGAGGGTGGGGGTCCATTTAAAAATATATATTTGTTTTTTAAAATTAATTTGTAAATTACTATCGTACCCTTTAGTTATATAATATTCTAGAACATCTGATGTAATTTTACCTTTTTACTCTCGTTGACTCTCGTTCACTTGACGGAACCTTAACAGAATTGGACGGTAGGGACTAAAATACGTATTGTTAGAAAAATGACGGATTAAAAATTACAATACCAAAAAATAGTGGACTAAACGCATATTAAAGCAAACTACATGGACTAAAATACGATTTTCCCTACAAATTTCTTCGAATGCTACTGGAATAATCACTGCACGTGACCTAAAAAATGTAAAGCCCAATATAAATTTCTTAGAATGCTACTGGAATAATCACGGCGTCCACGCGCGTGGACTTTGGACCAATCTCGTATCTTCGGTTCGAAGAATCGAAGAAGAAACCTAAACTAAAACAAAGACTTATAGCGCGTAGCCGACGTCGTCAAAAAAATCAAATCATCCCACGAATCAAATCTCTATCGTCCATTATTCTTCCAATCTAACTGATCAAAAATCCTCACGCCACTACAGAACATTCTAGAACCGAAATATCCCAAAACCATCTATATATACCCAGCTTCATCAGCTTTGTCAAAGAACTCACGAAGTTAGTATTAACAAACCCTAGATTTCAAGCCCTAGGAAGGGATTTCAAGACATGGAAAGGGATTTCAAGCTCAACATGGAGGCTTGGTTTGGGATTTCAAGCCTTGGGAAAGGATTTCAAGCCATGGGAAGTGATTTCAAGCCCTGGAAAGGGATTTCAAGCTCAAGATGAAATTTGGTTTGGTTTGGGGCAGAATGAGGCTCGGTTTGGGAGAGAGGAATTCTGCTTGTGCAGTGGCCTCAACATGGGCACACTGCCCGAAGGCTTCCGAGAAAAGGAAGAAGTCTGTGAGGAATCTATTTTGACACGACATTTCGCATATGAAAGCCCGACGATTGAATTGTTGAAGGCAATCTTTAACCGGCTCACGGATCCTGTATCGTGTGATGATGCATTGAAGATGTGATACCTATTAATGGTGTCCCAATTCTTCGGGATTAATGAAGCACGGACAGCCATACCCGGTTGGCTGTTTTCTTTAATAGAGGACATTGATGCATTTGAACGTTTTCCTTAGGGCTCATACATATTCGATGTAACATTGTTTTGGTTGAAGAATGCAGCCGGTAAACACCTTGATAGGTTAAGAGGTGATGGACAGAAGAAAGAAGAGAATGAGGAAAAGAATAAGAATAAGAATGAAGAGAATAAGAAGAGGAAGATGAAGGAAGAGAAGGAAGATGAGATGAAGAAGAAGAAGCTGAATAAGAAAAAGAAGAAGAAGAAAACTGAAGTAGAAGATGGAGAAGATGGAGAAGAAGAAACAGACAATGACAATCAGCAGAACAATGATGTTGCTAACTATTTCACATTCCACAATTATTGATTTCTACTAGCATTTCAGGTAATAGTTGTAAAATCAATTCATGTGTAAATCAACCTTATGAGAATTTTATTTCTTTATGAGATTTTTTTACTTGTTTAGGTTTGGGCCGTTGAACGGATTACTCGTTTGGAAGGTAAAATCGGCATACGTAAAGGAACAGGGTTTCCAAGATTTAAGAATTGGAATTTCAATACAAGGGTTCTAAAAGTTGAATCCTACTTTAGTACAACGGTGAGTATTTTATTTGTGTCTATATTTATTTAGCTAGTTAATATCAGTGGTAGGTTTGTCCAAATCAGAGTCTGAAATCCCTTTCCAGGACTTGAAATTCCTTAGCTAGGGCTTGAAATCCCTTCCCAGAGCTTGAAATCCCTAGCCAGGGCTTGAAATACCTTAGCCAGAGCCTAAATTGTGAGAAATCTGGATTCAATTTTGATGATAATATATTTAATAAATAAATAATTAATTAATGATAATTTTTTAATGAAAAAAAAGTTATGGAGACCCATTTAAAAATATATATAATTGTTTTTTTAAAATTAATTTGTAAATTACTATTATACCCTTTAGTTATATAAGATGAGTGGTGCTATTGGCACACCCATACTGATCTATTCATACCCCACTTTTTAAAATTTAGATTTACTTAAATAAAATAAATTTTTTTAATTAAATTTTTTGGTTTATTGCCAAAACTATCCATTTTACTTATTTTTCAAACTTAATACATATCATATATGATTCCTCTATCTCTGATTACATCTCTCTCACCTCCATTGATAGATTTATTTTTTTTCTTCTTATTTCTTTTTTTTTATAGTTTTTTCTTCTTTTTATTTCATGATGGAAACGAAAAAAAAATAACAGGGTATTTCAACACAACGACAACTTAATATCATTCTAAATAAAAAATAAACTTCAAATTTATTTCCAGAGAATGAATTGTTTCCAGATGCTTACTATCATTGTCAAACAGTTCTTACTTTATGTCATTCTCAGACAATTCTTCAAGATGTTTAATATAATTCTTAGACAATTCTTCCATATTCTTGATATCGTTCTCAAACTCTTCCATAATATTTTATATGTATGTAAGAAGCAGATTTTAGGGTTTAAGAGATAATTTTTTTTTTTAAAGAAACAGATTACTGGGTTTTTTTTTGAAAAGGATGTGAGATTTTAATAGATTTACTTTGTAGAAGATTTCTTTCCTAAATTGTATGTCTCTTTAAGTAATTTTGATAAAGGAAAAAAAAGAATATTATATAATTAAAAAGGTGGGACATGAATAGATCAGTATGAGGTGTGTCAATAGCACCACTCATATAAGATTCTAGAACATCTGATGTTATTTTACCTTTTTACCCTCTTTGACTTTCGTTCATTTGGTGGAACCCTAATAGAATTGGACCGTATGGACTAAATTACGTATTGTCAGAAAAATGATGATTTAAAAATTACAATACTAAAAAACCATGGACTAAACGCAGATTAAAACAAACTACAGGAATTAAAATACGATTTTTCCTATAAATTTCTTCGTATGCTACTGGAATAATCAGCGCGTGACCTAAAAAATGTAAAGCTTACATAAATTTCTTAGAATGCTACTGGAATAATCACGGCGTCCACGCGCGTGGACTTTGGACCAATCTCGTATCTTCGGTTCGAAGAATCGAAGAAGAAACCTAAACGAAAACAAAGACTTATAGCGCGTAGCCGACGTCGTCAAAAAAATCAAATCATCCCACTAATCAAATCTCTACCGTCCATTATTCTTCCAATCTAACGGGTCAAAAATCCTCACGCCACGACAGAACATTCTAGAACCGAAATATCCCAAACCATCTATATATACCCAGCTTTCGTCAGCTCTGTCAAAGAACTCACGAAGTTAGTATTAACAAACCCTAGATTTCTTGTTCCTTCTTTCGTAATTTTTTTCCTTTTTATTTTTTAAAAAAGCGAAATTCTTAACTTGTTCTTAGATAATGGCCGGAAAAGGAGAGGGTCCGGCTATCGGAATCGATCTCGGCACGACTTACTCGTGCGTCGGAGTATGGCAGCACGACAGAGTCGAAATCATAGCTAATGATCAAGGCAACAGAACGACGCCGTCTTACGTCGGTTTCACCGACAGTGAGCGTCTGATCGGTGACGCCGCCAAGAATCAGGTCGCCATGAACCCTACCAACACAGTTTTTGGTGAGCTTTCTTTGCTTTATTTATTTGTTTATTTTTTTTTTCAATTATGCAAGTTTTATGTTGATACCAAAAAATTGCAGATCTACTTTGGCTATGTTAGATCTACGATTTAGACGATTTTTTTTGTTGTTGTTGATGTTGTTGTTGTTGTTGATTTGTGTAATTAGCTTCAAGATCTTGTTTTGTTTATGTTTTTTAGTTTGTTTGAATTATTTTGGTTAATGACTGTTTACATAGATTTGATTTTAAATCGAGAAAGGAAATTTTGCATGTTATTCTATTTTTAATGGCAGTGACTTAGATTTGTCTCCATAATTTAAGGAAAAATTGATTTTTATTATAGGAAAGTTAAAATTATATTTATAATCAACAGCTGGGACTTGGATTTGTCTCAAAAATAGATAACGACTTTTAAAACTAAATTTAGTAGTTAATACATGTAGTTTGATGTGCTTTAATTTGTATTGTAGGATGAGTTAATAGTTAGTTCATGGCAGTGATTTGGGTTTTTTTTTTCTTCTCAAAATTGTGACAAAAAATAATCTGTACGATGCTGAAATTAAAAATTCGTTTTTTGAATTAACTGTTTAGATTGTTGAATTGGTTAACTTTTTATTCTGTTGATTAATTATTCTTGTAGAAGCTTGAATCTGTAGATTTTTTTTATTCTGTTGTTTTGTTTGGAGCTATGTGTATTAATTGAATTTGTGTATATTGTTGTAGATGCAAAGAGGTTGATTGGTAGAAGATTCACTGATGCAACTGTCCAGAGCGATATTAAGCTATGGCCTTTCAAGGTTATTCCCGGACCCGGCGACAAGCCAATGATTTGTGTTAACTACAAGGGTGAAGAGAAGCAGTTTGCTGCTGAGGAAATCTCTTCGATGGTTCTCATCAAGATGCGTGAGATTGCCGAGGCTTTCCTTGGTGCGACTGTTAAGAATGCTGTTGTTACAGTCCCAGCTTACTTCAATGACTCTCAGCGTCAGGCTACTAAGGATGCTGGTGTCATTGCCGGACTCAATGTTATGCGTATCATCAATGAGCCAACTGCTGCGGCCATTGCTTACGGTCTTGACAAGAAGGCTACCAGCGTTGGTGAGAAGAATGTGTTGATCTTTGATCTTGGTGGTGGTACTTTTGATGTGTCTTTGTTGACCATTGAAGAGGGTATTTTTGAAGTGAAGGCAACTGCCGGAGACACTCACCTTGGTGGTGAGGATTTTGACAACAGAATGGTGAACCACTTTGTTCAGGAATTTAAGAGGAAGAACAAGAAGGATATTAGCGGAAACCCCAGAGCTCTTAGGAGATTGAGAACAGCCTGTGAGAGAGCGAAGAGGACTCTCTCTTCCACAGCCCAAACTACAATTGAGATTGACTCTTTGTATGAGGGTATTGATTTCTATTCAACCATTACTCGTGCCAGATTTGAGGAGCTGAACATGGATCTCTTTAGGAAGTGTATGGAGCCTGTTGAGAAGTGTTTGAGGGATGCTAAGATGGACAAGAGCACTGTCCATGATGTTGTGCTTGTCGGTGGATCAACTAGGATTCCAAAAGTACAGCAGCTGTTGCAGGATTTTTTCAACGGCAAGGAGCTGTGCAAGAACATCAACCCGGATGAGGCCGTTGCCTACGGTGCTGCTGTCCAAGCTGCCATCTTGAGTGGTGAGGGCAATGAGAAGGTCCAAGACTTGTTGCTCTTGGATGTTACACCTCTGTCCCTTGGTTTGGAAACCGCAGGTGGTGTCATGACTGTTTTGATTCCCAGAAACACAACCATCCCCACCAAGAAGGAACAAGTATTCTCCACCTATTCCGACAACCAGCCCGGTGTGTTGATCCAGGTGTACGAGGGTGAGCGAACAAGAACCAGAGACAACAATTTGTTGGGCAAATTCGAGCTCTCCGGCATTCCTCCAGCTCCCAGAGGTGTTCCACAAATCACTGTCTGCTTCGACATTGATGCCAATGGTATCTTGAATGTCTCAGCCGAGGACAAGACAACCGGACAGAAGAACAAGATCACAATCACCAACGATAAGGGTAGGTTGTCCAAGGATGAAATCGAGAAGATGGTTCAGGAAGCTGAGAAGTACAAGTCAGAAGATGAGGAGCACAAGAAGAAGGTCGAGTCCAAGAACTCTCTCGAGAATTATGCCTACAACATGAGGAACACCATCAAGGACGAGAAGATTGGTTCCAAGCTAACCCCAGATGACAAGAAGAAGATTGAGGAAGCAATTGAGCAGGCCATTCAATGGCTCGATGGCAACCAGCTTGCCGAGGCTGACGAATTTGATGATAAGATGAAGGAGCTTGAGAGTATCTGCAATCCCATCATTGCCAAGATGTACCAAGGAGCTGGAGCCGACATGGGTTCCGGCATGGAAGATGATGATGGTCCTCCACCCAGTTCCGCCAGCAGCGGTGCAGGACCCAAGATTGAAGAGGTCGACTAAATTTCAAGTTTCTGATTTGGGTGGTTGCATGAGGAAAGTGTTGGTGGCTTTTTGGGGTGTGCTCTGGTTGGGTTTGATGCGGCGGGTTTTTGATATGCGATGATGATGATGATCGTTCTAGTTTAGAGCTCTGCTTATCCTATTTTTCTTATTTTCTTATTTTAATTTTGATTTTTTTTATGGGATTTCTATATTATTAATTAAATATTTCTTCAGTTTCAATTACAGTATGGGTCAATTTATCTTGTGTTGATTTATTTTTCTGTAAAATTATATTATTTCACTCGATTTGCAGGCATACATCATTTTTCCTCTCTTTTTTTTAGAATTATTTGAATTTCATATATTCCTTTCAAAATATTATTTATATTTATTCCAGTTATACTAGATTTTATTAGAACATCGTCAATGTAAATATATATTTTTGAGTTTTAACCGGTTATATATCAGTATATTATGGATTCACTTTATAACAAAAAATTAAGAAATGCATAGTCTCAACTTCAATACAATTACAATCAAATATGTATCTCAGTTTGACCGATCATCTTAAAATATTTATTTCACTATCTTTTCTTTTTTATTTTTTAAATTAAATATGTATCAATTTTTGATGAATCATCTTACAGATATTTATTTCATTCTCTTTCCTCTTTTATTTTACTATTAAATGAAGTGTAATATTATTGGTGGGGAAAAGTTAGAAATCTTAGTCGGTATTTCTAGGAAGGTTTCTAGAATTAGAAACTCAATTTCATATTCTCTAACCTTTTTTTTACCACATCACCTTCATAATCAAGTTAGATAATTGCATTGGAGAGATTTTTTCTACCTTATTATCTAACTATTCTATGTGACATTCAATTTTCTCCAAATGCATAATAGCATCGGAGATGTACTTAGGTTTCCGAAAAAATTAAATTGCCCAAATTCATATTCATTAAACATAATTAATTTTGTTCAAATCCATATTATGGGGATTAGACTTATTGATCCGCGAAGACCTTTGATGTTGACAAATCATTGGACATGAATCTGGATAATTTCTTTTGAGTTTGTTTTCTAAAAAAAACATTACTTGTACTTAAATTTAACTATAGAGTTTCTTACAATTTTGGACATCAAATATCACAATAAAAATATCCAAAAAGGTGTATTGTAATACAATTTGGACATCTAACATCACAAGAAAAGTATCTTATAAAGATTCGATGTTAAATAAAAAATCTATAAATTGACCAAAACTTTTTTAATTGTAATCTTGCTTTATCTTTTATGAAGGAAAGAAACAAAATTGAATGATACAACAAGCAACATGCTAGTCTTTAAAGTTTGTGCCTTTGTGGGGACCAAGATGTGATATTTTATGCGAGACCGCTGTAGCTTGAAACCTTTTTGACAACCTCTTCTTCCATTTCAACAAGTTGACGGCAAAAGCTTTCAACATCAGTAGCCTGTTCCTTGAAAGTGAACCTGAATTCCTTCCACTGGAATTCTCCAATTCCTTCCTTCATTACTGGGCTAGGAACCTTCCCCAGCACGTCGAATCCCTTTCGATCAACGGATAGCATCATGGCATCCTTCACACCAAACAAACAAAAACAAATTTATTATCAACAACAGGATTCAAACACCTAATATCATGTGATTAGTTATAACAATGGTAATATCAACTTTAATTGTATGAAAACTGTTTTAGTGTAATATAGTTGCGTTATTTAAAGCAGTTTATAGACGGGTATCTTACTCTTGCATTTGCTTTCGAGTATACGAAACAAAAGAGCATTAGTGCTCTGCGCCTTGCTTGACTTTGGTTAATGCCGTCAATTAGTCTTGCAGAAAGAGGTGCTACAAGAGTCGTATTTCAGATGTAATTTCATCAGTACAGATAGGCATACAAGCAAGATTTGTATAGGCATGTCATTCTGCCCTAGACACAGATCATGCCCTTCGGTTAACACATGAAAGAAATTTAGGAAATAACAAGGATCTTACCTAGGAGATCTGCCTTAGACGTTTCAATATCTCTCAAGTCTATCTCATGAGTGCATCCATAGCCATCAACAAACATGCATGAACTGAATGATAAAGATCTTACATCAGATGTGAATTAACATACTGACTTTCTCAATTGAATATCATGTATAATACAAGTGCTTGAGTCTACAAGAAGTCACAACTCACAACCATGAAGGCTTCTCAACGAAATATTACACCTTAACCTAGTCCAGAACGATATAAGTAAATTGATTGTGTCATATGACCACCCCAACCCCGGAGGAATCAAAGTATATTCAAAAGTGCAATCGTCTGCTAATATTTATACATATATTAAACCTGATATTATACATTTATTCCAAACAAATGAATATGCTTTCTAGATTCTTTAGAGAAAGCCAGTTCAGAATATCAGAGAGTCAATGATGATACGATTTTAACATTTAGAATAGACTACGAATAAAAAATACTAGATAAAATGAATCCAAGTGAAAAAATCTTACCTTAAATTGAACTTATATATCACGTATTTTTCATCCTCATCAAGTAGCTCCTTCAGGTTTTCACTTCTAGTAGTAAGAAAGTTGGAAGCACTTAATACACCTGAAACTGTATAACTGGATTCTGCACTAACTCTTTGTTCAGACTGTATGATTTCTTTAAGATTTTCTGTAACTATTTGGGCCTACAACAAGAACATGAAAAAAAAAAATTGATTGACATTGATGATTGATCAAATCATAACACCTGAAGAAATTAGAACTAAGCCTTCAGTAAAGGGATTTTTCATTTTGTTATATACGACTAGGTTGGGCAACACAAATAAGTAAAATAAAAATTTGCACTTGCAGATACAAGCGTCGTCAATGATATCCCTTGAGAATAGCAAATTTTAAGCGGACATCGGTTCTTACATGGTTTAAGTATTAGAAAAGTTACGTATATTGTACAATCAATAGTATTTTTAAAAAAAGTCTATGTTTAAAAAATGATTAAATATGTGAAAGCATTAGCATTACAGTTAAATAATCATAACTTCATTACAATCTTCATCACATGAAAATCCTTGAAGATTCTTCAAGCTTTCAAGTATATTATGCAAAATGAAGAACAATTTATAAGTTTGATCATTCTGTGCAAAAGAAATCAGTAAAAACAGTAATCGGCATATTGATCTGCATTATACAATAACACCTATATAGACTACAATCATAAGTGACATATCAGCTTAGCTCATTGCCAAATATAAATTTCCATGTAATCGAAAGTCATGTATAAGAAGATTACCTTTTCATTTTTAAGCGGCACAACATCCCCACTTAGAGCAACCCGAGTTGGTAACTGCAGCATGTGCAAAATTCATTATTTTGTAAGAACATAGATACAACACCGAATATAACAGTACCTCATGTGAGAAATCCTTCTACTGGGATTGAGTGATGTAGGAGGGGGGTGTTGGACCATATGCCACATAACTAAAAAACTAAAGCCTAAAGGAGAGCAATGCAAGTAGTAGTCAACACCAACCTTTTTTATTGATCGAAGTAAATTGGCCAAATGGCCTGGGAAAGGACTGGCTACAGCAAATGAACCACGTTCATCGATGATTGCATTCTGCATAAAAAAATAGGAAAGAAATCATAAGTCAGCAGGGTAAATGACATGACCATTTCTCTATTCTAGAGTATGTACAGGGCATTTCACATCTCAGGCAAACTGAATGAGTCAAATTATACTTCAAAGAGCATATAAGAGCAGTCATAATAACTTCCAATTTGATATTCAAAATACGGTTTTCGTATCAAAGCACCGATCTCTGCATAATGTTATCAAGTGACTAGCTATGTCTTCGTATCAAAGCACCAATCTCTGCATAATGTTATCATGTAAACCAGACCACAATGTTTCAATTTCTGTTAAAAATCGAAACAACGCCAAATGACTCAAGAAAAGTTCAAGATTATGTATCAAGAACACATTCAAAAGCAAACAGCAGCACAAAGAGAACCCTACCACATTATGCAGCTCCTTTTCAGGCACCCAGATGTACGGTTTCCCCCTCTTTAGTATATACTTGACTTTTGAAGTGTATATGTCTTCCTTGCTAAGAACAATGAAAAAGGTCATAAAACAACACAAACTAACAAATTTATTATTAATTACTTTGATCAACGTTTTAATGGAACTTGAATTTAATTTCCTGGAAAATTTAAGAAACGAAGGTAAAACTATAGATTCCAACATCTAAAGTTGTTTTGGTCTATGCCAATAACATTTGCTTGCAACAACTCAATAAAGTACCAATTTTTACATTTTGCATCACAAATACTGATCAATTCCACAACACAAAATCCTAAAAGTTCTTTTATTTCTTCAATTTTCAATCAAACAGAACTTAACCAAAAAAAAAACCCAATTTTTAATAACAAAAAATGAGCACCTTCCTTTGGCGTCAGCTTTGATAGTATTCAAGTGACCCTGCCAATTCGCAGCCAATATATTCTGCAGAAGAAGAAAAAGCTTCAAACTTGAACATGAAAAATCTAACTAAAGCAAAAACGAAACAACCCTTTTGGAGAGAGAGTGAGAGATGGACCTTGCATTTCTCAGCGAGCGTTAACACAGTTGCTTTATTGGTTTTCATGGCTCTCCCGCCACCAGTTCGATGAAATTACTCTTCCAAATATTTGTTATGACTTTTGTGTGTCTGTTTGCACACGTGAGAGTGAGCGACTGATGAATATGTGACTAGTACAAGCCAAGCCTAAGTTGTCGTTGCTTTAGTATTGTTTTGTTTTGCACTAAAATTTGTTGAAAATTGTTTTATGAATAAAACAAATAAGTAAATGGATTTTAATTATATTGTTTTAAGATTTTTTTAAATATTTAAAATTAAAATTTTTAGCATCAAGTATATTGAAATTATGAATAGAATATAATACTCATGACAGCAAGCACACGTTGGATCTGAATTCAAGTTGTATCTCGCTCACTTCAAATTCCAAATTTATACTTAAAAAGTATTTATGAGTTTGTGGAGTCTCGACAGAACTCTTAGACCCCGTCCTGTATTTGTTTTTTCAACTTGTTTTCATTTTTGTTTTTCAGAAACAATTTCGAATTTGTGTTCAATAACCGTTTTTCATTTTATTTTCAAAAAACAAAAAACAAAATGAAAAACGCAAATACTTGTTTTTCGTTTTTCAAAAAAATTTAACAAATTTTTTTCCTTTTTTCTCATCCACCATACATCATCTTCTTTCTTCCTAATCTCCATCTTCTTTCTTCCTTAGTCGATCACAGCCGCCGCCGATCCACTCGCCACTGCCGGCCAATCATTATAATCTTCTTTCTTTCTTTCTTTTTCTTCTTCCTTCCTTAGCCAATCGCAGTCGCCGCCGACCGATCCCACCATCCTAAAACAAAACATACGATCCCACCATCATCGTCGAGCCGACTTCGTCGACCTCCACCATCATCGACGATCCCACCGACCCACCATCGCCGACCTCTGTCAATAACTCAATCGTCGCCGACTCCATCACCACACATCACCATCTATTTTTTTCCTTTCTAGTTCAACAACAAAAACTGAACACAACCACAAATCTAAGTATAAACAACTTCAATCCAACTAAAACCCGCCTCAAATCCAACCACAGAAAGAGAAAAAAAAGAAGAAGAGATAGATAGAATGGACAGATGCAGAGATGAAGCGTGAGAGACTCATAGAAATGATATATATTTTTTAATAATGTTTTTTTTTCTTTTTTTCTTTTTTGAAAGATTTTAATTAATTTTTTGATATTTTGATATTTTTGGATTAATCTACCAGACGCGTTTTTAATGTTTTCATTTTCAGAATACGTTTTTTATAAATGCTATCAGACACGTTTTCGGATTTCGAAACTGAAACCAAAAATACTGTTTTCATTTTCATTTTTCTTTTCAAAAAACATCAACGAAAAAACCTTATATGATGGACCCTTATATAACCAATGTAGTATCGTAGATTTTACAAAAAAAAAAAGAAGAAGAAGAACATGATTTAAGATAAGAGTAATTTTAACTCATATTTATGATTTTAACTTCAGTTGTCCATTTTTAATTAATAACAACGTAAAACAAAAACCAAATCTATAAAATATATAACAAATCGAAAATTTTGAACTATTCATATTTGAAATTATTGTAACAAATCAAAGAACTTGAACACTTTGTTTTTCCGTCATTGATTTGATCTTTTGGTTGTCAAACATGCTTAAAAAAAACATATATACAAGTGATTTTATTTTTCAAAATAAATAAATAAATATACATATTAGAGACAATTAAAACACTTATGCTAAATAATTAAACTTTCAAATTACAAAAAAATTAAATGAAAATTATATTATTATAATCATATCGCCACCATGTCTTATACAAACATTAAAAAAAAATAAAAATCATTTTAAATGCTTGGGAGAAAAGCAATGCAAATTCGAGCAACAGTGTCAAAAGTCGAAAGTCACAGTTGAGTTCAAAAAACTCCATTAAAATCAGCAGCAAAATTTAACAGATTTTTACCACCAAAAAATCTCACCCTCTCCATGGACGGTCAAGCGACGGAGACGGAGAGAGAGTGGGACCAGCTTTCGTCGTCTTCGTCGGCGTCTGAAGGAGAACAAACGACGTCGTTTGGTTCGTCATCGTCGTCGTCGTCGTTGTACTTCGAGAGAGAGCGACACGTATCGTTCCTGGAAATGATGTACCAGATGTTGCCGTCTTACCTTCAGTCTCAGGAGATCAACCGCCTCACTCTCGCTCACTTCGCCATTTCCGGCCTCCATATCCTCGGCGCCTTGGATCGCGTATGGTTTCTCTCTCTCTCTCTCTCTCTCTCTCTCTCTCTTGTTTTTTCCTTTTTAATTCTTCTATCTGTTTGGTTCCCGAGAAAATGTGGAAAAATCTGGACATTGTTTGATATTTGAAAACAGATAAAAAAGAGAGAAGAAATTCGACATAAATTTTATGATCTTTAGATTCATAAATGTCAGACCTTTAGTTCTATGTACAACTAGTATAAATTTGAAGAATTTAATACCAAATAAATTAAGAATTTGAGCAATTTCTAATATTAATACTGGAGAAGGAGATCAAAGTTTCAATTTTTAATTTTTATTATTGATATGTTGAGAACTATAAAATTAGTCAGAGATTTTCATACTATGTATATGTTTGTGTATTTGTATATACTAGGTTGACAAGGATGCGGTTTCGAATTGGGTCTTGTCGTTTCAAGCTCGCCCGAGAAATGAAGCTGACCTGAACAACGGTATGGACTTGCTTGCTAGAAAAATTTATATGATTGTATTGAGTTGGAGTGCTATAGCTTGTGTTAATGCTGAATTGTTATTGGGTTTGTGACTTAGAATCTTTGTTACCGTTAGCATACTCAATTAGTTGTCGAAAGGAAATATCGTGTCTGATGAGTTGTTGTTTTCCTGTAGGAGAATTCTATGGATTTCATGGTTCCCGAAGTTCGCAGTTCCCTCCAGATGATAATGGGGTACTAGCGATTTGTTATCTTCTCTATATAATTTGATTTGTTGTGTGTTTTTAGGAAATGAAGAAATTTTAAAAGAAGTTTGCAGTTTCATGTTTTATTTCCTTATTTTGCTCTGCTTAATTTGTTTGTAGGTTTTGACTCACAATGGTAGTCACTTAGCAAGTACGTATTGTGCCCTAGCAATACTAAAGGCTGTCGACTACAATTTTGCAAATATCAACCGTGAATCAATCTTAACATCAATGAGAAATCTTCAACAGCATGATGGGAGGTATATATACACTTCGCATTAATTTTTTTTCCTTTACTATTTCTGAAAGCAAACTGTGTAGGTTCTTCTCCAAAATTATTCTATGAGCTCTTGCTTCTTTTCTTTTGAAACTAAAGGATTTATGAATGAAGCTAGACGATTTCATGTAGTTGGTTATTGAAGCTTGTTTAATCTATTTTCTATAAAGGCTTAATTAGAAAAGAAAAAAGGGAAATTATGTGCTCATTGTAATCTAGATTTTTTGTTAGACCAAAATTTTCAACTTAGCTACTTACCTATTACAAACCATTATTTATTAAACATTTTAAACTGATTAATGTTGCATGAAGCTAAATATTTCCGTAACTTATTTATTTTTCAGCTTTATGCCCATCCATTCTGGGGCAGAGACGGATCTCCGGTTCATCTATTGTGCTGGTAAGAAATGAAAAGGCCATGGATTCACAATGTATCGGTTTAAGTTGAAATTCACTATAATGAAATATCAGTATAGCTATTTGATGTATCAGCTGCCATCTGTTTTATGTTGGGGGATTGGAGTGGCATGGACCAGGAGAAAGCCAAGCAATACATACTAAATTGCCAGGTTTGTATATTATCGGGTGGCTTTTCATGTTGTCATTTTTCATTTTTCAATTATCATATATTATGTATTTAATCTACAATTTCTGCAAAATATTATTCATACATATACTTATGTTCAAGTGACACTTTTCTTACAGTCATATGATGGTGGGTTTGGTTTAACTCCTGGTTCAGAATCACATGGTGAGTTGAGACCATTTTTATGATGATTGACATATTCCTCTCAAAATATTTTGCAATTTTATAAAAACTATTGTTCTTGATATACAATTGGTTGGACAGGAGCCTAGTTTTTGTTTGCTTTCATGGTAACTAGGAAATGAAATTTAATTTCTGATTTGTGTGGGGTGCACGTAAAATTGATTCCCAACAATTTTAGTAAACACTAATCAACAATCAGAAATGAAGTTCCCTTTCCCTAATTAGGATTCCCGATTAGTAAATGTGCTATAATCCCCTCCACTTGGTAGATATTTGTTCGAGTGTTGTCATATCTTTGTATATAAAAGTAAGAAAAGCAAATAAAACTTTTTGATAAACCAGGTCTTTGGTATGGATTCTTTTATACTGAGAAATTGATTCTTTTAGTGGCACAGGTGGTGGTACCTACTGTGCTGTTGCATCTCTCCAATTGATGGGGTTCATTGAAGATGATATTCTGTCCAAAACTGTGTCATCTTCCAGTATAGACGTGCAATTGCTGCTAAATTGGTGCTTGCAGGTTTACTTTCCTCATTTTCTCTTGAAACCTTATTACCATGCTAGAAAGCTTTAGCTAGAATTTGGAATTAGGCACAGATAATAATAGGCAGAATAAATGCCATTCAGCATGAGACCGTTATTGTTGATATTGCTGATTTTGTTTTCTTGTGTGATCATAGGTAATTTATCTCTTTTTTCTAAAAATAAATACCATTTTCTTTTATTTTCCTTTATATAGAGGCAAGCAGTTGATGGTGGATTTCAAGGAAGAGCCAACAAGCCTAGTGACACATGTTATGCATTTTGGTAAGTGTAAGAACATGTTTACAAGTTTTCTTGATAAGTTGGATTTTTATTCCTGATGAGTGTCTTCACTTCTGTAGGATTGGGGCAGTTTTGAGGATCTTGAATGGCTACAAGTTCGTTGACAAGGAAGCTTTACGTAGATTTTTGCTGACTTGTCAGTCTCAGGTGCTGCTCCTTATCATTTATACTTGATCTAAGTATCATCATTTACATTTATGGAGACATCATACAGTTGATTTTTAAATTCTGGAATGTCTTGTGTAATTTATTGTTAAACATGCCCTATGCATACAAATGAAAATGTCAATGGATACTTGTCAGTGAAACATCTTCAAAATTGCTGCTACAATCACCACGGCAAAAAGAAGTTGAAACCAATGAACATAAATACCTAAATTAAGTCTAATCTTCGAATGTCGAAATGTTTTCTTAACCATTGATGTTAATGTAAATGTATAGTACCAGACCCCCATCAAAGATCTGTTTCATGATTAGACTTCTTGATGAAATTTTTACTTATCTTTTCGTGTTTTTTCCTGCACCAGTATGGTGGTTTCAGTAAATATCCAGGGGAGATGCCTGATCTGTACCATTCCTATTACGGATACACAGCATTCAGCCTCTTGGAAGAACCTGGCCTGAACCCACTTTGTGCTGAACTGGGGATGACAGATTTTTTTGATCTTGGCAATCTGACTTGATCACAACTCTTCATCTCATCGGTTATGTGAGTACGAGCCAATACGAACAGCTATGTACTCTCATATTCGAGGTAATTGTATCCTCTCATACATTTTATACTCTGTTTTATGTATATCAACTCTAAAGGGATGCATCTTATTGTAAGTTCAAAGCTTCAAGTTATACTGTAGCATACAGTGTAATTATTATTGTTAAACTTATGAATAATTGACACAAAACATTTCTCGTTGAATGTTGTAGGAATCTCATTGTTTGAGCTCAAATATTATTATTGGAATTTTATCTATCGGTTTAAGCATTTAGGCCCGATGAAGGGTTTCGAATCAAAAACTGGACTGTGATTGTGTTTGAATATTAAAAATACTAGATTCATTTTACAAATAAGCTATTGCTTGAAATAAATATGAAAGGGGTTGCAAAATAAACTTGTTTTCATTTGCAATATTTTCTACTTTTACTATGCTTTCATTCTTTCTTTTTCTTGTGGAAATTACGAAACTGTTATTGGCTTATTTGATTGTAAAATACAAATTCAGTATTTCAATGAAATAAGACTAACAAAGTAAATAATTATTTTTGCAACATTTAGTTTTATAACGTTACAAAAAAAGAGTTTTTGGGGGAATAGGATTTGAACTTAGAACTTCAACATTTGTCAAGAAATGTGCTTACTACTAGAGTTATAAAACAAATATTGAGATTTCAAGTTCAAATTTCGCTGCCCAAAAAACTTTGGTTTTGTAAACTTCCTATGTAACGTTATAAAACTAGAGATGTCTAAACCTGATAGGTACCCTAAATATAACTCTATATATTCTTTGGTGATAGACAAACCAAAATCCAAACTCCATAAAGGGTTTGATCCAAATCCAATCCCTCAATTTTAAATTCCAAATTAAGATCAAATTATTAAGCTAAATATAGCTTAAAAATGATGCAACTTTAAACAACTTCTTTTTAGGCAATTCAAGTAAATTTACAACAAAAACAGAGATCATGATTATAAGCATTAAATGTACAAAGAGGAGAGTAGAGAAAAGAGAAAAGGCAAAATGCAAGTAATGATTCTTGAATGTTGGGAGGCAGCTTTCGGCTCTCTAATCCCTCTCCCCACGAGACATTTTCACGGGCAATTTGCATCCTTTTGTTGTTTGTGAAAATGACCAAAAAAAAGCATCTCACACCCTCAACATTCACTCACTCACTAGTCACTACAAATCTTTCTTTATTTTTTTTCTCCAATTTTGTCACTTTCTTCCATGGTTGTATCACATTGCAGATTAATTTTTTTTTTTAATCTCTGTTTCATTTCACATCATGATTAACCTTTTGTCAGGTGTGTTTTTTATCGGATGGTCCAAAATGTTTTTTCCAAAAGTTTGGTGGGGTACACCATAAACCATCATCATCAGGAAAGGAATAGTATCAAATCATTCACCTCTATTCTCTTTTGGTAAGATCATCTTGAGATTATCCAATTATCCCGGGTTTAACATTCATCCAAATCTTAATTCTTAATCGTTATTATTCATTGAATCTTAATTTTGAATCTTTGAAACTGGACAAGATTAATTGCTTCAAATATAACATGAAATGCAACTCCCACTATAAGTTTTGCGAAGTAATGGATAAATACGAGAATCAGTACTGTAAAAGAGAAATATAGTAGATGTCTTGATTTTTAATGATTGTATGTATAACACTGGCGTTAAAAAAAACCCTCATTTTATATTTGTAGAGATTTTCCTAATAGTCAAGGGGTACATTCCAAATTGAATTTTTTTTGACATTCAAATGAAGAATAACATCAAGACTTTTAAGTATAAATCTCTTATATCTTAATTCATAAACTCATATAGAGAGGATACATTAAGATGATTATAGAATTTGGTACTACAAATTTTCTCCATGCTCTCTTTAAGACTTAAAAAGTGATCTAATCACATGAACTCTTCCATAATCCTGAATATGCTTGTAATGTATGCAAAAAAAATCAGAAGAGGTTAGTGAATAGTGATATTTTACTTTTAGTCGATAGAATTTGTGCTCACAAGCATTCAAGCATGAAACAAACATAGAGAAAAAGTGAAAAGAGAGATGGAGCTGGGCATTGGTCATGACAAGATTTAAACAGTGCTCTTTAGACAAATAGATCAGAAGTACCATCAGTCCATCACTCACAAGAATGATTACAGGTATCAGACAGCTCAGGAGACATGGAGATTGGAATAAAACAAATAACCCCCACAAGTCCCCACTACTTGCACAAGTCCACCCCTCAACATCATGTTGCAGAGAATGTTGTCCCCCTCTTAAAACAAAAAAGAAAAAAAAAATTAATAACAATACTCCAAGAATCAAGATACATTTTACAAAGGTTTTTGCAGATGATTAGTCTTTTAATTCCATCCCCAAACACCCAATATGTAAATAATAATAATAGTAATGATAATAATAAAAATTAACAAACTAAGCAAAAAAAATCCACTGAAATTTAGATGATCTTGATTCTTGAGGCTTTTAACTATGAGATTGAATTCTTCTTGGCTGGTGATGATGATCTAAATGTTGTTGTTGAAGGTGAGGAAGCTAGAGGAAGTACCTGTGAAGAGCTTGAATTGTACTGTGTTAATTGGCTATGATGGTGATTGTTTCTATCAATGGTGATTGTGATAAAAGGTCCATCATCTTCATGATCTTTGACAACCCCATCATCAGTTCTATGTGACCTTTTCTCATCTTCTTCTTCTTTTTCTTCAATCAATTTTCTTCTGTAAAGTTTCTCCTCTGCTTCCTGTAAAAACTTGAACTTTGGAGGAGGTGATGATCTTATTTTGTTGAACTCAGCATCTGTTGATGATTCAAAGAGAGGGTTGAATCCATGTTGGTTCATGATAGGTGGTGGTGGTGTGAGAGGAGGAGTGAGAAATGGTGGAGAAGTAAGTGGGGTCATATATGGAGTCTCAACTGTGAGTAACAAATCACTCAAGCTTCTACTTCTTGACCCTTTTCTACTCTTGGTGTTATCTCCTCTAGATTTCCCATCTTCAGACTCCAAATCCTCCTTAGTTTCTTCAATGATTGTGAATAGAAACCTTGGTGGTCCTGAAAGGTTGTGCAGTCTCATCAACTCTGTCTCCATATCATCATCATCAAAGGGCTTGAACAAGAAGTCCTTACTGTTGTTTGATTGGTGGTGGTGGTAGTGATTTTGATGATGAGCTTGGTGTGCTTCTTGAACTAAGCTATCTGTGATTCTCACTTCTTGGGGATTCAAAGCTGTGTGACTCAAAGAAGAAGGCCTTCTCCAACAAAACATGTAAAAAAACTCTCTTGCTGGGTTGCTATAATCACTTTCAATGTCTCTACTAGTAAACCTCTTCTTCCACCATAACAAGTAGTAAAGCTCAGCAACCAAAGCCAACAACAAGCAACCAAAAACCACACTCAAACCAAGTCCTACACTCCTTAAAGATTTCATTTTAAACCAAAATCACAGTAGAACACAACCAATTTTCCTCTTCAAAACTTCTCAAAACACTTAACTTTCATTAAAATAACTTGAACCAAAAAAATACCAAACTTCACTATCACCAACTTCAAAATTCCTCAAGCACTACAAGAAAGAGCAAGGAAAAAAGTTTACTGAGTTGTCTTGATCTTCACTGAACAAAAGCCAAACCCAAGAACCAAAATCATCTACTTTTTGACTACAACTCAAAGAATATACATATCATGCTCACTGTACCTCTCTCTCTCCACCAAAAGCTCTAGCATATACCAATGTACATAAAAAAAAACCCAGAAAAGACTTCTGCTTACACCATCTGAAAAGCTCCTTTTGTTTTTAAAAACCGGAAAAATCACATTATATTATCACAAAACCCTGATTACCAACCTTTCTTCTCTCACTGGGTGGACTGAATAATTGCATTTTTATTTTGGCCCAAGTAATGAAAACAAACCGTCTAATAAGCTACACCACAAGCTCTCCAAAATGGGTTTTCAACTTTTTCATGAGACAAAAACAAAATATATCAGTTAACTTTAAAACCACTGTGGGTTGTTTGTTAAAATGCCTGAGAGAAAAAAAAAAAACAAACGAGGGGATAATAAAAACACCAACAAAAGAGCAAGCAAAGAAAATTAATCGGCAAATGCTTGCACTTGTTTATGGTTGCTAGTCTCGTCCTTCGAGAGATGCTCACATGGGATCAAATAAAAGAAAGTGATGTATCACTGGTTGGTGTTTTTTTTATTAGTGTATTTACCATTTTGCCCTATAAAATTATATTATATTATTATAGTTTTTTTTTTTTGATAAGGTATAGTATTATAGTTGATGAATTCATTTTGGTTAGATAGAAATTATGAGTTACAACCACAAGGGAGTTCCAAGTCCCTGTTCAACTCTTGGCAATTTTCATGAGATCAGCCCTCTGGGCTGGTGGAAAGACGGACATAAGGCTCTACGTCGGCGGTTCGAATTAGACCTGTCCACGGTTCCGGTTCGAGCAGGTTTCGGTTCGAAACTGACGGTTCAGGTTCCGGTTCCGTGGGGAGGGCGAACCGAAACAGAACCGAAAATTTTCGGTTTTGGTTTGGTTTTTAACCGGCGATTTGGTGGTTTTGGACGGTTTTCCACGGTTTTGGACGGTTTTTTTATTTTTATTTATTTTTATTTTTTATTATATGTAAACCGGCGGTTTTAACCGCCGGTTTTGGGCGGTTTTTGGGCGGTTTTTCCAAAGGCTAAATCGAAAACGAACCGGCTTCAACCGGTTTCCAACCGGTTTTGTAACCACCGGTTTCGGTTTCGATTCCGGTTTTCCAATTTTGGTTTCGGTTTTTAACCGCCGGTTTAACCAAACCGTGGACACCTCCAGTTCGAATCCTATCCAGATGGGCTGAGTTTTGATTTATCTGTTTATATTATTATAAGGCCGCGACTTTTTATCTGTCATACTCCGTGAAAAAACGTACATAATCCTATATTATCAGACTTGATAATCCCTTTTATAGCCATTATTAGGTTTGATAATCTAAAATCCCACATTTATAAGCTTTCGGTTTGATGCTTAGCTGATGAATTTGAGTGAATAATATCAAATTTACGTTTTTAAGAGATTGGTATTTTGGTAATTTTACTTGGAATCTAAGGACAAAACGTTTCCCTAGTAGGTCTCTATCAAGATACAGTACCACACTACCACTTAAAAGAGTTACCCTAAAATGGAGTATGTATATTGTATAGTGACCTGTGACCGATATGAGGAGAGTAATGCAATTATGATGGGGAGGTCTCATAAAAAATACTTTAATATCTCAAAAAACAGAATGAAAATGTAAGAACCACATGTAGTTTCCTCCATTTTTCTCTCACAAAATGAATTCATCGAAGAAAAAAGAAGATTTTTTTCTTTTTTGAAAAGTAGCAAAAAAATAATTTAGAAGTTTTTAAATCCCAAAGTGTTGGGACTGCATGGGAAATGAATTCCGTACCGTATTTATAGCCGTTGATCTTGTCAAGTTCCAACAAACCCCTGATCCGAATAGTGTTAGATATCAAAAATAAAAAATACTTATATTTACCTCTTGAATTATATTGGTCCAACAAATACTAATAAAAAAAACTTTACATAATACATCATGGTGGTGCATAAATAACAATAATGGAGTTGTGATGATCATCATTGTAATTGGGACTTGGGGCATCCTAAGGCTCATGATACTTTCTTGCAGCAAATTAATATTCATTAACACCATTATTTTTACGAGAGAAATCTAATGACCTAACTTTTATTAAGGCCAAAATTAGTTAAGGATAATTCAATATTCCCAATCATGTTGTCTATAACACTAGATATTATTCATAAACTATAATTGGTCTCATAAAACAAGGTACTGTGACTACTGTCAAGTGTCAACATAACCTTTTATTATTATTATTATTATTACAATAAATTCGAGATTAGGAAAAGCAAGACAAGGTTCCAACCACGTGCAACGATAAGAGACGTACCGTTAAACCAATCTAATCTCATCTTACAATAACATAACTGTAATACCTTATTAATGATTAATAATGATTAGAGTAAGAGAAAAATACGAGCAATTGGAAAATTACTTTCCAAATGAAACATTAGAAATCTTATTTGGATCAAGTAGACATATTAACCCAATTCATTATATTTTAAAAAAAAAACAACCAATACAAAACATGGGCTGGCCCAATAGATTCTATGGGCTGCTGTTAAGTTGTCCCCACCTATCTGCTAAGTACCCCTATTTCTAATAGGGAATTTAGCAAAATTACCCTGTGAGAGAAGACATGTTGCAAATCTACCCCAATGTGGATATATATATATATATACCGGGAAGAATGTTGACCACAGATTATGTAGAAGTTTTGATAAGTGTATACACTTTGAGTCAAAGTATTTAAATCTAATAGTCAATATTTTTCGTTTTGATATATATCAGAAACGAACTGCCAATAGAAATTATATATATATATATATATATTCAAAATTGACCGTAATTTTACGAAATACACTAATTAACATGTGTGGCATCCAAAACCAAAAACACCACAAATTTCACAAGCCAACTTCATCAACTCAAATTCAATATTCTTTAGTTTCGATTTTTGGTGGGAAAAAAATAAGTTGGTTTCCATCTTATTAACTATTTCTTATGAACTATTTCATTAATTCATAACTTTGATTGATAAGGATGTATGTGAAAAATCAACCCAAAGTAATATTGAACATTTGAACCCAAACCTATAAATTTGTGAAAATGGAAATTGTGATGGATTATACGTTAATACGGACTTTTTATTTATTTATTTATATATTTTAAACTAAAATTTCAATTTATTTCAAACCGAATAAGTTGGTTATTTTCAATTTTACAAATACTAGTCTATCATTATTAATAAAATTTCATTAAATGTGGGGCACAGCTTTCTTTCTTCTCATCAGACAATTTCTCTTCATATTTCTGAGCCTAATTAAACGGCAACTAAATGCCTTACATTAACGGGAAATGTGTATTGTGAGGGACCATCAAAAATAGCATCCACAAAATTGCGAGCAGTTGCTTGTGATGGATGGTACAAATCCCAGAAGACATGATCACTTCTGTTGGAACAATAGGTTGAGATAGGCACACAAGGGATCTTTGCCTTCAATTTTCCAAGCCCACAACAAGCTTCTTTACCTCTGTAAACCCTGAAATAAACACACACAAAAATTGGCATTAACATTTTGAGAATGGGAGTGCTTTGACATTAACATTTTAAGCGATTTTCATTTAGTTAAATGTCTTTTTTGTGTGTAAATTTGTGTAATTTGTACAATGATTTTGGTATCACTTTAAAGTAAAGTGATTAAAACCACTTGACAAATACTTTAGGTAGCAATCAATAGGCGAAGCTAGCTTCATTTAATTTGAATGGTCAAAAGTTTTTTTTTTAAATGTAAATATCAAATCATATGTGGTCAAAATTAAATAGAATTTAACTATAATTTCTAAATAAATTTGGGATTGGAGGAGCCATGACCCTTCCCAACCGCAACGTGGTTTCACCATAAACGTGCCCAACAATGGATACAATGGATGTTGGAGACTATTGGATTGCATTCAAACAATATTCCAACGGTTACCAATTGTCCAGAAAACATCATCTTATCGATAAATTATAGCTAAACCGTAATACTATAATATGCTATAAATAAATAAACAAATGCTTACCATAAGCAGATGGGTTCTGAATGATGTTGTGCATGACACTATAAGTATCAAAATAGGAGTAAGACAAGCCATTGAGCTCTGATTTCAACTCTTTCAACATTGATTTCACAAATCTTAAGTTGCTTAAGTATTTATTTAGTTCAAAAAATTTATTGGACAAGTAACAAGCTGATATGAAGAAGTAAAAACGATAAACACCTCGAATCATCGACTCAAAGTTGTTTCAAATGAATGATTTTTATTAATAAAATTAAAAAATAACAATAATTATTCGGATTCTTGCTTAAATAGAAAAACATTACCGATTCCATTAGAATTCGAGATTCCTAAATTTGACTAACATAAGGTAAGCTCAAAATTTAACTAAAAAGACAAAGCAAAATCCAAAAGTGCATTCCTAATCAAACACAAACAAACAAATCTTGCTAATAACGAAAATTGAAAATATTGCCTAAAAAGGAAAAATTAAAAAACAGAAGTAAACACGGCCGAATTCTCTAGAGTTCGTCGATACGGTTCCATTGGTATATTATTTACTTAAATGTTGTTTGGCACTCTACATAATCTCCCAAAATATCCTACAGCATGATTATTAATATATAAAATAAATTTCCGCATAAGCATTAAAATCGCTCGTGTTTGATTGATTAAAGAACACAACGTAAAAGAACAGAATATAAATAATTATTAGGATATTAAAATTAACACAACACAATAAAATTTAATTTATAGTAAATTGTAAAGGATTAATTCGAAATAACAAGAATAATAAACATTCAATTTCATTGACAACCGCTCTTAGCAAATGGTTGAACACTTCACATTCACTTATGTAATAGATGTTCGAGTGCTACATTGGACAAAGTGTGGGAAAACCACAGCCCTATAATAGGAGTTGCTTTACAGATTTACAGGCTGTGCTTGTAGCGGTTTATCGCTCAAGCACGGAGATCTAAATATATGTCACAAGAAAATCTGTCCCTTTCGCAAAATGTGTACTGTACCAAGAAATAATCTTGTCGACACAATGTTGAAATTCTCTTAACCCCCACCTTAGGGTTTTCCGGCATGTCACAATTGACAAAGGTGATTTTTTTGGCATCGTTGTCGCGATGAATGCGACGGAAGGGGGACTACTTCACAAATCAATGCAAGAGATTACAGAAAAAAAAAATGTTCAATGGGCATATCAGCCCTACAAAGTGGACAAGTTGAGTGAGAATAAAACCACTCATCAATACAAATATACAATGAACATGGTACTCATGCAAGCATTCTGGCAAAACCCTAATGGCCTCACCATCCTCAAAGTCACTTAGACATATTGCGCATGTAGAGCCTCGCAGCTGACCGGCGAATCGGTAGAAACTCTCGAATCCACGAGAATCCGAAACCAAGCCGATGTTTCTGCGGATTCTGTACAAAGGTATTACCTCACTGATCCAACTTTGGAACTCAGTCACAGAGCTTTCGAATATCACTCGACTAAAATTATCGTAGAATTGTCCTCTGACGGATTGAAGATCCTGATAAACAATGATGAGTAACAGTGATGATTTTCTTTTGTAGAAACATGATTTTAAATAAGTACGGAAAATATAAACCTTAGAATCTCTAAACATGAAGCAACCAAATATACCAAACAAAGAAAACCAATCAAACACACAATAATACAATATGCTTACCTGATATACTACTAAGAAGAGAATATCAACTACATCACATAAACACTTGATAACTTGACATCAAAAAGAAATTTAATTTCCTTAAATAAACATTTCCCAATTATGGAAGGAGAACCTAGAAAGAAAAATTAATAAATTCAAATATATAAATGTATATTATATATATATATATATATATAGATGCCACATATATCTTTCCTGGATTCTCAGTAGTCTAATTCCAAACCAACAAAAATCTAGTCTCTGTTAATTAACCGAAACCAGTATACCCAAAACCGGATCATGATTCGGTTAGGGAGTATGTAGAACCCGCAACCTGATATGTGTGAAATTCTGTTTCAAGTTTAAACCGGAACAACCAAATTCACCAAAACCAATTTAGTACATGTATCGAGTCAGGTTTGTTAGCTTCAAAATACAAGAGTTGGATCATGAATAAATTTGAAATTGAACAAAAATAAATGAACATATTTGAAAGGGTTATTCCTCAAGCATCCATATAGATGCTCATGAGGAGATTGGAATTAGAAACCTAGACCTAGAGGGAGGAAACCCCTCATGAGAGAATTTATGAAAGCTTCATCTACAAGTATTCTTGCAAGTATTGCTTGGAAAATTTGGAGAGAATTTCTTGGTACAAGAAGAGTCAGTAGGCATTTTCGCCTTGTCTTTTGCTTGACTTTTATGATGACAAGGCTGGTGTCTTTTGGCCTAGTGACGTGGCATGGTCAAAGTTCTTGTGTTGACTTCCACTTTGGCTAGCGTGAGGAAAAAACCCCTATAGGCTATAACACAGACAATTAATCATTTTTCTTCATCAATACGTCTTGATTTTGTTTACTTTTGTTGAAATCTTCCTTCTATATTATCAAGTTGATCTTCGAGTCTTTTTGGTGTACTATATGAATATGATGTTTTTTTTTTTTTAAGAAAAAGAAAAAAGATTTACACTAAATTGAGGTTAATATCTATCTGTTATTGATAGAGATAAAATTGAGCTTGTCTCGGATAAAAACAAATAAAATTGAGGGGATGTTTGTTTTGCAATGAAGTTTTTGGGTTTGAGAAAAAAAGAGTTTAGAAATTAAAAATGATATTGATTTTTTTTTCTTTTGAAGATTCAATAATGTTTCAAAGATAAAAGAAAGAAAACAATTTGAAAAATCATTTTGACAACAAATAAATATTCTCTCATTATACAAAGATGTCAAAAGATTTTTAAAAATATGAACAACCTCGGACAACGAATTCTGACAAAAAATTCCAGAATCACAGAACAGCAAATTTGGAAGAAATTCCAATCAAGAAAATAGAGCCATCTCGATTTTTTTTCAAAAATTTAATGCCATTAACCAAACTCATCACAAAACTACAATTGTCAAAGAAACAGAGAATTGCAACACGCCAATAAATGCAACTAGAGAGTAGAGACAAGTAGATAAACAGTCTCAAATATTTCAAATAATACCATTACATACTTTGCTGAAACTTCGGACATTTCAAATAATACTTGAACAAGAATATCCAAATATAAATCTCCATGAACATATTTAGTTCACAAGTAATTTTTATTCAATAAAAGAAACTCCAAATTCAACCCACAAATCAAAGCCTGGTATCCTATGGAACCAAAGAACCACCAAAGCCTCCTCCATGAATGTAAAATACACCAAATCTTCAAACCAAAATGCTCAAGTACCTGAAAATTACAATGAACTGTAATAGGTTTTTAGTAGAATATATAAAATAGACTTTCTGTTTTTTATAAAAAATTATAAAGAATAAAAAGGTATATATCATAAAACATAATTGCATGCTTATGCTTTATATATGAGATGTCAACATGAATAAAGATTTAAATATTAATTAAAGATCACTGTGTCTTGAACTCAAAACTAGATCACTGTTAGACTGAATAATTGTTCTTTTCACCGAGCCACAATGGGCTATGGCCTTCTCATTATCAACTTTCATTTTATCAAAATATGTTATGACTCAATATTACAATGCATGCCCACAAAACGATGTCATCATACAAATAACACATAACTATAAAATCACTCATAAGAACATTAAATGAGATCATAAAAAACAATAATCGATACATAAGACCTTATATAATCCGCTCTTAATATATAAGATCATAAATTAATAATATTCATATAAATATTAGGGGTATTATCATTTTAGTCCCTAAGTTTTGGTGAAAGATCAATTTTTTAAACGTGTTTGCTTTTTTAGGACCCTTGATCCCTCACTTTTAACAAATACATCAAATTGGTCCTTCTGTCGGTCAAAAGTTAGTCTACGTTATCGGTATGAAGGTTATTATTGTCATTTCATTTGTTACCTATGGTGATTGGACACGTATATCTATTATATTTAATAAATAAAGAAATAAAATAAAAAACTATAAAAATCCACTATTGAAACTAAAAGTGAACTTATCTGTACATATAGGAAAGTTCAACACTAACCCTTAAATCACTAAAAACAAAAGCTTTAATCTGGTCCCTACCAACAATACTCACCATTCTTGCACCAGTTGCAAGTCTGGAAGTTTCGCGCCACCATTCTTACACCAAAAGACAACTCTTTCACTCACCCACGACTAGGAACAAAGTGAACCAGTTCTGTAAGTGTTGTACTCTCTTTGGGAACGAAATTGTTTTCTGAATGATATATATTTCGGTTTTGGGGAATTATTTTTGGGGCTTTTTCATGATATGTATGGATTAGTAAGAAAAGTTTGATTTTGTCAAAAGATATGATCGATTTGTGTTGTTTTTGTTGCTATGTATTACTGATTTAGGGTTTCTTTAAATTTTTTTTTATTTTTTCATGCTCTGTTACTTTTTCGTACTTGTTTGTACGTTGAGATTGTTGTTTTAGTAAACTTTGTTTTCTTTTCATTTGGATTTTTTAGTTTTGGGATTTTATTTTGCTTAATTTTTTGTTATGTATATTTGTTGTCTTTGATGATTGTTATTTGTAATAAATTTTTTTAATTTGTGTTTGTGATTTTTATAGTTGAATCAGTATGTTTAAATAGTGGGTTTTGCATGGGTGTTCTTGCATGGTTATATAGTTGGTTTTCGGAAAAAAAGATATTTGGTGATTTTGTTGTTATTTTATATTGTGTTTATTTAGCTTAAATTTTCTGAAATGGAAAGGTTTATTCTGACATGGGTGTTGTTATGTTTATTTATCAGATTTGTGTACGATGTTTCCGTTTCAAGTTTACGTGAAGTACGCCAGCAAGGTTTATGACCTAGAAATCTTAGAACCTGGGGACTGCAGTGTTATTAGCATCATCAATGATGTTAAGAAGCAGATTACTGGGCATCATGTTAAAAAGGGGAATACTGGGAGTTCTCCATAACATTTCCATGGAATGAGCAACGGTATGTGTTGAAATCAGATGAAGAGTTGATGTTTGTCTTTGAAGAGTATGATCTTCGTAACAAGCCAAGCATTGAGTTTGATCTTACTCTGTTCCCTCTTGCTATTGAATACCCTGAGGATGATGTTGAGTTGTTACCAATGATGGGAAGTACCGAACCATCTGCAGAAAGTGTTTTGCAGCTTGAGATCCCATCTGCAACAAGTGATTTAGAGCCTCAGATCCCATCTGCAGCTAGTGTTGAAGGTTATGTTAGTGATATAGACAATGATTATGAGGTTAATGAAGAGTCTAATGATGATGCCGATTCAGATGTTAGTTTAGTTGATGAATGTAGAGAATTAGATGATGACATCCATGACCAATGTGATCCAGATGGTGACGACACTTGGCTGCTAGAGTCTTCCGATGAAGAAAATGGTTTTATCAAGATGGCAAAATATTGCAGACAACATCAATGGGCACCTAATCTGGATGGGTCTATTGAAATAAGTGAGGGGCACATGAAGGCAGCACAAACACCACATTTCAACACTTCATAGCTCCACCAAACACTGCATCTCAATGACAAGACGTTTTTTCTAGTGTCGTTTTAAAAGATCAATCCGTCAACAATATTTGATAGAACCTCACAAAGCCTAAATTAGTTTGAAAACACAATTATAGTGGCAAGTGGGGTGTCGTCCACAGGGAGCGGAGTTAGCTAAAGTAATGTTATGTATATATATAATAACGAAACATGAAATGGGGAAAATGTAGATGGTGAATTACACTATTAATAACACTAAATTAATTATGCAAACTAAATGAAGGGGGAAATGGGATGAATGATATATATAGATGATGGAAACTAAGGAGTTAATAGATACGAAAGTAAATACTGGGCAATGCAACAAACTTGTCAATAGCACGACTATTCAAGGTAACCGACCTAGGATGTATAGAGTTGGTTATTTATCCCTAGAAGGTGGCCGACCTAGGATGTATAGTGCAGACCACCTATTAGGGATTAATCCGTCGTAAACTACCAACCTAGGATGTATAGTGTTGGTTGTTTATCGGATTCTGGAAATGAAGCTCGTCTACCTAACAATGACTCAACCGATTAAATGTAGTCACCCTAGGATGTATAGTGATGACTTCTAACTCCATCACGGGTTTCGACCTAGTATGTATAGTGCCGGAAACTCGATCGAGGTTAGATTAAGACCGCCGGTTTAAGAGTCGGAATTCATGACATTCCGTCCATTCTTTAGAGCATTAAACAACTAAATAAGATGTATATCTAGATGCAATACTCATACATAATACAAAGACATCTTGCAAAGAGAGTGTATCTACACAAGAAATCAATGGTAAACATTCACAACAAGAATAGATCAATGAAAGATAGATATGAATATCAATATAATATCAAGTTTATATACAAACCCAATATTCAACTAACTACTCCATCAACCCCTTAGAGGGATTTAGCTACTCATTACAACTAGGAAACTAAGAGAAAGGAAAGAGAAAGAACCCTTGGAGAACATCTCCTTCCTTGAAGTGGCTTCAATCTCCTAACTTCCTTGAAGTTGAGTAGAGAATGTAAGGATGAGAGAGAGAGAGAGAGATTCTAGGTCTAAATGTGTTTTACTTCTGAAAAACAGAGTCAAAAGCTCTCTAAAACATTTCTATACTTTTCTATTTATACAACATATAAAAATAGGTCACTTAAGCTTCAAAAATCAAACTGGCGCGCACGCAGTGCGGGTGGAGTGCGGGTGAATTACCCGCACTGTATGGGTTGTCTTCATCTTCAGTTCTCGGATCTGGGCAATAGTACGGGTGGAGTGCGGTTGAATTACCCGCACTTGACCATCACTTTGAATCGCACTGTGATCGCACTTGAATTGCACTTCCCTGTCAGGTGCAAAATCTACCTTCTGTCTTGAGCAACAGTACGGATAGAGTGCGGTTGGATGACCTCCACAGTACCCGCACTCTAATGTCAGGTGTAATTCTGCTTTTCTGGTCTCGGTGACAGTGCGGGTAGAGTGCGGTTTGATGGCCCGCACAGTACCCGCACTTTAATGTCAGGTGCATCTTCAACTTCTCTGGTTTGGCATTAGTGCGGGTAGAGTGCGGTTGGATGACCCGCACAGTACCCGCACTTTATCGTCAGGTGCAACTTCAGCTTCTCTGGTTTGGCAACAGTGCGGGTCAAGTGCGGTTGGATGACCCGCACTATACCCGCACTTTATCTCTTCACTTGCATCATGTCCCGGCTATGAGCATGAGTGCGGCTGGAGTGCGGTTGGAGTGCGGTTGCGACCCGCACTTGACCTGCACTTGACCCGCACTTGACCCGCACTGTAGAGCTGTTTGTGCTCCTTTGTCTTTCCTTTCACCCCTTTTCTGCCGGAATCACCGCAACATGCTTCCAAATCCGTCTTTGCACAATTTCCTACAAATACGCACAAAACAACCCATCAGAGATACAAAAAACGCACGAAAATAGAACACAAGGTAAGGATTTGAGGGCCTAAATATACTACATATTTGGCCCGATCACTTAACAACATATGGCACCACCAAGACATGTACCTGATGTTGGCTCGCAGATAGGTTCACTTTCCCAACCTTGAAAATTGTCTGGTAATTTTTTTTTATCAGATTTGGTAAACACAAAAAACTTTTACAACAGTTTTTATGTTGTTTAAATCTGATTTGGTCTTATTAGTTTAACAGCTTTTAGGTCTGGTAATTTTTTTGTATCTGATTTGGTAAACACAAAAAACTTTTACAACAGTTTTTGTGTTGTATAAATCTGATTTAGTGTTATTAGTTTAACAACTTTTTAGTGGTAGTTTATAATAGTTGTTTGTTGGACCAGTTGCAATGGCAGTTGACAGTTTAATTGGGTTGTATTTGTGTCTGCCATTAGTTTATTAGATGTTTACTATATATATATATATTATAATATGACAGTTAATGCTGGTATTTTGTGACAGCATATTAGTTGCATGAAACTCATTTCTTACATGTAAATATCATACCAATGCATATGCCTAATAGCACTGTGTGAACTAGAACAATATCTTTCAACCAAGCTAAAGTTGCTTGGACCTTCTCATACTTGGCAGTGACCATATGAAACTGTGTTTTCATATGTTTTAGATGATTCTTCGCATATTGACTCTGCACATGTTTTAGGAACACCGCCTGATGCAATTTCTTGTATACTTTCCCATTCCTCACTATCAGGAGACCACCACTTGAAATACTTGCATGCTTCGTAATCGAAAAATAGCCTCTTTGGGTTCTTACTCGTCTCAGAGACGTGTAATGATGCTTTCCTACCATTCCCGCAGTTACAAAATCTATTCTTCACCTTCACCCAGCCAGCATTTGAACTTGTAAAGCTGGATGATGCCATCAATTATTGAAGATTTTTGAAAAAAAAAATTTGGTTGGAATTAGTCAGTGCAATAACACTAGTAAAAATTGCAACCTTTTAACACAATTTTTTTTTTGAAAGAAATGGAGGTTGGAGAAGAGATAATTGAGAAAAAAATGGAATTATTGCTCCACCATTATATAGCCATTTTCTTGACCGTTGTTCAACGGTAAGAAAATTCTTCAACAAGCTTTTTTTCAAAAGCAAACCAAAAGGGTAAAATAGTCATTTTTAGGTTTCTTTAAAGTACAAAAAATAAACAGGTTTTTTAATTGTACTTTTATCAATTTTTTTTATTATTATTTTATGAGGGTATAATTGTAAAATTTGTCACTAGTAAGGGTATTTTAGTCTTAACAAACCTAAACTAAATTGTTATTCCCAAAAATATTAAAGGGTAAAATAGTCTTTCCGTCATTCAAACAGCATGCAGGGGCAAAATTGACATTATACCTTTTCTCTAACGTTTGACCATCAAAACGTTAGTCTAAAGGACCAATTTGATGTATTTTTTAAAAGTGAGGGACCAAGGGTTCCTAAAAAAGCAAACACGTTTAAAAAGTTGATATTTCACCAAAACTTAGAGACTAAAATGATAATACCCCTAAATATTAAATACCACTAGTTTCTTTTTTTTTTATTTTTTAAATTATCTACTGAAACTATACTTGCCCTGGTATATCCGTATATATAAAAGGTTTTTGTTGTTATATAAAAATTTGGAGATGGAATTAAACTCACATTATATTTTCCCAATAGAGACACTTCACGCACTACTCCATTCCACAGCAGCCCCGACACTTGAAAAAACGAACAGCAGTCGCAAGCAACCATAATCCTGAAAAAATAATATCCAGAATAATAATTAAAACTGCAAACTTGGAAGGAGAGGAGCACTGTAACTACTAAAAAGATATTAACTGCAGAAATTCCATTGATCAACAAAACAGAAGCATTTCTATTCATCTACAAATTTTCAATGCCATTACCTTGCAGAAACATTTTAAAATTTTCAAATCACTGAACAAAGCGATCCAAGATCTATACAAAATACTCTCAAGCAGAATCACTCAGATGAATCAAATTAAACAAGTTGAAAATTTATATAGAGCTTATTCAAATTAAAGAACCCTTCATGTACTAATCAGTGTCACGTCCCTAAGCCAGAAGATTAAGGATTAAACTTTCATATGTATGCAATATATATATATATATAGAGAGAGAGAGAGAGAGAGAGAGAGAGAGAGAGAGATGCAGAAAATATAAAAAAATTGTTTGTGTTTGTGTGTATATATATATATGTATAGGAAGTTTTTCACCTCAATGCGTACTGATAAATATTTATCAGTGCGTTGCATGTAGACCATTAGATTCAATTGCTTTGACCCAATCTGTATGTACTTGTCGGTGCTTATCCATAATCTATGACCCACTTGCAATGCACTGATTTTATATCAATGCGCACTGAGAAGAAAAGTATTGTATATATATATATATATGTGTGTGTGTGTGTTTGGTTTTTCTGTTAAAAGATCTCTTGTTTAAACAAAGTAAGGAACTTTGTGAAATCCATCGATTTTAATTCATTTTGATGCAAATTTTGTTTGTGGAGGATAAGTTCAATAAAATGTACTTGTAAATAAAATTTAGATTTTTTTCAAGTATTACAACTATTTTTTCACAATTTCCTATTTTTCGGCACAATTTTCTAATACTTGATTATCAACAAAATCAAGAAAAAAATAGTTGATACTTTTCTAATATTATTCACAAACCACGAAATATCTATTCACACATATTTTTTATTGATAATTTTAGTCTTAAAAAAAATATTCTAAATACAAGTTCTTTATAATATATACATGAATATTAACAATACATGTGATTTAAAATCCTTTAGATTTCAATCCAATAGCTTAAATACAGGAGGAATTTAAAAAATAAAAACAAATAAAAATATACAAGGTCTTTCTTGTAATGTTCCTATATTGTAGCTAAACTTTCATCATACTTCCTCTATTTCTGTCTTACATTTCATAAATACTTGCAATTCTTATGTATTTTTATTTTTTACAATTATTATGATTATTTAATTTTGCAATAAGTCTTCCGGTACATCGCATAGTTTCGGACTTTTGGTGGCCCATGTTAAAGTAAATTTTTTTTGAAAGAAAAATACAGGGAAAACAAAATTAAGAAAAGAAAAAAAAAACTCCTCCTCTAGAGGGAAAAAATAGAAGAAAAAAGGTTATATAACTTGTTAATTTAAGGTTTATAGTAAATAGATTGATTTTGAGTTGATGCATCAAGGGATAAAATATAAGTCCAAATATTGTTTATATGACCTTAAAAAAAAATTGTTTACATGACTATCTTGTAATTTGAGAAAAAGGGCATAAAGGTTTTGTTTTGTTTTTTATTTTATTTTTAAAAACAACAATCATTAAACAAAAGCAAAAATTTTGCTATAGATTTAATTTTATCAAAGTTAAAATTTTAATGGTACATATAAGGAAAAAAAATTATAACTACTTATAATATTATGGGATTTGGAAGGAATTTTTTTTATAGATATAGATATCAATCAAACTTATGACCTATTGGATGTAGATGTGATATGACTACACTGAACCAACCCCATCTTATCCACCAATTGACAATAAAAATAATAACATATGATTTATAGTTTAAGAAAAACATACCTTTGTTAACGATCCAATCACTGTTTCCACCAGAAGGATCATCGTGAAAATCTTCACATCCACTGTCTTCCTCCGTACCATCAAGGCTTCCTTCAATTATTGAATTTTCATTTCCTTCAATTATTGAATTTTCATCACTGTCACTGTGTGCCGGTCTAGTAAAGCCCAGGTCCACTCCATCACTATAGAATCTTCGTATGTTACTATATTCTAATTTGGTAGGCATATAGCAATACTCAGAACTACACCAATGACCCGTAGAACAATCGTGATTTTGGTCAGATGTAGAAACTTCTGTTGCCGGTAAATCCTGAAATTCTATATCTTGTTTATAAACTAGACGAATCCCACACTCAATTACTTTGGAATTCGAATTGTTTGTACCGTCAATTCCAAACACAACATGAATGCATGTACTACTACTTACCGACAGATAATCCTTAAGAATAAAATCTGACCCATCTGGCAGCTCATACCAAGGATCAAGTTCTTTCTTCTTACAATAATCCAAATACGAACTTAGCTGATATGATCTTGCATGTACAAACTTCGGCACGAGACACAAAGGCCAGCCAAAGGTGATTAGACTTAACAGTTGTGAAAGTAGGGATGCTAAACAAATAGCTATAACTGTTTCTCATTATGGACATGGAACATCTAAATTTTTTGGGCGGGATAGCATTCAAATCTTCTGGGTCTACTGCAAATACTCCACACATTGCAATTCCCATGAATTCATCACTAAGCCAATTGGGAGGCAGTCCAATTTCCACTGAATCCCCATCACTCCTATATCTAAACCACCGTGGAATTTCACTTCCTGGAAGTCGAATGTGAAACTGAGAAGAAAGGTTGACCGGTTGCTGTAACATGACATGATTTTTATCAGTATTCATATAGAGTAATGCTTATGAAGAGAGTTGGAAGAATATATATATATATATAGTCATTTTATCCTCAGTGCGCACTGATATAACTTATATGAGTGCGTTGCATTTGGACCACTGATTATATAGAAGTTTTGACAAATGCATACACATTGAGTCATAATATGTAAATCTAATGGTCTACATCCAACATACTGATGAAGTTATATCAGTGTGTACTGATTTGAAATTTTCTCTATATATATATATATACACGCGCTAAAATTATAAGGTGTAAGATTCTAGACGTTTTTCGTAAGGGATTCGATTTCAAAATGTTGCGGAATCATGATCCCATATGAAAAGACGTATGGGATCGCACATTCGCACATTTGATTTGATTTTTTTTCATGTTGTGTATATATAATTGTTTTAATGGGTATAAATGTATACATTTCTTGTTTTAAGATAATTTTATATTTAAAACACAAACAAGTTAACACTGAGTAATGAGGAAAAAAAAACCGTAAACAGTCGAATATAATAAAATCTTCTTCCTTCTTTCTTATATATATATATATATATATATATATATAGAGTACAGTATCTACTAAGGTTTTCAATGAATATTAAAACCAAAGTAACCTGACTACAATTAGCTCAAAATGAAACTTTCTAGGTAATAAAATCCGAGCCTAAAAAATGTGTGAGCCTGCAAACAATAATAATCTGTATGGATCCTTCAATAAAAAAAAATCTGGGTTAATTTTTGATGTGTAAGATTTACTTGATTTTTTTCATTAGTAAGTATATACTGACAACAGATAATTATAACACACTATAATAATATAGTACTCAACGACTATTATAATATGAGGGTTCAGCTAATATATATGATTGTATAGTTACCGAAATACGGGGTTAAATTATACTCTTTAGATTTCAATTAAAAATGTACAAAAATTAAAAATTTAAAAATTAAAACAAAAAGAACTAACTGTCTCTCAAGTAAATGCCACACGAAGGCAACACTGGGTAGGACCCTCCAAACAAAGAAAACGAAAAACAGAGCCAGCTAACAAACCAGAAACAGAACCAAACAAAAACTAAAACAGAGCACAAACAGATGCATCCACAAGGACCCTCCAAAGAGACGAAACCTGAAGCCACTAATCACACACAAACCCTATAATCTAGTATATATAATTAAGAAAGATTGACAAACCTGAAGGCGTAGCTTAAGTAACATAACTGCCAAACTGTTTTCCAGATCTTGATTATCATGTAGTTTGTCGCAGTTCAATAAATGTAATGCCATGTTTCGAGACCTGCTGCTTCTTAGTGCATTCGATACATCTTCCAACGAAATACAATCTTCAACCCCTAAAAAAATAATTTTTGGTGGAAGCTCTGGCAGTGACTGAAGTCTGAAGCCATGGACAATTCTCTAAGCATAAAATTTTTAGCTTAGAAAGTCGCTTGATACTGTCTGGTAGGCTGACAAAATTATTGTTGCTTAATTTTAACTCTTTTAAAGAGCATAAGGTGCCAAGATCACTGGGAAGCGATTCTTCCGAAAGTCCGCAGTCATTAAGGTCCAATGTTTTTAGACTGAATAAACCTGAGACACGAGGCAACGACACGCACATGGAATTGAGATATTTTTTTGGCAAAAACCATGACCACCAGCCTTGGACTTTACATCCACGGAAAGATAAATACTTAAGATTCGATAATCGTGAAATGGAGGGTGGAACTTTGTTAGGGATTTGAACCGATGATCGCGGAAGTGTCATGCCTAATATACGCCCATAACTCATAGCAATTAATAACGTCAATAGCAGAAAAAATAAGATGAGAGAAAATAAACCAATCACAACACAAAATATACGTGGAAAACCCAAATCGGGTAAAAAACCACGGGCCGTCAGGACGACAGAGAAAGTTCCACTATATGATAAATTGTTACAATCATATACTTCAAGATTCTCTCTCACACCTCAACCCCAAACCACGCTCACAAGATCCTCACAAAGAACCCCCCAATATCCCCTAGGTCTCCCCTGAATATCACCCACGGATCTCTAACTTGATCCACTGATATTTCCTTGGATCCCTCCCCGGATATTCCCTTGGGTCTCTCTCCTGGATCTCACCACTCTCTGATGTTACATGGTGTTTCTTGACATCCACTCCCAAATAACCTAATTATAAGGTCTATTTATACTAGCTATAGGGAGTATAAGATAAAAGGAAATCCTACTCCTAAACATACAAGAATTACTTGTTCCACATAAATACTATTTCCTATTTATGACAAGTCTTCTTGTAAGTAGAAATCTTTTCCTTCAAGCATAAGACTTTCCTTTTCTTCATGAAGACAAACTCTTTTTCCTTTTCCAATAAGCACAAGAACTTTCCAGAAGAAAATCTTTCCTTTTTCGCGCAACATTCCTGATTTAGGCAAAATCCGCTATTACCGCGGTCTAGGTCGCGGTGTGCACCCCGCTCCCTACACCGCGGAAAAGCCACTGAAGTCCACCGCTCAGAATACCGCGGTTGGTGCCTTTGCCTCCGCCGCGGTCTACACCGCGCTATACATACTGGAATTGACCGCTCCCTGTGCCGCGATCCATGCGCTTGTCCGCATCGCGGTCCACGCCGCGGTTTCTTCTAGAATCCGTTTCTTCAGTTCTTCTTCGGTCTTCAAGCTCCCTCAAACACCAACTCTAACTTCCAAGCGTATCCCACGTCTCCAGGAAGTTCCAACATCAGTTGAGTCTCGTTTGGTTCACATTGGGTTCACTTGAGAATACGAGCCAAAACCTAACAAACTTGTCTTATTGCAGTTTCACAAGCATCTAGCTCCTCCAAGACCTCAAGTTCTCCCAAGTTTTGAGGAAGTTGGTATAGTTTTGAGCAGCCTTGGAGATTAAGAATCTTGAGCAATTTCATACCTGATACATTGCTTGGAAAACTCACAAGTTTCTTGCAGCCTTTCAAATTCAATATAGTGAGCCGTTGGAGAAGTCCAACTGATTCGTGCACTTTAAGCAATCTTGTACAACCTTCAAGATCAAGCATCTCAAGGTTTGGAACCCATGTAAAGTCTGGGGTTTCGATAAGATTGTGCGAGTAGCTGAGCTTAATGGTTTTCAACTTCTCCAAAGGCTATTAGATTAATTGAGCAATTTCATGCCTGATACATTGCTTGGAAAACTCACAAGGTTCTTGCAGCCTTTCAAATTCAATATAGTGAGCCGTTGGAGAAGTCCAACTGATTCGTGCACTTTACGCAATCTTGTACAACCTTTAAGATTCATCATCTCAAGGTTTGGAACCATTGTAAAGTCCGGTGTTTCAATCAGGTTGTGCGAGTTACTAAGCTTAATGGTTTTCAACTTCGGAAAATCTTGTTAGCAACAAAAGTTAGATTAATACAAAAATTAATTGCTTCCAAGAACTTTGCAATGTACCCACTTAAATTAAGATATAATATTGATGAAATAGGTGCTGCACATTCTAGAAGAAAAGCCAAACAAAAGTTCCAGATACTTCTGGTTTCATCAAGTCAGTTCTTACTTATAGTACTAACTAGAGTTAATTAAAATAATTTTGTAGAATTATAGATAAGATTTTAGAAACTTCAATCAACTTCCTAATGCTATATCAGACTAAACTAAACGACATAGTGAGCCTATAAATAGGCTTCACCATTGTAAAATTGAATGTACGAAAAACAAAATACAAACTTGAAAACAGAGTACTCATAAAACAGAGTCATAAAGGAGATAATAAGCTTCTTGTTTATGAATCCTTTCTCTACTGGTTCTTGCATTCACTGTGTTGGCTGTCTACGAATAATAGCAAATATATACATACCTTCGTGCCTTTCCAAAGATAATTTATCTGGCTTCGACAGCGGTTGAGTTCGAAAAGATTCTGTCTCGAGAAATTTAGCAACAAAGTCTTTAAAAGGCATCCATGCCATTTAAAAAAGCGCAAATTATTTGTGAGGTATATCTGGTCATCAAACACGTCAACATTGCTGAGTTTGAGCAGCATTAGATTACTCATGCTCAAAAAGGACTTGCCATTCACCTGTAATCGCTCTTTAGGCTTGTTAACCATTATACCTATCACTTCATCCTTGCCCTAATAAATAAGAAAAAAATAATATTATGTGTGATTATATAGTTACTCAAAACTATAAAAACTCTGAAGAAAAAAAAACACATTATTACCGTATTGCTTGCCAACACGTGTTGGACATCCTTGAACAACCATAATCTACTCCATTTGCCACAATTTCTAGGATCTTTTTCACGAACAATTTCCCAACCCATGTCTTGTAACAAATTATGCATACCAAGTTTATTATTGTCTGAAATAGATATAAGAGATTTATCAACGAGCTCTTCTATTCCAGTAGTTGTATGTAAATTGCAATTGTCTAGTATTTCTATAACTCGGTCTTTGTTCTTCCCTTTGAAGAAACATGCTGTATGTATGAATATGTCCTTCTCGTTTTGCCCTAGTCCATCGTAACTTATTCGAAGTGGTTTCAAAATTTTTCCTTTTGGACAGTCTTTTAGACTATCTAACGTACTTTTCCAATGCTTCACATCTTTATCACACAAATGGGATCCCAAAACTTCAAGAGCTAATGGAAGCCCATGCACATAATTTACAATATGCACTGAGAGGTTAACATGATCATCCGTGGGGTGTTTGATCTTGAAGGCATTCATACGAAAGAGTTGGAGAGCATCATCATCTTTCAATCCACCAACCTTGTATATATATTTGATTGCATGGCTTTTCAGTACCTGTTCATCTCTTGTTGTAACAATGATCCTACTCTTAGGACCAAACCAATCATGACAAGCCAACTTGTTTAATTGTTCTAATTGATCATCAACATCATCAAGAACAATCAAAACCTTTTTGCTACCTAGACACCTTCTAATCAATTTGATTCCGTCATCAAATTTTGATATACGTATTGTTTGCTTCATAGCCGTAGAAAGAAGTAGTTCTTGTAAAGCAATTACCCCACCACCACTTCCTTCACATTTTTGTCTAACATCGCCAAGAAAGCAGCTAACTTCATAGTCATATTGATATGAAAGCTTATCATATACATATCCAGCAATGGTAGTTTTACCTATTCCCCCCATCCCGCAAATGCCAATGAAGCGTACATCGTCCGATTCTACTTGTAAAAGTGCTTTCATCTCCTCCCAATGATAATCCATTCCAACTACGTACTTTGACCGGTTCCCATCTAAACTTGAGATATGCAATCTACCACAAATGTCTTTAACAATATCTTCCAACAAATTTGCTTCAGGTCTGTCAACAAGAATATTAATTATAGTATAAAGAAGATGAATAATATAATTCTTAATCTGTCGATATAATAATATTGTTATGGCAAACCTAGATGGTACAAAGGTAATTTTTTAAAACAAATTAAAAATGACATGAACATATTTCAATAGGTACGGCAAACTCAAGGGTCCTGAAGAAGCTGATTTTGGATCATGTTAGGAGGAGAGTTCACCCAGTTAAGATAACATAATCTAACCTTAAACACCAAAATATATACATATATATAAAACCTTTTAAATATTGGTACTTTTGAAATTCAAATTTTGGTTAAAAAAAATCCATGTTTGTAATAAATTAAATAGCTAAACGAAAAGATTCATTAGATTAAGTAACTTGTTATATATTTCAAAAAAAAAAGTAACTTGTTATAAAATAGAATAAGTTGAACGGAATATCATGAATAATTAACCAAATCATACAGCAATAAAAAGTGACTGTATAGTTTATAAACAAACATTTGATATATAAAGAAAATATAATTTACCAATCGAAAATGAGTTTATGAACATGCTCTGTTTGGAATGGATTCAATTACTTTAAGAATACAAAAGGATACATAACACCAATATTAAAATAAAAACTCTAGAAATGATTTCTCTTGGATTTTCTAGAAGTGCATTATTTTCCAACAATATTCATGGAACGGAGTGAATACCAATAACAGAGTTATCACAAAGATAATAGGAACACAAAATACAAAGGTTTAATATTAAGAACCTCCCTTTTTTTTTGAACTGCAAATATTATTAGGAGAAACCAAACAACAAACAGGCAGCTTAGAAACAAGCGAAAAGAAAAGAAGACAGAACCCACAAAACAGAGAAAAAGCGAAATATAAACTAAGCAGATGACAACCACTCGAGTTTACAGAACAGAGGCTAGCTGGACAGAGCACGGAGGGGACACAACAGCTCAATGTATGTCCCAGATCAGGCCTTCCCCCTCCATAGCTGATCCCTTTTTAGCTAAGTTATCAGCGAAAGTGTTACTTGCTCTTGAATTGAAAATGACCCGAGTATTACCTAGATAACTCAAGAGACTACGGATGTCATAGATTAAGTTCACATGATTCAAACTGCCAAATCCGTCTGAATTGACCCAAGAGACAGCCACTTTAGAATCACTAACGATATCAATTTCCTTGCCAATAAGACTTGTTGACTCAACGCACAAGGACACGGCCCTATGAATCGCTAAAATTTCAGCATAGTTGGAGTCCAGTACCCCCACGTGATCTGAGAACAAACCCAACACCCTTCCGGTGTTGTCTCTAAGGACTCCTCCAATCCCCGCATTGCTAGGATTTCCCCTAGCCGAACCGTCGACATTAAACTTAAGAACCTCCCTTGACCTTTGAATTATTATTGCATACTTAGAAAAAAAATGCTTTTATTCAGAAATATCCCGTTAGTATTCTGCTTGGGCATTGAAGGCAAAATTGACTTTTACAATATCATAAATAAAATTAATAATTGGAAAATATGAATAGCCACACCTGAATATAAATAGGGGATGTTTCTTCTTAATAAAAGCATTTTATTCCTCTCAGTTCCTCTTCCTTCTCTCATTACCCCTGTCCTTTCTGTCTCCTTATCTTTTCTCTTTGTAGTTGTTTTTTAGGAGTTTAAGTTGGATTTGGAGCGTGGTTACAGTGGATGGAGTTTTGGTTATTGTTTGTTGTTGAAATCAAATGGAAAAAAAAAAAAAAAACCTTGACAGTGGTGGGTCAGTGGGTGATGGAGATCGGGGACGATGGTTGTTATTACAAGGATAATTTTACAATTACCATTGTTAGGTAATTTAGAACACAATTTTCCTACAAATTAATAAAAATTAAGGCCTGCCTATGATTTGACCGTGTTGGGTTGTGAAGCCTGAATCCTATTATATTTAGGATTGGTTCTCTATTCTACTTAGGAGTATTTTATAGTTTTATTTAGGAAAGGATTCCTACTAGCTTTAGACTAGACCTATTATAAATACTCATATAATTCTTATGTGTAGTATGTGCTGCATAGAGAAGAGAGAAAAGAATATTGAGAGCCGTAAGGAGAGAGATAGTGCTTCACTATTGTAAACACCGATTTCATAGTGGAAGTTGAGTGCAGGTGCGCTCCGTGGACGTAGGCTTAAGCTGAACCATGTAAAATCTCGTGTCTCTTATTTTTCTCTTGCTGTGTGATTTGATTGTGCATATTTCCTAAGCAGATACATCCCTAACAACTGGTATCAGAGCCTAGGTTTCAAGGCTTAGGGTGTACTAGGTAGGATCCAGAGTTGAGGATTCTGCAGCACAAGGTTCCAGAGTCCGGAACAGCAGCCGCGCACCTGAAGCGCCGCCGGAGCAGCCACCGCCGGAACAGTAGCCGCTGGAGAAGCCGCCGCCGGCCACGGAGAGTGAGTTGTCACCTCCCATACCATTGGAATCATAAAGTGCCGATCTACAGGTTTCTCTTCTGGGTCGTCGTCAAACGATCACGGGAACGTGGTCAAATCGGCCGACGAAGTTTGAAGGGGAGCCGTTTCGCCGCCCAGTTGCTGCCTGCGATTTGGGCGACACCACCACCACCAAAAGAAGCGGAAGGAGCCGATCTTCAAGATTGTCTTCTGGCCCGTCGTCAACCGAGCACTAGAAAGTCCTCAAATCGGCCGTCGAAATCTTGAAAAACCGAACGGTTATCGTCAGATCTACGCCGATCCGTCGTGAATTTGAGAAAACCGACACCACCATCAGACTCAGCGTGGTGAAATCTTACAGATCCGGTACTTTTCAAGTTGAAACGGAAAGTTTCGGATTTCGGCCGGATTCCGTCCAGGTTTGACTTCTTTCGTTGACCAGCTCAGATTGCTTGCCGTTCTTGGTTTGAGCGGGAGTATGGGGTCCGAGAAGGATACATACAAGATAGAGAAATTCAATGGTACGAATTTCAGCTTTTGGAAGATGCAGATGGAAGATTATCTGTATCAGAAGGATTTGTATCTGCCGATAGTGGAGAAACCGAAGGACGTGTCCGATGAAGATTGGGTGGTCCAACGTAAACCAAAGGATATGACTGATGCGCAGTGGATGGTTTTGGATCGTAAAGCACTGGGAGCAATTCGACTCAGTTTGTCGAAATCAGTCGCCTTTAACATCAAGGGTCAAGAGACCGCAGCAGATCTCATGAAGGCCTTGTCGAATTTATATGAGCAGCCTTCTGCAGCAAGGAAGGTCCATCTGATAAAGAAGCTAGTGAATCTAAAGATGTCAGAAAATCAGAGTTTCAAGGAGCACTTGAACGTGTTCAATGAGGTAACAGATGGGTTAAATTCGGTTTCCATCATATTCGATGATGAGGTGTTGGCAGGCATAATTCTCGGCCAGATGCCAGAGAGTTGGAGTACGACATGTCAATCAATTGCCAACTCGTTCGGAAAAGAAAAGTTAGCCTTCCAACAGGTCGTAGACATGATTATGACCCAGGAGATCAGGATGCGTGAAGAGGGATCGAGGGCATCATCTTCAGCACTGAACATGGAAGGTAGAGAAGGCAGAAACAGGAATCGTAACAGAAATCAACGGGGTAGATCAAAGTCAAGAGGAAGATCCAAGTCCAGGAATCGTCAAGGCAATAATTCGGGTAATCAGCAGCGAAGCAAGAAAGACATCGAGTGTTGGAATTGTGGCAAGATGGGTCACTACTCGAATGAGTGTAGGTCTGCTAAGAAGGACGATGGCAAGCGCGGTGCGAATTGTATTTCAGAGGAGTCAGACGACTGCCTTATCTGCTCATTGGAAGGTAAGACGGAATCTTGGGTGTTAGACTCAGGGGCGTCATTCCATGCCACCTCACATAGGGATTTGTTCGAGAATTACATCTCCGGAAATTTGGGTAAGGTGTATCTTGGTGACGATCAAGCATGCGACATTACAGGGAAAGGAGATGTGAAGATTCAACTGAATGGGTCAGTTTGGAAACTCGACAACTTGAGGCACGTACCGGACTTGAGGAAGAACTTGATCTCCATAGGGCAGTTAGCGTCAGATGGTTATATGACGATTTTCACAGGTGATAAGTGGAAGATCTCGAAAGGAGCTATGACAGTCGCCCAGGGAACTAAGAATGGGTCTCTTTACACGATTACCAATGGGTATAGTTCAGCCGCAGTGGCGGAGGGTAGAGAGGATCCAAATCTGTGGCACCAGAGGTTTGGGCACATGAGTAGTCAAGGGCTGAAGTGTCTGCATTCGAGAGGTAAACTGCCAGGGTTAAAATCCGTTGAAGTTGATTTCTGTGAGAGCTGCATTCTTGGGAAGCAGAAGCGAGTAAGCTTCAAAAGGACCGGAAGAACACCGGTAAAAGAGAAGCAGGAACTAGTGCACACCGATGTTTGGGGTCCAGCTTCAGTCTCATCAACCGGAGGTAAACAATATTTCGTCACGTTCATCGACGATCATTCCAGGAAGGTATGGGTTTACTTCTTACAACACAAGTCTGATGTGTTTGAGGCTTTCAAGAAGTGGAAAGCTATGGTTGAGAATGAGACAGGTTTGAAGATCAAGAAGCTGCGTTCAGACAATGGTGGAGAATATGAAAACAATGAGTTCAAGAAGTTTTGCTATCAAAACGGGATAAAGCTCATAAGGACAGTGCCGGGCACACCGCAGCAGAATGGTATAGCAGAACGGATGAACAGGACATTGACTGAGAGAGCCAGAAGCATGCGCCTACAATCAGGGTTGCCAAAGCAGTTCTGGGCAGAAGCAGTCAATACAGCAGCATACTTGATCAATAGAGGACCATCAAAGCCTTTGGACCTCGCTATACCAGAAGAGATCTGGACTGGGAGAGAGGTAAAACTTTCTCATTTGAAAGTGTTTGGTTGTGTTTCTTATGTACATGTAGGTGATCACTCAAGGAGCAAGTTGGACGCCAAATCAGTGAAGTGCACCTTGGTGGGTTATGGTGAAGACGAGTTTGGTTATAAACTCTGGGATGACCAAAACCGCAAGATGATTAGAAGTAGAGATGTTATCTTCAACGAGAAGGTCATGTACAAGGACAGAAACACAAAGACGTCTGAGCAGGAAGAACCATACTATTTTGGGCCAGAAAATGTATCGGGTGGTGAAGTTGTGGAATGTGGTAGTAATCAGAAAATTGAAGAGCAAGGTGTGCAACCCCAGGTTGAAAATCCTATACCACAGAATGAAGTTCCAACACCACAGAGTCCGATTGGTCAGAGAGTTCTGAATCCGCAAATTGGGAATGCTTTAAGAAGATCCCCACAGGCCTATAGTACACCAAGAAGATCCACTCGCCCATATGTACCAAATAGAAGGTACTTGCATTACTTGTTGCTGACAGATGCAGGAGAACCTGAATGCTATGATGAGGCATGTCAGGGTGAAGATACAAGTAAGTGGAAGCTTGCAATGAAGGATGAGATGAAGTCGCTTGTGTCCAATCAGACTTGGGAGTTAACCGAGTTGCCTGAAGGAAAGAAAGCCCTACAGAACAAGTGGGTATTTCGAATCAAGGAGGAACATGATGGTTCCAAGAGATACAAGGCGAGACTAGTGGTCAAAGGCTTTCAGCAAAAGGAAGGTATTGATTACACCGATATTTTTTCTCCTGTTGTTAAACTAACTACGATCCGGTTAGTGTTGAGCATTGTCGCAGCAAAGGCGTTATATCTTGAGCAGTTGGATGTGAAGACTGCCTTTCTTCATGGAGATTTGGAGGAAGAGATATACATGCAGCAACCAGAGGGGTTTGCGGAACAGGGCCGAGAAAAGATGGTTTGTAGGTTGACAAAGAGCTTGTATGGTTTGAAACAAGCTCCCCGACAGTGGTACAAGAAGTTTGATGGGTTTATGCAAAAGAATGGCTACCTTAGATGCAATGCTGACCATTGTTGCTACTTCAAGAAGGTTAAGTCGAGTTTCATAATACTGCTACTTTATGTTGATGACATGTTAGTAGCTGGTGCAGCTTTGGAAGAGATTAACGACTTGAAGAAGCAACTATCGAATGAGTTCGAGATGAAGGACTTAGGTGCAGCAAAGCAGATCCTTGGAATGAGGATTAGTAGAGGCGAACAGATGGGTATTTTGCAGCTATCTCAGGCAGAGTACATTTGCAAGGTGTTACAAAGATTCAACATGAGCGATGCAAAGCCAGTCAGAACACCATTAGCTAGTCACTTCAGATTGTCCAAGGAGCAGTGTCCAGAGACGGATGAAGAAAAAGACTTCATGGCTAGAGTACCATATGCCTCAGCCATTGGAAGTCTGATGTATGCCATGGTTTGCACGAGACCAGATATTTCCCATGCAGTGGGAGTTGTGAGCAGATACATGTCTAATCCAGGCAAACAACACTGGGAAGCAGTGAAGTGGATCCTAAGGTACCTGCAGGGTACGACAGAAAAGTGTCTAACCTTCAAGAGAGATGAACTCAAGCTGGAAGGTTATGTGGATTCTGATTTTGCTGGAGAGGTGGATAGCAGAAGGAGCACCACCGGTTATGTGTTCACAATGGGGGGTACCGCTATTAGTTGGGTTTCTCAGTTGCAGAAGATAGTGACGATATCTACAACTGAAGCAGAGTATGTGGCTGTGACAGAAGCTAGCAAGGAGCTTATATGGTTACAAGGGTTGTTAGCAGAGTTGGGATTCAAGCAAGTGATAAACGTGTTGCACAGTGATAGTCAGAGTGCGATACACTTGGCCAAGAATTCGGCATTCCATTCTAGGACCAAGCATATAGATCTGCGCTACCACTTTATTCGATCGTTAATCGAAGAAGGAGTATTGAAGTTAGTAAAGATCGCAGGGAGTAAGAATCCAGCTGACATGTTTACCAAGCCAGTCACTACAGAGAAACTGGAGCTGTGCGCAGCTTCAGTAGGTCTTCAAGGTTGAAGACAGAGGAGGATGAGCGCACCGCACCTATCCACTAGTCATCGAAGATGGAAGAAGAAGTCTACTCTAGTTTCAGTCTTCAAGTGGGAGATTGTTGGGTTGTGAAGTCTGAATCCTATTATGTTTAGGATTGGTTCTCTATTCTACTTAGGAGTATTTTATAGTTTTATTTAGGAAAGGATTCCTACTAGCTTTAGACTAGACCTATTATAAATACTCATGTAATTCTTATGTGTAGTATGTGCTTCATAGAGAAGAGAGAAAAGAATATTGAGAGCCGTAAGGAGAGAGATAGTGCTTCACTATTGTAAACACCGATTTCATAGTGGAAGTTGAGTGCAGGTGCGCTCCGTGGACGTAGGCTTAAGCTGAACCACGTAAAATCTCGTGTCTCTTATTTTTCTCTTGCTGTGTGATTTGATTGTGCATATTTCCTAAGCAGATACATCCCTAACAGACCGGAGGACCGGCCTCCTCCCATTGGTTTAACTAGAAGGAGGCCAAAAACCTCGTCCAAACCAGAAAGGAAGAAGGCTTCTTTAATTTATTTTTAATTTAATAAACAAAATATTGAAGGAAGACCTGTACTCTTAACAAAATAATCTGTGTTTGCTGAGACGGAGTGAGATCCTCCGATTCTGGGTTCGATTGTGGGGGTTTGATGTTTTTTTGACCCAGTTTTTCATTTGAAGGGGTATTTTTGTTTTTGATAAAGAAATGGATCTGGTCGACCATCTAAATGTTTCATTAATCAAAATTATACCTAGCTCTAAATCTCAACAGAGCTAGTTGGAAATTATAATGTTTAATTGAGAAATCTATCGAATATATAAAGGGGAGAGAATTCATGATACCTGCCCCGAATGGGATCTCCAACAGTATTGGCAACTCGTTTTAAAGCATCTCTCCACCTTTTAACCTTTTTATTGTCATGATTTTTTTGATGTTTGTGGAAGGCTTTCTTGAATTCTCCTCGTTGTTTTCGTACATCGGACGCCTCTACATCATAGAAGACTGGAATAACAGTATGATTCATTGTGTCCACGCACTCGACAATCTTTGTAAGTTCTTCCAAGCACCATGTAGAAGAAGCATAATCCTTGGAAAATATGACAATCGAGAACCTCGATTCTTCGATTGCTTTTCTGAGTTCGGGTGAAATTTCTGTGCCTCTCTCAAGTCTTTCATCATCCTTAAATGTGATGATGCCCTTCCGATCTAAAGCAGCATATAGATGGTCAGTGAAGTTGTTCCGATTATCCTCACCTCTAAAACTCAAGAACACATCGTATGTCCACCGGCAACTGCAGCCTCCATAAGCAGAGGAAGAAGAAGAAGAAGAAGAAGAAGAAGAAGCTTCCATTGAATATTGATACAAACAGTCACTAGCTTGTTTGTTTAATCCTTACATTAGCAAAGACAAAGCTATATCAAAGGATTAATATATATATATATATATATATATATATGTTATGGATTTGAACCGATGATCGCGGAAGCGTCATGCCTAATATACACCCGTAACTCATAGCAATTAATAACGTCAATAGCAGAAAAATAAGATGAGAGAAAATAAACCAATCACAACATAAGATATACGTGGAAAACCCAAATCGGGTAAAAAACCACGGGCCGTCAGGACGACAGAGAAAATTCCACTATATGATAAATTGTTACAACCATATACTCCAGGATTCTCTCTCACACCTTAACCCCAAACCATGCTCACAACACTCACAAGATCCTCACCAAGAACCCCTCAATATCCCCTAGGTCTCCCCTGAATATCACCCACAGATCTCTAACTTGATCCACTGATATTCCCTTAGATCCCTCCCCAGATATTCTCTTGGGTTTCTCACCCGGATCTCACAACTCTCTGATGTTACATGGTGTTTCCTTTGACTCCATTCCAAATAACCTAATTACAAGGTCTATTTATACTAGCTATAGGAGTTTAAGATAAAAGGAAATCGTACTCCTAAACATACAAAAATTACTTGTTCCACATAAATACTATTTCCTATTTATGACAAGTCTTCTTGTAAGTAGAAATCTTTTCCTTCAAGCATAAGACTTTCCTATTCTTCATGAAGACAAACTCTTTTTTCCTTTTCCAATAAGCACAAGAACTTTCCAGAAGAAAACATTTCCTTTTTTCGCGCAACATTCATGATCTGGGCAAAATCCGCTATTATCGCGGTCTAGGTCGCAGCGTGCACCCCGCTCCCTACACCGCGGAAAAACCACTAAAGTCCACCGCTCAGAATACCGCGATTGGTGCCTTTGCCTCCACCGCGGTCTGCACCGCGCTATACATACTGGAATTGACCGCTCCCTGTGCCGCGATCCATGCGCTTGTCCGCATCGTGGTCCACGCTGCGGTTCTTCCAGAATCCGTTTCTTCAGTTCTTCTTCGGCCTTCAAGCTCCCTCAAACACCAAATATAACTTCCAAACGTATCCCACGTCTCCAGAAAGTTCCAACATCAGTTGAGTCTCGTTTGGTTCACATTTGGGTTCACTTGAGAATACAAGCCAAAACCTAACAATTCTCCCCTTTGGCTTGAGTTCTCAAGTCCTTTGTCCACAACCACAATTCTCCATACCGAGAATCACCATACCCCACCACAAGGTATAACCACTTAGGAACGAACCATCCTAAGATTTTTTTTCTTTCTATTTTTGTGTTCGTTGTTCCGGCACCATGTCGAAAATAACCTGCTGAAATTGTGGTGCAACTCTTCACGTCATATTACTAGGGAGTTCGTCAGCCATCGACATCTTTGTCCACCATACACCTTGCATCACCTTCTGACCAATGCCTTGTGCACAATTATGGACCACTAGCAGCAACATATCCCTTCCATGGCCAGTGGGGAAAACTGCCAAAAGGATAACCATGTCATTACACCACCCAACCCTGTGAAAGACCTTTTGTCCTTGCATTACATACCTGGTGAAAGACTTGCTACTAGAACCGGGAGTGCTTTGCCGGATAAGCCCCACACCACCACCAGAGACTTCGAGCGTTCCTCCTCCTTCCTTTTTTTTTATTATCGCATTCAGGAGTTTTTTTTAATCGCCTTGTGTAACCCAGATTGGACCTCCATGACTTGTACCTGCCACCACAAGCCAAAATTCTCCTCCATCTATATTCTCCTTTTCATCAAACCCTACAGAGTTCGAAACCGTTTTCAAAACGTATCTCCATTGCTAAACCAAAATTAGGCAACCATCATCATCATCCAATACTACCAAGTCCTCCATACGATCTCCCGTAAAGACTTGAAAAAACGCCATCGCTAAACCATGAGGCTTTGATACCAATTGTTAGGGATTTGAACCGATGATCGCGGAAGCGTCATGCCTAATATACGCCCATAACTCATAGCAATTAATAACGTCAATAGCAGAAAAATAAGATGAGAGAAAATAAACCAATCACAACACAAGATATACGTGGAAAACCCAAATAGGGTAAAAAACCACGGGTCGTCAGGACGACAGAGAAAATTCCACTATATAATAAATTGTTACAACCATATACTCCAAGATTCTCTCTCACACCTTAACCCCAAACCATGCTCACAACGCTCACAAGATCCTCACCAAGAACCCCTCAATATCCCCTAGGTCTCCCCTGAATATCACCCACGGATCTCTAACTTGATCCACTGATATTCCCTTAGATCCCTCCCCGGATATTCCCTTGGGTCTCTCACCCGGATCTCACAACTCTCTGATGTTACATGGTGTTTCCTTTGACTCCATTCCAAATAACCTAATTACAAGGTCTATTTATACTAGCTATAGGGAGTTTAAGATAAAAGGAAATCCTACTCCTAAACATACAAGAATTACTTGTTCCACATAAATGCCATTTCCTATTTATGACAAGTCTTCTTGTAAGTAGAAATCTTTTCCTTCAAGCATAAGACTTTCCTATTCTTCATGAAGACAAATTCTTTTTCCTTTTCCAATAAGCACAAGAACTTTCCAAAAAGAAAACCTTTCCTTTTTTCGCGCAACATTCATGATCTGGGCAAAATCCGCTATTATCGCGGTCTAGGTCTCGGTGTGCACCCCGCTCCCTACACCGTGGAAAAGCCACTGAAGTCCACCGCTCAGAATACCGCGGTTGGTGCCTTTGCCTCCGCCGCGGTCTGCACCGCGCTATACATACTGGAATTGACCGCTCCCTGTGCCGCGATCCATGCGCTTGTCCGTATCGCGGTCCATGCCGCGGTTCTTCCAGAATCCGTTTCTTCAGTTCTTCTTTGGTCTTCAAGCTCCCTCAAACACCAACTATAACTTCCAAACGTATCCCACGTCTCCAGAAAGTTTCAACATCAGTTGAGTCTCGTTTGGTTCACATTTGAGTTCACTTAAGAATACGAGCCAAAACCTAACAATATATAGTTTAAGAGCAACTCCAATCGGTGCGGCAAAGCATCAATTTGGAGCAAAATTGTTCACCATCCAGTGCGCAATACCTTGCGCTACTTTGCATGTGTCAACTAACTCTGGTGCAAGATGTTAATTTGCGCTACTTTGCCTTTTGACCTTTTTTTACTCCCTAAAGTTTTACTTAATCACAATTTGACCCATATTTAATATTTTATTTTAATTATATCTCTTATTTAAAAGTTTAATTTAATTAAAGTTGAACCCTTATTCAATCAAATTTATTCTAGTTGCATCCTTTTTATTATTTAATAATTTTGTTTAATTTATATTTAATTTAATTTAATTATTATTTATATTAAATAATATTTATATTTATATAAATGATATACTTCATTTATATCATGATTGCACTGCACCCAATTAATTGCACCACTCGACTTACATAACTTAATAGCTAAGCAAACCGAAGAAATGGGAAACCCACTTGTGATGAAGTCAAGAAAGTGGTGAGAGGCTGTGCATTAGTTGGGAGTTTATTGTGTGTATAACACATACGGTAAAATCCACATATTATAACATGCTTCTGATTGTAATAACTTGAATTAACTGTATATACTGTACATGAAAAACAGTCACTAGCTTGTTTGTTTAAGCCTTACATTAGCAACGACAAAGCTATATCAATTCAAGGGTTAATATATAGGCATATAGCTTGTTTGTCCCACTTCATGAAGACAACAAAAAATTTCCAGCTATATCAATTCAAGGGTTAATATAGGCATATAGCTTGTTTGTTCCACTTCCAGGAGGAAAACACAAAATTTCAAAGAAATTTTCAAACCTTGCATTTTCCAGGAATTTCCTGTGGAGATAAAAGACCCATCAATAAACGCAAATCAAAAGAAATTTCTTTTTGGGTCACCAAGTTTTGAGAATGTAATCATTAGTAAATTCAGCGGTGTTGGAAAAAACGGTCTCGGCGGTGGTCGAGACGCTGGACGGACTCTGACTGTCCCGATTACGGCCAATTCGGCCAGATTAGATAACCAAATAAAATCAACCGAGTTGGTTGATTTTTTGGCTGCCGATTTATCGGGCTAGGTAGGGTCAAAGTCGTTGACCTGTCTAGCCGAATTTTTGTTTTTTTTTAATTTAATTTAAAAAAGTGCCTTTTACAGCCCTATATCAAAAAGTCTAAAACCAAACATCAATGCTTTGCCTCTCCAATCTATCGTCGCCGACCACAACCACCTCTCCTCTCCACCAAACATAGTCGGTTGTCGTCGACTCGTTGGCATCTGGTCTGACACAACCTTCTCTCTCACTCTCTGTCTCAAATGGTTGATACTTGATAGTCAAGAAATAAACCATTAACAGTAATGCTCTTTGTTTTAATTGTATTTTATGAAGTTTTGTTTATAAATTTGATGAAATTTCGATCTTGATATGTTAGAAAGAGAATATTACACTCATTTTAAAGATGAGACATTTTTAATGATATAATTTTTTCTTTAATAAAATTTATAAATTAAAATTTATTATATATTAATTGAATTTAATGAAAAAGGTAAAAGGATATAAATGAAATAAAAAATATTAAAAAGAAAATTTAGAGTATAAGATTTGGATTAATCTTAGAAACTCAAAAAAAAAAATTCTTGAAGACATAATTTTAGAGTATGTGTGAGCAACTCATACTCTAAAATTTTTTAAAGACATGAATTTAGAGTACCTGATAGGAGAGAATAGCTCAATTACTTTTGTTACTGAAAAGGCCTTGGGTTGTTGTGTCTCTGTAGTCTGTATACATATGTCTTGACTCTTGAGAGGGTTTAATTTTCTCATGTTCTTCATCCAAATATTTTTAAATAGCAATTAATCAAGTAGTGTCATTTTCCAATATTTCCCCAAACTAGAGTACCTGAAAGAGAATTCATAAATCGTTTACAGACCATGCAGCTGGAAAGGAAATAGACAAGGGGCCAGGGGAGTAATCTCCTACAGCAGGCTCACCCGAAACAACTCTACAAATTGACCTAGACTTGACTTGACTATTTGACTACTACACTTAAAAGAAACGACTACGTTTTAGACATGAGCCCTAACTCCATCATTCCATCTTCACTAATTCACTCGTCATCATAACATTATTAGTAGGAAAAAAAAAATTACAAATAAAAAAAAGTCTGCCAGCCTGGACACTAGGTGTTGGTTTGACATCCTATATGGAAGCGTTTGGTATGGTGATGGGCGTTGATCTGCCGTCCTATGAAGGGGTGTTTGGTATGGGGATGAGAAAAGTCGGGACATGACAGTTATTTCGTATTGTGTTTAAAATATTTGGGACAGAACTGTGGACTATACAGTTATACGTTTAGTATGACTGAGACATGACGAGATAAGATGTTTAAATGATCAGAATGTCCTTCTTGTCATGTCTAATGTTTGTTACCATATAATAATAACATATGAGATATGGTAAGTCAATATTTATTTGATTTATATTTATTTATATTTATATTTGTATTCATTTATTAAAAAAATGAAAACAAAATTAAAATTTCAACCATTCACAATATGGGATTGTGAATCTCGTGAAGATTTGTTTAGGATATATGGGAATCTCAATTCAAAATACAAGATAGTTTAGGAGATTTGGGAATCTCCATTCACAATATTTTAAAGAAAATATAAGGAGGAGATTATTTTTTTCAAAAAAGAAATTATTTTTCAAAAAAGAAATTATTTTGGTGGAGATCTTCAATTCTCGGTCTTCTTCTCCTCAAGAATCATCAACAAACTCAATTAAGAATTTTTTTTAAAAAGAAACAAATAAAGTTTTTTTTTAAAGATCTGATACTAGATCTCAATGATTTTCATCTTCGATATTGAACATCATTTTTTTTCCTCTCAAATCATCATCATCGGTTAAAGAAAGGAAATTAAAAAAAAAAAAAAAATCCAAATCTTCATTTTATTCTTCTTCAACCATAGTTAGGACCATTTTGTTTATTCTCAATCATCTAGGGGTGCATACGGTTCAGTTTCGGGACACTTTCGGTTTAAAACCGTCGGTTTCAATTCCATGGGCACCTCAAACCCAAACTGTAACCGCCCCTAACCGGTTTGGTTTCGGTTTTGAACCGCCGGTTAGACGGTTCGGTTTCGGTCTGGTTTCGGGCGGTATTTTTTTTTACGTCCACATGGCATATTTCTATTGGTCTAAATTTTTTTTAATATATAAACCTGCTAAAACCGTCTTAAACTGGCTGTTTAACTGACAGTTTTAGACGGTTTTTTGACACCCCTAACTGTAACCGAACTGGCTCGAAACCGATTGGAACCGGTTTCGATTATGGTTTCGGTTTGGAACCCACGGTTTAACTGAACCGTGGGCACCTCTACAATCAGCATCGACATCAACGGCTTCTTCTTAACAAACCAACACAAAATCAACAGAAAAATCACAAACGAAAACTTAAATCTTTGCTCCTTGCAGGCGACCAAGCAACGATTGAGAGGGAGAGAGACTGAGTATTGGTTGAGAGAAATGGGAGAGAGAGAGACAAGTGTGAGAGACCGAGGGGGAAATGGCTTCGAGTTTTATTTTATATTTGATATTTTTTGTAATTTTTATAATTTTTAGAAGTATTAAGAGTAAAAGAGTCTTTTTGAGACTTGTTCCATGCATGGGAGACAAGTCTTGTATGGAACAAGTTTGGCCGAGAATTTGGGATGGGATAATGTTTTTATGTTTTTTATCCTACGTTGTCCCGTCCTGTTCCGTCTCATGCTTAAAACGGACCAAATGTAGGACAAGAGAAAGTTGTCTCATGATGTCTCGTCCCGTCCCGCGTACCAAACTCACCCTTAGACCTAACGTTTCGTAGAACACTGAAATTCAGGAATCTGATGAATATTGGAAATTCAGGAATATGTTGAATATTGCTACAAAATAGTCACGGGACTGGTTTCTACGAGAAAAACTTGGGTGCAACCAATGCACCGCTTTAGAATCTGATGGCATATCATCCAGTAAAGTTGAAATTTTTTTCTGCATTTTCTCGCCGGCCATTTTTGAGCCGACTTTCCTTGTCTCTCTTTGTCCCCACCTAGAGGTGTCCATGGTTTGGTTAAACCGGCGGTTAAAAACCGAAATCGAAATTGGAAAACCGAAACCGAAATCGGTTCATTGAAACCGGTTCATTGAAACCGGTTCGGTTTCGGTTTAGCCCTTGGAAAAACCGCCCAAAACCGGCGGTTTACATATATTAAAAAAAAACCAATCAGCAGTTGACAAGTATCACTCAATTTGAAAAAACAAAACAAAAGTTGACCGTTGGGTTGGACCGTTGGAGAGCAACGGTTAAAATGTTTAATATATATTTATATAGATATATATCACCCAATGACAGGTCGACACGTGTCACTAAAATTGTGAAAAAAATTGAAATTGTGACAATGTGACCGTTCTGACCATTTTCACCTCTTCTGACTTCCTCCAACGGACAAACACAAATTGTTTTTATATATAATTTTATTTTAATTGCAAATATGCCCCTCCACCTAAATTCTATAAATACCACCCCATACTTCATTCTTTTTCACACTTCAATACTTCATTCTTCTCTCATTCTCTCTCAAATCTCAATCTAAAATTTTCAATTCTCTCTACATTCAACATTTTTATTTTATTTTCATTTCTCATATAAATTAATAAATATATATTTCTTTTATTTTTTACAAGCATCTGTTATATTTACTTACAATTATCAATTTTTTTACTATTAGTATTTAATTATTTATAATTTATTTTTTAATGGCAAGTGGGGGAGACAATTCAAGTCTAAGAAATTTGGACAGAGGAAAGGGTCCATTGCAAGATTTGTTGGAACACGAAGGTGATGATGTCAATTACAATGACCGAATTTACCATGAGTTCCTTCAAAGAGAATTTGGATCCGATCTCTCTCCTAATTCTAATTCCCCTCTAATAATTTCTGAGCCAAATCTCAATACCCCCACTAGTAATGAAAATATATCTACCCCTTCTACCATGCCACCCTCTTCAGATGATTTTTAGGCAGATGAAGAAGAACAGCCGTTGAAGTCCGGTCTGTTCAAAACTCATATGAAGAAAACTGAGTTAGATGACGGAACGATCAAAATCAAGTGCAACTACTGCCCCAAAACATACAAGACCAGTAAAAACTTCGGATATGGCACGTACTAGGCTCATATTAGGAAATATCATCCGTCCGAAATGGTGAAGGCTAGTAACCAAGCCCAAATCTCCAGGTACGGAACTCCTAACAATCAATTATTTCATTATACGTCTGAAAAAAATAAGGAAGAATTAGCAGTAATGGCTGCAGTAGAACACTTACCTTTTAGTTTTGGTGAGAAAGTTGGTTTTGTTAATTATTGTCAAAATGCATTAAATCCTGCAATGCAACGTGTTCCTAGAGTCACTCTCACACGTGCACTGTTTTCCATTTACAAAAAAGAAAAACACAAATTGAAATCATTTTTTTTATCAATTTGAAGGTCGCGTTTCAGTATGTGCCGACATATGGACCGATAATATTGGTAGCCACCATTACATAGGTGTGACACGTCATTATATTGATAATGATTGGGTCATGCAAAAAAGAATTATTGCATTTCGTGTTTTCGATGAATCACATACAGCTGTAAATATTTTTCGACACCTTAAAATTATTTTTGAAGAGTTTCATATCCAAAACAAAATTTTTGCAATTGGTTTTGATAATGCTGCAAGCAATACCCTATCTATTTCTATGTTAAAGGAATTGTGCAATCCTTATTTTGCTGGGTAAATTATTTCATCAAAGATGTGCATGCCATGTTTTAAATTTGTGTGTTCAAGCTGGATTACAAATTCTTTCTATTTATATCAGACCAATTAGAGATAGTATTAACTATATCTGGAAGCATAACAAAATCCAGAAACATAACAAAATCCAGAAACAATGGTTGAGATTTTACTTTCAAAATAGTAGGCGTCCCATTAAATTTTTTCGGGACATTAGTACACGTTGGAATTCTACTTATAAGTTGCTTAGTGAAAGTGTTGAATATAAGGAATTATTAGTTTCTTTTATTACTTATAATGTTCCTTCAATTTCTCTTCAATTGAAGCATTGAGACGTATGTATAAAAATTCTTGAATTGTTACGTGTTCTTAATGATGCTACCAATGCTTTATCTGGTGTTTACTATCCCACAACTCATTTATTTTTATTCAAAGTGTTAATATTATCCGTGCAATCATTAAGTGTGAATTAGATATTCAATTGAGTCAATGTGTTGCTGCAATGAAAACAAAATGGCTAAATTATTTACTTGCTTGCATCATGTTTTGATCCACGCTTTAAATTAGAATGTTTGCAGGATTATTTAACTCATTACTACAATAGTTTAGGAATAGAAGTTGATATTCTTAATTATTGTAATTCTGTTAAGACTTTGCTATATGAATTATATGATGAATATCTTAAAATATATGGTCCGTCTTTGAACATTTCGGTTTCACAACCACAACCCACATCTGATGGTACTACTTCTTCCTCAAGATTTAAATTAAAGGGTTTAGGGGATCGATTGTATTCCGATAGAGCCAAAATATTACGAACATCTTCTTCATCCTCATTTGGCTCAATTTCTGAGCTTGACCAGTATTTACAAACCAATCATGAATTTTTAGAAGATAGTGAATTTAGTATCCAGGTTTGGTGGAAGGATCATGAAAAAGTATTTCCAATTTTAGCTATTATTGCCAAACAAATTCTTGGAACACTGGTTTCTACTGTTGCTGTGGAACAAGAATTTAGTGCATGTGGAAATATTTTGGAACCAAGACGGTCGGTTCTGTGTCCATAATCACTTGAAGCCCAAGCGTGTGTTGATGATTGGACAAAGGCAAAATTCAGACAACAAGAACTCGAGCCGGAGATAGTGAATGATTTCTTCGAAGATGACCAAACCACGGAAACGGAAGGCAGCGAATAGAATCCATTCCAACTTCCAACCTCCAACACCGAGCATCTAATTAAAGGTAAAAGAACTACGTAGCCTTTGATTCCTCTGCATTGGTGGGGGATACGTAGGCAACTTAATTGTGGTCAAAATTAAGTGCAAGACCAATATATATATATATATATATATATATTCATTCAATTGTAAATTTTTATTTATTAATCAATGTCAATTTCTTTTAGTTTACACATTGATTGTAAAATACTTTAACAGTTCAATTATATATTGAGATAATTGTAATATTTTATTGAATATTTAATATGAATATCGAATACAGTAGACTAATAGAGTGATAGACCTTATCTTATAAATGATGTTTGATTACAAATAAAAATGTTTGTGCAAATTTTTATATTTAAGCTTTGTCAAATTTTAATTAGTATTAATTAGACTATAGTAGTATAGTTGTTATATGTTAAGTTTGATTAATTTGATATGTATTTGAAATTGAAAAAAAAGTTAAAACTTTTTCCAATTTTTTATATGTATTTTGAAATTAAAAAAAAAGTATAAACTTTGATATTTAAAAAACAAATCGAAAAAAAATCCAAAAACCAAAAAAAATAAAATAAAAAAATGGACGAAACTGGAACCGAACCAGAACCGGCCGGTTTTGTAACCGAAACCGAATTCAAACCGCCAAACCGGCGGTTAAAAACCGACCATAAACTGAAATTTTCCGGTTCGGTTTCGAACCGAAACCGGCCCGAACCGGAACCGTGGACAGCACTATCCCCACCCCCACATCTCGATATCAACTTACAGTCCTCGCTGTATTCTGGTGACAGTCTTCTTTTCCTGTCATCGCAATCCTTCTGGGTTTTTTTTTTCTAGCCCAAACCAATTATTACTGCAATTCATACCAGATCCCGTGAAGTTGGATTTACATTTCTCAGGCTGGGTCTCTGCAAAGAGGACTTGGATGACAATGATGTTGACGGAAATTGATGAAAAGTCAACGCTGGTTTATGACTGTTCATCATCATCATCCCCAACAATAAGGACGAAGCCATAAGAACTGCAGGAATTTTCGATTTCAACAACTTGAGAGTTTTAATTATGACGGCCTCAAAAGGAGTCCTTTTTGAGCTCAACGTTGTGGGTTGCGCTTCAGAATCGAGAGAGGCTGCAACATTGTTCTCGATTGTTGCTTTAGTCGATTTTGGCGATAAAGCTTTCAATTTTAAAGCATGAGAAATTGGAGGCTGTCCTAAATTTGACAGATTTGAATCGACAGAGGTTGCTATGATGGTTTTGAATGCTCTTTGACGACAACAACGACATATTTTCGATTAATTTTGAAGTAGTTTCCATGACAAGAGACATTTTCTTTTTCTAAATTAGGGTTTATGTGAGACGAAAAAGATCGACAGACTTATATAAGAGGAAATTATCAAGATTAAACTTATAAAGTTATGAAATTCAGTTTTTAGACTGAATTTTGATCTCTTCTAAGTGCCTCAATTTTGGCTCACGACCAGTCGACCACCTCCATTTTATCAACAAGATGGAAGATTATTTGCATACATTTTTCTCCACTCTTGGTACCATTTCTTTTATTAAAATGATTCTAAGATCAGAAGTCCCGCCACTGATATCCTGCTGCTAGATTGATCAAAGACATCTTCAGACTCAAAATCGACCTTGATTGTTGTCTATTATTTCTCAGGACTTTGATCGAACAGCTGAAAGAGAAGGTGAAGGATTTTGAACTATTGTTTCGTACACAACTATACATGAGCTGAAAAGGCGACTGTCACCGAAATACAGCGAGGACCGTAAGTTGATGTTGAGAAGTGGGTGGGGACGAAGAGAGACAAGGAAAGTCGGCTCGAAAAAGGCCGGAAAAAAAATGCAGGAAAAAAAATTTACTTAATGACCCAAGTTGCACCCAAGTTTTACTCCTTTTAATTTGGTGTTTCACGTGACTCCCTTTTATTATTCATTATTCTTTATTGTGGGGGCCTAAGGAGAGCCTGCTAGTAAATATTTTTTGGGATATTAATGTTTTCTATTCTGACTTTTAAGGAATTAGTAATTTTACACCATCTTCTTTTTTTTATCTGCCGATTTACCCCTTTTGTTAAGTTTTGTTAATACTGTACTTTCGGTTAAAATACTATTTTCCTCTTATATTAAATATTATAAATAAAAAAAAACATTTAAAAGTAGAGACTTTCTCTTTACAATCTTTTTTTTTTCTTTTCACACTCATTTTCTAAATACACATGATTCGTTCCTAGGACGATGATATTGCTGTCTTCTGTTTTGCGGGTAAATGCTTTGTTCGTGGGTTGCTCTATTTTGTGGGTGTTTGGTCTTGGAGCAGAATGCTGTTAGACTATGTTTTGCTTTTCTTGTTGTGGCTTTTGTCTTGTTTCTTGTTGGTTTGGGTCAGCCCAGAATTGCTTTTTGGCTTTAATGAAAGTTAACATTATTAAAAAAAAAACTTAAATTTTAAAAAATTCTGAAAATACTTCATTTTTTCTCTAAATTATCCTTTTTACTTTTAACACACTATCATAAAAACCTAATTTTTTTAAAAATCAATTTATTTCAAATTTATATATTTTTTAACTGAATATTGAAATGGACAATTTTTTTTTCTTCATTTCACTTTTACAACTTTTTAAAGAGTCAACACTTAATTGGGCCTGAAACAAGGATAAATCAACATATAAAAAAATTGAAGATCGGAGATGGTGATTGGTGAATGAAATAAGAGGTTTTGATGCTTAGGTGGATTGAAAATTAAGATTGAAATGCTAACACAATAAAATAAAAATAACAAAAACTAGAATTGAATGAAAAAAAATGATAAACCCTAAACCTCCGTTAAAAGTTTTGGGTATTTAGAAACCCTAGAATTTGAAAACTAAGAATTGGCAAAAGGAAATTTTGAAAACAATGAAATCGAAGATTCATAGGGAGAGTAATGAAATGTGGTAGTGGAGACATGGAAAGGTTTCAGGGATTGCTGAGGTAGAGTAGGGCGAGAAAGAGATTGGATTTCAATCAGAGTTGGAGGGTGTTCCTCCATAAAAAAAGTATGTGTTTTTACTTTTAAAAAAAAGGTCAGTTTTTTTATTGATGGTGCTTGGTGGTGGTAACATCGGAGTTTAACAAAATTGTTATGTAATGTATTTAGATTTTTTTTATACTTGTTAGTAATTTTGATTTGGATAAAATTGTCATATAATTAAAAATTTTAAAATAGAGTGTATAAAGATATTTAATGGATTGCAAACAATATCTCTCAAATATTTGTTAAGTTTAAAATGGAGTGTATAGAGGAATTTAATTGATTACAAACAGGCTCGACTCGCGAACCTGTATACGTGTGTACTTGTAAATATGCTTTTAAAATTTTAAAATTGAGTGTATAGAGATATTTAATGGATTGCAAACAGGCTTGCGCACCCCTTTTGTTAAGTTTTGTTAATTTTTTTAGTTAAAATACTATTTTACCCTTCTATTAAATATTATAAATAACAAAAAAAAACATTTAAAAGTAATAACAAATAAAAACAGAATTTAAAAAGAAAAATTAAATAAATGGATTTGGTGAGATCCATATTGGATCTACATCGTCCATCATCTCAAATGAACGTTGAAGATCCATTTTGGGATCTCACAAAATCCAAAGATAAAAAAAAAATAGACATGAACGATGAAGATCCATCCAAACTATCCACAAATGTATAGAACGAATTTTTTTTTCAAAAAACCTTTATAAAAAAAAAGATTTCAAAAAACCTTTCTCAAAAAAATTTAAAAACAAAAAGTCAAAAATATTTGGGGTTTTATCTTTTGGGTTCCTATTTTTTCACGAATTATGACCTTTTAACTCTTTCCATTTTTCACATGTGTGGTCCCTGTGTATTTAAAAACCCATCAATTTTGTCTTTTTATGAGTTAACCTTTAGTCAAATTAAATGGTTTGAATTGTATTTTTGTCTTTAAACAAAAAAAGAAGCCACATGTCAACTCTAATATATATATATATATATATATATATATTAATATCATGTAAAACAATAATAACAAAACCTATAAATAGATGGACAGTGAGATCTATAGATGTAATTTTTTTTAAAAAAAATAGGTAGATTGATCTCCACCGTCCATTTCAGATATGAGTGGTGGTGATCGAATTGCAAAAAAAAAAAACCAAGAAAAAAAAAACAAAAGCAAGATCCAACATCCATCTATCTTTTGAAGTTTTTATTCAAAATTTTATTCCTTTTTTATTTCAATTTTTTTTTAAGTTTTGAAGAGATCTTGGAAATCCAGATCTCTTCAAACAACAACAATTTTTTAAAAAAAAACTTTTGAAGATATTGTTATTGGTAAAATCTGGAAGGATGACAAATCAGCATGATCATTAGGGTTCACGGAGATTGGAAGAGCCATATCACCAAAAGTCAACTAGACTGAATCAACCAGAGTTGACTAAAGATGACTTCACAATACCCGGTTAGGGTTACCTAAATGGTTGGGTGGAAACAACTCAAACAAGGTAATTAGATTGACCAAGTAAAGATGACCCGGTCGGGATTATTAAAATGGTCGAGTCAAGGCCTCTGGTCGGGATCAAGTAATCCGATTGGGGAGAATAAGGTTTGGTCAGGTCTGGTAAATGGTCGGTTGAGCAACACATGGACAACACTGAATTCAATTCAATCACGACTCAAATACATAAAGAAAGAGTCTTACTCAAATAAGTTGTCACGAAGCACACTCTGATAAGGAAACAAGCTTCCTTAGAGATATCAGAATCTAGATTAGGCAAGAGATTTAATACAGAAAACACGCAGAACAGGAAAGAGGGTTACAACGACTCCTACAATTCAAAGTCTCATTAAAACTCAGCAACTTTCCTTACTTGTGTGTTAAGAATTAGGGTTCTGTACATATATAAATAAACCCTAACAATGTAATCATGAGAGTTAGTGAAAAATTTACGTAAAGAGAGAGCAAGAGTGTGTAATCGTTGAACTTATAGTGAATTTTTCTTCTCGCCGTCACATGCAACAGTGGACGTTTCTCCAACCCGAGGTTTTACCAGTAAAATCTGTGCTTGCGTGCTCTTTTTCTTATTCTTATCCATAATATTATTGTCAACTCACAATAACCTGTTAGACTGTCTGACCAACTTTAACTAATACAAAATATCATCGTCAACAATTGACTCTAGAAGGAAGGGGGTTAATACAAAACCTAAGAGAATTTTTGTGACAGTAACATGGCGAAAAATAGAGATGGAAGTCAATCATCGCATAACATTGGTACCCCACTTGGTGTTAATAACCCAGGTCTTGTTAACGTCAGTATCGATGGGAGAAGCCTTCCCTCCATAACTCCAACCTCAACCGGTCCAGCTGCGGTAACCTCCACGGATATTCCCTCAGGAATTATCCCAGACGCGTTCCAGTAGGTCTAAAAGTCCATGTGGAGAATCATTGAAGACGTCGCGAGATAGAGAATCAACATAACGGCGACTGAGAATCTAACTGCACCGTATCAGCTATCCACGTATGTGGTAGCCTAGGACCCCAAGGTACGATCAGAGATAGTAGCTGCAACCGAGCGCGCCCTGTAAAACTGGCAAAGATAGGGCGGATCGTCAAAAAAGAAGTGAACTAGTCTCAAAGAAGAAATGACCGCCAAGATAACTAGAGATATGTGAGGCACCAAGAAAGGAGACAGCCAAGACGCATGCGAGTACATGGAATCTAGTCTACAAGGAGATGCAGAATGATACGATGGAGAAAGACCATAATATACTAGGGAAGACAGGTATGACCATTATAGGAAGAGGTCTCGATCGGCCCCAACTAATGAGGAAGCACCATCTAGAGAACGTTGAGAAGCCACCCCTACAATCAAATACAACTTTCATAAGACCCAGGTCACAGGACAGATATGCAGGGACCCTTATGGGCTCACTATCAGTTAGAAGTTTGATGAGAACGGGGAACCAGAGGGTGAGCGAGAAATCTTGTTAAAAAGGATAGAGGCTCTAGAGCGAAGGCAGAGTCGCGGGAATCTATTAATCTGTAACTCTGGCCTTCCATTCGCCTACCCCATAAGACAAACCCGCTTTTAGAAGAAGTTCAGGATGCCCCATGTGGAGCATTTTAAGGCAAACATTGACCCTCAAGAGCACGTCAGGAGATACTAGAGTGCGATGACATAGTATGACTATGACGACGCACTCATGTGCTAGATGTTCCCTCAGACATTAGGATATCAAGGGTCCAGATGGTTCGGTGGCCTTACTGGTGGATCAATCATGAACTTCGAAGAACTAATACAAGCCTTCACCAAGCAATTCATGGGAAACATTCAGAGAAGGAAGTCGACATTCATTCTTTCAACCTTGAAACAAAGAAATGATGAGAAATTGAAAGACTACCTGACCAGATTCTCTCAAGAAGTATCGGTGGTACAGGATCTCAATGATAATCCTGAAATTTTGGCCTTTATAAACAGTTTGCAACATAGCCAACTATCGCTCGAACTAAGATAGAAAGGATCAACCACTTACGCGTACTTGATAGATGACGTGAGGGGATATGTGATGGCAGAAGAATAGCAGATAGTCCACGAGGGAGAATTTATACATTATGGCCGACTAGAAGAGAGCCAAAAGCCTAAAGATAACGGTTCAAGGGGAAACTAGAAGTGGGACCAAAAGAATAATAACTCGGGAAAAAGTAAGGAAGGCCGCATGGAGGATGATCAAAAAGGTAATAAGTCCTTCAAAAGGCAGTACATCAATTATACCCCCTTAGCCTAAAAACAAGAAGAAGTCATGGCTGTGATAGAGGACAAAAACCTGTATAAGAAACCCCCCAAAGCAATCCAACTTTGCAATGAGGGATACCTCTAAGTATTGTCGATTCCACCGAGAAAGCGGTCACGAGACTTCGAAATGTTACCAGTTAAGGATTACATTGAGAAGTTGATCAAAGAAGGACACTTGAAAGATGTGGTCCTTAAAGGCAGAGATGACTGATGACACGTCGTTGCAGTGTCACCAAATATGAACATTTCAGTTCGACCTCGCAAGGGCGCAAGTCACAGAGACTAGCACAACAGGTCAACGGTAAGCAAGGGATCGTTCCACAGGGAGGTGAGATTCATTGACCGTCTCTAGTTCTAGCTATATAACACGCCGAGCGAACTCGTGTGTTACGTGTGGCAGAAAAGTATATAATAATATAACTAAATAAATTACATAAATAATATATACATGGATATGATGGAATTGAGAGATGCATGAAATGTGGATACACTAGGGAAATGACTCAACCGTGACAATCCTCCTAATTAAGCGCTAGACTCACCTAGTCCTTCAAATGTGCAAGTATATCATAGACTCGTATTCCCTTAATTGATCTCTAATCTCTCTCGATGTCTTAGAGATCACATTCACACAAAGCATGGATTCATTAAGTGCCATGGAACACACAAAAGAGCCATGCACACCAGCCTAGTGATACTCTCACTTTCTGTTCGTATACATAAGACATTTAGTTGGGCATGTAATACGTAACCGCGTGGGCCATACTATAGCCAATAATTCATCCACTCGGCTAACCAAATACGGGATGTCAACCAAGTGAAAGCATTAAGAATACGAGATACCCATACAACACATATGTTATATGCTCGTGTCCCCTTAATTAATCTCTACCCTCTCTCGAGTGCATAGAGATTGCATCCATGCATAAGCATGAATCCATTAAGGATGGTGGGACAAACACACGAGCTTTACACGCCAGCCTAGTGATCTCTCAACTTACTGGTCAAATGTAGAGGATACCACGATGAGCATATTAATGCGAACCACATAATATATAACACACACCATAAATGTCATTCACAAGGTGGCTAACCGAGTGAAAGCATTAAGCACACTAAATATCCATATTACTACAAAGCACAAGAGGAATTCGATTTGTCTTTACTACTAAGTCAAGGATTTTGGTTTCATCAATCTCCCTAGGATGGCAAAAAATGGAAACAAGTTCACCCAACACCAATGTGCAAATAAGTTGATTGTTTAACATTAAGACCATCGAATTAAGTTAGGGGTTTATCCTCTTGACTTAGGAATTATCCCAAATCAATTCATCACCTAATCCGGCCAAGGACGGATAATTGTGTCTTAATAAGACCCATTAAGCACAAGGATATGAACCAAAGCCAAGTTAGCAAATAAAAGCCTGAACTGAAACCTTTTCCATTCTTTGTGGCTAAAATCCCTAACACTCAAATTATTCAATACATGGTATTTTGGCCATTCATTAACATACAAACACTTATGGGAAGCTAAATTACTCTACTCATAATCCCAATCATGCATACATATCAATTTTGACCCTCCACACACATGGATTTCACAATAAGAGTTTAAATCATGCAATTAACAAAGAATAAAACAAAACCCAACCGAATTTAAGAACAAACATACATATATTGCACAAGTGTAGGTTTACAATATTCCCAAATTGGTGATTACATCAAATAAAACAAGATATACAAGGAAAGAGTAAAAAGAAGTACAACCCTTGAAGAAAAACTACTCCAAAGATGCTCCTTGCTTCCAAGCTCGAATTTGGTCCATAGACCACTCATTTCTCCTTGTAATCTACTCTAAGATGGTGGTTGATGTCTAAAATGAGGTGGTGGTGGTGTATGGTGAGCTCCCATGGAGGAAAAACCTTAATGTGAGCTGTTTCTCTCACTTATTGGTGAAGAAGATGAAGAGAAGAGAGATAAGAGGAGGGAGAGAAGGTTTGGGCATGAGAGAGGAGAAGAGAGTCTGTGAAAGAATGAAGAGAGGAGAGAAAATGAGGGGTTTTTATAGTGTTGGGAGGTTAGGTCACGAGTTGGGGGTGAAAGGACAAGTTTGCCCTTCAGAAAATGGCTCAAATCGTAAATCTGGGCATTTCCGCGGTATGTTCCGCAGTACGTTTCGACGGGCGAACCGCGGAACGCTTTTTGGTGCTTTCTGGACATTTCCACGGTACGTCCGCGGTACGTTCCGTGGTACACCTGCGGTACATTCCGCGGTACACCTGCGGTACGTTCCGCGGTTCACCTGACAAGTCTGCCCACCGTTACGAAAACAACCATAACTTCTTCCAAAAACCTCGGAATCGCGATCCGTAAAAACAGTTGGTAAGAAGACAGCCGGGGATTTCTGAATCTATTTGGTTCTCAACGTGGTTCGATCTGAGGAGAGAGATATGACCTTCCGAAGTTGGGTGTTCTGCATTGGCCATTACAATTTCTGCCAAAATACCCTCCAAACACTTCAATTAAGCTCTAACACCTTATTTTAAGGGATATAACCTACACAATGCTCACAAAACATATTATACACAAAAATATGCTCGAAAACGAAAGCAAACGATAGGAAATGAGGACCTCAAAAGATATATTTTACAATGTTATCAATGACCAGTAGGAGGACCCTCAGAGGGACAACCAAGACAAGAGAGATAGTCCTAAAAGAAGTTCGGATGAGGGAGCCATCAACACAATCTTCGGAGTGCCTTACAAGGGAAATAGCAGCCGAGAAAGAATGACCAAAGTCCGTAAGGCACTAGATGGCTGAAGAACTTTGGATGTAAACTCGGTCAGACCCGACTAGAAGAAAGCAAAGCAAGGCTTAGACCCGATCGTGTTTTTTAAAGCTGATGCACATGCACACGGGCTCAAAGTCAGACCAAATGATGTGATCATAGTGACAGTTCACATTAGTCACAGGGAAGTGAGAATAGTGCTAATTGACAACGGGAGCTTAGCAGACATCTTGAGTGTCGGGGTATTTGATCAGCTGGGTTTACAAAGAAAAGATTTTCAACTGCTGGAGGTTCCACTAAGAGGGTTCGGTAGAGCATAAGTGAGATCCTTAGGAACATTCAAACTACCAGTTGAAATTGGAACTTACCCTTGCTAGAAATCTGTGTCGGTTACATGTCAAACGGCTCGGGTTAGTACTTAAAAGGCTCGGAAACTACTTTAAAAGGCTCAGACACTTCTTTAAAAGGCTCGGGCACTGCTTGATTGACAAACCTAACGACTATGCAAAAGGCTAGGATATAACTTCACAAAGGCTCGGGTTACATATCAAATGGCTCAGGTCAGTACTTAAAAGGCTCGGACACTACTTAAAAGGCTCGGACACTACTTTAAAATGCTCGGACACTACTTTAAAATGCTTGGACACTTCTTTAAAAGGCTCGAACACTACTTCATTGACAAACCTAATGGCTATGCAAACGGCTCGGACACAATTTCACAAATGCTCGGGTTACATGTCAAATGGCTCGAGTAAGTACTTAAAAGGCTCAGAGATACATAGTTGACAAACCTAAGGTTTATACAAAATGCTCGAAAACACTTATAAAAGGCTCAGAAACACTTACAAAAGGCTCAAAATGTAATTACAAATGCTCAGAAGCTACTTCATTGACAAACCTAAAGGATATTTAAAAGGCTCAGACACTTATGTAAAAGGATCGGACACTGCTTCATTGACAAATCTAACGGCTATGCAAAAGACTCAGACACAACTTCACAAAGACTCGAAAAATGTTTAGAAATGCTCGGACAGAACTTAGAAAGGCTCGGAGATTCAAAATTCACACAACCAGCTTAAGGTTTATAAAAGACTCAGAGAACAAATGAAAATGAACGGATAAAGTGTTACAAAACTCAGAAACCCAGGTATAGAAAAGAAGTATTTAAGAGATATATTACCTTATTGTACTGAAGAACGTCCACTTCTAAGTTGAAGAAGAAATGGGAGGCAACCTTGAACTTTTTGCTGTAGGGGATTTCAATTTTTAGAGAAGTTTATTGTAGAGAGAGAGAGAGAGAGAGAGAGAGAGAGAGAGAGAGAGTTACTGAGTTGGAGATGTTAGCTAAAATGGAAGTACAAACAGAATCAAAAACTAATTATCTAAGGGCAATTTTGGTAGTTATTAAAGTACCAAAATTGTCCTTAGATAATCAGTTATTAAACATAACTTATTAAAGTACTCACTTGGGTGGAAAATAAGTTAAAAAAAATGTGACATTTTAGAACACACACACACATATATATATATATATATATATATATATATATAATTGACCCTAATTTTCTAAAATACACTAATTAACATGTGTGGCATTCAAAACCAAAAACACCACAAACTTCACAAGCCAACTTCATCAACTCAAATTCAATCTTCTATAGTTTCGATTCTTAACTTTGATTGATAAGGATATGATGTATGTAAAAAATCAACCCAAAGTAATATTTAACCCAAACCTATAAATTTGTGAAAATGGAAACCAGTTTGAACATATTTGTGATGGATAATACGTTAATGATGACATTTTTTTAATTTTAAACTAAAATTTCAATTTATTTCAAACCGAATAAGTTGGTTATTTTCAATTTTACAAATTCTAGCCTATCATTATTAATAAAATTTCATTAATTTGAAACAAATCTTAAGTTGCTTAAGTATTTATTTAGTTCAACAAATTTAATGGACAAGTAACAAGTTGATATGAAGAAGCAAAAGCGATAAACAACTCAAATCCATGACTTAAAGTTATTCCAAAAGAGTGGAAATGGTGATAAATGTCACTTTTTTGGAGGTGTGTTGCACCAACGTCACTGTTTTAATAAGTTATGTTTAAAAAATATCTATTATGGTGAACTACCAAAATTGCCCTTAAATAATCAATTTTTTATTCTGTTTGTACTTCTATCTCCACGCTTCAAATAATGAACTCAGTAACTCCTCTCTCTCTCTCTACAATAAACTTGTCTGAAAATTGAGTTGGTAAAATTTATGTATAAGATGATGAAGATCTGGGTCCAAGACTTTTAACACTGTGTCTGAGCCTTTTGTAAAACTATCTGAGCCTTTTAAGTTGTTGTCCGAGCTTTTTTCAAGGATATTAGCTTTGTCAATTTTGAATCTCCAAACATTTTTAATAAGTCTTCGAGCTTTTTCATAGCTTTTTCCGAGCTTTTTCTTAAACTGCCCGAGTTTTTTCATGAATTGCCTTGCCCAAGCTTTTTGGATATAGCTCCGAGCTTTTTCATAAAAGCTCCGAGCTTTTTCATTAAAGCTCCGAGCTTTTTCATGAACTGCCCGAGATTTTTCGTGAATTGCCCTGCCCGAGCTTTTTGCATAAGGCTCCGAGCTTTTCCATAAAAGCTCCGAGCTTTTTCATCCGAGCTTTTTCATGAACTGCCCGAGATTTTTCATGAATTGTTCTGCCCGAACTTTTTGCATAAGGCTCCGAGCTTTTTCATAAAAGCTCCGAGCTTTTTCATCCGAGCTTTTTCATAAAAGCTCCGAGCTTTTTCATCCAAGCTTTTTCATGAACTGCCCGAGATTTTTCATGAATTGTTCTGCCCGAGCTTTTCGCATAAGGCTCCGAGCTTTTTCCGAGCTTTTTCATAAAAGCTCCGAGCTTTTTCATAAAAGCTCCGAGCTTTTTCATCCGAGCTTTTTCATGAATTGCTCTGCCCGAGCGTTTTCGACCCCCGAATGCGTCTGCATAGCGCCACTCTGTCACCGTTCAAGTGATTGCCTGAGTTTCAACCGGACTTTCTCTCTCTACTTCATAACTTTGTCACTGTAAACTGAATAAAAGAAAGCTGATGTGGAACAACAATTGAGGGTATTTTTGTCCGTTCACCATAATAAGTGCATTTTCAAACATAAGTTATTAAAGCAGTGACATTGTTGAAATACCACCTCCAAAAAGTGCTATTTATTTTTTGAGCCCTTCCAAAAGAATGATTTTTCTTAATGAAATTAAAAAGTAACAATAATTATTCAGATTCTTGCTTAAATAGAGCTTTTCAGTTCAAACGGTATATTATTTACTTAAATGTTGTTTGCCGCTCCATATAATCTCCCAAAATATCCTACATCATGATTATTAATATATAAAATAAATTTCCACATAAGCATTAAAATTCGCTCGTGTTTGATGGTTAATGTAAAGAATACAATGTAAAAGAACATAATATAAATAATGATTAGGATATTAAAGGTAATACAATGCAATACAATTTAATTTTTAGTAAATTGTAAAGGATTAATTCGAAATAAAACGAACAATAAACATTCAACTTCAGAGACAACCACTATTAGCAAATGGTTGGACATTTCACATTCATTTATATAATAGGTGTTCGAGTGCTACGTTGGACAAAGTGTGGGAAAACCACGGCTCTATAATAGGAGTTGCTTTACAGATCTACAGGCTGTGCTTGTAGCGGTTTATCGCTCAACCACGGAGATCTAAATATACGGCACTAGTAAATCTGTACCTTTCGCAGAATGTGTACTGTACCAAGAAATAATCTTGTCGACACAATGTTGAAATTCTCTGAACCCCCACCTCAGGGTTTTCCGGCATGTCACAATTGACAAAGGTGATTTTTTTGGCATAGTTGTCGTGACGAATGCGATGGAAGGGGGCCTACCTTCACAAATCAATGCAAGAGATTACAGAAAAAAAAATGTTCAGTGGGCATATCAGCCCTACAAAGTTGACAAGTTGAGTGAGAGTAAAACCACTCATCAATACAAATATACAATGAACATGGAACTCGTGCACGCACTTCTGGCCAAACCCTAATGGCCTCATCATCCTCAAAGTCACTTAGACATACTGCGCTTGTAGAGCCCTGCAGCTGACCGGCGAATCGGTAGAAACTCTCCAATCCACGAGAAATTGTTGAATCCGAAACCAAGCCGATGTTTCTGCGGATGCTGTACAAAGGTATTACCTCACTGATCCAACTTTGGAACTCAGTCACAGAGCTTTCGAATATCACTCGACTAAAATTATCGTAGAATTGTCCTCTGACGGATTGAAGAATCCGATAAACAATATCGATTTCCATTGCGTTATTGTGATGAGTAATGGTAATGATTTTCTTTTGTAGAAACATGATTTTAAATAAGTACGGAAACTATAAACCTTAGAATCTCTAAACATGAAGCAACCAAATATACCAAACAAAGAAAACCAATCAAACACACAATAATACAATATGCTTACCTGATATACTACTAAGAAGAGAATATCAACTACATCACATAAACACTTGATAACTTGACATCAAAAAGAAATTTAATTTCCTTAAATAAACATTTCCCAATTATGGAAGGAGAACCTAGAAAGAAAAATTAATAAATTCAAATATATAAATGTATATTATATATATATATATATATATATAGATGCCACATATATCTTTCCTGGATTCTCAGTAGTCTAATTCCTAACCAACAAAAATCTAATCTCTGTTAATTAACCAAAACCAGTATACCCAAAACCGGATCATGATTCGGTTAGGGAGTATGTAAACCTGATGTATGGTTTGGGGATTTGCAGGTTCTCTCCCTGAAATGTGTGAAATTCTGTTTCAAGTTTTAACCGGAACAACCAAAGTCACCAAAACCAATTTAGTACATGTATCAAGTCAGGTGTGTTAGCTTCAAAATACAAAAGTTGGCTCATGAATAAATTTGAAATTGAACAAAAATATATGAACATATTTGAAAGTGTTATTCCTCAAGCATCCATATATATAGATGCTTGAGGAATTAGAAACCTAGACCTAGAGGGAGCAAACCCCTCATGAGATTTTTATGAAAGCTTCAATCACAAGTAATGTAATGCTATACCATTCTGTAACCCCTCATGAGATTTTTATGAAAACTTCAATAACAAGTCATGTAATCTAACAAAATACATGATCAAATTCAATTCAAGAGTACCTAGAAGTTTCAAGTGGTCACATAAATGCCATGATATATATATATATATATATATATATGTATATATATATATATATATATATATATATATATAACATTCATTAAGCATGCACCAGTACCAAATATTCTAACATATAGAAATCTTACAACTTGGCTACAAAGTTGTTCCCCCACCATCTGACATAAGAGATGCAGCGGCAGCAGTGATGTGTAAAATCGTGTTATAAAATACTTACTCGCAAGTGCTCGAATCGTAAAGATACGTACATCGGCAAGTAAGAATCGTTCCCACGAGGAAAAGTGATGTATTGATTAAAAACTAATTTTAATTCTAATTAAAATAAAAGTAAGCAGAAGATTGTGGAATTTGATTTAAAACTAAAACTAAATTAAATTAAATTAAAGAAAGCAGTTGAAAGAAAGTTGAGATGTGATCAATGGATGGAAAACTAGGTCATCAATGCTCCCCTACCATGTGTACTCAATGTTTCAAATTGATTTGTGAAAAGATATTAATCAAGTTAAGGATTTCGTTCTTATCATAAGTATAATTGTTACTGTATGATCATGGGATGAATCAAGTGTTCTCAATCATAATTTACCCATAAATCAATGGCGCAAACTACAACCAAGAACCCATTAAGTGCAAGAACTAATGAACCAAAACCTACTTGCATAAATCAATACTAAGATCAGTTTTACTCATTCAATTGAATATTAATTAAGATTGCGTGTAAATCAGCACTCCAAACTCAATTGTTAAATTATCATAAACCTAAATTCATGCCAGCGTATAATCATGCATTAACAAAAATAAAGAATTAAGACATAGAATGAATTGAATGAATCAAAACTTGAGTTAATTAAAATATAGTCAATTCTAACAAAGAGCATTCATAGAGGTTCACATTGATTCCCTAGTATGGATTTAGTTACACATAGAAAAAATAAAAAGAGAAGAGAAAGAAAAGATAAAACCCATCTTGTCCTTCAATGAGTTTTTCAAGTCTTCAATTATGAATTCTTCTTCGTCTTTGAATCTCCGATGTGTAAAGATGAATGAAAGTTGTGAGGTGATGTAAGGTGATGAAGTGGTGGGAGACGGCCCCCTTGGTGACTAGGGACCTCCATTGGCTTCTCTCTCCCGAAATTAGGATTCAAAGGGGTTTAAATAGGTTTTAGATATTAAGTCAAGTCCTTAAACAACAAGGAAATCAATTCCCTTTTAGAACTCTTCATTTTTGGGATTTTATTTCTTTCCTAAACCATCCAAATTGATTACTTATTGAAGGAAGATAAGGATTAGGTGACAACTTGCTTCCCAAGACTCACACTCATGTCCAAGAAGGTAATATTTCTCAATCCGACAACTTACAAAACAAATCCCGTCACTATTCACTGATTTTATGACTGACTAATCTGAGTAACAGGTACTCAAATGAGCATAACTTTTTCTAGCCAATTCGGATCGATGAGCAGTAAATTGGGTTAGAAACTAGACTTTCAGGACTTCAAATCCATTGGTAGCCGGACACACAGTTCAATCGGAGCTAAGAGATATGGCATATGCAACACAGCTCGTATGCACTGTCACGGGAACTACTGTGACAATACACAACGGTTTGACAGCGTTTCTTCACTGTTTTGGGAGCGCTTTGGGTACCGCTGTGAACTTTCACAGCGGTTTTCATGGCACTAGGTGTAAAATTGTATATAAGTCCCTTGAATCATCCAAAATCACCTTTTTGCTCTGAAATAATTCAAACACATCACTTAGATCCAACAGCCTGAAAATGCTCAAACAAACAAATAAAATACCTAATTTCACATGAGAACAAAACACAAATAATAGAAAATGGAGACCTAAAACATATACAGAAATAGACCGATCAAGCAGCGGCCGTAGGAACAACCCCTGTCAAAACACCTGGCTTTGACAAATGTAGAAGCCTGCCAAACAAAGCTTGAGGTTAGTTTTCAAACAGTGTTACAGTGGATACATGTTCAGAACACTGTTTCTCAACAAAAACTACTTATTGCTCAAGGACCATACTGTATAAAGCTTGGTAGCTTCTCCTATAAACCCTTGCCTTCATCTACAAGTATTCTTGCAAGTACTGCTTGGAAAATTTGGAGAGAATTTCTTGGTACAAGAAGAGTCAGTAGGCATTTTCGCCTTGTCTTTGGCTTGACTTTTTTGATGACAAGGCTGGTGTCTTTGGCCTAGTGACGTGGCATGGTCAAAGTTCTTGTGTTGACTTCCACTTTAGCTAGCGTGAGGAAAAAAAGCCCTATGGGCTATAACACAGACAATTAATCATTTTTCTTCATCAATACGTCTTGATTTTGTTTACTTTTGTTGAAATCTTCCTTCTATATTATCAAGTCAATCTTCGATTCTTTTTGGTGTATATGAATATGATGTTTTTTGTTTTAAGAAAAAGAAAAAAAAAAGATTTACACTAAATTGATGTTAATACTTAATTTTTTTTTTTGAACATCACTTTTATTCGAAAAGAGTGAAAACAAAAGCAAACCAAACAGGCAACGAAGCCGCAAGAGCACGACCGACCAAAACAAAAGAAAACAGCATCATAGACCTAAAAAAGCGTTAACAGGACGCAGAAAAAACAGCAAAACAGCAAAAACCAAAAAACAGAGGCATAAAGACACGCCTGAAAAACAACCACAGCAGCGCAGGAACTAACAAGACCAGCAGCCATCATGATCCAAAAACTACAAAGACCAAAGAAAATCACATCCAATGGAGAAAATTGATACTTAATATCTACCTGTTATTGCTAATGATAAAATTGAGCTTGTCTCGGATAAAAACAAATAAAATTCAGGAGATGTTTGTTTTGCAGTGAAGTTTTTGAGTTTGAGAAAATACCGTTTAGAAATTAAAAATGACATTGATTTTTTTTTTCTTTTGAAGATTCAATAATGTTTCGAAGATAAAAGAAAGAAAACAATTTGAAAAATCATTTTGACAACAAATAAATATTCTCTCATTATACAAAGATGTCAAAAGGTTTTTAAAAATATGAACAACCTCGGACAATGAATTCTGACAAAAAATTCCAGAATCACAGAACAGCAAATTTGGAAGAAATTCCATTCAAGAAAATAGAGCCATCTCTATTTATTTCAAAATTTGAATGCCATTAACCAAACTCATCACAAAACTACAATTTTCAAAGGAACTGTAAGAGATGAAGTCATTAGGCGAATTAAATGAAGTTTGAAAATTGAGTTTTTTGGTTGCAACATATTAGTTAATGGGTGGTAGTTGATTTTCTCAACTACTTTCATTAATTATATGGGTGTGGTGTTTGCCTATAAATACCAAGCCAAGTTTTCTCCACAAATCATCTCAAACTCTTCTCTTCACTTCTTATATGTTCTTTCCTCTTGTGTGAGAGAAATGTTTTAGTTCTCTCCTAAAATATTAGAGAGATATTGTAATCCTTTTTGGTCTAATAAAATCCTTCTAGTCTTTGTCTGTGGATGTTTCCCTCACATTAAGGGTTTTACCATGTAAATCTTGTGTCCATTATCTTTGTCTCATATTTTATTCTCAATTCGAATTTACGCTAGGAATCGAAACACGTCAGTTTCATACCAGTGGTATTAGAGCCTCCGGTTGTATTCCAAGTTGCTAAGTTCTCATATTCTCTAGGAAATTCTTACTATGCTTTGTGGTTGCAGAATTGACTGATCTTCCACATCAGAAAAGAATTGTTCTTGAGTTTACTGACTAAGAGCTTCCGGTAGTATTCATGGTTGCTGGAAATAAGTGTGGTAGTGTGGAAAGTGCATGTATAGTAAAGGTTCTGGCTAAGGAAAGACTTGGTACTTAAAAGGTCCATTGTGACCCACCTCTCTTACCTGGGAATCTACCCGGTGTACTGTTCACAACTACGGTCACTATTCTAGTATACAGTATTATTCATAGATACGGTAGTATTCACAAGTATACGATACTGTTCATGGGCACTATTTATCAATGTCTTGTGTGAATTTCACAAAGATGGGAGCGAAATTCGAATTCGAGAAATTCAACGGAAATAATTTCACTGTTGTGGAAAATGAAGATAAAGGCAATCTTGATGAAGGATAATTGCTTGGCAGCAATTAGTGAAAGGCCAACAGAAATCACTGATGATGGCGAGTGGAATAAGATTGATGGCAATGCAGTTGGCAATTTACATTCGGCACTAGCCGATGGAGTATTATCAAGTGGGACGGAGAAGAAAACGACAAAAGAGATATGAGATACTCTGACAAAATTGTACGAGACCAAGTCACTACACACCAAAATCTTCTTGAAAATGAGACTTTAAACTCTTCGAATGGCGGAATCCTCATCAGTGACCGACCATTGCAACACCATAAATACATTATTTTCTTAGCTCACAATGTTGGGTTATAAAATAGATGAGACTGAACGTGCGGAACTTTTACTTCAAAGTCTACCTGACTCATATGATCAACTTGTTATCAACCTGACAAACAACATCCTTAAGGATTGTCTAGTCTTCGATGATATTGCAGCTGCTGTTTTGAAAGAAGAAAGTAGACGTAAGAATAGGGAAGACATGTTGGCAAATTCGCAATAAGCAGAGGCTTTATCGATGACAAGAGGGAGATCAATGGAACGTGGCCCCAATAGGAGTCACAATCATGGTAGATCAAAATCAAGAAGTAAGAAGAACATCAAGTTCTAGTGCTGTGGCAAGAAATGGCATGTGAAAAGTGGGTGTTGGCTAAACAAGAAGAATGGGGGCAACAAAGCTCCCGAGTCATCAAATTCTCAGGGATGTGTAGTAAGTTCTTCAGATGATGGCGAAGTTCTATACAGCGAGGCAACAGCTGTTGTTGAAGGCAGAAAGCATTTTGCCGACGTCTGACTTTTAGACTCAGCGGCAACTTGGCACATGACCTCTCGAAGAGAATGGTTTCACAAATATGAACCTATCTTAGGAGGATCTGTATTTATGGGTAATGACCATGCCTTGGAGATCGCTGGCATTGGTACTATCAAGATAAAGATGCATGATGGTACTATTCGTACTATTCAGGAAGTACGACATGTGAAAGGTTTGAAGAAGAATCTGTTGTCTGTGGAACAATTAGATGATCTCGGATGCAAATCTCATATAGAAAATGGGATCATGAAGATTGTCAGAGGGGTGCTTGTAGTTATGATGGCATAGAAGGTCACTGCAAATCTATACATGCTTAAGGGAGAAACACTACAAGAAACTGATGCATGTGTTGTATCTTCCAACCATGGAGAAGAGTCAATGATGATATGGCATCGTAAACTTGGCCACATATCGGAACGAGGTTTAAAGATTCTCTCTGATCAGAACCTACTTCCAGGGCTCAAATCGGTAAATCTATCATTCTGTGAGCATTGTGTTACAAGTAAGCAGCATAGATTGAAATTTAGCAAATCAACTGCTAGAAGCAAATGCATTCTAGACTTAATCCATTTTGATGTTTGGGAATCACCAGATAGTATTCCTAGGAGGAGCAAAATACTATGTGACTTTTATTGATGATTACTCCAGGAGATGTTGGGTGTATCAAATCAAGAGAAAGTCAAATGTGTTTCCAGTGTTTAAAGCCTTCAAATCACGGGTGGAACTTAGATCTGAGAAAAAGATCAAGTGTTTGAGGACAGATAATGGAACATAGTATAAAGATGGCAAGTTTCTTGCACTTTATAAGCAATAAGGTATCGATAGACAATTCACAGTCACATACACTCCATAGCAAAATGGAATGGCAAAGCGGATGAACATAACTCTAGCAGAAAGAATTAGAGCTATGTTGAGGACTGTAGGTCTACCAAAGTCATTTTGGGCTGAATCAGCTAAGACCGCCTGTTATGTGATAAATCGGTCTCCATCAACTGCAATTGAGTTAAAAACACCAATGAGATGTGGAGCTGTAAGCCAGCTGACTACTCTAATTTACATTCGTTTCAATGTCCTGTGTACGTGATGTACAATATCCAAAAAATAGCAAAGCTGGATTCTAAATCCAGAAGATGTATATTCTTGGGGTATACTGACTTAGTAAATGGGTATCGCCTATGGGGTCCTATTGCCCATAAGGTTATAGTCAACAGAGAGGTATCTTTATAGAAGATCAATTACAAAGAGAAAGAGGACGATAGCACTCCAAAAGAAAATTCAAAGACTACTGAAGTTCAGGTGGAAGATAATCCAAAACAAGAAGATTTAAATCCTTCTGAAGCGATACAGGAGCACGAGGTGCAAGAACCAGTCGAGTCGAAGGTTCTAGAAGTTTAACGGTCAACTCGTGAGAGGAGACCTCCGACTTGTCACTCGAAGTATGTTACAGAAAACAACGTAGCGTACTGTCTTCTAACAGAGGATGAGAGACATTGACTTTCCATGAAGCTATAAATAGCTCAAATGCATCTCTGTGGATGACAACAATGTAGGAAGTAATTAAAACTCTACACAAGAAGAAGACATGGGAGCTTGTTCCACTACCACATGGAAGAAAAGTCATTAGAAACAAATGAGTCTATAAGATCAAACGAGATGGCAATGACCAAGTGGAGCGGTATCGTGCAAGACTGGTGGTGAAAGGATATGTTCAGAAAGAATGCATTGACTTCAACTAGATATTTTCCCCGGTGGTTCGACTTACAACAGTCAGAGTAGTCCTGGCCATGTGTACTACGCTTGATCTACACTTAGAGTAGTTAGATGTGAAACTGCATTTCTTCATGGAGAACTTGAAGTAGAAATTTATATGCTTCAACTAGAAGGTTTTGCCAAAGGAGGCAATGAGAACTTGGTTTGCAGGTTAACCAAATCTCTATACGGTTTAAAACAGGCGCCGAGGTGTTGGTACAAGAGATTTGATTCCTTCATTATAAGCCTTGGATACAACAGACTCAGTTCAGACTATTGTACTTACTACGAGAGGTTTAAAGATGATAATGAATTCATTATCTTGTTGTGGTATGTGGACGACATGTTGGTAGCAGGCCCCAACAAAGGTCGTGTCCAAGAATTAAAGGCACAGTTGGCTAGGGAGTTTGATATGAAGATTTGGGACCAGCAAACAAGATTATAGGGATGCAAATTCACCGAGATAGACAAGACAGGAAGTTTTGGCTTTCTCAAAAGAACTACTTGAGGAAAATTTTACGACGCTTCAACATGCAAGATTGTAAGCCAATTTCTACCCCACTTCCTGTAAATTTCAAACTATTCTCAAGTATGAGTCCTAGCAATGAAGCGGAGAGGATGGAAATGTCTCGAGTGCCATATGCATCAGCGGTGGGAAGTTTGATGTTCGCTATGATATGTACAAGACCAAACATTGCATAAGTAGTGGCAGCAGTTAGTCGATACATGGTGAATCCTGGTATAGAGCATTGGAATGCTGTGAAGAGGATTCTGAGATATATCAGAGGAACCTCAGATGCTGCATTATGTTATGGAGGATCAGAATTTACTGTCAAGGGTTATGTGGATTCAGATTTTGTTGGAGATCCCGACAAAAGAAAATCCACTACCGAATATGTGTTTACAATTGAAGCAGGAGCTGTGAGTTGGATTTCCAAGTTACAAACATTTGTGGCTCTATCTACAACTTATGTAGAGTACATGGCAGCTACACAAGCTTGTAAGGAAGCAATGTGGATTAAAAGGCTAATGGAAGAACCCGGGCACAAACAAGAGAAGATCATTTTGTTTTGTGACAGTTAGAGTGCTTTGCACATCGCAAGGAATCTAACTTTCCATTCCATAATCAAGCACATAGGAGCACAATATCACTTTGTTCGGGAAGTAGTGGAAAACGGTAGTGTTGATATGCAAAAGATACACACCAAGGAGAATCTAGCAGATGTAAAGACCAAGCCTATCAATACTGACAAGTTCATGTGGTGTAGATCCTCCTATGGTCTAGCAGAAACGTAAGTAGCAGGAATTTGAGCAAAGATCAGAAGGATAAACAGACCATGAAAGATGACTTCAAGTGAGAGAATGTAAGAGATGAAGTCATTAGGTGAATTAAATGAAGTTTGAAAATGAAGTTTTTTTTGTGGCAACAAATTAGTTAATGGGTGGTAGTTGATTTTCTCAACTACTTTCATTAATGATATGGGTGTGGTGTTTGCATATAAATACCAAGCCAAGTTTTCTCCACAAATCATCTCAAACTCTTCTCTTCACTTCTTATATGTTATTTTCTCTAGTGTGAGAGAAATGTTCTAGTTCTCTCCTAAAATATTCGAAAGAGGTTGTAATCTTTTTTGGTCTAATAAAATCCTTCTAGTTTTTGTCCGTGGATGTTTTCCTCACATTGAGGGTTTTACCACATAAATCTTGTGTCTATTATCTTTATCTCATATTTTATTCTCAATTCGAATTTATGTTGGGAATCGAAACACGTCAGTTTCATAACAGAAACAGAGAATTGCAACACGCCAATAAATGCAACTAAAGAGTAGAGACAAGTAGATAACAGTCTCAAATATTTCAAATAATACCATTACATACTTTGCTGAAACTTGTCGGACATTTCAAATAATACTTGAACGAGATTATCCAAATATAAATCCATGAACATATGTAGTTCACAAGTAATTTTTATCCAACAAAAAAACTCCAAATTCAACCCACAAATCAAAGCCTGGTATCCTAAAAGACATATGGTACCAAAGAACCACCAAAGCCTCCTCCATGAATGTAAAATACACCAAATCTTCAAACCAAAATGCATAAGTACCTGAAAATTACAATGAACTGTAATGGGTTTTTAGTAGAATATATAAAATAGACTTTTTTTATATAAAAATATAAAAAATAAAAAGGTATATATATCATAAAACATAATTGCATGCTTATGCTTTATATATGATATGTCAACAAGAATAAAGATTGAAATTTTAATTAAAGATCCCTGTATCATGAACTCGAAACTAAATCACTAGTAGGCTGAATGATTGTTCTTTCCGCCGAGCCACATTGGGCTATGGCCTTCTCATTATCAACTTTCATTTTATCAAAATATGTTATGACTATATACAATGCATGCACACAAAAAGATGTCATTATACAAATTACACAGAACTATAAAAATCACTTTATAGGAACATTAAATGAGAGCATAAAAAACAATAATCCAAAAATAAGACCTTATATAATCCTCTATTAATATAAGATCATAAAAAATAATATTCATATAAATATTAAATACCACAATTTTTTTTAAAAAAAAAATTGTCTGCTGAAACTATACTTGCCCCGGTATATATATATATATATATATATATATATATAAGGTTTTTGTTGTTATATAAAATTTTTGAGATGGAATTAAACTCGCATTATATTTTCGCAATAGAGACACTTCACGCACTACTCCATTCCACAGCAGCCCATACACTTGAAAAAACGAACAGCAGTCGCATGCAACCATAATCCTGAGAAAATAATATCCAGAATAATAATTAAAACTGCAAACTTGGAAGAAGAGGAGCACTGTAACTACTAAAAAGAAATTAACCCCAGAAATTTCATTGATCAACAAAATAGAAGCATTTCTATTCATCTACAAATTTTCAATGCCATTACCTTGCTGAAACATTTTAAAATTTTCAAATCACTGAACAAAGCGATCCAAAATATATACAAAATACTCTCAAGCAGAATCACTCAGATGAATCAAATTAAACAAGTTGAAAATTTATATAGATCTTATTTCATGTACTAATCAATGTCACGTCCCTATGCCAGAAGATTAAGGATTAAACTTTCATATATATATATATATATATAAATATATATATATAGAGAGAGATATATATATATATATATGCAGAAAAAAAAATTGTTTATGTGGGGCCCGAGCAATTTTATGATATTAACAAAATTCGGAGCCTATATAAAATTATTATCATTAACATAAAAAAATTCAATAAATAATTCTTATTTACGAAATATAATGTAATTCACATAAATTAAAACAAAAAAGATTTATTGTTTCTAAAAACATAAAAACAAAACATTGTTTACATTTCTATCCTTTTTGCTTTTTGAAGTGCAAATTTACTGATTATACTATTACCATCAATACTAGCTAACACTTTTTCACTCGGATGATGTCAATTGTCAACTTAGCAACGATGTCCGGTAAAGTGGTAATCTGATATGATAGAATTCTTGTTTTGTTTTTTATTTTTGTTTTTTGTTTTTTGTTTTTTGACAGTTGCTATGTTAAAATTGGGCCTTTATGTTTATTTTTGTTAAACTGATTAGTTAATTGAGCCTCGACGTAAAAAAGAAAATAATAGATTGGATCATGAGGCCCCTAATCTTGCAAAAGAAGTATAAATACATTGGGTCAATTGAAGGCCCCAGCAAATAGCTGGGTTTGCTGCCCTCATGAGCCGGCCCTATGTTTGTGTATATATATATAAAGGATATCTTGTTTTAACAAAGTAAGGAACTTTGTGAAATTCATCGATTTTAATTCATTTTGATGTGAATTTTTTTTTTATGGATGATAAGATCAATGAAAAATATTTGTAAACAAATTAATTTTTTTTTTAAGTATTACAACTAGGGGTGGGCAAAAAACAAATAAACCGAACCGAACCGAACCGATGAACCGAACCGATCCAATTGGTTTTTTTTCCGGTTTTCTTATGTTGACCGGTTCGGTTCGGTTCATTTTTTTGAAAACTGATTGGATCGGTTTTTTTTCCGGTTCGTTATCCCAAACCGGAAAACCGAACCGAGATCCAATATATATAAAAAAAACCTTAGTTTTAATGTTTAATAGTCCATGAAACTATAAAACTATGAAAGTGTGTCACATCATATTTTTTTCTTAGTTTTTTTATGAATATTATTTTAAACTAGTATTTTCAATTTGTTCAAACTCATAATTTAATTTGGTCCAATGCCTAAAAAGATTAAAATATGAAAATATATGTAATAATTAAAACCCAAAAATATGGTCCAATTGGCCCAAAACCGAAAAAACCGAACCGAACCGAACCGGTCAAATTTAATCGGTTTTTGATCGGTTCATAATTGTTAAGTTGATCGGATCGGTTCACTTTTTTAAAAACCGAACATTTTCGGTTTTTTTTCGGTTCACTCCAAAAGTGAACCGATCCATTAAACGCCCACCCCTAATTACAACTATTTTTTCACATTATCATCCTATTTTTCGTCACAATTTTCTAATACTTGATTATCAACAAAATCGAGAAAATAATAGTTCATACTTTTCTAATATTATTCACAAAGTGGAAATGGTGAGAAATGTCACTTTTTTTGGAGGTGTGTTGCACCTACGTCATTACTTTAATAAGTTATGTTTAAAAGGCACATATTATGATGAACTACCCAAATTGCCCTTAAATAATCAGTTTTTTATTCTGTTTGTACTTTCATCTTCACACTTCGAATACTGGACTTAGTAACTTCTCTCTCTCTACAATAAACTTGTCTGAAAATTGAGTTGGTGTTACAAGTGAGGCACCACTCATCTTATCAGTTTCCTATCTCAATTTTTTAAAATTGTACGAACCTTTTAAATTGTTGTTCGAGCTTTTTTGGTTATGATTTTAATTTATGAAAAATTTGTGTATAAGACGATGAAGATCTGGGTTTCCGAGACTTTGTAAACTATCCGAGCCTTTTAAATTGTTGTCCAAGCTTTTTTATGAATATTAGTTTTATCAATTTTGAATCTCCGAGCCTTTCTAATGAGTCTCCGAGCTTTTTCATGAAGGCTCCGAGCTTTTTCATGAATTGAAAAAAAAAACCTTCCGAGCTTTTTCATCAACTGTTTGAGCTTTTTTCATAAATTGAAAAAAAAAAGTCTCCGAGCTTTTTCATGAATTGTCCGAGCTTTTTCCTGAATTGAAAAAAAAAACTCTTCGAGCTTTTTCATCAACTATTCGAGTTTATTTTCATAAATTGAAAAAAAAAAACTCTCCAAGCTTTTTCATGAAGGCTCCGAGCTTTTTCATGAATTGAAAAAAAAACTCTCCGAGCTTTTTCATAAATTGAAAAAAAAAAGCTCTCCGAGCTTTTTCATGAAGGCTCCTAGCTTTTTTATGAATTGCCCGAGCTTTTTCATAAATTGAAAAAAAAAAGCTCTCCAACCTTTTTCATAAATTGCCCGAGCTTTTTCATAAATTGAAAAAAAAAACTCTGGGGGTGCTGTCCGAGCTTTTTCATAAAGGCTCCGAGTTTTTTCATAAATTGAAAAAAAATGAACTGCCCGAGCTTTTTCATAAATTGAAAAAAAAAAAGCTTTAGATTTCAATACAATAGCTAAAATATAGGAGGAATTTAAAAAATAAAAACAAATAAAATAGAAAAGGTCTTTCTTGTAACCACGCTATGTCGTTAATGTTCCTATATTGCAGCTAAACTTTCGTCATACTTCCTCTATTTTTGTCTTACATTTCATAAATACTTGCAATTCTTATGTATTTTAAATTTTTACAATTATTATTATTATTTAATTTTGCAATAAATGGTTGAAATACCAAGTCTTCGGGTACATCACATAGTTTTGGATTTTTGGTGGCCCATGTTAAAGTTTTTTTTTTTTTGAAGGAAAAATACAGGGGAAACAAAATTAATAAAAGAAACAAAAAATCATCCTCTAGAGGGAAAGGATAGAAGAAAAAAGGTTATATAACTTGTTAATTAAAGGTTTGTAGTAAATAGATTGATCTTGAATTGATGCATCAAGGGATAAAATAGTAGTTCAAATATTGTTTCTATGACCTCAAAGAAAATTTGTTTACATGACTATCTTGTAATTTGAGAAAAAGGGCATAAAGGTTTTGTTTTGTTTTTTAAATTTTAAAAAACAACAATTATTAAACAAAAGCAGAAATTTTACTTATATAAGGAAAAAAATTATACAAGTTAGACATAGTTTTTTTATTATTATTATTATTGAACTATTATAATACTGTATTATGGGATTTGGAAGGAAATTGTTTTATCCACATTAGACATAGATATCAATCCACCTCTTGGATGTAATGAGCTTACAACTGAACCAACTTTTATCTTATCCACTAGACGACAATAAAAATAATAACATATAATTTATAGTTTAAGGACAACGTACCTTTGTTAACGTTCCAAACAATGTTTCCACCAGAAGGATCCTCGTGAAAATCTTCACTTCCACCGTCTTACCATCATGTAATTGTATTCCGGTGTAATCATGTCCAGGTCCACTCCACGATTTCTTATGTTACTAAATTCATATAGGACAGGCATACAGATCAAATGTCTACTACACTCATCACCTGTAAGATTTTGGTCGGAAGTAGTAACTTCTGTTGCCGGTAAATCCTGAAATTCTATGTCTCGTTGATAAACTAGATGAATCCCACACTCAATCACTTTGCATTTCAACTTTTTTGCTTCGTCAATTCGAAACACATTAGACCCTTTTGCTTCGTCAATTCGAAACACAGCATGAACACATGTACTACTACTTACCGACACCCTATCCCTAACAAAAAATTTTGACACATCTGATCTTTCAGGTTCCAACTTCGCACGAGGCACAAAGACCAGCCAAAGGTGATTAGACTTCACAGTTGTGAAATCAGGGATGGTAAAATGATATTCATAAGTGTATCTCGTTATGGACATTGTACATACGATTATTTTGGGTCCGGTAGCCTTCAAATCGTCTGGGTCTAGTGTAAATACGCCACACATTGCAATTCCCATGAATTCATCACTAAACCAATTGGGAGGCAGTCCAGTGTCCACTGAATTCCCATCACTCCTACATCCAAACCACCGTGGAATTTCACTTCCTGGAAGTCCAATGTGAAACTGAGCAGAAAGGTCGACCGGTTGCTGTAACATGACATGATTTTTATTAGTATCCGTATAGAGCAATGCTTATGAAGAGAGTTGGAAGAATATATATATATATATAGAGAGAGAGAGAGAGAGAGCATTCTAATGTGAAACATTATGTGATCGCATGTATATAATGTTATCGTATATGAGTTGTACGTTTGCGATCACAAAATAACAAGATTAAATTTTTAATTTTAGAGTTATTATAAATATATATATATATATATTTTTTTTTTTTTTGAACAGCACAGAAATATTTATTAAGGGACAAGAAAGGCCAAACAAAGGGCAACCAGAGAACAAACCACACACCGCCAAGAACAGGGGAAACAGGCTACAAAGACAGAGAAAACCCTCCACAAAACAGAGACAAAACAAACAAAACTAGCAAAACTGGAAAGGCCCAACAGAACAGACCTGGAAAGCAACAAAAAAGACAAAAAACACACCCTAGAGACAGCTGCCAACTCACCCAAAAGCAAAGCCAGAACCACAGCAGAACAAACAGAAAGAACCAGACAAAACCAGACCTAGCTAAAACTCAGGAACCTTTGACAACTTCTTTCCCTCTATACACACACAAAAATTAGAAGTGTAAGATTAGACGTTTTTCCTTGCAAGATTCGATTCAACAATGTTGTGGAATCAGGATCCCATATGAACAGAGGCGAAGCCAAGATTTTGGTTTTTAGGAGCCAAAATAGAAACTAATGTTGAAGGTCACCCAAGAAAAATATATTAATATACCAAAATGTAATAATTTAGTCTTTAAAGTAATGATACAAAATAATAATAATAATAATCACACTAACTTTACAAATCAAAATGGAACTTAACTCTATTTTGTTTCTTAAAAATCATCTATAATTAAATTTATTTATATTTCTTTATGATTTCCGTTTAAATAATCAAAAAAATTATGAGAAAATGATCTCTTATCTTATTGTATAGATGAAATATCTCTTTCGATAGTTCTTTAAACAAAGAAGTTGTGAGAAAATATCATTGTATCATTAATATATTTAAAAAACGATTATTTATACACTTATAATTTAACTTTATAATATTCATGTCAAACCAAATTAACGTATAAGTATTTGTGAAGAAATTTAATAACAAATGAGTAAAATAAATTTATCAAAACTATAGTAACAACCTAACAAAATAATAGATATATAATAATACAAGCTTGAAAAATAAAATTAAAATATTTATTAATTTATAATCTCAAACTTAAAATCTTGAAAGTTCATAAAAAAAATCTTAACGGTCAAATCGAAAAACTACAAGTAAACAAACTATGTTAACTACTATCTATTTCATGTATAGTTGCAAGGGTAATTACGAGATGATGTTATTTTCTTTTAGTTTTAATTTCTTTTAAAATTTCAAATCTTTAATTCTTAAGATCTTTGGATTGAAATCGAATGATTGAAAATTAGTTTTGTAACTATATAGTAAATATGTAGTCGTTCAACATATATAGATTAGATAATGAAATAATGTATGAAATCATAAAAAATTAAAATACTAAAAGGGATTGATTTTGTCTTGGTAAAATAAATAACTAAATATGGAAGAAATTAATTTATCAATAAATATGGGAGCTAGTTAAAATTATCATTTACAAATTATAATATCAAAATATAAATATAAGAAAAAATTTTGAATTTTTGATTGGCTGGGTGGCCATGGCCCCTATCAGCCCCTCTTTGCCTTCGCCCCTGCATATGGAAAGATGTGTGGGATCGCACATCTCATTGTTTTTTTTTTCATGTTGTACGTGTATAATTGTTTTAATGTGTATAAATATATAAATTACTTGTTTTAAGACGTACAATTTTATCTTTAAAACACAGTCAAGTTAACACTATATTGAGTGGTGAGGAAAAAAAAATACAAGCCATCCATTCAAATATAAGAAAATCTTCTTTCTTGTTATTTTAATATATATATATATAGTAATTTTTCGGTGATGATTTTTTACGATGCACAATTTAAGTATCTTTGATGAAATTGCATGCAATATATTGAATCTTGATTTGATTTTTTGTATGCATCGTGAAAACATGAAATACATTTATGGAAAAAAAAATTAAAAAAATTAAAAAAAATTTGGGTGCAAGAACTAATATTTTCAGATTTTTTTAAAGATAAAACATTTAAAAATAAGGATATATAAGAAAAAATAGTTCTCAAATCCAAAAAATTTCCAAATTTGTACCAAATGTGTATTTTAATTTTCTTGGGATGTATACAAAAAATTTCATCGAAAAACATTTGATGACATGCAATTTTATCAAAGGTGTTTAAAATGTGCATTGTGAAAGTCCTCATTAGTAAATTACTAAATATATATGGGGTAATTTCACTAAAATCCCAACTTTTTGGTGAAATGTCACATATTTAAACATCTTTAACATATTAGTAACCTTAGTCCCTTTTTTTTCCAAAATACATCACTCTAGTCTTTTGACCCAAAAACTAACAGTCAACTTTAACTATATGTGTAAAAATACGAATTTGTCATTGTTAATATAGTCCCTTGCCATTGTTATTACACCTTTACTTTTCAAAAAATAAAAAAATAAAAAAAATTTCAAGATTTTAACAGTAAAATGATTATTTCAAAAATAAATAATATTTATCTATCAAAAATAAATAAATCATATTTAAATAGTTTATAAAATTAAATTAATACAATTTCTTTAAAAAATATATGAAATAAATGTAAAAAAATAGGAATTTTTCTTTGCATAGGTAGAAAATTAGTTAAAATATTAAATAATTAGATTTAAAAATATTTTTAAAAAGATAAAAATGATCAAGATCTGGAAATTTCCAGATTTAAAAAAAAATGAAAAATTTTAAAAACAACACTTACAGTCAAATATAAGCAATCAAAAACTAAAGTTGCAAGTAAAAATTCAAGACTTTGTCTATTAAAATCAATAGAAAGGATGTTGCTTTTGATTGTTAACAACAAGACCTCTCATTAATAGATTAATAATATTGGCGGAAGAAGTGTCACACATCCAGAGATCTCCATTGTTGAAAATGGAGATCCACGGACCTTCATCGGCAAGTGATGGAGATCGATACCATCGTCACCCACGACGAGCCTCACAGCGCTCAACTAAGAACTGGGTGTTGTGGGAGGTGAATGAGGTGCCAAACGAAAAACCAAAATGAAAGATGAAGCAAGTGAATGAAGTGATTGAAGATGGAGAGAGAGAGAGAGAGAGAGAGGCGGTTGATTGAAGTCGGGAGATGAAGAGATATGATTGCAATCAATTTAAAATTTTAATTAATGGTAATTGATTGAAGATGGAGAGAGAGAGAGAGAGAGAGAGAGAGAGGCGGTTGATTGAAGTCAGGAGATGAAGAGATATGATTGCAATCAATTTAAAATTTTAATTAATGGTAATTGATTGAAGATGGAGAGAGAAGAGATATGGTTGAAAGTTGAATCAGTTTTAAAATTTCAATTAATGGTAATTTTTTTTTCTAATGCTTCAAAGACTAAAATACCCTTGGATATGTTATATTTGACTAACCCTTGACTAACAGAAGGACTAGACTAACAGAAGGACTAAAGTGATGTATTTTAGAAAAACTAGGGACTAAGGTTACTAATATGTTAAAGATGTTTAAATATGTGACATTTCATCAAAAAATAGGGACATTAGTGAAATTCCCCATATATATATTACAGTATCTGCATAGGTTTTCAATGAATATTAAAACCAAAGTAACCTGACTACATTACAGGGTGAGCCAGCAAACATTAATAAACTGTACGGATCCTTCAACAAAAAAAAATTATTATGGGTTAATTTTTGATGCGTAACATTTGATTTATTTCATTAGTAAGTATATACTAACAACAGATAATTAAAACACACTATAATAATATAGTACTCAATGAAATTTATAATGGATTCCAATCATCTATCCAAAAATGATATCTCAATTTGTGTTTAACCAACCAAATTGGGTCATATCAACCACAATCATTTACATTTAATTATGTTTTTTTAAAAGTGTGTATATATGGTCCAAGTTGGTTGGTTAGACAGAAATTGTGATACATTTTTGGATATGTGATTTGAATCCTTCTAATATAAGGGTTCAGCTACTATACATGATTGTATAATTATTAGGTTAAATTCTACTCTTTAGATTTCAATTTAATGGTGTCTAAAAATTAAGAATTTTTAAATTTTTAAAAATTAAAACAAAAAGAAATTAACTGTACCCTCTCTCGTATTCCATTTACAATACAGGAACTTTATTGTAGCTAAAACCTATAATATAGTATATATAATGAAGAAAGACTAACAAACCTGAAGGCGTTGTTTCAGTAGCATAGCTGCCAAACCGTTTTGCGGAGCTTGATTCTCATGTAGTTTGAAGCAGTTCAAAAAATGTATTGCAATGCCCGTAGACCTGCTGCCTATTAGTGCATTCGATACATCTTCCAACGAAATACAATCTTCAACCCCTAAAAATCTAATTTCTGGTGGTAGCTCTGGCAATGACTGAAGCCACGGACAATTCTCTAAGCATAAAGTTTTTAGCTTAGAAAGTCGCTTGATACTGTCTGGTAGGCTGACAAAATTGTTTTTGCTTAATCTTAACTCTACTAAAGAGCATAAGGTGCCAAGATCACTGGGAAGCGATTCTTCCGAAAGTCTGCAGTCATTAAGGTCCAACGTTTTTAGACTGAATAAACCTGAGAGACGAGGCAACGACAGACGCATGGAATTGAGATATATTCTTGGAAAAAACCATGACCACCAGCCTTGGACTTTACATCCACAGAAAGATAAATGCTCAAGGTTCGATAATCGTGAAATGGAGGATGGAACTTGTGTTATTGCAGTTTCACCGGCATCTAGCTCCTCCAAGACCTCAAGTTCTCCCAAGTTTTGAGGAAGTCGGTCTAGTTTTGAGCAGCCTTGGAGATTAAGAATCTTGAGCGATTTCATACCTGATACGTTGCTTGGAAAACTCACAAGGTTCTTGCAGCCTTTCAAATTCAATTTAGTGAGCTGTTGGAGAAGTCCAACCGAGTCGTGCACTTTACGCAATCTTGTACAACCTTCAAGATCAAGCATCTCAAGATTTGGAACCCGTGTAAAGTCTGGGGTTTCAATAAGATTGTGTGAGTAACTGAGCTTAATGGTTTTCAACCTCTCAAAAGTCTGTTAATTAGCAACAAAAAGTTAGATTAATTATTAATAAATTACTGCTTCAATAAAAGTTTGCAATGTACTCAATAAAATTAAATTGAGATACCATACCTTCATGCCCTTCCATAGATATTTTATCCGGCTGTGACAGAGATCGAGTGCAAAAAGTTTCCTTGGGAGGAAGTTCGATGGCAAAGAATTTGAAGGGTATCCATGCCATTTGAGATATCGCAACTCATTTGAAAGGTATTTCAGATCTTCTGAAAGGTCAACGTTGCTGATTTTGAGCAGTCTTAGATTTATCATCCCTGAAAAGGATTTGCCATCCAAGTGGATTATCTTTTCATGCTTCTTAAACATTATACCTTCAACATATTCGGTGCCCTGATAAATAAAATAAAAGAATATGAAATGAAATATAATATAATATATATAAAACAGACCATATATAAACTGTAAAAAATTTCATTTTATTGAAATTATATACATATATATATATATCATTTAATATTTATTGAAAAAAAAAAAGAAATATTACCATATTCTTCGTCAACACGTGATAGACATCCTCCCACCGCCATAATCTACTCCATTCACCAAGATTATTAGGATTCTGTTCACGGACAATTGCCCAACCTAGTTCTTGCAGTAAATCATGCATGTCGAGTTTATTGTATGAAATGGTTATAAGGGATCTTTCAATGAGCACTCTTATTCCAATAGTTGAATGAAAATCACAACTATCTAATAATTTCCTGACCCAATCTTTGTTCTTCCCTTTGAAGAAACATGCAATATCTAAAAATATCTTCTTTTCTAGTTCTTCAAGTCCATCATAACTTAATCGAAGCGTCTCCAAAATTTCCTTAGAGGGAACTTGTCTTAGTCTATTCAATGCACTATTCCATTCTTCAACAGTTCTACCACACAAATAGCATCCCAAAACTTTAAGAGCCAATGGATGCCCTCTTACAAACTTTAAGATGTTCAATGGGAGCTCAATATAACCATCTTTGGGTTGATTGTTTTTGAATGCATTCATATGAAAGAGCTGACGAGCATCACCTTCTTTCAATCCTTCAACCTCATATATACTACTACTAATTATACCATGGCTATGAAGCACATGTTGATCTCTAGTAGTAATGATGATTCTACTCCCGGAACCAAACCAATTTTTGTTTCCAGCCAACATTTCTAATTGTTCTAATTTATCAACATCATCGAGAACAACAATAATCCTTTTACGACATGACCATCTTCTGATGTGATTGGCTGCTGCTTCATAATCATTAGGTACATTCAAATTTGTTTCCTCCATGATATTAGAAAGAAATGTTTTTTGCATGTCAACAACATTCTTTCTAACATTCTCAAGAAAGCATCTACCACCATATTGATCTGAAATCTTATCATATACATATCTAGCAATGGTAGTTTTACCTATTCCACCCATTCCACAAATACCAATGAAGCGAACATCTTCTGATTCTACTTCTAAAAGTGCATTCATCTTCTCCCAATGATAATCCATTCCAACTAGATTCCTTGACCTTTGGTTCCCATCAAAACTTGAGAAATCCAATCTGCTCCAAAGGTCGTTAACAGTATCTTCTATCAATTTTGCTTCAGGTCTGCGAAAAAGAATAGTTTTATTATAAAGATAATGAATAATATATATGAATTCTTGATCTGTCAATTTATTTTTTGGCAAACATCTACGGTCTAAAGTTAATTTTTTGAAAAATAAATTAAAAAGGGAAAATTGCACAAACTATCCGTGAGGTTATGCAATATTACACTGAGTGTCAACTTTTTTAAATGACACAAACATCCCCTTGACTGCGTTGACTGTCATCTTGACCGACTAATTTTAACATTTTGGCAGAAATGACCAAAATGCCGTTGGTATTAGTTGATGTGAATTCATAAATTAAATAGTTTTTAATAAAACTAGATAATTTTGGCCAAAAAAAAAAACAAAAGACAAGATAATTAAGCAAAAAAATTGAAGAGATCCAGAAAGATCTTGATCTTTCAAATCTATATCGTATATCACAAAAAAAAATTAATAAAGCTCAAAGAGATTTGCAAATCAAGATCTTACCAATCTTACCAAAGATCAACATAAAAAAAATAATAATTAAAAAAGAACAAAGAAAAAACAAAAGTTTCCAAAAGCTTGAGCGCAACTTCATCTGAGATGGAGGCCCTCGGAGGTAGCGTCCCATCTGAGCGATTCCATCTCCACCATTTCTTTTCCAGATTCCAATTTTTTCTTCTCTTTTGTGTGGAATTGATTTGTGGTTTGATGGAAGATGAATTTTTTTTTTCTGATTTTGGTTTTGAGTTGTTTTTTTCCTTGTGTGGAATTAATCGGTGCTTGATTGATGATTTGATGATGACATTTTTTCCAGATTGAAGAAATTTTTTTTGAACTTTGAACCTTTTTTGCACAATTAATTTTTAAGACCTTTTGTAATTTATTTTGATAGATTTGTAGTAATAAAAATATTTGGGGTTGTTTCATAATTTGTTTGTGCAATTTTCCCAATTAAAAATAACATACATAGGTGAATTTAAAAGAAAATTTAAATAAATAAAGTCATGTCAGCTAGTAAACCAATAGTTAAGGCAAATTTTTTGGAAAAATAATCGGGCTCTAATTACTTTTTTAAAAAAAATATTTTTATTTTTATTTAATACATATCTTGGGGTAAAACAATAATTTAATTTTTAGGTTAAATTCAAGGGTAAAACAGTCTTTTGGTAAACTGGAGGGAAGATTTGACCATGAAATTAGAGAGGAGAAACGGAAAATAGGGTAAACTACATGGGAAATTTCGATGATATTCCAAAAAAAAATAATAATAATCCATGGTTTCCAATAAAACAAGCTTGAAGAAAAAATTCATTATAGTTGAAGTAACTTGTTATAAAATGGCAAAAGTAGAATGGAGCATCAAGATTGACAAAGATTAACCATATCGTACAGCAAATGAAAGAGATTTGAAGGCAATTTTAATGTTTTAATTGAGAAATACAGCAAGGAGAGAGAATTAATTAATGATACCTGCCCGAAATGTCATATCCAGAAATATCGGCAACTAGTTTTAAAGCTTTTCTCCACCTTTGAACCTTTTTATTGTCATGATTTTTTTGATGTTTGTCGAAGGCTTTCTTGAATTCTCCTCCTTGTTTTCGTACCACAGATGGATCTACATCATAGAAGATTGGAATAACAGTATGATCCTCTGCCTTCATGCACTCGACAATCTTTGCAAGTTCTTCCAAGCACCATGTAGAAGAAGCGTATTTCTTTGAAAAAATGACAATTTTGAACCTCGATCCTTCTATTGCTTTGAAGAGTTCGGGTGAAATTTCTGTGCCTCTCTTAAGTCTTTTATCATCCTTAAATGTGATAATCGATTTCCGAACTAAAGCAGCATACAGATGGTCAGTGAAGTTGTTCCGAGTATCCTCACCTCTAAAACTCAAGAACACATCGTATTTCCACCGAGTACTACCACCAGATGAAGAAGAAGATGATGAAGCTTCCATATATTGACTATTGATACAAAACAGTCACCAGCTTGTCTAATTTGCTCCCAGTGGGGCAGCTGACAGTGGAAATGTTAGATCTTTTGGTTCTTGTACTCGGAAAGGAGAGGTTATTGTTAATGGTGGGGCAGCCGAAAGTGGGAGTGTTGAGTCTTTGGAAGGTGAAACATCGAAGAGAAGCAAAGGAAGAAAGCGTTGTTACTCTTCTAAAAGATTTGGCATACGAACAAGAAGTGCCAAGGCTAGAGACTTGGAAAAGGTGATTATGGAGGAGCTGTCTAGAAGAGAGAAATGAAGATGACGAAAGGGATGGAAAGGTTGTCATGTGTGAACAACAATCAATTTGTAGAAACTACTTTGTATTGAATTGAGTTAATTAAAACAAACTGGATCAACCCTTATATAGGTTGGAATCCTGACAACTATTAAGTGTGAACATTTACTTAAGATTTGTATGCTGCCTAACTAAGCTGCCTAACACTATCAGCAGACTTTGTTGATTACACACAAGCACACAATGTCTGACTAGCAGACAATAATGACTCTACAAATTTTAACAACTTGGTTTAGATTAAATCCTACATATCTCCCCTTAAACCAAGTTTTCCATAACTTATCATACCTAAAGTTTTCTTCAATTTTAGGAATGAATTGACTTTGAGCGGCTTCGTGAATACGTCTGCAATCTGCTCCTCAGAACGATAGTATTCTATCACGATTTCATTATCCTTTACCAAGTCTCGAATGAAATGAAACTTGATGTCAATGTGCTTACTCCTACCATGAAAAACTGGATTCTTTGTCAGTGAAATGGTGGACTTGTTATCGCAGTAGATCACTATAGGAGCATTCTGTTGATGCTTCAAGTCACAAAGCATACGACGCAGCCACACAGCCTGTGTAGCACCACTAGCAACTGCAATATACTCAGCTTCCGTAGTTGATAAAGTAACCACCTGCTGCTTTTTCGATGACCAAGAAAATACTCCGGAACCCAGATGGAATGCATATCCGGAAGTACTTTTCCTCTCTTCCATATCACCTGCCCAGTCACTATCTGTGTATCCCACAAGCTCAATCTTATCAGCAGAAGAGTAAAGGATACCATCATCCAATGTACCTTTCACATATCGCAAAATACGCTAGCTTGCAAGTGAGATTGCTTTGGAGAATCCATAAACCTGCTGATAAGCCCAACTCCATATGCAATGTCAGGTCTAGTAGAAGTTAAGTATCTTAAACTTCCTACTAGTCTCCGAAAGATGGTAGCATCAATCAGCTCTGATACCAAATGTGAACAACAATCAATTTGTAGAAACTATTTTATATTGAATTGAGTTAATTAAAACAAACTGGATCAACCCTTATATAGGTTGGAATCCTGACAACTATTAAGTGTGAACATTTACTTAAGATTTGTATGCTGCCTAACTAAGCTGCCTAACACTATCAGCAGACTTTGTTGATTACACACAAGCACACAATGTCTGACTAGCAGACAATACTGACTCTACTAATTTTAACAACTTGGTTTAGATTAAATCCTACATCATGTAACTTTTGCATGCGTTTTGTTTGGGTCTTTTGTTTTCTTCAGGTCTAGGAAGAGGTGTGTTTAGGAGCTCTGGGTTTGGATTTCAGTGGCAAGGAGGTCTGTTTCAGTGTGATCTTGGGTCAGTAAGCTAGTTTGCTTTGTATCTGGTGCATTTTTCTTGTGTTTTGTGTGGGGTTTGGTCTTTGTGTGTCTTGGTCTGATAGGGGCCGAGCGTGTGCGGTTGTGTTGTTGGCCTGTTGAGTTGTGGTTCGTTTGTAGCTCTTCGGCTTGGCTGTTCCTAAATAAAATCTGCTGTTTAAAAAAATTTGCTCCCAGAAATGGAAGCCTTAGTACATTAGCAAAAACAAAGCTATTTCAATTCAAGGGTTAATATATAGGCATATAGCTTGTTTGTTCCAGGAACACAACACAAAATTTCCGAAGAAATTTTCAAACCCTGCACCTTCCAGAAAATTTCCTGTGTACGTTCTCTGTGGAAATAAAAGACCCAACCAATAAATTAATTTCTTTTCGGCAAAAAGTTTTGAGAGTTGAATGTAATAATTACACTCAGGAATCCAATGACTATTGTAACGTACAAAACAGTCACTGGGCTGGCTACCAAAAAATGTCTGAAGCTTAATTATCACAATATTTATTACTTATAATTTATTTTCTTTCAAAGTCACGTAACAAAATTTGTGCTTCTGATAGTAATTTCTTGAATTAACTGTATATACTGTACATGAAAAACAGTCACTCTTATTTGTTTATGCCTTACATTAGCAAAGACAAAGCCATATCAATTCAAGCTTGTTTGTTCCAGGAAGACAACACAAAATTTCCAAGAAATATTTTTCAAGCTATATCAAAGGGTTAATATATAGGCACTTTCAGGAAATTTCATGTGTTCTCCGTACCACTGTGGAGATGAAAGACCTAATCGATTAATTGTCGGTCATTGCGGGGCCTAGGGAGAGCCTACTGGTCAATAATTTTCTGACAAAAAACATTTTTTCTTCTTCCTTTTTTTTTCTTTTTGACAAATGTGACCTCGCTAGTCGCTGCAATTATTATTCGGTCATTGCGGTAGAGGACAAAAGAAATGAGGGAAGAAAAATAATATAGATAATTAAAGAAAATAACAAAATTTTAAGAGGAGTGTTAAATTAACTCTCTCAACTTACTTTTTCAATCCAGTATCTTTTCATGTAATGATATGTGTACACATTTTACTTTTTTGACATTAAATTTAAAGTCATATAAATGCACTGTTTTTTAATATTATTTACCATTCAAACCAATTAATATCTCCCCACATTATCCTTTTTCTTCTTAAATAAATAAAATCTAAAATTAAATGTTTAAAAAAATCAAAATTAATAACTTTAACATTATATAAATCTTGAAATATTAAAAAAAACAATATATAAATAAATAAATATATACATAGTTACATAGTATGCAATTAAACCGCATATTATACTAATTAAATTGTATATTATAATTACATATTAATTAGCCTTTTATCATTGTAATTTTATTTTATTATATTAAGTATTAATTAAATTGTTTATTTTACATGTAGAATAAAATAGTTATTTTAGAATGGCTTTAAAACATCTCTTTTTAGCCTATTTTTATGGTTTTGAATGTACAGTTAAATTATATATATATATATATATATATTAATTCTAGGTATTTTTTAACATATTAATTTTGGTTTTATATATTATAAAAGAAAAGGGTAATTTGGGAATATAAATTTGAATTGTTAATAACATTAAAAAAGAAAACAATGCATTTATATGGTTCTAAATTTGATGTAAAAAAAGCAGAAGGTATACACATGTCATCATAGGAAGAGAGAGTAGATTGAGAGAGTGAGTTGAGAGAGTGAATTTAGTACTCCTCAAATTTTAAATAATAATAAAGTTTATTAAAAAACATATTAACATTTGTACATGTGCACTTTTACTTTAAAAAGTATTATATAAATTCAGGAAGGAAGAACCTACAACCTCGGGGTGCAAATGTAGGGGTATACCACGGATCAATCTTATCTTGTCCTATATAGTGTGTACTTTCAAAGTAAAATACATTATAATTATAATTAAAGATACTATATTTTTGGCATTAAGCCGAATCTATTTACAAACTAGAATTTTTTTAAAGAATAATATCACTAAAGTCTCTATTTTTTTTATGAATGGTTACATTTTAAAACGTCTTTATAATATTAATCACTTTAATCCCTTGTTTTTTTAAAAATACATCACTTTTATCCTTTCATCAGTAAAAGATAAAGATACCAAGTCCAAAGGCATTTTAATCCTTAATACATTGAATTTTAAACTTCTAAGAAATGTCCGACATGTGGGCCATGGTAAATAAAAAAATATTAAAAGATAAAAAAAAGGAGGGATTTTCCAAACCAAAGGTTGAAAACTTTTCAGTTTTTTGAAACAATTTGACCAAATTAAAAAGTTTCAAACTGTTGGACAGGCAATTTGAGCAACCTTATCTCTCCGGTCTCCACCCAAACCCACCCAGTTTTTTATTTTATTTTAATTATATTAAGTTTTAAAACTTAAAAAGGTAAAGGGTAAAAATGACATTTCATCTTGATTAAATAGCAACAAAAGATTTTATAAAAAAATAGTAATAAAAGGTAAAATTGTAGTTTTACCTATTCTGTTATAGTTGACAGTTAGATATTTGGTCAAATAGACTAAAGTGGTGTATTTTTAAAAAATAAGGGATTAAAGTAACTAATATGATAAACACGTTTAAAAATGTGACAATTCACGAAAAAGCAAGTACTTTAATGATATTACCATTTTAAAAAAAATTGAGATATGTAATTACAAAAGGGACATACGGTTTTTAAAGAGTGTCTTTAGCGCCGCTCTACAATATATATATATATATATATATATATATATATATATATATATAAAAGATAGGCCAGCAGTAGTATAAATTCACTAGGCCAGCACTAGTATCAAATATTCTAACATAGAGAAATCTTGCGACTTGGGTACAAATTCCTCAGACCATATAGTTTTGAGTATACAAGAAAGATAAATGACTGGATGTTCTTTGCTTTGCCTTAGTTGACTCGGTCAATGAAATTCCAAAAACTTGTATAACTCGATCAATGAAAGATAAATGACTGGTTGAGTGGTGGTTCTCTTATATTTATATAAATATATAGAAATTCACTAAGTCAGCACTAGTATCAAATATACTAACATATAGAAATCTTACGACTTGGCTACAAAGTTGTTCCCCCACCATCTGACATAAGAGATGCAGCGGCAGCAGCTGCCGTAGGAACAACCCCTGTCGAAATACCTGGCTTTGACATATGTAGAAGCCTGCTAAACAAAGGTTGAGGTCAGTTTTCAAACAGTGGATACACGTTAAGAACACTGATTCTCAAGGAAATAACAAAACGATTTGATAAATTGTCTACTGAAAATAAAATTTCATATATCAATAGCAGCAGATTTTTTATACATCTATATTCGTTAAATGCCAAGATGAGAAAGCTTGTGACAGTTGGCTCTTCCAACTTGTAGCCAAGTGCATAAAATAGACGAAGAACATTTTTGCTAGCTTTGCTTTCAACCATAGTCCTAACCAGACAGAGATTTGCTCTGCACCTGCTCCCCTCATTGCACCCCCAACATGTTTAACAGTCCTACAGCACAAAAGAAATTCCATAATCACATAATCACACACACAGACACACAAAATTTAATATGCAAAACAATTCACCACGTGGGTTCAGGCTGCTCAATATCACATAAGAGTCTAACCTCTGAAGCAACATTCCCTATAAATTGAATCACACAAGCCTCAACGTTAGCAGTAAATAACCCATCAGACAAAGAAATATAATCAATAAAATGCTATTGATGTGAAAATACATGTTGAGAGCTAAAAATATCTCAAAAATTCATGAAATACTGTATGCGGGCATCAACTACTTGTTCGGATTTTATATCCATGTAATATTCAGGTGAATGACCTCTATAATACTTCTGCAATTTACAAATTATGCAAACACATAGAAATGTTACAGTCATAAATACAGCTTCCAAATCATTCAACTGGTTAATTAAACTATGCAAAAAGTAGGCAAACTATCCATGTGAACTTGAGGTGAAAGATCAGCAAAGAAATAAGAATGCATCAGCTGTTAATATAGCCCAACTTTTTCTTTGATATAACATTAAAAAGAGCTACATAACGAAGGATAGTGTTCCACCATCACTCTTCCCTCCTTAAGGTTGTAACTAAAAATTTCTCCTTTAAAGGGGAAAGAAATCACTTGACCTAAAGAAGGCTGGTGGTTGTTTGGCTGATAAAACATCAACTGCTTACCAAGATTGGGACCATTTTTTAAGCATATTTCATGGACTCTCAAGCGTTCTCTATGAACGCCACAAAGTCCCTGAAGAAGAATCTCAAGGGCCTCAACATGCTGCAATACAAAAACCATAAAAACCATAAATAACAAACTTCACAATTAGCCCATCTTTACAAAAATAATTATGAAAGAGAATTCCTTTTTCCTGGTTTCATAATTGAGAACAGAGGATTGATAAAGTAAAAACTGAAAGAAAGAAGAACACGGGGTGAATTTTTTCGGTCGTCGTCGACTCGCCGCCGTCTGGTCTGGCACGACCTTCTCTCTCTCACTCTGTCTCAAATGGTTGATATTTGATAGTCAAGAAATAACCATTAACTGTAATGCTCTGTGTTTTAATTGTAATTTATGGAGTTTTTTTTTTATAAATTTGATGAGATTTTTATTTTATTTTTTTATTTCGAACTGTAGATTTTAGGGGAGAATCGAGAGAAGATAGAATTCAGAAGAGAAAAGAGAATTAGAAAGAGAATTCAGAAATCGTTTACAGACCATTCAGCTGGAAAGGAAATAGACAAGTGACTTGACTTGACTTATTTGACAACAACACTTAAAAGAAACGACTACGTTTTAGACATGAGCCCTAACTCCATATTCTGTCTTAACTGGTTCACTCGACTCGTCATCATAACATTATTAGTAGGAGACAAAAAAAAAAAAAATTATAAACAAAAATCTGTCATGGGTTTAGAGCGGCCATGTAATCGTTTTTCATTTATTAATTTTTTAAAATAAAAATAAAAGTAAAAATAATGTTTTTGGTTTCAGTTTCGAATTTTGAAATCGTGTCTGGTAGTATATCCTGAAAACTGTATTTTGAAAATGAAAACGAGAAAAATGCGTCCGATAGGTTTACAAAAAAATATCAAAAATTATTTTCAAATTATTTTTTCTATTATAATTTTTTTATTTAAATAGAAAGTGGTTCAATAATTCATCTAATTATCAACTATACCACCCAAAAAAGTTATCCCTACACTCATATTAAAATTTTACAAATAAGTTTTTAAACAAACAAATAAAAAAGGCAAAATTCCCCCTTTTGACCTGAAAATTAATGCAGTATATAGAACTATCACATCCCAATAAGTTTTCTTTTTTTATCCAAGAGAAATGTTTTTTTGGACAAGATTGCCCTTATCTACCTTTTCACTTTATTCTCTGACACAACTTTTTCTTTCTCTTTCATAAGTTCTTCTTGTCATGTTTCTCTCTAAAACTTTTTTTCTTATCTTTTCTCTTCAAAATATTGTTCTCCTCGTCGAAACGATTCCAACGATATATTACGGCCGAAAATCGGATATCATTTGCCCCTTCAAAAGTCCTTTGAAAGTATTTCGTTTCACGCTGAAATCTTTACAAGCTGAATCTTTACACGCTGAAATATGAACATGATTACACGATGAAAATCTTTACACGCTAAAATGTTAACATAATTACACACTGAAATATCAACATCTTTACACGCTGAAATGCATCTTTACACGCTGAAATTATAAAAGGAATACACGCTAAAATTACATTTCAGCGTGTAATGTTTCTGGAAACTTCAAATTTTCTATTTTTCAATTTCTCTTCCAATTTTCAATTTTCTAAAAAATAAAATAAAATAAAACTTTTTTTTCAAACCTCCATCGATGGAGATCGAACAGACCTCCATCTATGGAGGTCTAACAGACCTCCATCAATGGAGGTCGAACAAACCTCCACATATGGAGGTCTGGAATAGACCTCCATTGATGGAGGCGATGAAGATGATTAAAAAAAAGTTGTTATCCTTACGTGTAATATTTGCATTAAGGGTATTTTGGTCTAAAATCATTTCTCTTTGATAAAAAAAGAAAAGTTATTGAGAAATGATATTTTTGTATTCTCCCTTAATTTTAGAGCTATTTATGATTATGGCCCAATAAAAAACCATAGCCAGTTTATGATTGCTCACTCTTTATTACATGTAGATCAAAGTTGTGGTTATCACATTTGTATTTGGTTGCACACTTGCACCTACTATACATGCTTATGTATCATAACATATTTGTAATGGTATTGTTGAAACTTTCAGCAAGCTTTGGACATTGAATCATTTCATTTTCATCGTCTTTGTGCATATATTTCAACATCATGTGGACGGCATCGTTGTTGGCTATCATCATTCCCTCATTTTGCCCGTAACTAATGTCTGATGTGAACAATTATACATGATTTTTTTTAATCTTTGAAAAAAAAATGAGCCGCCGATCAAGATCGGATCTGCACCTCCAAGGCGGAAGGAGGTGAGATCCTCCTCCGGTGACGCCGATTTAGCCCAGATCAGCATCGCCGGAAGAGGATCTCACCTCCTCCGACCTTGGAGGTGCATATCCGAGAAGAAGAAGAGAAGAGAAGAGATGCAGTGGAAGAAGAAGAACAGTGATAGTGATGGAGATCGTCGAAGAAGAAGAAATAAAAATGAAAAATACAAAATAAAAAACATGGAAAACATGTAAAAGTTGTTTTTCAAATTTTTCACTTTTAACACTAATTTTGGTTTACATTTTGTTTTTGTTTTTTAAAAGCAAAATGAAAAACGGTTAACGAACACGAATTCAAAATTGTTTTTGAAAATCAAAAAACGAAAATGGCTATTTTTTGGCTTACCGGACAGCCCCCTAGCGTCTATTGGAACACTTAAATTCAGGAATCCAATGCATAATGCTACAAAATATTCTCGGAACCGGTTTAGAAAAGAAAAACTTGAATACAACCGATGTACCAATGTTGGTGACCGGTGTATAGGTTCCATTCGGTGAATGACATGTCATTCAGTAAAGTTGAATTTTTTTTTATTTTCTGCACTTTCTCTCCGGTACAAGAAAAAGTTGTCTCATGGTGTCCCATCCCCGTACCAAACGCATCCTTAGTACCTATGTTTTCGGAGAACACTGAAATTCAGGAATTCGGTGAATATTGCTACAAAATAGTTACTGGACTGGTTTCGATGAAAAAAACTTTGGTGCAATTAATGCAAAGATAACCATCACCCTTGGTATGCAGCTCGTGCTTCCCATGCTCCCATGCACACCAGGCAACCTGCTAAATACATATCATGTTGACGGAAATTGATGAAAAGTCATCGCTGGTTTATGACTGTTCATCATCATCATCCCCAACAATAAGGACGAAGCCATCGGTGCTGCAGGAATTGTCTATTTCAACAACTTGAGAGTTTTAATTATGAGTTATGACGGCCTCAAAAGGAGTCCTTTTTGAGCTCAACGTTGTGGGTTGCACTTCAGAATCGAGAGAGGCTGCAACATTGTTCTCGATTGTTGCTTTCGTCGATTTTGCGATAAAGCTTTAAACTTTAAAGTAGGAGAAATTGGAGGCTGCCCTAAATTTGACAGATTTGAAGCGACAGAGGTTGCTATGATGGTTTTGAATGCTCTTTGACGACAAAAACGACATATTTTCGATTAATTTTGAAGTAGTTGCCATGACAAGAGAAGCAGGAATTTCCACATTTTCTTTTTCTAAATTAGGGTTTATGTGAGACGAAATAGATCGACAGACTTATATAAGAGGAAATTATCAAAATTAAACTTATAAAATTATGAAATTCCGTTTTTAGACTGAATTTTGATCTCTTTTAAGTGCCTCAATTTTGGCCCACGACCGGTCGACCACCTCCATTTTATCAACACGATGGAAGATTATTTGCATACATTTTTTTTTTCCACTCTTGGTACCATTTCTTTTATTAAAATGGTATAGGTGATCAGAAGTCCCGCCACTGATATCCGCTGCTAGATTGATCAAAGACATCTTCAGACTCAAAATCGACCTTGATTGTTGTCCATTATTTCTCAGGACTTTGATCGAACAAATGGTAAGCAAATAGAAGAGCTGAAAGAGAAGGTGAAGGAGTTTGAACTATCGTTTCGTACACAACTACACATGAGCTGAAAAGGCGACTGTCACCGGAATACAGCGAGGACCGTAAGTTGATGTTGAGAAATGGGTGGGGACGAAGAGAGACAAGGAAAGTCTGCTCGAAAAAGGCCGGAGAAAAAATGCAAGAATATTTTTTTACTTAATGACACGTTTCATTCACCGAGTGGAACCAATATACCGCTATCAGGTTGCACCCAAGTTTTACTCCTTTTAATTTGGTGTTTCACGTGACTTCCTTTTATTATTTCATTATTCTATATTGTGGTGGCCTAAGGAGAGCCTGCTAGTAAAATTTTTTTTGGATATTAATGATTTCCGTCCTGATTTCGGAGGTATTAGTAATTTTACACCCTCTTATTTCGGTATTGACCGATTTACCCATTTGTTAAGTTTTGTTAATATTTTCAATTAAAATACTATTTTCCTCTTCTATTAAATATTATAAATAACAAAAAAACATTTAAAATTACAGACTTTCTCCTTACAATCCAATTTTTTTCTTTTTATACTCCTTTTTTAAATACATATCATTCTAAAAACTTAAATTTTAAAAAATTCTAAAAACACTCCATTTTTTTCCCTAAATTATCCTTTTTACTTTTAACACTCCTTTTTGTTTTTCCAAAACACTCTATCATAAAAACCTAATTTTTTTTAATCAATTTCTTTCAAAATTATTATTTTTTAATTGAATATTGAAATGGACAATTTTTTTCTTCATTTCACTTTTTAAACTTTTTAGAGGCCATTTGATATAGGGTAATCAAAATAATGTGATTTCTAGGAAAGTGAAACCCAGTAATGTGATTCATGGGAAAGTTGTATATATGTGTTTGGTTGGGTATGGAAATATTATGTCAGATTCCTGGGAATATTAAGTAACGGTATTTGGTTGTACATGGGAATTTGATTTTTTTTATTTATTAAAAAAAAAATCGAAGTCCTTAAAAAAAATAAAAATAAAAACCCACCTATTTATCTGTAATCTTTGATCTCTTTCCAGAAAAAAAAAAAAACTCAAACCCACCTATTGTCGCCGACGTCGTCGACCCTGCCTCCTCCTCCTCCTCCTCCTCCTCGTCGCCTCCAGCCAGGATCATCCTCCTCCTCCTCCTCCTCGTCGCCTCCAGCCGGATCCTCCTCCTTGTCGTCGTCGTCTCCTCCAGCCGGGATCCTCCTCCTCATCACCTCCAGCCTGGATCTTTGTCGTCGTCGCCTCCGTCCGGCCGGGATCTTCGTCGTTGTCGCCTCCGTCCGACTGGGATCTTCATCGTCGACATCATCGAAGCTCCTCCTCCTCCTCGTCATCATCATCGAACAAGCCCATCGGCCGGTATTGTTGATGTTAATTTGGGGATTTTTGATGAAGAAAGTGTAAGAAAAGAAAATTGGGATTTTTTTATGTTAATTTTCAAAAGCATATTGAAGAATTAAGAAGAAGAAAATAAAATAAAAATAATTTCTTTTTATGAGGGTGGGTCCTACGGTGAGAATTAGATGGAGGGTAATTTGAAACCCACCTATTGAGATGAGAATCACATTACCCCCTGGGAGGGTAATCTGATTCCCATGGGATTCACTTTTCCGGAAATAAAAAAACTCAAACATTCTACCAAACATGGGAATGCTATGAGATTCCTATTCCCATGTAAAGATGACGGTATACCAAACGGCCCCTTAAGAGTCAACACTTAATTGGGCAGAAACAAGGATAAATCAACATATACAAAAAATTGTAGATTGGTGAATAAAATAAGAGGTTTTGATGCTGGGGTGGATTGAAAATTAAGATTGAAACGCTAACTCAATAAAATAAAAATAACAAAAACTAGAATTGAATGAAAAAAAATGATAAACCCTAAACCTCCATTAAAAGTTTTGGGTATTTAGAAACCCTAGAATTTGAAAACAAAGAATTGGCAAAAGGAAATTTTGAAAACAATGAAATCGGAGATTCATAGGGAGAGTAATGAAATGTGGTAGTGGAGACATGGAGAGGTTTCAGGGATTGCTGAGGTAGAGCAGGGCCAGACAGAGATTGGATTGCAATCAGAGTTGGAGGGTGTTCCTCATTAAACAAAAGTATGTGCTTTTACTGTTTTTTTTTTAAAGGTCAGTTTTTTTGTTGATGGTGGTAACATTGGAGTTTAAAAAAATTGTTATGTAATGTATTTAGATATTATTTTTTTGTACTTGTTTAGTAATTTTGATTAAGATAAAATTGTTATATAATTAAAAATTTTAAAATACAGTGTATAGAGATATTTAATGGGTGGCAAATAGCATCTCTCTAATATTTTGTTAAGTTTAAAATAGAGTGTATATAGATATTTAATGGATTGTAAATAGGCTCGACCAGTGAATCTATATACGTACGTACTTGTAAATATGCTTTTAAAATTTTAAAATAGAATATATAGAGATATTTAATGGATCGTAAACATACTAGCGCACCCCTTTGGTTAAGTTTTGTTAATATTTTTAGTTAAAATACTATTTTACCCTTCTATTAAATATTATAAATAACAAAAAAAAACCTTTAAAAGTAGTAACAAATAAAAACAGAATTTAAAAAGAATTATTAAATAAATGAATTCGGTGAGATCTGGAGGTTCCCACGGTCGGTTAAACCGTGGGTACCAAACCACGTAGAGTGAGTTAATGTTAGCCGGCGGGCTTGACTACTTGTGGGCAGCTGCCGAGCCACTCTGCTTGCGGTGCGGTGGTCCTAGTGTCCTACACTCCTTTAAAGCTATCAATTCTTATCCATTTCTATATTATTTTGACGAGGTCAACGTATTGGGATTTGCTCGGCCGAATCGAATGGCTGGTAATGTTCCACTGTAGCTAAGCTCTATGGATGTTCCTCCTACGCCAATTACAATCCACCATGTCATGTGTTTAATTGTTAGGTCCTTTTTTCAATTTATCCATTTTGAGTTTGTTCTCTAATTCTTTGGACATATCATTGTCCACTATAATAGAATAAACCTAAGTGGGAGAGTCTTATCATGGGAATTCTCCGCTCCAAAGCATTTCATATCAAGAGTTAAGTTTCACCGTATTGCCAACAGAGGTGTAGCTCAACTGGTAGATGAATGAGTTTGAGGTTTGGACAAATAACTCCTAAATTAGCGGTTCGAATCCTACCAATGGTGAAAACTTTTAAAAAAATGCGTGAATTAATAAATATATTTATCTCAAAAAAAAAGTTTCACCGTATTAACATGTACTAAAATTATATTTTGAATATAAAGCGAAAAAAAATTAAGTGAAATAAATCATTGATAATCTAAAGTTATCAACTAAAAAGTCAAAAGTTGATATATAAATTAAGATAGAAGAGTCGAGATGAAATGTCGTATATTACTTTATAGTTGCTAAAATATGTGATACTTTGATTGCGCGTTATTTTCTCATCCAGGAGACATAATTCATTCAATGTGACAATGTGGGTTGGTCAAAGTTTGATGCGGTGTACTCCAAAAACAATGAATCCTATAAAAACCCATTTAAACCAAATCCATTTCCACACACTCAATTCTCAAACCCAAACATGAAAATATCTCTCTCGAATCCTCTCGTTACTCTCCGCTTTCTCTTCCTCTCTCTCCTCACCCTCCAATCCCTCAAAGCCACATCAGCCGCCTGCCACATAGATGATGAAGCCGGTCTCTTGGGTTTCAAATCGGGTATAACCCAAGACCCATCTGGCATGCTCAGCTCATGGAAACCGGGTACGGATTGTTGTACTTGGGCGGGTATCAATTGCTTGGTCAACAACCGGGTAACAAGCCTATCTCTCGGACAATCCAACAAACCCAACAGTTTTTTAGCGGGTACCATCTCACCAAGCCTTGTTAAAGTCAAATTTCTAGGCGGTATTTACCTGCAAAACCTCAAAAACATCTCGGGTAAGTTTCCGGACCTTCTATTCGGGTTACCAAATTTAAAATACGTCTACATCGAAAACAACAAGCTTTCAGGACAAATACCCGCAACAATCGGTAAGTTAACCCAACTTGAAGCTCTGAGTTTTACCGGAAATCAATTCACCGGTACAATACCGAGTTCAATCTCCAACTTAACTCAGTTGACTCAACTCGTTCTCGGCCAAAACTTCCTTACCGGTAACATACCTGCCGGAATTCGCCAACTTAAAAAACTGATCTTTTTGAGTCTCCAACACAACCGATTATCGGGTACAATACCCGATATTTTCTCATCACTCACCAACCTAAGAATTGTAAGGCTCTCTTACAACAAGTTTTCGGGCCAAATTCCTCCATCAATCGGATCTCTAGCACCAAAGCTGCAATATCTTGAACTGGGTCACAATTCTCTAACCGGAAAAATCCCCGATTTTCTCGGGAAATTTCAGGCTCTTGACACCTTGGATCTGTCTCAGAACCTGTTTTCCGGAACGGTACCGAAAAGTTTCGGAAATCTGACCAAAATATTCAATCTCGATCTTTCTCATAACTCTCTCGTCGACCCATTTCCGGTCATGAACGTTAAAGGAATCGAGTCGCTCGATTTGTCGTACAACAATTTCCATCTCAATCAAATCCCGAATTGGGTAACATCGTCTCCGATAATTTATTCTCTGAAGCTGGCGAAATGCGGGTTGAAGCTGAAATTGGACGACTGGAAACCGGCCGAGACGTACTTCTACGACTACATTGACTTATCCGAGAACGAAATATCGGGTAGCCCGGTTCGGTTGCTGAACAGGACTGATTATTTAGTGGGGTTTTGGGTTTCTGGGAACAAGTTGAAGTTTAACATGGAGAGTTTGAGGATCGTGAAGCGGTTGAAGAACTTGGACTTGTCCAGAAATTTGGTGTTCGGGAAGTTGCCGGAGGCTGTGTCGGGGCTTGATAATTTAAACGTAAGTTATAACCATCTTTGCGGGAAGATCCCGGCAGCGAAGTTTCCGGCGACGGCGTTTGTTGGCAACGATTGTCTGTGTGGTTCTCCTATGCAGCCATGCAAAGTATAGTTGATCATGGTAGTGATCAGTCTTCAGTCTAGTGAATAAAAAGGTGGTCAGCGCTGAAATGTATATTTTTCTTTTTATTTTTCTGTTTTTCTAATCTTTATAGTTTCTTTATGTATTTTTATTTTTCTAAATTGTTAGATTGTCTAGTGTTAAACAAATTATAAGCATCTACCTTATCAGAAAATTTAGCCTCATGTGCTGGTTTCCCTATGTAATGGTGCTTGATAGTGTAAATATATGTTCACCTTTACCCAAAAATCTGGAATGATCCTTCTGAAATTGCGTTTCGAATCGTGTTAGTAGGGTCTAATCTTATCAAATCCCGATAAATCCCTAATCAATTTAAAAAATAATAAAATAATTCCACCATACCACAAGTAGATATTGAGGATTCCTAACCTACAATGATGTGAGCTTTATTTAAATAAATAAATAACAATTTCATTAGACCACAATGTGGATAGTTTTTGCAAAATTGACCCTAATTTTCCAAAATACACTAACTAACATGTGTGGCATCCAAAACTAAAAACAACACAAACTTCACCAGCCAAATTCATCAACTCAAATTCAATCTTCTTTAGTTTTGATTTTGGGTGGAAAAAGAAGAGTTACTTTCTATCTTATGAACTATTTCATTGATTCATAACTTTGATCTATAAGGATTTATGTGAAAATCAACCCAAAGTAATATTGAACCGAAACATAAAAATTGTGAAATTTTCCAATTTGAACATATTTATGATGTATAATAGGCAAATTTGAGTTATTGGTAACCAATAGAGCATTCCTAATCCACTAGGATTTGGGATTTCTAAATTTGACTAACATACAAAAAGCTCAAAATTTAACCCAAAAGGCAAATTTGAGTTATTGTTAAAATCCAATAGAGCATTCTTAATCAAACGCAAACAAACAAATCTTGCTAAGTAGGAAAATTGAAAATATTGCCTAAAAAGTAGAAAGTAAAAATAGAAGTAAAAAAGGACCAAATTCTAAAGAGCTCGATATGATTCCAATAATATATTATTGACCAAAATGTCGTTTGCCACTCCAAGGTATCTCCCAAATTATCCTACTTATGATTATTAATATATAAAATAAATTTCTGCAAATGCATTCAAATTCGCTCGTGTTTGATGATTAAAGAACACAATATAAAAAGAACAGAATATAAATAATGATTAGGAATTAGGACATTAAAGGTAATGCATTACAATACGATTTAATTAATAGTAAATTGTAAAGGATTAATTCAAAATAAAAAGAACAATAAACATTCAACTTCAAAGATAACCACTCTTAGCATATGGTTGAACACTTCACTTTCACTTATATAATAGGTGTTCGAGTGCATTGATCAAAGTGTAATCAGCCTTATATTAGGAGTTGCATTTTAAAGTTGTGTTTATAGCGTTTGATTGCACAACCTCTGTGTGAGATCTAAACATACCGTGCAAGTAAAGGCTTCGGTGTTGGATACCAATCTGTCCCTTTTGTAGATTGTGTATCAAGAAACAATCTCGTTGACACACTGTTGAAATTCTTTGAACCCCCACCTCAGGGTTTTCCAGCTTGTCACAATTGACGAAGGTGACTTTTTTGGCATCGTTTAGTGACGAATGCAATGGAGGAGGGAGGACTACTTCATAAATCAACAAGAGATTGCGGAATAAAATGTTCAATAGGCATATCAGCCCTACAAATTGATCACACCAAATGGCTACTCGCAATCGTACGAGGCCGTGGAGTGTATTACAATTAGGGATGACAATGGAATGAATTGGGCACGGATAACACAATATCCATCCCCGTATCAATTTGAGATATATATTTTCATCCTCGTATACATCCCTACTTCTAAGTGAGCGGGGAGGATTCAGATAATCCGCTAATTAAGATAAAGATATTCATCTCTGCTCCGTTTATATCCGTATCCAATGAAAAAAACTTTAAATTTTTATAGTTTACAAAAGAAAAATGTAACTAACATATGTAACAGTACATTTTATCCTATTTAAAGAGAAACAAATACATCCAATAAAGTTTAAATATAAAAATTAATAAAAACTTATATAATTATAATTAATAATTACATAATAAATTTTTATATTTTTAAAATTTTAAAATCTATAATGGATATGGATGGGGATTGATATCCGTAGACGATATCCATCTCCATCGCCGAAAATAAAATGGATATTAGAATGGCATTCATCTTCGCTTCATCCCCGAAATAATAGTATCCATCCTCATTTTAAATGGAGCGGATTCTTACGGATATCCGTATCCGTAGATAATTTTGTCATCCCTAACTACAATGATAAATAAAGTTCATTCCCAGGATGATGTGTAATTTGTCTACTATTCCTAATTTAATTAAATTAGAAAACTAATTGAGATGTGTGTTGTTTGTACATTATATGTAAATATTGCTATAAAAATATATATTATATACAATAGTATTTACAAAGATAGATTGAGTGGTTACACTAAGTAGATGACTTTACCATAACAATAACACAAATTCATACAAATATGCTCATTAATATTGAAAGTCGTGGTATCAAAGGGTTAATATATAGGCACTTCCAGGAAATTTCATGTGTTCTTTATGCCTTTATGGAGATAAAAGACCTGATCAATCAATAGTCGGTCATTGCGAGGCCTAAGGAGAGCCTGCTAGTCAATATATTTTTGACAAAAAACATTTTTTCTTCCTTTTTTTTCTTTTCTTTTTGACAAATGAGACCTCACTAGTCGCTGCAATAATTATTTGGTCATTGTGGGGTCTAAGGAGTAGACATAGCGCCGATTTGGTTCGAACTGGCGAACCATTTGGGAAAAACCAGAACCGTAACCGCCGGAACCAAAACTGGCATCAAGTCTACTAAGGAGTAATGGAGACCCTGCTAGTCTGATTTTGTTAAAGCAAAACATAGAAGACAAAAGAAATGAGGGAAGAAAAATAATATAGGTAGAATTAAAGAAAATAACAAAATTTTAAATAATAATAAATTTTATTAAAAAAACATAATAACATGTGCATATGGTGTGCACTTTTTCTTTTAAAACTATTATATAAATTGGGGTTTTTTTTTTTAAAAGAGGGGAACCCGTAACCTCATAGCACAGATATAGGGGTATACCAACGGACCAACCTCATCTCGTCCTATGTGGTGTATACTTGCAAAGTAAAATACATTATAATTAAAGAAATGATATTTTTGGCATTAAAAGGGATTTATTTACAAACTAGAATTTGTTTATAAAAATTTGATAGGTGTAATTATGAAAGGGACACATACGGTTTTGAAAGAGTGTCATTAACGCCGCTCTACAATATATATATATATATATATATATATATATATATAATTATATATATAATTATATATACACACAATTTTTCTATTGTCAGTTCGAACTGATATAAGATATACCAATTCCTTACATGTGAGCTATTGAATTTAAATGTTTTGACTTGGCTGCATGCACTTGTCAAAGCATAATTTAAATCCAATGAACCACATGTAAGGAACCGATATAAAATATATCGGAACTGATATATTTTTATATCAGTTCGAACTGATATAAAATATATCGAAACTGATATATTTTATATCAGTTCCTTGCATGTGGGTCATTGGATTTAAAATATGCTTTGACAAGTACATGCAGTCAAGTCAAAACATTTAAATCCAATGTCCTACATACAAGGAACTGGTATATCTTATATCAGTTCGAACTGACAATTTAATTCGTCATGATATTAAATATATGAATAATGCTAAACATCCCTCCTATAATCCCACAATTTTCATCCCAACACACTTGACAGCTGAGATGTCACTTGGTGAATGGACACACATTAATTGATACTTATATCTCTTACCTATGTATTCATTCACCAATTAATGTTTGTCCACTCACCAAGTGACACATCAGTTGCCACGTGTGTTGGGATGAAAATGATGAGATTGTAGGTGGGATGTGTAGCATTACTGTAAATATATCATTTCCTTGAATGTGGGTCATGAAAAAGTCCTGACAAGTGTATACACACCGGGTCAAAGTAATTAAATCCAATAGCCCACATTCAAGAAACTGATATAGTTTATATAGGACGAACTGCCAGAAAAAAAAATATTTTATAAATATATATATCATAGGCTAGCAATAGTATAAATTCACTAGGCCAGCACTAGTTCCTAACATATAGAAATCTTACGACTTGGCTACAAGTTCCTCAGACCATATAGTTTTGAGTATACAAGAAAGATAACTCGGTTATTCTCTGCTTTGCCTTAGTTGACTCGGTCAATGAAATTCCAAATACTTGTATAACTCGGTCAATGAAAGGTAAATGACTGGTTGTTCTCTTATATATATATATAAATATATATAAATTTACTAGGCCAGCACTAGTATCAAATATTCTAACATATAGAAATCTTACGACTTGGCTACAAAGTTGTTCCCCCACCATCTGACATAAGAGATGCAGCGGCAGCAGCGGCCGTAGGAACAACCCCCGTCGAAACACCTGGCTTTGACAAATGTAGAAGCCTGCTAAACAAAGCTTGGGGTTAGTTTTTAAACAGTGGATACACGTTCAGAACACTGATTCTCAAGGAAATAACAAAACGATTTGATGAATTGTCTACTGAAAACAAAATTTCATATATCAATAGCAGCAGATTTTTTATGCATCTATAATCATTAAATGCCATGATGAGAAAAGCTTGTGACAGTTGGCTCTTCTAATGCTAGGTGCCCAAATTAACTATTCCCAATATCAAATTATCACATTAACACATGTCCATACTTTTCATATTTACTACGAAATAGAAAACCCACAGCTCTAAAGTAAAACTATTTATTGCTCACGGACCATACTTGTATAAAGCTTGATGGCTTTTCCTATAAACCCGTCCCTTCATCTACAAGTATTGCTGAGACAATTTCTTGCACTAAGTGTTGTGAGTGAGTCAATGACACATTTGTTTAGTTTAAATAATATGATGATGCAAAACGTTAATCTGGAAACTTAATTGGTACAAGAAGAGTCAGTGCGAGTGAGGCAATGACACACTTGCACTAAGTTTTGCTTGCTCACGGCTGTCGGTGGCAAGTGAGCCAATAACTGTTCTCATGACATGATACCCCAATCATGTCTTTACCAGGATCCAGAACAATTGTTGTACCACTTTGATGTGGAGTACAAGAATATACCTAACTAACGATTTCCAAGTAAACATTAATTCAGTTTTACCATTTGACAAACAATCAGAATACTCAAGATTAGTTACACATGGCTGCAAATATGCCTTTAAAGAAGAATAAGAACTCTTACGGTGCAAGATATTCGCAAAAAGAAGACACTGCCGCAGCCACTTCAGAATAAGTTTCAGATGATGCAGGTGCTGTCACTTCAACCAACTGTATTCCAGGAGTTACAGGCACAGCCTCATCAGTTGCATGTAGTTTTAGCATCTTATTAACTGATGACACAGTAACAGTAATCTGAGCACCCCTTTGAAAATGGAAAGCAAATCCCACTCTCAGCAACTCATGGTCCAACTTGTAGCCAAGTGCATAAAATAGGCGAAGAACATTTTTGCTAGCTTTGCTTTCAACCATAGTCCTAACCAGAACAGAGATTTGCTCTGCACCTGCTCCCCTCATTGCACCCCCAACATGTTTAACAGTCCTACAGCACAAAAGAAATTCCATAATCACATAAATCACACACATACACACAAAATTTAATATGCAACACAATTTACCATGTGGGTTCAGGCTGCTCAATATCACATAAGAGTCTAACCTCAGAAGCAACATTCCCTATAAATTGAATCACACAAGCCTCAACGTTAGCAGTAAATAACCCATCAGACAAAGAAATATAATCAATAAAATGCTATTGATGTGAAAATACATGTTGAGACCTAAAAATGTCTCAAATATTCATGAAATACTGTATGAGGGCATCAACTACTTGTTCGGATTTTATATCCGTGTAATATTCCGGTGAATGACCTCTATAATACTTCTGCAATTTACAAATTATGCAAACACATAGAAATAAATTTCATGTGTTCAGTGTTACAGTCATAAATACAGCTTCCAAATCATTCAACTGGTTAATTAAACTATGCAAAAAGTAGGCAAACTATCCATGTGAACTTGAGGTGAAAGATCAGCAAAGAAATAAGAATGCATCAGCTGTTAATATAGCCCAACTTTTTCTTTGATATAACATTAAAAAGAGCTACATAATGAAGGATAGTATTCCACATATCACTCTTCCCTCCTTAAGGTTGTAACTATAAAGTTCCCCTTTAAAGGGGAAAGAAATCACTTGACCTAAAGAAGGCTGGTGGTTGTTTGGCTGATAATTGCATCATGTCAATAAGACGAAACAAATTTCAGCTTCATCTACCTGTGCTAAAATATGCACATTATTCTTTCTATGAAACTTTATTTTATAAAACATCAAATGCTTACCAAGATTGGGACCATTTTTTACGCATATTTCATGGACCCTCAAGCGTTCTCTATGAACGCCACAAAGTCCCTGAAGAAGAATCTCAAGGGCCTCAACATGCTGCAAGACAAAAACCATAAAAACTATAAATAACAACTTCACAATTAGCCCATCTTTACAAAAATAAATATGAAAGAGAATTCTTTTTTCCTGGTTTCATAATTAAGAACAGAGGATTGATAAAGTAAAAACTAAAAGAAAAAAGAGCACGAGGTGAATTTTTTTTTATTTTTTTAATATGAAAATGAAAACAGATTGCTATAATTGTTTTGACATCATTTCATCCTTAATAACAAATATTATGAGTGAACAACCATGACAAGAGTAATCTTAACAGATTGATGCACAACAAAGAAAATGCAGGTTTTTTTTTTGTTATGTTTAGAGGGATTAAGGTCAAGGCAGGAACTGTGGGATAATAATAAACCGTGAACCTGTATATTACATTCTTCATTTTTATTTTTAAAAAAGGAAGTATGTAACTTACCTGAGTTTCTATGATTCCTTGAACAACACACTCCATTGAAGTATCTGAATTGACAAACAACAAGTTTTCCAATTTACTTAAAAAGTAAAAGTTACAAAAACAACTTAAATCAAACACACGGATTTTTTTGCCTGAATTAATTGTTAAGCAAACACAAATAGTGAATCAATTTCTAGCTCAAATTTCATGTTCTCACTTCTCAACCAGCAGCAACATACATTCTCATGTTGTTTAACTCATGTTGAAAAACAAGAGAAATCATTTTTGGTTTTCAAACAGTTGCTAAATCTCTATCATCTCAAACAGAACATAAAAAATCAAGCCTCCAGCTCATGTTCTTTCATTTTCCTTTGTTTTCCCAGATACCAAACATTTGTTGGTGTCAAAATTATGAATTCGATTCAAGATTTCAAAGACAGTTTCACAATGTTCTTCGAATCAACTTGCACAGTAAATCAATCAATCATCATAAAAAATGGAACTTGCTGTTAGTATCAAAATCCAACAGCCTAGATATAATAATATCAGGAAAACATAGATTCACAGTAATAATTTAAATTAAAACAATTTTCTTTTGACAACTATAAATTAAAAAAAAATTCAATTAATGAAGAAAGATGCCTTATTGAAAATCGAAGGGCGAAATATCATGGACCTAAATAGTTGGACGAATGCTTACTCGTTCCTGTAGAAAAGCACGCAGCGAGAAAGACAGTACCATACGACTGAAAGAAGAATAAGTTCCCTTGCTCGGTTCAACCCTGGGCAGTTCTATCGGATCGGATTATTCCAAATTGGATCACCGGTATCGGAGTTGCGTCACGGACGGGCCACCGTTGAAAGAGGTGTGGCGAGCAACCGCCGGCGGGAGAGTAATCGTGTCGAAAGTGTAGTGTTTAGTAATCGATTGATTGATTTATTTCGTTATTTGGGCGGGTCAGATGACGTTGACCCATCACCCTGCCCCGGTTACCCGAACCCAAATTTTAATTTGTTTTACATATAGAGATATACTGTATGCTACAAACGGAGTGATCTACATCTTACACTTGCTAATTCATGATCGTATGATCAACTGATCAAGCAATCAAGATATTAGGAATATCTCAATTCTATTGAAATGGTAACAATGAGTGGTTCCAAACATAAATAGTCCGAAGCTAACTAGATCTCTCAATACAGGTTAAAACAAAGATATGTGTTATTTTAGGAATTTGTGACACTCACGAAACAAACTTAATTCGTGATTTAATTTGGTCCGCCTTTACTAATCGTTTCCAATCTGGGAATTTGCGAGTGTTTCACTCACGAAACAAACTTAATTCGTGATTTAATTTGGTCCGCCTTTACTAATCGTTTCCAACCGGAATTTAATTCGTGATTTTTGTGTGAGACATGATTTTAGTAAAAATTGTGATAATAAATCAGCAGTTATAATAAACGTGTAATTTTTTTTTACTTAATTCATGATTTAATTTGATTCTTAATAGTTTTTGAACTTAATTCCTGTCTTAAATTTTTTATAAGAAAAAAAACTCATGAATTAAATTTGATTCGCTCTTAATCATGTGAACACTTAATAATTTAAGTTAAAATAAATAAATAAATATATATATTATATTTTTTAATTTCCTAAATAAGATTTCCCAACTCGATTCTAAACCACAAGTTACAACATTAATTCCAAGTAAAATGAAGCCTAAGAAAATTATTATATATAAAAAAAAAACAATTTTATTAACTTATCTTGAACAAATCGATCAATCTTTCAAAACCAAAGTAAAGAGAATTATTTCTCTTTCAAATTTCTAAAGTCCACACTAAAATTTAATCTGAAGTAGCATGTTCAATAGGCGTATTCGTCCTACAAAGTGGGCATATGGAATTAGAGAATAACCACTCATCAATACAATCAACATGGAGCTGGTGATTGCATTCCGACAAAACCCTAATATCCACATCATCCTCGAGAGCTCTTAAACATATTGAACAAGTATAATCATACTCATATCGCGGATTGTGAAAAACGGCGGATCAATAAACCATTCTCAAATGAACGAGAAACTATCGAATTACAAGTTGAACAAGTAGAGTTTTTTAGAGGAACGAAGGGAAACATGTTACTCACGTGCACACGAGAAATTGTTCAATCCCATTCAGACTTATTGAATTTGTATGTAGGAATAACTTCATTGATAAATGGCCGTAATTTTCTGAACTTGGCCTCCAGGTTTTGCGACAGTAGTTCATGAACTCCTTGTAGGTGACCGCAACAGCAACGATACATATAAACAACACTAATGAAAATTGTGTCGTCTTCATCATCGTGAAAAATGGTGATATTCTTCTTCAAAACGGTACTGATCAATTGGGTTACTTCAATGTTGCTCGTGATTTTCTTTCTCAAAACGATCATGATCAATTGTACTATTACTTCAACAGTTCAACGGTAGTTTATTGGAACAGAGTTTTGATTTTGATTTTGACTTTTTTGATGATGTGAAGAGAATCAATATATATAGAGAGAGTTTTTCCGGATTATTGGTTCTTCTTTTTACAACAGGAAAAGTAAACAAAACAATGAATCTTTTTATATAGATTTGGTTAATTTATTAAAAATTAAAATAGGGAATTGCTGAAAAAAAAGAAGAACATTAATTCCACCTAAAATCAAGCCATGGTAAGATAATAAAAAAAATTAATTTATTAACTTTTCTTGAAATTGATTAATCATACAAAACTAATGTAAAGATAATTATTTCTCTGAAATTTTTTCTAAAGTCCACACTAAAAATTAGCATTGTATGGAGTAGTGTGTACAATAGGCGTATTTGCCCTACAACTTGGGCATGTCGAGTGAGAGAATAGCCACTCATCAATACAATTGATATGGAACTGGTGCTTGCATTCCGGTAAAATCCTGATATCCTCATCATGTTCGAACTCTCTCAAACATATTGAACACATAAAACCATCCTCACACAGCGGATCATGAAGATAGCACATCAAGAAATCACTCTCGGATTCACTAGAAATTGTCGAATTACAAGTTGAACAAGTAGAATTTCTTGTTGGAGGAACAAAGGGAAACTCATTACTCATGGACGCACAAGAAACTGTCCAATCTTGCACAAACGTCCCAACATTATTCTCGAATTTGTACGTAGGAATAACTTCATTGATATATAGCCGTAACTCTCTGAACTTGGCTTCCAGGTTTTGCGGCAGTAGTCCACGAACATTAGAGTAGGCTCCCTGCAGGAAACCGCAATAGCAACGATACACATGAACAACACTAACGAAAGCTGCACCGTCTCTACCATGAGCAATGGTGATTTTCTTATTCAAAACGGCCATGATCAATTGGATTACTTCAATGGCTAGCTTGGAGAAGAGTTCTGAATTTAATTTTGATTTTTTTTTATCATGTGAAGAGTTAATCAATATATATATATATATAGAAAGAGATAATTTTCGTTTACGTTGCGGATTAGTAGTTCTTTTCACGATAGGAAAAGTAAATAAAACTATGACTCTTTTTTATATAGATTTGGTTAATTTATTAAAAAAAATAGCAATTAATATCAAGTCAATTATATATTTTCAATCAGATTGAGAACTAATGGATGTCAACTGTATATCATACTTACATGACTTTAAATTTATTTGAAAAAAATAATATTAAATTTGTTTTACTATTGATAATCCAATGCCAAGAATCCTAAATCTATGAGAGCGTTTTCTATGTTTGCTTTCCTTTTTAGAATTTGTTTTATTACAGAGGACTTAAAAGAGCATAATTAAGTTATCGATCAATTTCTTATACTAATTTTGGATGAAATCAAATAGTTAATATATCTAATTAAATACTACTTCTATAAGAGTATTCTTAATGTGTGTGTCAGTGTGTGTGTTTTTTTTGAAGAGTGGTGATGTTGCACACTCACTAGTCACTGTTGAACTATTTATGCTCTAACTTTTAAAATTTTGATTTAATTATATAAAATTAAATTGTTTTATTAAATTTTTTGATTTATTTCAAGGATTACCCTTTTACATATTTTTCAAACTTAATACACCTCATGTCTTTTTCAAAAAATAAAAATATACTTCATATCTAATCTTTATATACAGTTTTTTCACATCTATTTTCAGGATTTGTTTTTTTCTTCTTATTTCATAGTGAATCCATCCTTATTAAATGCGGGTTTTTTTTTCTGTAGTCGATTGGATTTTTTATGATAGATTGTGAGTGTGATATTGATTGTCTCATGATTTTTTTTGAGCGATTGAGTTAGGGTTTTGGTGTGATTTCGTTTCGTTAAAGATTAAGTTTTCTTGATTGCGATTTCGTTTTTTTTTTTGTAAATAACAATAAACTAACTTTGAAAGTTCCAGAATAAAATCTACAAAAAAAATTGATACAAATCATAGAATACATAGACTATGAGATCGAAAAATAGCATAGGAAACATGAGATTTAGAATTTGAAAAGAAAAACAAAATAAACATGTGAAACAATAAAATCATAAAATACTAAATATAGGAAACATAAGATCGAGATCTGAAAGAAAATATAAACAAAAATAGTAAACATTCAATGATTGGAAATAATCTATGTCATTAGGGTTTTGAAATAAGGAAAGTGGGGGTTTTATTAGTTTTATTTTGTACAGTATTTTTTTTAATAAAAATTGTATGTCTTTTTAAGTAATTTGATAAAGAAAAATAAAAGAATACTAAATAATTTAAAAAATTGGGTATAAATTGTTTAGCAACGGGTATACCTATAGCACCACTCTTTTTTAAATAAAAGTGTAGGATTTGAGAAAACGACTCAAACTTCTCAAATCCATAATCTCATCATGTTACGTGTGGGTGTGTGGGGTTTAAACCTACACTTTTTTTAAATTTGTTTTCAAAATTTAAATTTTATTGTATTGACCAATTTTTTTCTGCTAGAATTTCATCAGTGTAATATGGAATAGTAAATATATATATATATATATATATATATATATATATAAAAGAAACTTTTCACCTCAGTGCGCACTTATAAATATTTATCAGTGCATTGTATGTGGACCGTTAGATTCAATTGCTTTAACCCAGTCTGTGTGCACTTGTCAGTACTTATCCATAATCTATGGCTCACATGCAATGCACTGACTTTGACCTAGTCTGTGTGCACTTGTCAGTGCTTATCCATAATTATGGCTCACATGCAATGCACTGATTTATTTTATATCAGTAGGCACTGAAGAGAAAATGACTCTCTATATATACACACAATAGTCATTTTCTCCTCATTGCGCACTGATATAACTTATATCAGTGCATTGTATATGGACCACTGATTATGGAGAAGTTTTGACAAGTGCATACACCTTGAGTCAAAATATGTAAATCTAATGGTTCACATCCAACGCAAATCTAATGGTCCACATCCAACGTACTGATGAAGTTATATCAGTACATACTGACTTGAAAATTTTTGTATATACAAATTTACATAATTAAGCTCTATAATAGTCTAATGACTCTAATTGGAAGTTGAATGCATTAGATTTCAGCAAGGTTGGGGAAAAGAAAAACAAAAAAAGATAAGGGTATGTCCTGTAAGCGTTTTTCAATGACTGCTTTTTCGAAAATAAAAATGAAAATGAAAACAGTGTTTTTTTTTTCGAATTCTAAAAACGCGTCTGATAGCATATACGAGAAACTGTATCCTGAAATTGAAAACAGTAAAAATGCATCTAGTAGCTTCACTGAAATCTGAATTCTGAAAATGAAAACAGTAAAAACACTTCTGGTAGAATAACTGAAAAATATCAAAAATTATAATTTTTCTTATATTTTTTCTATTGCAATTTTTAATTTCAATAAAAGGGAGTCAATAATTCATCACAAATAATTATCAGATAACTCATAATTTAAAAATTGTTGTAAAAATAAAGAGAAAAATATAATAATGAATCAGAGAAGAAAATTGATTCACTGAATACATACATATATACATATACATAAATATATATATATATATATATATATATATATAATTTGAATAAAAGTGAGTCACCAGAACATTACACATGAAATTCAGTAAATTGGAGTTAAGTTAACAAAATCTGGAGTTAAACGTGCTACCAGTAAACTCATATCTCCACATTTAGCAAACATACCAACAAGACTAGTTCCTACAAACTGATTAACACTAACTTCACTCTTGATAATCAATGCATGGTATCTTCTTCCCAGTTCAAGACATTTTTCATTGCTACAAAATTTTAAAACACCAATCACAAAACGTCTATCTAGTAAACTCCCTGAAGAAAAATATGTAGGGGCATCATTAGTACACACATCGTCACTGCAATCATCATGAGAAGTACCATTACCTGTAAAATAACCATTTTTAACCACACCCTTTTCAACATCAATCACATATCTAGCGTAGTTAATTGGAATCAATTGTTGAAACACCAATTCGTTTAGAACTTCTATCGAACAGTGTATATACAACTTTTGAAGGAATAGGTTCACTAGCCATAAATATCATTGGGAGGCTGAAATTTTTAAGCTTGAATGGGTCCTTTACACTAGAAGTGGAAGGAAAGGAAATTGAAAAGCTGGTATTCAAACAAAGTTCAGTAAAATTTCAAGGAAAGGAAATTTTTAACTTTGCTGGATGACTAATAAGTGGACTCGGCGAAGAAGAAGAAGAAGAAGAAGAAAAAGCCGATCGGAGGCGAAGAAGAAGAAGAAGAAGCCGATCGGCGGTGAAGAAGAAGAAGAAGAAGATGGCGATTGGCGGCGAAGAGGCGAAGAAGAAGAAGAAGAAGAAGCGGGTCTGTGAAGAAGAAGAAGAAGCCGATCGGCGGGGAAGAAAAAGAAGAAAAGGAGTCTGGAAGAAGATGAAGAAGAATAATGACGGGAAGATGGAGAAAAGTAATAAAAAAATGATTTTTTTTTAAAAAAAAAAGTGAAAAAACGAAAAAAAACAAAAACGAAAAACGAAAAACAACTTTCAAATGTTTTTCAAAATTTTCACTTTTAACACTAATTGTGTTTTTCAAATTTTTTTTATTTTTCGAAAATAAAATGAAAAACGGTTAAACGAACTCGAATTCGAAATCATTTTTGGAAAACAAAAACGAAAAAAAAAAAACACCTGCAGGACGGGGCCTAAATTTCGGAAGCTGTTTTGGAGTATATCAAATAATTTTTCGACAAATTACATTTAACTCTTAATTGATTGATCATTTATATCCTTCAAAAACAGCTTCCGAAATTTATCTTTTAACTATTATTCGTCTACAAATACCAGGAATCTCCTTCTATAGGTCAATCCAAATAATCATAATAATAATTTTTTTATTAATAATTTATTAAAATAAAAATAGTTTTTTTTTATAAAATCATAATAATAATTTTTGCTTTATTTAATCAATCCAATTGATGTCAGCTATACCATTGACATGACTTTAAATTTATTTGAAATATATTTAGAGATGCGAAATAATATATTTTTTATAATATTTGATAATCTAATGCAAATAATAATAGATCTATGTGAGTGTTTTCTTTGTTATTTTAGTTTTTTTTTTAACTTATTCTAGATAAGAACCTACTAAATTACATTACATATTATAATTGGTAAAAGTGAAATTATATTTACAATACTAAAGTTTGAACAACGTTAGTTAAGCTTCAACTGAATGAAAAAAATAAAAATAAATAAAATTGTTTAACTATACTCTTTCTGAAATTGATCTAGAAAAATTCTTCTGTTAATTTCAAAAACCACAAATCAAAATTTGTGTTCAATGTCGTAATAAGTAATTTAATTTCAAGCCGAATAAGCTCTCGAATCTACAAGAAATTGTGGAATTCGATACTAAGCCAACGTCCTTGTGGAATCTGTACCTAGGCAAAAATCTCATCAATTGAGCTCCTTCAAAACTCAATTGGCCGACATGGAGATTCCTGGTATTTGTCGACGAATAATGTTATTTCCGGTTATATCGTGGATTTCTATCATGTCGTCGCGATAAACCGGTCAGGTGTAGGGTCAGGTGTAGGATCCTACATATTTTGTATACCATGTTCCATAACATTGTGGGAAAGTGTATTACAATATTATGTAATCGGATCCTATATATATTATGGATTCCTTATATGTATTTTAACTGGCTTTGTTTCTTTTATTTTTCTCTTTTAAATTTCCATATATTTTATACTATGGGCGTCTATAGAAAAGAAAAGAAAAGAAAAAAGATGAAGATGATAAATTTTGAAAGCTTTTTTAGAAGACATATCAAAGAGTTTTTCGACAGACTTTTAACTATTAATTGATGGATCGTTTGATGAATGTAAAATCAGAAGAATTTTAGAATTTTGACCAAATGAAAAAAGATAGAGGATATGTTTTTATTCAACGTGAGCAATAAGAAGAGATTTACAATCTATATAAATAGGCTAAAAGACTAAGCAAAGAAGGAAGCTAATTGTGATAGAATCTCATTAAAGAGAGTGAGGTATACAAGGAAACTATGTAACGCCTTGATTTTTGGCAATAATTTTTATGAGCAGTCAAGCTAGATTAACCTTTTTTGTTTATGAAGGAGCTGCACTCTAGTCAACCTTATCACCAGAAATTATCTCCACGGATTTGGTGGTTTGAGGAGCTGTACTATGGTCAACCTTATTACCCGAAATTATCTCCACATATTTGGTGATTTGATGTTGATCATGAGGATTCTATTGCTCAACCTTATCACTCATAATTATGGTTACATCTTTATTTCTTCAAGAGAGATCCTCAACTTGCTCTGCTTGTGGAGTTGGCTGACGTGTGTTAATACCCTCCCGCAAACTTGGCCAGGGTTGGAGGCGAAGTTTGAGACAAAAGAAAGCAAGTGCAGCCTTAGACATTGGCTTTGTAAAGATATCTGTAATCCGATGGGAAGTAGAGACATGTCTTGTAACAAGGAGACCGAGTGCAACTCGTTCACGCACAAAATGATAATCTAGCTCGATGTGTTTACTGCGAGCATGAAAGACCGGATTGATAGTCATATGAAGAGCACTGAGATTGTCACAAAATAATACTGGAGGTTGAGATTGAGGGACGCCGAGATCTTTGAGAAGAAATGTTAACCATGTAACTTCAGCAGCAGTATGTGCCATAGCACGAAATTCCGCCTCGGTGCTAGAGTGAGAGATAGTGTGCTGCTTCTTCGCACACCAGTAGATAAGATTGTGACCAAGAAAAGTGCAATATTCAGTTGTTGAGCGACGTGTAGTGGAACAACCTGCCCAATCTGAATCAGAAAAAGCACATAGATCAAGTGTAGTATGAGAAGTAAATCAAGACCAAGATCGATAGTGCCTTTGACATAACGTAAAATCCTTCGAACCATTTTAAGATGCGAATTAAGAGGAGCATGCATAAATTGAGAGACGAAGTTAACACTAAAGGAAAGATCAGGGCGAGTGAGAGTGAGATATTGTAGGACACCAATGATTCCATGATAGTAACTGGGATCATCAAGCAGAACATTATTGTCAAAACCCTTAGTCTTTGCTTCAAGTTGAGTGCTCATAGGTTTGCAATCCACCATATCTATTTTCTCAAGAATGATAAGAGCATAGTGAGATTGAGAGAGGTGCAGTCCAGCAGAGGTGTGTGTGATCTCAATGCCAAGAAAATGATGAATGTGGCCAAGATCCTTCATGGCAAATTCAATGTGTAGGAGTTTGATAAACTGAGCCAGAAGCTATGAGTTGGAACATGTAAGAAGCATATCATCAACATATAAAAGAAGTATTAGTGTCCCATGAGATGAATGTAAAATAAACAAAGATAGATCAACTAGACTAAAAAAAAAAACCATGTTGTAGGAGAAAAGCACTAAAACAGTCAAACCAAACCCGAGGTGCTTGTTTCAATCCGTATAGAGCTCGCTGGAGTTTACAGACATGCTTGGGAAACCTTGGATCAACCATGCCTGAAGGTTAGTCCATATAGATATTTTCAGAAAGTATGCCATGAAGGAAAGCATTTTTAACTTCCAATTGCCGAATATCCCAACGTTGAACTAAGGCAAGACTGATTACAAGCCGAATAGTGCCAGGTTTGATTATAGGTGAGAATGTGTCAGTGTAATCTATTCCATCCAACTGATGATAGCCTTTGGCAACAAGACAGGCTTTGAGACGATCAAGTGTTCCATCTGGTTTAATTTTTGGCTTGAACACCCATTTGGAACCAATGATGTGCATGGTAGGATCTCGAGGAACAAGCTGCCAAGTGTTGTTACGATGAAGGGCATCCAGTTCCTCTTGCATTGCTGCTCGCCAGCCATCATGACTGAGAGCAGCTTTAATCGAGCATGGAATTCTTGGAAAATCTTGAATGACAACTGTAAGAGCATACTTAGGATTTGGTTTGTGAATCCCAAGTTGAGAGCGGGTGACCATTCGTTGGAGTTAAGGCTCTGATGGTTCAGAAAGCTTAAATTTCTTAGATGCTTCTTGTTAGGGTTCTATAGGCTATGAATTTTCCTGTGAAAATGGTAAGGCAGATATTATCTCTGAATCTTCTTGTGCATAAGGTGTGATTGTCATTGTAGCCGAATCTTCTTGTGTAGAAGTGAAAGGTGACGAGGTGTTTATGATAGAAGGTGTTAGTTCATTGATTGCTTCAGGTGAGGCACCCGAATGTTGTAGTTCATGCGATGGAAGAGGTGCATCACAAATACCTGAAGACAGCAGAGAAGAATTATTGTGAGGGATAGGAAGAGTAGTCCATGAATCAAAAATACTTATCCATTGATCGTTTGAGATATTGGGATCATGGCCTCGTTGTTCCTTAAAAGGAAATCTGGCCTCATCAAACACTACATGCCGGGAAACAATTATTTTTTGTGTAAATGGATGAAAACACTTATAGCCTTTATGTCGATCACTATAGCCCAGAAAAACACATGGTACAGTCTTTGGATCAAATTTGTTTTTCCAAGTATCCCAAGTATATGGAAAACACCTAGAGCCAAATATCCTCAAAAAAGAGTAATTCAGATGCACCCCCTGCAATTTAAAATAAGGTGTTTCTAACTTTCTAAGTCGATCAGTTGATGGTAAACAATGAAAGAGAAAAACAGCAGTTGTAAATGCTTCAACCCATAAATATAAGGAGCACCACAGTGAAACAACATTGCCATACTTAGTTCACAAATTATCCTATGACGACGCTCAACCATACCTGTTTGTTCTGGAGTGTAAGGGCAAGAGATTTGATGAATGATTCCTTGGGCTTGGAAGTGAGAACTAAGCCTTAAGTTAACAAATTCTCCTCCACCATCAGAGTGAAAGATTTTAATTTTTTTTTCAAATTGTCTCGCTACATATTGTTCAAAAGCCAAATAAGCATCAACAAATTCAGATTTTGTTCTGAGAGGAATAATCCAGGTATAACGAGAGAAATCATCAACTATGCATGCATAATAACGAAATTTTCCAAGAGACAAAACCGGCGATGGCACCCATAAATCACAATGAATTTTATTAAAAATAGATGAACTAGAATTGTCAGAATAAGAAAATGGTAGTTTACTAAGCTTAACTAATTGATAACTATCACAAATAGAATGAGGCTTATTAGATCCTTGAACATCGATCACTAATTTGCATTGAAGCAACTTAAGATAGATATTTAAGGATGTCCTAGCCGCTGATGCCACACTTCAGCTCTACCAGATTTGAACCTATGTGAATAATATGATTCATGAGGACTGGAAATAACATATAAATCACCCTTTCGTTGTCCTATCATCACTTTGTGACCTGTCTTCCGTTCCTTAACACAGAAATCCACATTAGAAAATTCATAATTCAGAGTATAATTATCTGTGACCTATAGATAGTAAATTTCGTGTTAGATGGGGTACATTCAAAACATCTTTGAGGGGTAGGACTTGAGTACCATTTTTAATGTGAGCATCACCAATGGATTTAATTGCTCGTAATGAACCATTTCCAATTAAAATAGAATCAATACCAAAATAGGGACGTATATTTTTTTAACATTCTAGCGTTACCTATCATGTGATAAGAAGCTCATGTGTCTGATGTTCATTCGGTGTCAAAGACCGTGTTATCAAGTGTGAGTGCAGCTAGAGCCTTAGAAGTTCATCTTGATTTTGAGAATGTTTAGATGGATGCCAGCAGATTTTTGCAATGTGACCCATGACACCACAGATTTGATAGGTTTCATTTCGGTACATTTCTCGTTCAGCTGGTGTCATTCGCCACTGTCCTGGAGGAGGTGGTTTTCGATTTTTGAAGTCTTGCTTGTTGTTGTTGTGCGTTGTTTGTTGACTGAAATTGTTGTGTCCTTGGTTATTGAAGGTCTGATTGTGGGTTTGAAAACCTCGACCATTTGAGTTGAAGTTGTTTTGAGATCTGCGATTGGTGGAAATGTTTTGTTGTTTTTGACCATAAAAGGCTAACGGATGAGTTGATGCATTGGTAGTGAACCAGTTTTGACGCTGTTCATAACCTTGCAATAGAGATACCAATTCGGTATAGGATGGACACAGTGGTTTTAACATGGTTGTGGTGAAGGATTCATACTTTAGTCCCAGACTTGTAAAGAGAAAAATTTTTAACTTTATCAGTTACAAGACTTCCTATTGCTGCTAGGTTGCCGCAGATCCCCTTAAAGTTGCGAATATGCTCACCAATGGTGATGTTGTCATCTTTGCATAAATAAGTCAATTGTTGATGAAGAGTAAACTAACTCTCTCTTCTGAGAGTCATGTGCATAAGCTTCCTTTAGAGCATCCTAGACAGATTTGGTTGTGTCTTGGTCAATGGCAAGACCAAGTACTTCTTCAGAAAGTGAGCCAATGAGCCATCCACGAAGGACCCGATCTGATGTCCTCCATGCAATGGTCTCATCTGAAAGTTTTTCTGTTGTTGATGTAGAATCTTTGGATTTGTCTGTAGTTGTTGCGGAAATTGTGATTGGTTCGATTGTTTCTCCAGTGAGATGTCGAATCAAATCTTGGCTTTCAGCAAGAGCTAAAGCTTGCTCACGCCATAGTGGATAATTGTCTTGTTTCGATTGGAGAGTGATAAAATTGTTGACATTGTGAGAGAGAGAAGCCATCGAGATAAAAACTTATTACTCACAACCAGCTCTGATACCAAGAAGAATTTTAGAATTTGGACCAAATGAAAAAAGATAGAGGATATGTTTTTATTCAACGTGAGCAATAAGAAGAGATTTACAATCTATATAAATAGGCTAAAAGACTAAACAAAGAAGGAAGCTAATTGTGACAGAATCTCATTGAAGAGATTGAGGTATACAAGGAAACTATGTAATGCCTTGATTTTTGGCAATAATTTTATGAGCAATCAAGCTAGATTAACCTTTTTTGTTTATAAAGGAGCTGTACTCTAGTCAACCTTATCACCCGAAATTATCTCCACAGATTTGGTGGTTTGAGGAGCTGTACTCTGGTCAACCTTATTACCCGAAATTATCTCCACATATTTGGTGATTTGATGCTGATCATGAGGATTATGTTGCTCAACCTTATCACTCCTAATTATGGTTACATCCTTATTTTTCCAAGAGAGATCCTCAACTTGCTCTGTTTGTGGAGTTGACTGACGTGTGTTAATAAAATCAACATTTATATTTAACTTAATACCTTCTCAAAAAAGAAATAAAGTAATAAACAAATAGATAAATGAATGAATAACAAATTACATTGCCTTTTTTTTAAAGTTTAACAATACAAAACAAATGTCAAGAGAATTCTCTTACAAATTTCTAATGTCAAAACAAAATCGTTGAAGTTTTGTGTTCAATAGGTGTATAAGTGTATTTTCCTTACAAATTGGTAAGCTCGAATGAGAGCACAACCATTCATCAATACAATCAACATGATACTCGTGCTTGCATTTCGGCAAAACCTTAATATCCTCACCATCTCCGAACTCTCTTAAACATATAGAACAAGTAAAATCACACTCATGGGTGAAGTTGGTCATCAATAAATTGCTCTAGGATTCAGCAGCAACTCTTAAATTTGATCCCATGACATCATTCTTACGGAATTTGTACTTAGGAATAACCTCATTGATTAATTGCTGTAATCTTCTGAACTTTGTCAGGGTTTTACGGAGGTTTTCTGCAAACAATACCGGATATGTTATCGTAACGATAACAAATGCTGATTGACGTTGTGTTGTCTCCGTCTTGAAAAATGGTGATTTTATTGATCTTCACATCAGCCATAATCAACCGAAGGTCAATAGCTACTTTAACTTGGAATTCACTTTTGAATTTGATTTTGATTTTTTGATGTGTGAAGAGAAGCAATACAATATATATATAGAGAGTGTACTATTTTGGGTTTCCATTGCGGATTAGTTATTCTTTTCACAATAGGAAAAGGAAAGAAAAATTAACACTTCTTGAGTTCTTGCAGGATTCTAATCACTAAAACCACGACAAGGTCGATCCGTGTTTCACCCGGTAATCTAATAATAATTTCTTAAAATAAAAAGAGCTGTTAAAAAAATATTCTTGATTTATATAATCAATCCAATGAATGTCAGCTATACCATTGGCATGATTTTATATTTATGTGAAATATATTTAGGGATGTGAAATATTTTTGTTTCAATATTCGGTAATCTAATGCGAAGAATCATACATCTATGAAGGAAATAGTAGCCTTATAAAAATCATGGTATTTTTATTTGTTAACGGGAAAATTCGCTCAGGGTGAAAATTCTGATCAACACCCTCAACCCGTTACCCCGGAGGTCGCAGCGGGGGTAGGTACTTCGTACCGTGGTTCTGGTAAGGTGAAACAGTAAGGTGTAGGCAAAATAGGTAGGAGAAAGATCATCCCGCCCATTTGGTGCGATAGGCTAGTACCATGGCCTTGTATTTGGTCCTAGTACCTGGTCACCTCTCAGGTGTCCTCTATAATTCCCTAACCTAAATAACGTGCAAGGTGAGGTACTATCGGGGCTTTGAGGATATGTAGAAGAGATAGTGCCTGACATCCCCCTGCTGGTATGGGAGACTAGTCTTGGTCCTGGTCTCTGGTTCATGATACATGGTCCATGATGCCTGGTTCTGGTACCCGGTCGCTTCTCTACGTTTCCTCTGTAGTTCCACAACCCAAGTAGTAAGGTAGGATCGATACTCATTTGTAGTTTCCCGACCCAAGTAGCAAAGTAGGATCGGTAAGATCGGTACTCTTCTAGAAGGTAGATATGGTCGAAAAGGATGTGACCACCTGGTAGCGATCTTTCACCTCTAGGTCCTTCCGGTACCTGTCTTGGTTCTTCTATCTGGTCCATTGGATCTTCTAGGTATGTACTTGAGCATGCAGATAGGTGGATAAGAGAGCTAGGACCTGTAGGGTCGGAACCTAGCTTTCATGCATGCACAATAAGAAAGATAAATGGGAGAATGACAGTTCATTTGATAGAGGTGGACTGACCTATGGGGAAAAAGCATCAAGAATGATCATATGCTGAAAAATCCTCAAGCAGTATCCATAGGAAGGAGAAAGACCTGGTAGGTCACAAGTGGAGGGGTACCACTTGGTACCGGTACATTATGGTCAAAATGACATATTTAGTAGTCGATACAATGGTCAGAGATGGCGAACTATTTTTCTGATGAAAAAGTGGGTGAAATCGATCGTTTCACTAGTTGATTTCTGGATTCGATCACAGACTGGAGATTGGAGAGAGCTTGGAGATCGAAGATCGGAGATGTTGGAGGATGTTCCAGGATATTGGAGAGTGATAGGAGAAAATGTCTGAAGATCTTCAGATATGAGCTCAGAGATGTTCAAGGATGTTGAAGAAAAATCAGACCCCTTTCTTGGAGAGTGCTTTGTTATATTTATATCTTCTCTTTCTTGTCGCCCACTTCATTGATTCAGTTAATTGGCATTAATGGAGTTGAATATTTTCTCATTAATGGCGTTGTGAATGGCCATTAAAGAGTACGTTAACTGTTTCCCTCATTAATGGCGTTGTGAATGGCCATTAATGAGTTGACTATCTTCATTAATGAGGTTAATTAATAGAGTTGACTATCTCTATTAATGGCGTTGTGAATAGCCGGAGAGGTCAACTATCTTTTCTGTCTTGCTGGAGTCAAAAACTGGATTCATTCTTTCTGGCGTGGTTAGGATACATATTCCAGTGTGATCCTGGACTGGTATCGCAGTACTTGGGTACCGGGTAGATGTCGTGGTACCTAGGTACTGGGTAGATGTCGCGATACCTAGGTACCAGGTAGAAGGTACCGCGGCGCAGACCCTGCGTGGTACCTGGTAGAATGTGAGATGTGGTACTGACCTTTTTCTGGTTCATGCTGTCAGGTATTCCTGGTATTTGGGTACCGGTCCCTATCTAGGTTCTACAAGGCTCTAGGCAGATGGAAAATTCTTCTTTGGACCCCTGCCAAAAAAGACTGTTAACATTATTATTATTTTTTTAAGAATTATATTACATAGACGAGATGAGGTTGATCTAGTGGTAAACCTCTCACAACTAGGAATGGCAAAATAACCCGTGGGGATGGGGTCTCACGGGGACCGCAATTATGGAGTGGGGATGTGTTTCAATTAGACATGACGCCGGTTCGCTTCCAATCGTGGAACCGAACTGGAACCAGACCGTGAACCGGAACCAGGGAGGTTCCAGTTCAGGTTCCCAAAATCTCAGAACCCGACTGAAACTGCACCGACGGTTCCTGTTTTGGAACCGGGGTTTCTCTTACCATATTTTTTTTTTAAACAAAAACTGAGATCTGTGGATCTCGATACTCCATCACTATCCAGCCAATCAACCATCACCTAAACTCAAGCACCACCACCACAAACCAGTCAAACACACACCACCAACCTAAACCCAAGAAGCTGAGGAATGCGAGATCAAGAGAGACGAGATCGAGAGAGAGTGAGTCTGGTTCAGATGAAGGGTGAGAGAGAATGGTAAATCATGATGAACTGATGATGGTTGATTTAGGGTTGGGTAAAGCTGTGAAGGTGATTTGAAGGTAAAGGTGATTTGAATCTCAGAGATAAAGTCTGGTTTAGAAATTAGAATCTCAGAAAAGAAGGTGAGTTGAATTGGGTGGGGTTAGGTGAGTTAGTGGTGTAGGTGATTTGGCTGAGGTTGGCCGATTGGGTGAGTTAGTGGTTGGGTAAGTTAGTTCACTTGTAAGTGTATGATTGGGTGGTTTTTTTTATAAAAAAAAAAATAAGAACCGAACCGTCAGAACCAGGCCCGAACCGTCGGTTCCGAACGGGGAACCGGACTGAACCGGAACCGGCACCATGACTAGTTTCAATTTGATAAGAATGGGGCGGGGATGGGTTTTACAATCCCGCACCGTCTCGCTTAAAATATAATTTTTTTTTAAATTATTTAGTTTAATGTTTATGTTTTAAAACGATTGAATTTATTTTTTTAGTTTTGAGATTTATTTTTATGAGATGATTTTCAAAAGTTTTTGGAATTACTTTATATATTATATCATATTCATTGGGTTATATATTAATTATTTTAATAAAAAAATTACAAAATTTTAACAAATTGTTGATATTTATTAGTTATGGTTTTTTTTCTTAGTGTTTAGAATAAGTGGTATGTGTAAAGATGTTACCAGACCTTATCTCTTATCTCTAGGTTATTTCTCTTTATTTAAACTCTTAGTCTATCTTTATCTCCAAGGAAGAGGTAGTTAGGTGTTGTATCTTGTATTTAAGGATTGAGAGGCAGCAGGAATACAATAAGAAGAATAATTATCTCTTTCAATTAATTCTTCATGGTATCAGAGCAATGTTCTGAATCCTATATCTTATGAAAATTATTTATGGGATGACTACCAACTCATCCTCTTCTATCTCTTCAAGCTCCGAACCTTCTACCTCAATCAATAATGGAGGTTCTGGAAATAGAGGTTCCTAGCATCCTCATCCTACCCATATGTCCATTACTAGCCATAAACTAAATGGACACAATTACTTACCTTGGTCCCAATCTGTGATAATGTTCATCTGCGGAAAGGGAAAAGATGACTTTGTCACTGGCGTTGCCGAGTCACCAGGAGTTGAATTACCAACCTACAAGCAGTGGAAGACATATAACAGTATGGTAATGTCTTGGCTCATTAATTCAATGACCAATGACATCGGAGAGATTTCGTATTGTATGGGATAGCCAAGGAAATATGGGATGCTGCCAGAGATACTTATTCCAGTAGTGACAACATGGCTAAACTATTTGGAATTGAAAGCATACTCCATGACCTTCGTCAAAGAGATTGCACAATCACTCAATACTACAACAACCTGACTCGACACTGGCAGCAACTAGATATGTTCGAGAAGTATACATGTGCTTGCACCAAAGATAGCTCGTTATAAGGAAATCATTGAACAGAAAAGGGTGTTCAAATTCCTATTAGGTTTGAATCAAAATCTTGATGAGGTAAGAGGAAGGGTTCTAGGTACAAAACCATTACCCAAGATCCATGAAGTGTTGCTCATTATATAAGGAAATCATTGAACAGAAGAGGAAGTTCAAATTCCTATTAGGTTTGAATCAAAATCTTGATGAAGTAAGAGGAAAGGTTCTAGGTAAAAAACCATTACCCAAGATCCGTGAAGTGTTCACCGAAATGAGAAAAGAGAAAAGTCGGAAGAAAATTATAATGGGAACTAAGGTGAAACCCGAGAATGGACATTCACCCATTGAAGGGTCTACTCTTACCATCCGAACAGCTGGTCAGTATGGTGACAACCGGCAAAGAAGAGGGAGGCCATGGTGTGATCATTGTAAAAAACCTGGTCATATCAAGGAGAAGTGTTCGAAGATTCATGGCAAACCAGTTGACTGGAAACCAGCACATGAAGAGTAAGTCGCGGGAACATGGTTGACACAGACATAAACCTCGACCCAAGTCCATTTAGCAAGGAACATATGGAGGTACTAAAGAAACTGTTCCAACAGCAGACTCAAACTACTATTGGAAGTGGGTCTTTAACAAAAAAAGGTAATTTCCTAACTGCCCTTAATGTGAGGAAGGAGAATCTCAATCACTGTTGGATTATGAATTCTAGCGAATCAGACCATATGACAGGTAACAGACAATTGCTTCATGAATTCAGACCTTGCATGGGTAACTATACATTACGTATAGTAGATGGTTCTCTGTCAAAAGTGACTGGGACCGGCTCTGTAGTAATTTCAAGGAGAATAATTATTAATTATGTGTTTTAATTCCTAACTTGGATTGTAATTTACTATTTATAAGTAAATTTACACAGGAACAAAATAGTGTTGCTAAATTTCTCCCTAATTGTTGTGTTTTTCAGGACTCGATTTCGGGGATGACGATTGGCAGTGCCAGGGTATGTTTGGGGCTCTACATCTTGGAAGCAGACTATAATCCAGATAAACAAAACCTTGCCACCAAAGCTGTCCCTCACCAAACCGAACATGTGTCCCTTAAGAGTCAATCCAGTCATGAGTCTAGGTCTAATAAGGATAATGAAATAATGATGTGGCACTACCGCCTGCATCCAAATTTTATGTATCTTGGGAAAATATTTCCGTATTTGTTTAGTAATGAAAATCCTAGTTCCTTTCAATGTGATATTTGTCAATTTGCTAAACACAGTTGCCAATTTTTATCTAATCATTACTATAAATCCTCTCAACCTTTCTCAATGATTCACAATGATGTTTAGGGCCCTTCTCGAATCAACAACATCATTGGAGCTCGATGGTTTGTTTCATTTATAGAAGACCATACTCGGATCACATGGATCTTTCTTATGAAAGAAAAGTCTGAGGTGTGTCAACTATTCCAGAACTTCATAGAATGATCCAGCCAGAATTTAAAACTAGAATTCAAGTTCTTCGCACTGACAATGGTAAATAATTTTTTAATTCTATCCCAGGAAATTGCTCGTTAGGTGAAGGGATCATTCATCAAAGCTCATGTGTCAACATTCCAAAGCAAAATGGAGTATCTGAGCGAAAAAAAACAGGCACCTTCTAGAGGTAGCCCGCTCACTTCTGTTTTCCACACACATGCCAAATCAATTTTTGGGTAAGGCAGTTTTAACTGCCGCTTATCTCATCAACAGATTACCATCTAAGACTCTTAGGTTTCAGACTCCATGTCAACTTCTTCTGACATCCTATCCAAACACTCATCTTATCTCTCATCTTCCTACTATGATTTTTGGGTGTTTTGTATTTGTTCACAATCATCATTTAAATAAAAGCAAATTTGACCCAAAGTCTGTGAAGTGTGTGTTTATTGGATATTCACCTACACAAAAGGGATATAAGTGTTTTAATTCAGACAATAGGCAAATTTTTATTTCAATTGATGTGACTTTTCATGAAAATCAGTCTTATTATCCGAAAATCAAATTCAAAGGGAGGATAAGAGTCAAAGTGATAGGAGTTATGAATTTGATTTTTTTCAAACCTCCAGAGTTGAGTCCTGGTCCATCACAAACACTAGAGTTAAGTCATATTCCATCTCAACCTCTAGAATCAATCCAGCATCCTTTACCTGATCAAGCTGAACAAACCCAACAACCTGATCAACATGAGACACATTCTAATATTGAATTTTTCCAAACCATATCTGCTCCTCACTCACATATTATCCATACCAAACATGATCAAAATTTAAATATTCAAAAGAATCAACAAACTTTAGCCACACACAGTCCTCAACAAAAAGAAAACCTCACATCAACCAAAAGTCCTAACCGAAACCAAACACACTCCCAACCAATTGACAACCGAAATACCATTGTCTATACTAGGAGGAATAAACCTAATAATGTGACAGAGCCCTTGACCCATCTCAGTTCTGACCATGACTCAGAACATTCTCAACCAGTCCAGAATTCTAACAATGAGGCTGAAATCATGGCAGCAATCAAAGAATTAGAGGAAATCAGTTCACAACCCACTACGGGTAAAGAAAAGAAGTCAGAACGGGAATTTTTGATTGCTCTAAGGAAAGGGATGAGGAAATGCAGAAATTATCATTTATATCTTATCAGCAATTATGTGTCATATGAACGACTGTCATCAGGTTTTTACTCTTTCATTGCTAATGTTTCTGAAATTCAGGTTCCTAAAGATATACATGAAACCCTAAGAAGTCTCGAGTAGAAGAATGAGGTATGTGAAGAGATGAATGCCCTAGAAAAGAACAAAACTTAGGAGTTGTCTGCACTGCTGAGTGGAAAAAAAACTGTGGGGTGCAAGTGGATCTTCACTGTGAAGCACAAATCTAATGGCAGTGTTGAGCAATATAAAGCCCGATTTATTGCCAAAGGTTTTACACAGTTATATGGCATCGATTCCCAGGAGACGTTTGCTCCGGTGGCAAAGTTGAACACAATTCGGGTTCTATTATCTCTAGCGGCAAGTTTGGATTGGGCATTGCATCAATTGGATGTAAAAAAAACGCCTTTCTCAATGTTGATCTCGAGGAGGAGGTGTATATGGAGGTGCCTCCCGGTTTTGACACACACAACAGCCAAAACAAAGTATGCAAGCTCAGGAAGTCTTTATATGGACTTAAGCAGTCCCTAAGAGCTTGGTTCGAATGATTCACAAAAGTGGTGAAGACATGTGGGTATTTCCAATGTCAAACAGACCACACTTTGTTTGTTAAGGAGTTAGGAAACAGAGGTTTAACTGTGTTGATAGTCTATGTGGATGACATCATTCTCCCAGGGAATAAAGAGGAGGAAATACGAAAATTGAAGAAGTTCCTAGCTCTAGAATTTGAAATCAAGGATCTTGGAGGACTTAAATATTTCCTAGGAATGGAAATTGCTAGGTCACGAAAGGGGTTGACGGTGTCTCAAAGAAAATATACACTAGATTTGTTGAAAGAGACCGGGATGATGGGTTGCAAACCAGCTGACACACCGATGGATTACACTACTAAGCTGGGATCGATAAGGGCAATACACCAGTTGATAAAGGGAGATATCAAAAGCTGGTTGGTTAATTGATTTACCTCTCTCATACCAGACCCGATATCGGCTTCGCAATAAGCTGTGTAAGTCAGTTCATGAATTGCCCAACTGAAAAGCATATGAAGATTGTCTATCGGATACTAAGGTACTTAAAGATGACACCTGGCAGAGGTTTATTTTTCAAAAAGGCAAGAGACAAGATGTGGAGATATTTACAGACGCGGACTGGGCTGGGTCAACAGTGGACCGAAGATCCACTTCAGGTTACTGCACTTATGTGTGGGGAAATTTAGTAACCTAGAGGAGTAAGAAGTAGTCAGTTGTCTCTAGAAGTAGTGCAAAGGCAGAGTTCATATCAATGTCTCTTGGCATTTGTGAAGGTATGTGGTTGAGAAGACTTCTAATGGAGCTGAAAGTACCAATTGATGGACCAAGAAACTGTTCTACGATAACCAGGCAGCTATACTTATAGCCAAGAACTCGGTTCACCATGACAGAACAAAGCATGTTAAAATCGACAGACATTTCATCAAAGAAAAGCTTGATGAAGGAACTGTTAATCTAATATACACTCCAACAAAATTTCAAACTTCAGATATTCTGACAAAAGCTCTCCCTAGGACGGATTTCGAAAACATGTGTTACAAGCTGGGAATGATTAATATTTACAACCCAACTTTAGGGGGGGGGGGGGTGTTGATATTTGTTAGTTATGTTTTTTTTTTCTTGGTGTTTAGAATAAGTGGTCTGTGTAAAGATGTTACCATACCTTATCTCTTATGTCTAGGTTATTTCTCTTTATTTAAACTCCTACTCTATCTCTATCTCTAAGGAAGATGTAATTAGGTGATGTATCTTGTATATAAGGATTGAGAGGTAGCAGGAATAAATTAAGAAGAATAATTATTTCTTTCAATTAATTCTTTATAAATAATTTTGATAAATAGGTTAAATGAAGTAAATTGGGTGGGGATGGGTAAAGCGTACCCTACCCTGCCCTGCCCTGCCCTGCTCCATTTATTTTGGGGTTTTATGAGGGGATGTGTTCTCAACCCGCCCCATTGCCATTTCGACTCACATATGTACTATGAGGTTGTGGGTTTGAGTTCTCCATTTTCTTTAAAAATTTCAGAATTTATGTAATAGTGTAATACTTCAAAAAAAAATTACATTACATAGTAATATATTATATATTTTTTTCATGTTGACAATATGGCGGGGTTGCCCAAGTGGTATGACTGCCCTTAACACCTACACCATGATATCTTGTAGGTTCAAGTTGTGTCTCTCTTAAAAAAAATATGTTAATACCCATCAACTATACAATTTTTGTATATTAGCTAAATCGATATAATTAATATGAGTGGTAATTACCCTAATGGCTACCAATTTGGTTGAACGCTATCAAAAGAGTAATGTTATGGCACACGTATAATGATCTAATAATGCTCCATTTTTAAAAATCCTAAAATTTAATTGATTTTTAAAAAAAATTACATTTATTTCTTTTCCAAACTTCACACATCCCATAATGTCTGCTCACCTCCGGCGCACCCCCATTATCTTTAATCTTTGTACCTAGAACTCCCCATATATTTTCCTCGTTCCTAGCTTCTAAATGGGGAATTTTGCTGGAAGAGTCGATACACAATACTTAAACAAGAGAGCACCACCAAAAAAATAAAAATAAAACTAAAACTACTTCTTCAAAATAAAAAGATAAAATAAAAACCGGCATGATCACATAACACATAGTTAAGACTTAAGAGACAAAACTTAAATTATCAACAAATTAACAATTGCATAATCCAGATGGAAAACTAATTATAATGCCCAGAAAGCAAAAAGTAGATAAGCTACTTTTAGTTACCCATTATCATATCTGATAATTATCTCAAAGCAGCGAATTGAATCACAATATCAAACTTTAGTTACCCATTATAATATCTAACAATTAGAAACAAAGCCAGGAAAATTTCATGTTGAAAGTGAAAGATAACATATATATATATATATATATATATAAGTCCTACGCAGTTGTATTTTACTACCAATGAAAATTTTGTTAACAGATTAACTTTAGATTCCAGTTTCACTAAAAAGGAATAAATTTGCTAAATTTAAAAATTAAAAATTAAACTTTATAAGACAAATAACGAACCAAAATAATTGGAGTGGTGGTGAGGAAGGGGTGCACCGGAGGTGAGCAAACATAATGGAGAATGTGAAGTTTGGAAAATAAATAAGGGTAATGTAGGAAAGAAATCCATTAAATTTTAGGATTTTTGAATGACTATTATAGACAAATAATGTGATATAAATGGCCATCCGTAGGGAAATTTACCCTAATTGCCACCTATTTATTTGAAGTGAGTTGAACTCAGGACTCCTGAGATAATCAAGACTCTGATACATATTAGTAACTAACAGACCTAAAAGTTTAAACTGATGGGATATGGTTCAACAATAGTATATAAGCTCGTCTAACAGCGAAAACGTTTCACAATATTATATAATCGAATCCTACTCGAAAAAAAAGTATGGATTCGTTATATGTATTTTATTAGGCTTTCTTTCTTTTATTTTTCTCTTTTAAATTTCCACAGATTTCAAACCATGGCCACTGGGGGGAAAAAAGAAGAAGATAAATTTCGAAAGCCTTTTTAGAAGTATACCAAAGAGTTTTTCGGCAAACTTTTAACTATTAATTGATCGATCGTTTGATGAATGTAAAATCAACATCTAATTTAATACCTTTTCAAAGAAGAAATAAAGTAATAAGCAAATAGATAAATGAATGAATAAGAAATTTCATTAGCTTTTTTGAAGTTTAACCGTGCAAAACAAACGATGAAGTTTTGTGTTGAATAGGTGTATTTGCCCTACAAATTGGGCAGCTCGATTGAGAACACAACCACTCATCAATACAATCAACGTGATAATGATGCTCGCATTCCGGCAGAACTCTGATGTCTTCATCATCTTCGAATTCTCTTAAACATATTGAACAAGTAGAGTCACACTCACGAGTTAAATTGGTTAATAAATTGTTCCCGAATTCTCTAGAAACTGTAGATTTCAATCCCATGCCGCCATTCTTATGGAATTTGTCTATTGGAATAACCCCATTGATGAATTGCCGTAATTCTCTCAACTTTGCCATAGGGTCTCGCGGCAGTGGTTGACGACAAACATTACTGGAGTCTCCAAATAGTTCACCGCAACAACGACAACGATACCTATGAACAACGTTGATTGACGTTATCCTGTCTCCCCAATGAAAAATAGTGATTTTCTTATTCAAAACGTCCATGACCAATTAGAGGTCAATAGCTAATTTAACGACACTTGATTTTGATTTTTTGATAACGTAAGAGAAGCACTGTATATAGAGAGAGTGTATTATTTTGGGTTTCCATTGCGGATTAGTTATCCACTTATCCTTTTCCCAATAGGAAAAGTAAACAAAAATTAACATGACAAGGACAAGTCCGTGTTTGACCCGGTGATTTAATAATAATTTCTTAAAATAAAAGTGTTTTTTTTAATAATTATAATTATTGATTTATTTAATCAACCCAATAGATGTCAGCTAAGGGTGGCAATCCGGGCTATAGGGTTGCCCAAACACGTCATTTAAATTTTTACTTAACCCTAATATGGCTCGTTAAATTTATCGTGTTATAGGTCAAAATTCAAACACGACTCATTAAATTACTTGTTATCCGATAAAACTCATTTAACCCATTAATTTATAGATAATGTATGATAAATTACAACTTTATTAATTCATTTCCTACTTAAAATTTTAAAGTAATTTAAATATTTTAATTTAATTGATAATTCAATCCATTAACACTAATTTAATAAATGGAAATAATCAAGAATAACATAAATATTGATTCAAAATAAAATCCAATAAAATTTAAAACAATTGTCCCAAATATAAAACTCACCCAAAAAAAATCCAATCATAATATCACTATGAAATAATTAAAAATAAAATTAAAATAATGGAGAATACCTTTCTTTTAACACTTGATCTTGAAGACTAAATGGTCGTTTGTTTGTTCCTCTTAAAACTTAATAGGTCTGAATCATAATTATTAAGTTGTTATTTTTTTAAATTGGTCAAATAACTTAAAAATACCAAAAAATAACTTAAAATAAAAAGTAAAAAATCATGACTTTTCACTTAATTACAAATCAATGAATTGCATTAAATGTAATCTAAAATCTTTTCTTCCGATACTATCCTTATATATAATATATTTCCAATTTCATCATAATTATATATGGTATAAAAATCTTTATTTTAATATATTGTTTATTTTAAATAACTTTAAAAATAAAAAGAATCATAATCACTTCTCATATTGGTGTTTAATATCAATATTTAATTATAATATTAGGGTGATGTATTTATATATTATTTTTTAGAGTGTTTTGTGTAAGTTTTCCTGCTGTCCCTTTTATTTTTTTATTTTTTTATTTTTTTTAAAAAAACTTTTCTTTTCTTAGTAAAAATAAAGTTTGTTTGTAATCGAAGAAGATCGTGATCATATATGTTTATATATAATTATTATTTTTGGATTTTTTTTACTCTGATCTATATTATATGTATAATTGTTTAACATGGGTATAAATGTAAAATTACTTATTTTCAGACAATTTTATTTTTAAAAAACAAACGTGTTGACAATATATTCATATGTGAAGAAAAAAAACATGTCATTCAAGTTCAGATTTATGTCCATGTTCAGTCTTTAGAAAAAATTAGGAGTGTTGAAGACAAAAAAACAAACATCCCCTAAGTAGGGTTTCTCTATATTTATTAATTCATGTATTTTTTTTTGAAAGCTTTCACCATTGATAGGATTCGAGTCGCTGACATGGGAGTCATTTGCCCAAGCTTCAAGCTCGTCCATCTACCAGCTGAGTCACGCCCCTGTTGGCTTAGGGTTTCTCTATATATTTGTAAATTGCATATCTATTCTTAATATTTAATTGTGTTAAATGGATTAACGGGGTTGGGTTGGGTTCAACTTGAACATGGCCCATTTATTTAACATGTTTAACGTATTGACCCGTTAGTGACCTGAATCCAATAAAATCTAACATAAACCCTTAAATATCAGGTCTTGTCTGTGTCGTGCCACCAGGTCCATTAACATGATTTTATATTTATTTGAAATATATTTAGGGATGTGAAATATTTTTGTTTTAATATTTTATAATCTAATGCGACTAATCATAAATCTACGTGAGTGTTTTCTTTGTTATTTTAGTTTTATTTTTTTTATTTGATTTATTCTAGATCAGAACCTACTAAATTGCATTACATATTATAATGAAATAGTAGGCACGGTAAAAATCATGGTATTTAAAAAAAATACATTACATATTAATATATTATAATTTTCTTAACATGTTAATGAGACGAGGTTGCCCGAGTGATATGCCCGCCCTTCACACCTACATCATAAAGTCGTATATGTTTGAGTTGTGTCTTTCTTCACAAAAAAAATATAAAAAATGTGATAATACCCATAAACTATACAATAATACAATTTCTGTATATTAGCTTTTTGAGGCCTAGCTTGTTTAAGTTCCTCTCCTGCTCTGCTTTCCTGTTAGTTTATGAGGCGTTTGTCCTTCTCTTTACAAAAAAAAAAAAAACAATATTTTCTAAAAGCAATTTACGTAGCGGAAAGTATAATAAAAAGAACAATTAAAAATTTTTTTGAACAAGGATCGAATTCATTGAATAATACATGAAATCAAAACTAAATTAGATTAGTACATTAATGTGTATCAACCACGTGATCTTCCGATCTTTGCAGGAATGTGAATCATCTAGAAGTGTGGACTTTTTATTCTTTGAATCAATACTTATCCAAACTCTTGAGAAAAAAAATATATCTCAAGAAAAAAAATAATTGATTTACTCTTTTTGGTATATATCTAGCCAATAAGAATAATTAGCTTATTATTCTTCAAATTTTCTCTTCAAATAATACCATCTATTGATAGCATTCAAGAGAAGAAGTTTGAATTCTTGCTGGATATACGGTCATAGTCCTACTATGATTCACAATTTTAATCTTATTTAAATTGTATTTAAATAAATCTTTATTTAATTATAACTATCATAATTAAATATCTCATATTTTTATTCTTTTCCAATTCTATTTCCTAATAAATTAAAGGCTAATTGGCACTGATGCCCCCTGAACTATTCCCGAATTTACAGCTTACCCTCTATATTTTTTTTCGGCATTAAACCCTCTGAATTTTCATAAATTAGCAATAACTAACAGAATAGTAACACCGTTCATTTTTCTGTTATGGCAAATTGAACTAAGTTTCCCTTGTTATATAAATAATTTCATCAAACCGGAAAAATATAACAATATGACCTAAATACCCCTATAAACAATTTTTAAAAATCAATTTTTAAAAATAAAAACTTAAAATTTAAAATTTAAATAATGGTTAAATAATAATAAAATTCTGAACTTTTTGATAAATAAAATTAAATAAATAAAGAAATGAAAAATTAAATTTATTTAACAATTATTTAAATTATCATTTTTATTTAAATATCCCTAAATATAAAACTCAGATGGATATTTAAGGGGAATTATCATTTAAATTGTCTTTTTTATTTAAGTATCCCTAAATATAAAACTCAGATGGATATTTAAGGGGATTATCATTTAAATTGTCTTTTTTATTTAAATATCCCTAAATACCACTTATTCATTTATAATAATAAGGGTATTAATGATTTCAAAAAAAATAAATAATTAAATAATAATAATATTATAAAAATAATGAAAATAATAGTAAAATAAAATATAATAAATACAAATAATAATAAAATAATAAAATGATAATAATGATAATAATAAAAATAGTAATATAAAAAATTATTTAAAAAAAAAATTAGGTAGATATTTAGATTGATCTCCATCATTCATCTGAAATATTCATGGTGGTGATCCAATTACAAAATTAATAATAATAATAATAATAATAATACAAAATTACAAGAAAATTGAAAAAACACATAAAAAAATTGATGGGTGTGGAGATCCAGGATCTCCACCATCCATCTCAAAGGATGGTAGATTGAGCAGATTTTGATTCACCATCCAATCTGGATCTACACTAGAGATGGCAAAAATCCTCGATCCACCACAAACCCGCGGGTCGGGGATTTGTGAATCAAAAATAATATTTCTATTATTATTTGTTTATATTATTATTATTATTATTATTATTATTATTATTATTATTATTATTTTATTATTTTAATATTATTATTATTATTATTATTATTATTATTATTATTGTTGTTGTTGTTGTTGTTTTATTGTTATTATTATTATTATTTTGTTTTTGACATTATTATTACCTTTTTATTGTAAATGAACACGTGATATTTAAGGATATTTAAATAAAAATAATAATTTAAATATTCATCTGAGTTTTATATTTAGGGTTATTTAAATAAAAAAGATAATTTAAATAATTGTTAAACAAATTTATTTATTTTTTTCCATTTCTCTATTTATTTAATTTTCTTTATCAAAAAGTTCATAATTTTATTTTTATTTAACCGTTATTTCAATTTTCAATTTAAATTTAAAATTTTGATTTTTAAAATTTGGTAAGAGGGGTATTTAGGTCATATTAATATATGTTTCCGGATTTGATGCAATTATGTATATAATAAGAGGAACTTAGTGCAATTTTCCATTACAGAAAAATGGATGGCATTACTTTTCCATTAACTATTGCCAATTTATGAGAGTTCATGGGGTTTAATGACGAAAAAAAAATAGGGTTAAGGTGTAAATTCGGACATAGTTCAGGGGATATCGGTGCCAATTAGCCTAAATTAAATAGAAATCTTTTCCTCCAAGAAAACTAAACCTGTTAAATAATTGTTTTTTTTTTATTACATTAGAAAACTAACTTTCCTAAACATTAAATCATAAAGAACTAGACTTGGATGGCATTCCATCTAAGTGCATTAACCGTCCACCTTATCCATAAAGGTAGATTCGGCACACCTTATTCAAAGGTGGCAGAATCTACTCTTAAGCAATAACCCAATTGAACTCTTGTATGTTCTATTGAGTCCAACTCTTGGGCCTTTTGATCAAAGTTATTATTGTTATTATTATTTAAATTTTTTTCTTTTTTTCAATTAAAATTTTAAGATTTTTGTAACAGATAAATTTTCTCATTTTTTAATTTGAAACTAATTTTTATTTTTAATTTTTTTTAATTTAGTTGTAATTCACAATTTGATGGCCACTAGGGTAGGGTCTCACCAAATGGGTAGTCAACCGGCCACTAGGGTAAATTTGTTTATGAATAGGCATTTTCATCATATTGTTCGTCTATAATGACTATTTTAAATAGAATTTTTCATCTAATGACCATTTTGATTGTCCCACTACCTAACCAAATGAGTGGCTATGAGGGTAATTATCTCTTAATATGATTATCTAATTAAAAGTTAACAAAACGAGGTTGGTCCTGTGGTAAAACCCCTCACACCTACACCACGAGATTGTGAGTTCAAGTCTCACCCTCTCCCAAAAATCCCAAATTATTATAATATTTCAAAAAAAAATGATTATATAATCGAAAGTTGAATATCACTGGCATTAAATTTCGGCAATGTAGGTAGGCAATGTATCGTGTATGACACTATGACCCAACAACAACAAAATAGATTATAGTTTATTTAATTTTTTTTTTTGAAAGTTGACACAAATTTAGGTTAAGGGTTTGACGAGATTAAGTTCTACAATCACGATTTGAAATGTAACTCACACCATAGAGAGGGATCTCTCTACACTTTACTGTTTAATGGACAAATGTGATATTAGAGTTTGAACCCAGGTGGTGAAGTTCGTTTTGAAGGAACAAAAATTAATAAATAAATAAAATTGTTTTCTATACTCTTTCTGAAATTGATTTTATACAAACGTCAAGAAAAATTCTTTTATTAATTTCAAAAACCACAAATTAAAATCTGTGTTCCAATGTTGTAATAAGTAAATTAATTTCAAGCCGAATAAGCTCCCTAATCTACAAGAAATTGTAAAATTCGATACCAAGCTCCCTAATATTCCAACTCATTCTAAATACAATACCCTAATACAACTTTTAGGCTATGAAACCATACTTTCTACAACCCAACCAAACTCGCAGCCACCCACCTATTTTCGCTAATTTGCTGCACAATAATACCCTTTGGAAATGAAATGTCTTGAACACATGGGTAAACCATGACCCTGTTGCAGAGCAAATAACTTATTGTTCCTGTAAGCCTTCCCACACTGAGTCTGAAATCGATGGGGGCAGAGCAATCAGCAATTCCGTATGAGTCATCGGAGGAGAAGACATTGAACCTCCTTGGACTGAGGCAGGCATAGGACAACAGATCCATGTTTTGCAACTTCAAGAGCATAGCGGAGGCCAGCAACTCCACTCCCAATGACGGTGAAATCAAAATACTCGGTGGATCCATCTCTCAAGCAAGATGATATAGAAACTGTTTTAAGGGATTTCCAATTCTCACTCACTGAAGATGCAGAGAAATTACACCTGTGCCACAGAAAATACTCAGATACTCCATATGACCTAGAAGATTTTAGAAAAATATTATAAGTAAAAATATGAGATAAATGAATGATAATTCCTGCTTCTTCAATTTACTTATAATCAAAGGACCCTTTTAACCAGTGCCATAAGGGAAAACTTTAAAAACAACTCTTACAGTAAGAACTTAAATTTATATTATTTCATGACATGAGAATCTATGAAACTTCTGTTTCTATTCAATTCTTGACGCTAAGAGTTGCTGAGATAATCTATGATCAAATAATGAACTTAGTCCAATTACTATAAAACTGCAAATGTCATGCTGGAAAATAAGTATGTTTTAATAATTTGTGGAAAAAATAAATGAAGAATGGATTAACAACCTATTTTCCGCAAGATAACATTCCCTCATCTACACATACAGTCAACAAATGTCCATCATTGTGCTAAAAGTACAAATTTTGGGGCAACAACCATATCATCTCATGGCTTTTCTCTCAAATTTTGGGGAAGCGTGTGCTTGTAACATTGATTATGAGATTCCTAATATAGTCACCAAGCATCATGTCTTGTTCCCAAAAGCAAAAATGTATCCAATGCTAATAGGTTAGCTTCACGAATTAAAAAGTAAAATCAATCAAACCTCCAACCAAGAATTCATTATAGCTACAAGGAACCTTTTTTCTTATAGAAGATCAAAAATCGATATGTAAATGTGTTCAATATGATCAAGATATCCAAATGAATTTATATGCACAATTGCAATACCGAAAATTAAATTTTAAATCAAATACCATGAGAGCTCCCTCTGCAGGCATCCATTGAATGTCACACTGGGAATCCGAGAAGCTTGTCGGCAACCTTGTCTCTTTATCAGTCCATAATGCAGACTGCCACTACCAGCAGCTATACTAGTTGCCATTGCAATCTTTTTTGCTTTCTGCTATATACAAGAATGAGAGATTAAAACCAATACACAAAAGTTTATTCTACAAACGCTTCTCACATTTTCCACATAGAAAAAGAAAACTTTGGCCATGCAAACAGACTCAAAAAAGTTAAAGCAAATAGTCAACAACAAAATCAAAACTCAAAAGGCACCACAATTTGGCAAAATAGGTAGCTAAGCTTCATGCCTATTCCCCTGTAATTTCCAAGCAACTAGCATTTTGTACAGACTATAACAACCATGACTCATGTTATATCTAGGCACAAATAAATTTTCGTTCTAATATTTAGAAAGAGTTGGAATATTAAAAGTTGTATTAGGGTATTGTATTGCTACTTGCTAGTTGTATTAGGCAGACATTTGACAACTAGAGTTAACTCCTTGGACTGAGGCAGGCATAAATCAACACATGCATAGATAAGTATGTTAAACATAAACACAAAACAACAACAAAGGGAAAAAATCATGAAAAAAACTTACTCCACATCTAAAAGAGGAACTCTCTTGCCCCCAAGACCATGCATCCCTGAAAACCAGTCCATCAACGGTTAATACTACACTAACTAATCATAGAAAATGAAAATTTGAAAATTATAGGTATCAAAATCAAAAGACAATGCAGTAATGGAAGTTTTGAGCTATAGGTAGTAACAAATATCAAAATCAAAGTTCAACGTGAATCGATAAAATTGAAGCTTCCTTATCACAAGTTTAGAGATATGAGCGAGAGAGAACTCAATTGATAAAATTTGAACAGAGAAAGCAAGTAACATCTGGAAATTTAGAAAGGAAGAAACTGAAACTAGGTTTTTCAATGTGAGAGGAAGAACAATTGCGAAATTGAAGACTTTATCTAATGTTCCACAGAATTGCTATGTTTAATCTCGATCTCCTCACAAAATCGAATCCCTAACTCTCGAATAATTCGAATTTCAATACCTGACTCATTTATTCACAATCAACCAAATAAGAGAAAGAAAAAAACGAAGAAGAAAGAGTTAGAACTTATTCAACAAATTCATAGTGGTTGAAATTCATACAAACTTAAACAACCGAAAATCAAATTTCAAACAACTCACTTTCTAAGAACAAATCGCAGTGGTTTTGGTGGTTGTGGTGGTCGCGGTGCTCACGGCGGTTGTGTTAGTTGTGGTGCTAACAGTGGCTGTGGTGGTCGCGGAGCTCTCGGTGGTTGAAGTTGTCGCAGAGCTCACGGTGGAGGAATTTTCGTCGTGATAGTGAGAGACATGAGAAAATGGACTTGAAAGAAATAAGTGAAAAAGATAATGATAGAAAAAGTTTTTTTTTTTTTTTAATTAACTCGTTTAAAAGTAAAATTGGACTCTTAAAATTGAAAGTTGGGCTTTAAAATTGAGCATTCACAACTTTCATCTGCACATGTTGTTATTAAACCCCAAAATTTTATAATAACAACTTTCTAAATTTGAAAGTTGTCATTAATCTTATTTTACAACTTTCATTTTTGTATGTTGTTATGCTTTTGTTGTTAAATTCATATTTTGGTGTAGTGCTATGGTATTTGTCGACCATAATGTTATCTCCGGTTACATCGTGGATTTCCATCATGTCACCGAGATGAGCTAGTTTGATGTGAAATCCTATATATTTTTTCTTACGGGAATCGATTACATAAATGTTGTGCAATATGTTCCATAATGTTGCGGAAACATTTCACAATATTATGTAATCGAATCTCACATGAAAAAACTTCAATATATAATTTGGCAATGGTTTTTTAATAGTCTTTATATCTTTTATTTTTCTCTTTTAAAGTTCCATAGATTTTAAACAATGGGCCTCAATGTAGAAGAAGATAAATTTGGAAAGCTTTTTTAGAAGTATATCAAAGAATTTTTCGACAAACTTTTAACTATTAATTGATCGATCATTTGATGAATGTCAAATCAACATTTAGATCTAATTTAATATCTATTAAAATAAAGTAATAAACAGAATAACAAATTTCATTAACTTTTTTGAAGTTTAATAGTGCAAAACAAATGTAAAAAGAATTTTCTAACAAATTTGTTTTTTCAAAACTCAAAACAACATGACATTGTCAATAGGTGTATTTGCTCTACAAATTGGGCAGCTCGAATGAGAGCACAGCCACTCATCAATACAATGAACATGATACTCGTGTTTGCATCCCGGCAAAACCCTAATGGCGTCACCATCTTCAAACTCTCTTAAACATATAGAACAAGTAGAGTCATGCTCACGAGTGCAGTCGATCGATAAATTACTCCCGAATTCACAAGAAACTGTCGGATGCGATACCAAGCCAACGTTCTTACATGTCGAACAAATATGTATTGGAGGAACGAAGCAGAAAAAATTACTCATGAACGCACGATGAACTGTCACATCCGATCCCATGCCGTCATTCTTGTGGAATTTGTACATAGGAATAACCTCATCGATGAATTGATGTAATTCTCTCAACTTTGCCATGGGGTCTTGCGGCAGTGGTCGAGGGCAAGAATAGATTGCTGCATCTAGGCTACTGCTACAACAACGAAAAGAATGAACAATGCGGATTGATATTCTGTTGTCTTCTCGATGAATAATGGAGATTTTCTTCTCTACAACGGCCATGATCAATTGCTAATTTTGCTTGGAGGACACTTTAGAATTTGATTTTGATTTTTTGATAATGTGAAGAGAAGCAATATATAAATATATATAGAGATAGTGATAGAGTATGTACTATTGTGGGTTTCCATTGCGGATTAGTTATCCTTTTCCTAATAGGAAAAGTAGACAAAAAATTAACGTGGTGGTTAATCCGTGTTTCACAGGTGATCTAATAATAATTTCTTAAAATAAAAAAGAGTTGTTAAAAAAATTTATTATTATAATTCTTGATTTATTTAATCAATCTGTTGGATGCCAGCTGTACCATTGACGTGACTTTAAATTTATTTGAAATATATTTTGGGATGTGATTTAATATTTGATAATCTAATTAATTCGATTAATAATAAATCTATTCGAGTACTGTTTTTTTTTTATTGTTTGATTTATTCTAGATAGGAACCTTCTAAATTACATTACATATTATAATGAAATAGCAGCACTATAAAAATCATGGTATTAATAAATAAAAAAAAGAATTACATTACATATTAATATATATATATATATATTTTTTTTTTTTTACATGAGATGGGGTTGCCTAAGTGGTACGCCCACATTTCACACTTATACAATAAAGTCGTAGGTTCGAATTGTTTCTGTTTATTTAAAATATTTTAAGAAAATAATGTGTTAATATTATAAATATATATAAAGGCTTCAGGTTTGGGCCGTTCCATTAACCCATTCATGATTCGCTTTAGGCCCAATCCAATAGCAATATTTTTTGAATTTTCTAGGAGTTGTATCAAATCTCCAATTTTGAGTTGGGCCTGTACCGAGTTGACTCGTGACTTACCCGAGCATGTCAGGAGTTAATTTAACATTAAAAATAAATTTAATTTACCTAAATAAAATTTCTTAACCGAAGGATTTTTAATTTTTAATTTTGGAAAATCCTACCCGAAGGATTCTGACCACAAGTTTTCTTTTTGAAATATTTTTATTAATCATTGGACCAACATCATCTTGTCCGATTCTAAACCATAAATTATAACTTTAATTTCACATAAAATCAACACATATTAAGACAACAAATAATAATAATAATAATAACACATTTTTATCACTTTTTTTGTTGAAAGTAAATCATACAAAACATGTAAAGAGAATTCTCTTACGGATTTCTCAAGTCTACACTATAAATTACTTGTGAAGTAGTGTGTGTAACGGGCGTATCTGCTCTACATTTCGGACATGTCAATTGAAAGAATAGCCACCTGTCAATACAATCCGCATGGAACTGGTGCTCACATTCCGGCAAAACCCTAATATCCTCATCATTCTCGAATAATCTCAAACATATTGAACAAATATAATCATGCTCATGGCACGAATCATAAAGGTTGTGAGTCAATAAATCACTCTCGAATGCATGAGAAATTTTAGAATTACAAGCCGAACAAGTAGAGTTGCTAATTGGAAAAACAAAGGGGAACACATTACTCACGGACGCACAAGAAACTGTCCAATCCCATACCAACCCAACACTTCCATCGAATTTGTATGTTGGAATAACTTCATTGATAAATTGTCGTAATTCATTGAACCTTGCCTTAGGGTTTTGAGGTAGTGGTCGACGAACATTAGAGTAGTTTGCCCGTAGACGACCACAAAAACAATGAGACCTATAAACAACACTAATGAAAATTTTGTCGTCTACACCATGAGCAATGGTTATTGTCTTCTTCAAAGCGGCCATGATCAATTGGAGTACTTCAATGGCCAATTAGCCTGCTAGGAGGAGAGAGATTTAAATTTGATTTTGAACAAAGTCGATTATCTATTTTCAATTGGACTGAGATCTAATGGATTCCAATTAATAAACAAACGTACCTTAAAATAGTCTTAGCAAGAATACCGTATACCCCATAAACAATTATGATAATAATGAATGCATTTTATACCATTTTTCATTTCGAAAAATTAAATATACATTTGTAGAATAATAAAGAACCAATCCGTATGATTTCTAAATGAGCAAATATGGAAATAAATGTTGACAAATTATGGAAACATTTTTAATCATATATATAAGTATATATAAATAAATTTACCCAAATATGGAATTATTTTTAAACATTTATAGAAACATGAATAATTATAGAAGTGAATTTAACCAAAAATATAATCATTTTTAATCCTATATAAAAATATAAATACTATGGGTTAAATCTAACTAAATATAGAATTACATTTAAACATATATATATATATATAAGTATAAATACGCATGAAATTAAATTTAACTAAATACGGAATCATTTGGAATCATTTTTAACCGTATATATAATTAAAAATAAATATGGAAGTAAATTTAATCAAATCCGGAATCACCTTTAACCATATATAGAATTATGAATAGGTACACCAATGCATCTATACACCATTAAAATTTATCTTATTTAAGTATAATCACATGCAACTAACATTATTTACGGCTTGTGATAGTTTAAAAAAAAATTATAAAAAAAAATGTGTTAAATTTTTTTTTTTTACCATCGTACAAAATAGAATGTTTTTAAATATTTAGATAGGCTTGGGATTTGGGCTGTTCAAAAAGCCCATTAATGATCCACTTAAGGCCCAATCAAATAGAAAGTTTTCGAATTTTCAGAAGTTGGATCGGTCTCCGATATTGGTTTGAGCCTGTCCCGAGTTGACCCAGTAACTCAACGAGTGGACTCGTTACGTATCTGAGCACATCACGAGTTGACTCAGAACATATCGAGTGAAACACTGACTCGGTCGAGTTACATCAGCCGATTTTTGTCAAATTTCAGTGTAGAATTTCGTTTCGTTGACGTGGAGAAGATCCCAGTGATATAACCCGATATTCGCTGTGTTTCGGAGATAATGAGACGATTGATTTTCTTCTTCATGATTATTTAGCTTGAATATTATTTGATGAAATATATTATATTATTTTCTTTGTTGTGTTGCAGATATTTTATTGGGATTTAATTAATTATTTGAACTTATATTTATAAACTACTTGGACAATTTCGTCGCTGGGGTGGCAATGTACCTTCATTTCCATGCATGTTAGTTGTTGTCAGTTGGAGTTGGCGTTCAATTTCAAGTAAGTACATTTTACAAACATACGCGGATATCTAGTTTTTTTTTTTTTTGATGTTATGGGTTAGATATATATTCAGACCGTAAATATACTGTATGATCTCGGAAGGTCCTGACAAACCCCTTACTTTACATTCGGATGTCAGAATTTATTGTAATACTCAAAAAAACAAAAAAATCAATTTTTTTATAAAGTCTTACACTATTATATAAATTCAGAGTTTTTTTAAAAGACTCGAACCCGCAACCTCGTGGTACAGATGTGAGGATTTACTACCGGACCAACCTCATCTCATCAAAACAAAAACTTCATTAATCTTTCTTAAATACAATCTTCTCTACATTGAAGATTTTGAGAAGATATATAATGAATTTCAAAAATTAAAACAACATATCCAACGAATTATGAATCTATACGAATATGGCTAAATTTTGATTTTATCTCACAAAAGGTCAATGAAATTTATCTTACAAACAATCAGTTGCTCATCGCAGTATGTTGTTGCATGTCCAAATTGGGAGATTGAAATCCGGCCATATTTACCGATTTAGGTGATCGGAATCCAGCCATCGGATGAACGGGGGTATCGGCCCGGCAAAGCGGACAACTTGAGTGAGAAACCAGCCACATATCAATACAAGGAACATGAAAGGAGTGCTGGCATTCAGGCAAAAGCCTAATGGCCTCACCATCATTGAATTCAGATAAACATATCGAACAAGTAAAGTCTCCGGATTTCAGTACGGACCCAATGTCCGGACTGAATTTGTACGTAGGTATGAGCTCGTTTAACGAATGTTGCAAGCTGCTCGGCGTGCCCCGGTACATCGGTGTGGAGCTTTGTTGTGGCGGCAAATATTGTTCATGGCTGACTATGAATTCGCGATGGCGGCTGCAGCAACTTACCACGATAAAATGGTAGATTAATAGGGCTGAAGCGACGAGAGCGATGACAATGGTGGCCACGGAGAGCGGAGAGAGGCTGGGAAAATGTGTGGAATTGCTGTCCATTAATTGAAGAAGAAGAATTGGAGCTCTGAAAACCAAAATGGATTTTGTGTAATTTATAATTTGTCAATTATTTATTTAATTTTTTGTGATTGTTTGATATGAGAAATGGTCTTGATCATGAACTTCATTTGATTTGTCTTTTTTGTATAGCTGGCTAGCTCTAGCTGTGCCCAAAACAAGAAGACAAAATCACTTATAAAAGTTGAACAATTGTGTAGTTAGTGTGTAGTCAGTAGTGTGTGGTTTCTTCAATTAATTTGATGACCAGTCAATTTTCGAACAGGCTTGAAGAATATTTATAATCATGTCCAACCAAAAAAGATAAAATAAAAACTGTATCGGGATTATCGATTTCTAATAGCCGACACTCCACAGTCCAGGATTTTTATTTTTTTTTGTCTCCCCACAAGAATTTTAATGAATATACATTCTTATTTGTAATAATTTTCTAGTCGAGTAATATTACTTTATCTAAATTTAATGTTCAAATGATGTGTCAATAATGTAATTCATTCATTTAAATCATACAAATATAATACAATTTAAATAAATTTAAATGAATGGATTACAATTATATCACATCATTTAGACACCAGATTTGAATACCAAATTTAAATAAATTAGTATTATTTTTTTTGAGTTAGTCCCATAAAGATTTCTAGTTTTGTAATACATTAATACTATATTGTTCTGACTCCTTGTTCGATAAATAAATCATATAAGAATTTTTTATTTAAAAAAAAAGCTGTATATGAAATTTATAATAATAATAATAAAAATTATTCTCAATATCTCTCTATTCATTACATGTCAAATCTTATAATTAATATTTAATATAAGAGAATATTTTAAGGGAAAATCACTCATTCACAATAACTAATATTTTATATAACCAAGAGTAATATATAGAGGGAATATGTGGGAAATAGCACCAAATGTGTTTGGTTTATGGGAATATCACAAAGTTATTAATTCAATAATTTTAGCACCAAAGTATTTGATGACACTAAAATACATTCACATATTCTTTTATTTTTCTTTTAACCTTTTTAATTTCTCTCTCTCTCTTTCTTCCTCTCTCCTCTATTTTTTTTTTCAAAAACCCCCATTGATCCATCAATGAAGGTCGGACATTTCGACCTCCATTGGTGGTCGATGAAAAAGAAGATAAAAAACAAAAAAAAATATGGAAATAAGTATCGGCAATAAGTCTCGATAGGTCACTTGAGACTTATTTCTAGCTACCCGAGACTTATTGCCAGATGCTCGGGACTTATTGCCGGCTATCTTAGACTTATTGCTACCCGAGACTTATTGCCAGCAATCCGAGACTTATTTCCAAATACCCGAGACTCAGCTACCCCAAGACTATTTCCAGAATTTTTTTTAACCGAGGTCGTTTGGACTACCTCTATTGGATGTCGTCGAAACGACCTTTAATGGAGTCGATCGTTTCGTCAATGGAGGTCTTTGAAACAAAACAGAGGAGAGAGAGAGAGAGAGAGAGAGAGAGAGAGATATTTAGCTAAAAACAAAAGTAAAAGAATTAGGGGCAATTTGGGTCGAACACATTAATTGGTGCTATTTCCATAAGACTTATTAACTTGGTGACTTTTTCACCGATGACCTTGAAAAGAGTGCCACATAAAAAAAAGAACCCTAATATATAATCATTATCAAGTATGGGTTTCAATCATTTTTCGTAATAGATCTTGATTTTATAATGTTATAGAGTCAAATTTCGTATGAAAAAACATACAAGATATGACAAGAAATATTCCAATTTTCTCATCATACCATTCACTGTAGATAAACTATTATTCACATAACATTCGAGTTGAAACTTTTGGCATATTTTTTTGATAAAACATTTTAACTAATTAAATTCGATTTAGATTTCCCTATCTATTGGAACATAAAATTAGAAAAGAGAAAAAATAATCTTGAAAATTTTTAAAATAAGAAGAAAATACTTAAAATTTATGATTTGTGTTATAGTATGTGGCTTTCTACACATGTGCATATTGTACAAATATCTTTTCCACTGCCTCACTCATTATCTATTGCATATATATATATATATATATATATATATATATATATATATATATTCATTCTCTTTGTAAAAGCTGATTACAAAATATCAGTACAAAAATATCACACAAAGTCAATACAACACAAGAAAAGTTTCTCTCGTATATACTCTAATCTCTCGTCCCTCCCTTTATTTTATAGCTCACTTCATTGTCCTTGATCTTCACTTGTTCTTCATCTTCTTCTATTGTTCTTCATATACTATTATTATATAATTTATAACACGTTGTCAGCACGATTGTATATAAATAAAAAGGATCCCCTGATAGGTGATTTATTTATATCTCAATATTGTGGATCCATATACAGTTCTGTATAACAAGATGGCTTATGCCGTCAACGGAATATATATATATATATATATATATATATATATATATATATATATATACTGACTCTGACTTTAACTCTCACTCTAACTCTGACACTGTTATTTTTATGCAATATATGAGACTGGCTTATGCTGTGTCTCGGGACTGGCTTATGCTGTGTCTCGGGACTGGCTTATGCAGTGTCTCCAAATAAATTGTTTAAATATTCAGCATTTATTTTTATGCAATATATGAGACTGACTTATGCTGTGTCTCGGGACTGGCTTATGCTGTGTCTCGAGACTGGCTTATGTTGTGTCTCCAGATAAATTATTTAATTCATCACGTTCTTTAATTATATTCACACTAAATTAAATCTATAATTTAATTTACAAAAAAAAAAAGTTGTAAGCATGACTAAACTTGCAAATCTGAAGTTTGATGCACTCGAAGTTTCGGGAGATAATTATATATCTTGGGCTATTGATGCGGGATTATACTTAAAATCTCAAGGCATGTATTACACCATTGATGATGGTAGTAAGGATAATGAACATGATAGATCTATAGCAATGGTGATAATTCGTCATCATTTACATGAAAACTTAAAAGCGCAATATCTTACTGTCACAGAACCTGATTAACTGTGGCAAAAGATTAAAGATCGTTATGATCATCAGCATGATGTAACATTACCAAATGACAGATATGAATGGCAGCATTTACGATTACAGGATCACAAATCAGTTTCTGAATATAATTCCGCTTTGTTTAGAATCACCACAATGTTGAAATTATGTGGTGAAGAGGTGTCTGAAAAAGATATGTTGGAAAAGAATTTCACAACTTTCCATGCCTCAAACATAATATTGCAACAGCAATATCGAGAACGCAGATTCTCAAAATATTCAGAACTTATCTCATGCATTTTAGTGGCAGAAAAAAAATAATGAGCTACTGATAAAAAATCACGGATCACACCCGACTGGTTCTACAGCATATCCGGAGGTGAATGCTAATATTTTCGGAAATCGTGGTCGTGGTCGTGGGTATGACAATTCTAATCGAGGTCGCGGTAACGGTCGTGATCCTGATCGCGACCGTGGTTATGGTCGTAATGCCTAACCGGGGTCAAGGCCGAAGTTTTAAAAGATCAGGTGGTTATAATCATAACGCTGAGCAAAAGTGGAATACTTATGAGGTAAAACAGTACAAAGGAAAAAATGCTCAAAATAGGCCCAATGCAAATAACATTGTTTGTTTTAGGTGTGGATGTGACAATCATTGGTTAAATGAATGTAACACACCAAAACATCTGGTGGATCTGTATCAAGCATCAATCAGAGGAAAGGGAAAGAAATCGGAAACTCATTTCATTGAAAATTCATATCCTAGAGATATTATTCATCTGAATGTTACAGATTTCTTCCCAGACCCGAAAGACATGCCAGCTGCTTCAATTGGTGATGAGAATGTCCATACCAATTAAATACTACCTACAGTAGTATTATTTTGTAATTTCGTTCATGTAAAATATATCTTTATGCAATATATGTTTTTGAATCACTTTGTCTGATACGTACTTTATTTTTCTTTATGAAGCATACAAAATGAATCCAAATGATAAAATGGGGATTATTGAAAAGCTAGAAGTATGAGATATATGTTGAGTTGATAGTGCAACAACTCATACAATTCTGCGGAGTCAGAAATATTTTATAAATTTAACTTTGCTCAGAGCAAATGTTAATACAGTATCAGGTCCAGCGGATCTGATAGAAGGCTCTGGAAAATCCACGATATTGTTACCAAACAATATTAAAATATGTATCGATGATGCATTATATTCAAGTAGATTCATAAGGAATCTACTTAGTTTCAAAGACATACGGAGGAATGGATATCATATTGAAACTATGAATAGAGATAATATTAAATATCTGTGTATTACTTCTCATAATTCAGGCCAGAAACCCATTAAAGAAAAGCTGTGTGCTTTATCTTCTGGATTATATTACACTATTATCAAAAGTGTAGAAACTTATGCATTTATGAATCAGAAGTTCTCAGATCCAAAAGTGTTTGTACTTTGGCATGACCGTCTCGATCATCCAGGATCTACAATAATGCGTAGAATCATTGAAAATTCTCACGGACATTCATTAATGAACCGGAAGGTTCTTTTATCACATGAGAATTTATGTACTGCATATTCCCAAGGGAAATTAATAATAAAACCATCTTTTTCTAAAATTGGTTTTGAATCCCCATCATTTTTACAAAGAATTCAATGGGATACATGTGGACCTATTCATCCACCAAGTGGACCATTTCATTATTTTATGGTTCTAGTTGACGCATCTGTAAGATGGTCACATGTATGCTTATTATCAATACGTAATGTTGCTTTTACAAGATTGCTTGCACAGATTATCAGGCTTCGGGCTCATTTTCCCGATCACTCAATTAAATCCATACGCCTTGATAATGCTGGTGAATTTAATTCCAAAGCATTTGATGAATATTGCAAAATGGTTGGGATTGATGTTGAACATCCAGTTCCACATGTTCATACTCAGAATGGATTAGCAGAATCACTTATTAATCGTATCCAGATAATTGCAAGGACTTTATTGTTACGAACGCAATTACTGATTCTGTATGGGGGCATGCTGTTTTACATGTTACTGTATTAATCCGGCTTCGGCCCACTGCTTATCATCAGTATTCACCAGTACAACTTGTACTTGGTCATCAACCAGATATATCTCATTTACGTACTTTTGGTTGTGCAGTATATGTCTCAATTGTGCCAACAGAAAGAACTAAAATGGGACCCCAAAGGCGTTTGGGAATATATGTTGGTCTGGATTCACCATCAATTATTAGATATCTGGAACCTTTGACTGGTGATCTTTTCATAGCACGGTTTGCAGATTGTGCATTTTGATGAAACAAATTTCCCATCATTAGGGGAAAGAAAACTTCTTCTGAAGAGAAGCATGAAATTTCCTGGAAAGTTCCTAGTCTAATTCATTTAGACCCATACACATCTCAATGTGAGAATAAAGTACGTAAGATAGTACATCTTCAAGCAATAGCAAATCAGTTACCAGATGCATTTACAGATGCTACTAGGGTAACGAAATCATACATCCCAGCTGTTAATGTACCAGCCCGGGTGATTGTTCCAGAAAAACAATCTAAATAAATGATAGCAAAGGAATCATCTACTGCACGCCAGAAGCGTGGTAGACCAGTTGGCTCAAAAGATATTGTTCCTTGAAAAAGGAAAATAAATAAATCCACTTTCTCTAAGTTTACTCCCGAAGAGTTAAATGTCCCTGAAGGGACACAAGTTACTAAAGTGACAAAATCCCATGTGGGGGAAGGAATCTCTGAATAGATACAAGAATGTAGAAATGAAGAAATTTCTATAAATTATACAAGAGAATTGTGGAATCGTGAAGAAAAAATCATCGATGATGTATTTTCATACTCAGTGGCAACTGAAATTATAAATGATGATTATGAACCTCATAATCTCGATGATTGTAGACAGATGTCTGATTGGCCTAAATGGAAAGAAGCAATTCAAGCAGAATTGACTTCATTAGCCAAACGTGAAGTATTTGGATCAATAATCCTGACGCCTGAAGAAGTTAAACCTGTTGGATACAAATGGGTTTTTATACGGAAACGTAATGAAAAAAACGAGGTCGTGAGATATAAGGCACGACTCGTAGCACATGGTTTCTCATAGAGACCTGGCATCGATTTTGATGAAACATACTCACCAGTAATGGATACAATTACATTTCGATTTCTAATAAGCATGGTTGTCTTTGAAGGACTGGAAATGCGTCTGATGGACGTAGTAACCGCTTATCTATATGGTTCACTGGATTCAAATATTTACATAAAAGTCCCTGAAGGATTTAAAATGCCAGAATCATTTAACACAAGACCTCGTAATTTGTATTCGATAAAATTACAAAGGTCCTTGTATGGATTAAAACAATCTGGACGGATGTGGTACAACCGTCTTGGTGAATATCTGATTAAAGAAGGATATATTAATAATCTTATATGTCCATGTGTTTTCATTAAGAATTCAGAATCTGGATTTGCTATCATAGCAGTTTATGTTTATGATATAAACTTAATTGGAACTCCTGGGGAACTCCTGAAAACTGCTGAATGCCTGAAAAAGGAATTTGAAATGAAAGATCTGGGAAAGACAAAATATTGTCTCTGCCTTGAGATCGAGCATAGATCAAATGGAGTACTTATCCATCAATCAGCATATATTGAAAAGATTTTAAAAAGATTCAATATGGATAATGCCCATCCATTAAGTACTCCTATGGTTGTTAGATCTCTTGATCCTAAAAAGGATCCATTCTGTCCAAAAGAAAATGGTGAAAAGATACTTGGTTCTGAGGTACCGTATCTTAATGCAATCGGTGCCTTATTATATCTGGCTCAGTGTACTAGACCAAATATTGCTATTCTCTGTGAATGTACTGGCTAGATTCAGTTCAGCACCAACTCGGAGACATTGGAATGGGATCAAACATCTTTTCCGTTACCTTTGTGGAACGAAAGATTTAGGATTATTTTATACAAAATCAAACAATTTTTCAGGTTTACTTGGTTATGCTGATGCCGGGTATCTGTCTGATCCCCACAAAGCTCGTTCACAGACGAGATATGTTTTTACATATACTGGCACAACAATATCATGGCGCTCCACAAAACAGACTTTGGTTGCTACATCCTCTAATCATTCTGAAATCATCGCACTTCATGAAGCAAGTCGAGAATGTGTTTGGCTAAGGTCAGTTATTCATCATAATCAAAATACTTTTGAATTTTCATTATCTACAGAAATGCTAACACAAATATTTGAAGATAATGCGGCTTGCATTGCTCAAATTAGAGGGGGATATATCAAAGGAGATAGAACCAATCATATTTCTCCTAAATTCTTCTATACCCATGAGCTTCAACAGAGTCGACAAATTGATGTTAAGCAAATACGGTCTACAAATAATCATGCAAATCTGTTTACCAAAGCATTGCCTACATCAACTTTTGAGAAGCTGGTATATGGAATAGGCATGCGTCAACTCTGTAAAATACAAGATTAATACTGAAGTTTTTATGAGGGGGAGCATTCAATCAGGTGGAGCAAAGTTTTGAATGGACATAAGTACACTATACTCTTTTTCCCTTCGATCAGGTTTTGTCCCACTGGGTTTTCCTGACAAGATTTTTAATGAGATAGTTTTTAATGTCCAACCCCACTAGATTCATAGAGATCATTATATACATTTTTTTGGATTTTGTCCCATTGGATTTTGTCCCAATGGATTTTTCCAAGAAAATTAATACATATGATATAAATCCAAGGGGGAGTGTTATAATATGTGGCTTTCTACACATTGCCTATATATATATATATATATATATATATATATATATATATACATATGTATTCATTCTCTTTGTAAAAGCTGATCACAAAATATCAGGACAAAAATATCACACAAAGTCAATACAATACAAGAAAAGGTTTCTCTCATATATACTATAATCTCTCGTTCATCTCTCTATTTTATAGCTCACTTCATTGTCTTTGATCTTCACCTGTTCTTCATCTTCTTCTATTGTTCTTCATTCACTATTATTATATAATTTATAACAATTTGGTTATATTTAAAAAGTAATATATATATATATATATATAATAGAAAATTATCAAGCATGTTATTTAAATTTATATAAATTCAAATTCATTATGCACCGATACAAATCGAAATTCTACAAAAAAAAAAAAAAACCGTGTGAAATCTCTCGTCTAAAAGTTAGTATATACATGTAATTTGCCAGCTTTAAAACGCAAGGTCAAAGCGCAAAGCCAAAACCGATCATTATTCTATCCAACATTCCAACATCATACATTAACACTAACAAAATATTACAAGATCACAACCTTTTAATTAGATCAATGAATCGCACTAGAGAATAAGAACACAGAATTGGCCCTCGAGCTCACGGAACCGAACGCCACCTGCGGAGGCAGAGGTGGTGGTGGTGGCCGGAGTATTTGCGGGGACAGGGAGACCGCGGCATCCGTACGACATATGGGACAATTTGAGTGAGAGTGAAGCCACATATCAATGCAAGGTACATGGTATGAGTGCAAACATTCAGGCAAGGTACGTAGCTCCTCACCCTCTTCAAATTCACACAAACAAATCGCGCATGTGCGGTCGTCCCCCATCAGGCCCGAACCCTTCTCATATTTATGTGCCGGTATGAGCTGGGCCGTTGAGACCTCAACGCCGCTGCCCGGTGTCTCTACGATCTCGGGAATATAGGGCCGGGCTTGTGACAGGTTCGAGATGGGCCTGTTGCGGTTGCACCAGCCCACAGAGAAGCAATGGTAGACCCAGACCACGAACGCCATGGATCCCATCCCGATGAGCATGATTGACAATCTGATGTTGGATAAGTAACCACCATCATCATCCGCCATTGAAGAAGGTGATTAATTTGCAATGGTTGAGGTAAGTAACTACAGAGAAGAAGAAGCTATAGACAAATTAATGAAATTATATGGCATCGGCGGTAATTGCTAGATGAGTATGTATATATCTGTCTTAATGTGGTGTTTATTTATTTTAATTATTATAGAAAGAAAGCCAAGTGATGACTGGTGATGGTTGAGTTTGGTGGGTCAAGTACTTGAGAATCATATAGCCCAGCCCAGTAATTTGCTTGTAAATAAGATATCTAATTGGGTCAAGTGAGCCCAAAATGTTTATTCCTATAATTACAAGTAGGGGTGGGCACGGTTCGGTTCGGTTCGGTTTTGGGTAAAACCGAACTGAACCGAAAATATTTCGGTTCACCCAAAATCAAACCGGATTAAACCAAATAGAAAATGGTAACTGAACTGAACTGAACTGATTTGAATCGGTTCGGTTCGGTTCGGTTCGGTTCATTTCGGTTTTTGGTCTAATGGGCCTTATGGGCTTCATAGGTTTAATGAGTTTTTTTTAATATGTTTTAATTTTGATAGGTTGTTGCCTTGTTGAATTCCAATTTTGGGCCAAAGTTATATAAGTTTTAATAGCCCAAACCCAAAAAAACCCAAATCAAACCCAATAATATTTAATTTATATTTCATTTAAAAAATAAAAAAAAAAACTCTACAGCCATGAGACATAAATTTCAATAATCACAACTCACAAGTTTCAATGTTTCATACATTCATACATCCATGAGACATACATTTCAATTTTCAAAGATAAAAACTCTAAATCACAAATCCAAACTCCAAATAAAAATTACAATCCAAATCCAAACTCCAAATCAAAATTACAATCAAAACAAACTAAAACAAACTCCAAATCAAAATTACAATCCAAATTCAAACTCCAATTCAAAATTACAACTAAAATAAAAACTACAAATCACTTAATTAGTAATAACAATAAAATAAGACCAAATAGGAAATGAAATAATGACAGTAAAATAATTCCGACTTCCTGCATTCATAAATGAAACGGTAATTAGTAATGAGTAATATTGAACAATGATAGTAAAATAAATGACTTGCATCCATGTTAGAAGGATGCAAGGCCATCATCATGAAACAATATATATATATATATATATATATATATATATATATGTCTGATTTGTCTCAATCTTTGGCTCTTTAGCTCTTTGCTATATTAGAACTGCTTTTGCTTTGATGTTAATCGAGACAATATACATAACACAATACTTTTTTATTTGCTTATATTATCATAAATCAACACCCAAACGTTTCACACATTTTTGGATGTCTTTTTCTTCCACCACCACCACCATCAAATCATATCATCCTATGATGAATGATAAACCTAATTTCTTTGCAATTATTGGAAAAGAAAGAAGCAACTTCATTTTAATTAGAATTGATTCACTTTTACGGTTAGATCCAAAAATGAATCCTTCTTATTCAATCTCAATGTTGACCACCACTATAGAGATGTTTCATGCCTCAAATATTCATGTCATTTCTATTCTGCTATCATATCAACACAACCATATTGTCATTTTTTTCAAATAAAGAAATTTTTTGAAACAAAAAACAAGAAATATATTGTCAAAAAATTGTGTATATGACCAACTGTGTATATATATACAATCTACTTATATCTGTCAATTAAAATTAAGACAACCAACAAAAAAAATTGTTCATTTAAATAAAATAGAATTGAAAGATTCCATGAAATCTACAAAATCTACCCGTAGTTCTTTACTTCTTTATATGGGGGGCACTGGGATGTCCTATGCAAGTACAACTGTTCTACCAAAAAAGAAGCAAAATTCAACTTGAATCCATGGCCATAGATAATATTACCTCTGAATACACAGTAGTGCAATTACATTTATAAAGCAAATATATATATATATATATATATATATCAGTTGCAGGGTTGTTAATGATTACCAGAAAACCAACAGAAAACAGAGCATACTACAACCCAAACCAAATCAGACATCTTCCCATTCCACAAAGAGACATAGTATCAGAACCAATCACAAAATCACATACTCATGTCTTTTATTACAAACTTGAATAGTTTAACAGTTTAACAAAGAGACAAGGACTAACCTTTGAAGTTGTTCTCGTTGAAGCAGTCAAGCACTCAAGCTGGAGATGAAGATTGAAGACGTTGTAATTGGACGAGCACGAGCATTTGGGATGTCAGATGTGAGTGAAACAAAAAAAAACAGAAGAAAATTAGAAAAAAAGAAGAAATTTAGAACAAAATAAGAGAAATTGACAAACCTTGGATTAACAGATCTTAAAATCAAATGTTGTGGAACGAAATTGGACGAGCTAAGATGTTCATTCAAGTGAGAAGAGCAGATCGGCTAACGGCTGTTGACATTTGAGCAGATCGGCGTAGATGAGAGTTGAAAGAAGAAGAATAGGGCATAGATGACAGCTGGCGACTGGCGTAGATGAAAGCTGAAAGAAGATGATAGCTGATGCCTTGCGTTGAGATTTGAGAAGAAGATGATAGCTGGAGTTGAGAGAGAAGAGAAGAGAAGAGAAGAAAGCAGGTCGGCGAACTCAAAGAGTCAGAGAAGAGAATGTGAAGATAGCTAGGGTTTTTTTTTTTAAGTTTTATAGCCGGTTTATTCGGTTCAAACCGGTTTTGGGAAAACAAACCGGTTTGAACCGAAATATTTTCGATTTTTAAAGTTTTAAACCGGTTTAAACCTATTTGACGAACCGAACCGAACCGAACCCCTATTTTTTGGTTCGGTTCGGTTCCGAACGTAATGTCCACCCCTAATTACAAGGGTGCGTTCAGAATTTTATTGCCGGAAATGAAATTTAATACCTTGATTTACTAAAAAGAGTAATGTCATACGACTCACATAATTAACCCACATGATATACCAAGTGTGTTGTTATAATCACACACACAATATAAGATGATGTGGTTACTAAAAAAGTTATTTGTCACATCATTTGAATTGAAATCTAAACTAAATTTTTAGGTTGTCAAGCATTAGTTATACATAAATCAAGAATTTAGTCCCGGTCAGAAAGGAAATTTAATTTCGCCCTCTACCCAAAGAATTAAGTTAACATTATTAATTCCTTTTTTATTTTCATTCCTTACAATGGTTTTTTTCATTAATTTTAAATGACGATATTTTAGTAAGAGTATATTAATTACTTTCTTCAATTTGGAAAGGGGAATAGAGGAATCAAGTTTCCTTATTTTTGGAACTTGATTCCTGATTTATGTGTGAGATTTACGTAACTTATTTCTGTAAAGATTTAGTAAATTCTTTCTTTCATTAGGATTCTCGATTATTAATCTTTGTTGAAAAAGTTGATTTTAACAAAATGTCTTGTTTAAACTTTAAATTTATAGAGTTCTTTAAAAAAAAGGAGCTTCAAACTGGCACATACTTTTCGTTAGGATTAGCTTTCGGAAAAGCAAAGTTTTGACTCCGTAACGTTACAAAATCATAATCACACCAAAAAAATTATACAAAATCTCGTACATGATCATTATTAATACATATAAGTTAGTATATGAATTCATCAAATAAAAAAAATCATGAAAATTATAATAAAGTTAGTCGTTTTCCTTGCCTTGATGGATCCAACAGGTGAAATTCAATATCAGGAGAAACAGTGCAGATGTCCCCTACTGATAAGGAGATAATTTAAGTAGAAAAAGGGACCAGTATTGTAGGACTCTGTCATAAATGGTGATAACTAGCTACTACCACTTCATGAGAAAAGCATTGCGTCGTACGAGACCTCAAGACAATTCATAATTCACAAATATGTGTAAGCCACAAGTTTGATATATAGTGCTTTTGTGTGAGATCCGACTCAATATCACTATAGAGTGATCTGGGTACGTATTATTTTAAAAGTGATTATGACACTCTGTAACGTTACAAAGTCGATTCTGTATATATAAAAAGGTATAGAAATTCCGTGCCTAAAACTTGTTGAAGGAAAGTTATGTTTAATGGTTTTACTTGGATGATAAATTTCTTTTAGCCTCTAACTCAATCTACATCAAGTTGATGTTTACTTTGATTTAGAGTAATTAGATAGTTTAATTTAGTCATTTAGATACTATCTATATCTAACCCAATATTATAGCTAAATATAAACAGAGCATAAATTATAAATGAGTAATTTAGCAGAGTTGTGCAAGTTTTCCATTCAAATGTTACGATATATAAGCTATTACATACGAACTCACAATCTCGTTGATATAGGTCCGAGAAGCATACCACCAAACCAATCTTATTCTCGATATTTTCAAAAACATAACAAACATTATTCACATCCTAACAAAAAAAAACTCTTTAAAAGGTTAAAAGACTCCTACTATATATGATGTATTTTGTGGTTTTTCAATTTTCTTGTGCATACTATACAAGATGAGCAAGTACATGATGTAACAAGTATGTGCATGAAAACAATAATTATCAAAATCACCACCAACTTTCAGGCTTTAGCAACCTCTTTTTTGTGAAACTTTTATTTAATCACACTTTTTCAATTTTTGATCATCAACTCACCATAACTATATATATAAAAAGGGAAAAGTGGAATCTTCAATGGTGTTATTTTACTTGCATTATTGTCCGATTTTTATTCATCAAAATCCAATAATGGACTATATAAATAAAAAGAAAAGCTTATGAAGATAAAGTAACAATAAGCAGAAAAGACCTGAATCCAAGCAGCTCCCATCCAAGACATTATTGTTGTTGATAAGAGGCCTATTGGTGACTTGGTGTTTCTAGAATTGATTTTTATATATAATATAGTAGCTTTTTTTTTTAAACCCAGAAATTCCCTGAAACCAACTTAATGAACCTCAATTCAAAATTAGGATCTTGGTTGAAGCCTGCGATCTTTGAGAAAGAACCTAAACCTTATGGGAACAAACTATAAACCTGAGATGAACAAATTTAATTGGGGTTTAAGAAAGGGATACGATTCAAACTCATAACCTCAATAGTGTAGTTGTGAGAAGCATACACCGGGTACACATCATCTCCTATGTTTTTTTATTTATTTATGAATATAATAACATTTTTTATAATATTTGATAAATAAACTCTTGACAACACAATTCCCTTATTTGAATACAATAGAACTTGTGGACCTTATTAAACTTTATATATATATATATATATATAACTTCCTGTTAAACAATTAGAAAAGCTTTTTTTTTTTGCCTCTTTGAAATTTTCTTGCCATAAAAAAATTGGCATGCTCTTGTGTTGTGCATTCCCAATAAGATTGCATATGTAACATTGTTTTGTTTTTTTCTTGGCACTAAATATTTAAAATGTGATGTAATGCCTCAATAATTAATAATTAAAAATAAGAAGAACCAATAAAGGCACCATTTTTCTTCCAAAATTCTAGTTCTCATGAGCTCATCCTCACAGCTGTTTTATCTATATTAATTTTTCTTTGTGATTCTTTTTAAAAATTAATTTAAATGATATTAACCAAATTATTTATTTGATTTTAATATGTTAATGGATAAGAATAAAAAAAAATTAGAAGACTTAAAACCTCGTAATATTTAATATTTATATATTCGGATCTAAATTGTTTGATACAACACCAGCAAATTTTATGAAAACCTTGCTTTTCTTTTTTAGTGTTATTCTCTTGATATTTAATTTGTACTTTTTAAACGGTGTTTGGTCACAACAAGCTTTTGTGTTTGATAACGAAAGGTTCTATTTTATTTATGTAAACTAAACCCGTATTCATAATTAATACAATGCAAGTATGGATCTTAGGTAGTAAAGTTCCTCACACCCACACTACAATATTGTAGGTTCGAGTCTCCCTCTCCCCATAAAATCCCGGATTATTGTAATATTTCAATATATATATATATATCTAATTTGCTTAAATATAACCATAATCCCAATACACAATACAAATTAAGATTAGTTATTCAAAATTTATTACATATTTGGAACTTTTTTGTTGTTGGAACAATTGTAATTAATCGAAATTTAGCGAGGATACAACTCGAACCCACACCTCAGAGGTATAGATAAGGGACGTACTACTAAATAACATCATCTCATCACTTTGAATCATTAAAAAGAAAAAAAAAATACCACTGCCCGATGTCTTGAAGAAAGCGTTTGTTCAATATGATAATATTTCAGATTTGAATCGCCGCCATCGCCAATGCATTCGGTATTGTTTTGTGTTTTTTTTTTTTTTAAGAACATATTTATAAAGTTATTGATAGTTTAGTTTGGAAGATTTTTAATGTTTTTTTATTATGTTACTTCTATTACATTGTTTAGTGTTTACTAGTACTTTGCTTGCACCTACTCGAACACATTTAGTCAGACGCCACTTTTGACTCTTGTCGCTTGTCTCTCCACCGTTAACTAACGACATCCATCACCAACGGCGTCGTTTACTGGTGCAGGTGTTTTCCACATTTCACCGTCTCTTTAAACAGACTCCGTTACTCTGTCTGTTTCTTCTCTCTCGCTTTTTTTTCTCTCTCTCTAAATGGGGATCGATTTTCAAGCTCTCTGATTTCTCTGGATTCATAACACTCTCTATTTCGGTAATTTTTGAACTCTCTGTTTGATTCATTTATTTATGTTTTAAAATTTATATTATGTGACTATTTTTTTTCTGGGCTGTTTCTGTTCTTTTTTGGGGGGTTTTGATTTGATTGCTTTGAATCTGTACTTTATTTTGTTATATTCCAACTGTTTTATGAGATTCTGTGTATTGGGGAATATTGGGTTTTTTTGCTGAGAAGTGTGAGAAAATTAAAAAGAAGAAAAACTAATTATGAATCTTGAGCTCTTGATATTGAAACCCTAAATAAAAAATCAAAGCTTTTGCTTGATTGAATTTAAAATCCAGACTATTTGGATGTGTAAAGGTGGATTTTTTGTCACTGTTTAAAAACCAAAATCCTCCAAAAATTATCAGATTTAAACCTTTTTTTTTTCTTTTAATGTTTATTGGCAGCCAAACAAAAGGATAAGGTTGTTCAGGAATTGTAGAGATATGGTGTTTGTTCATCAGAAAGTAACAGTTTAGTGATGGGGTGATAATTTATTTATTTATTGTTTTCAGGTTGGTGTTGACCATACCATGTTAAATCAATTGTTGTTGTGTTTGCTCCTAATTGATTGATGAAATTTTGCGAGTCTTTGTGGTGGGGATTTGTGTGTATTTGGATCATGAAGATATATATGACCTCGCTTTGTGGTTTTGTGGATTGATTGATTGATAAATCAACACAATTTTACTGAGTTTCATTTGATGCGTGCATGAAGATGTTTGTGAGGTGATTTTGTCAACTGTAGTGTGACCTAAATCATACCCCAGAAGCAAGAAAAGGAAAAAAAAAAATATGGGGGAAGCTTTGCTAACAACCTTATCGATGGAGAATTATCACCCGTCCACTCTTTTGTCGATGGATTCGGGTTTACTTTCACATGATGAATTGGAAAGAGAGGTGAATCGGTCAGTCATACTCTCGCGACCACCGGATATCAATCTTCCTTTGTCGTCTGAGCCTATCCCGCATCCCCTAACTTGGAATGATCCATGTGATATCGATGTTAGCCTTGCGCCTCAGATTTATGAGGCTGAGACAGTTGTTCATATCCCAAAAGTTACAAAAAAGTTCACTAAGCGGCTTGATAGCGTATGGGGTGCTTGGTTCTTCTTCAGCTTCTACTTCAAGCCTGTTTTGAATGAGAAATCGAAGAATAAGATAATTTGGGACACTAAAGGTGTATCTGGGTATGAGAAATCGGACTTGCAGCTAGATTCTTTCTTGGTTCAGCATGATATGGAGAACATGTATATGTGGGTTTTCAAGGAAAGGCCTGAAAATGCATTGGGCAAGATGCAGCTGAGGAGTTACATGAATGGGCACTCTCGCCAAGGGGAGCGCCCTTTTCCATTCAGCGCGGATAGGGGTTTTGTCCGATCTCACAGGATGCAAAGGAAGCACTATAGGGGTCTGTCTAACCCTCAGTGTGTTCATGGGATTGAAATTGTTCGATCACCAAACCTCATGAATCTTGATGACGAAGAGAGGAAGAGGTGGATGGAGCTTACAGGCCGGGATATAAACTTCTCTATCCCTCTTGAAGCGAGTGAGTTTGGTACATGGAGGAATCTTCCCAACACAGAATTTGAGCTGGAACGTTCCCTTCCTACATTGAAGAATGGCACAACACCCCACCCAAGAAAATTGCTCAATGGTACTAGTTTGAATTTGTCAACGCAGCCATCAGATCATCATAGCAATGGTGATGGAATTGACCTTTCACCTGGCTGTCACAAGCGGAAGAAGGATTATTTCCCGCGTGGTAATAACGATGATGAGTCATGCTTGTCAAATAATTCGCATGCTGACAGAGTATCAGATACAAAAATCCAGCAAGTTGAACCTCCATGGATCAATGAGTTCAGTGGAGTAATGAAGAATGTTTATGGGCCTGTCACAGCAGCAAAAACTGTCTATGAAGATGACCAAGGGTTCTTGATCGTCATCAGTTTGCCTTTTGCAGATCTTCAAAGGGTGAAAGTTACTTGGAGGAATACACCCTTACATGGGATTGTAAAGATATCGTGTGTGAGCACAGCCCGCATGCCATTCATTAAGAGACATGATAGGACATTTAAACTAACTGATCCAGCACCAGAGCACTGCCCTCCGGGGGAATTCATCCGGGAAATTCCCCTCCCTAACCGCATTCCAGAAGACGCCAAATTGGAAGCATACCGCGATGAGACAGGAACAATGCTTGAGATTATTGTGCCCAAAAATCGCGTAGGTCCTGAAGAACATGAGGTCCGAGTATGCCTTCGCCCCTCTCCTTGGGGTGAGCGACCATTTGTTGATCTGAAAGAGTCATATATCTGATAGATGTAAGGATGGTTGGTGCTTCATTGTCTAAACTAACCTCATTCAAGAATACCCTATGAAATGAAATCTGCATTTTTTTTTCTCTTTTCGGTCCATATTTTTATTTTGGTTGACCGTATTTTCCTTATTGGCTTCAGCTTGCATTAGTCATCTCCAGTTTCCTTGAATTGCTAGCATTCAAAAGAAGCATATTGATGGATATCTATTCTCAGTTATGTCGTGCAGAGGTATCGCCTTCTGTGATGTTGTTAAGTAGTAGTTGTTTGCTCTGAAGCTGTAACTGTGCAAAGTCTTTTTGCAATTGCACTATATATAGTTGTTAAAAGATGCTCAATAATCTAGAAGATATTCTTTCATGGGCAAGGGCAAGATCAGTTGTGGAGTGAGTCTCTAATATCTATTCATTATATTTGTTTCGGTGATTGATGTATATCAGATAAAAATAGTGTTTTTGTATGACCTTCAAAGTACTCCAGGCAATGAAGTTTGCTACAAAGATTATGTGTGAAATCAAATAATATCTGTGAATCTTGTTGCAATCATTCCATTAATGACACATTTGCTTTTTTGATGAAACACTAAACAAATTACTTGTAAAAGAGCAGGTAAAATTAAAAAACCTTTAGAAAAACCATAGAAACAACTATTATGACTACTAGAAAAACTCTCTTGTTCCGATCACACACAAGGAAAAAAGACAACTAAAACATCCCAACAAAGCAGAGCATATGCAATTAATCGACTTCTTCAATTTTAGGGCCAGCACCGCTACCACCGGAAGGTGGAACATCTTCATCCATGGCAGCACCAGCTCCAACACCACCGCCCTGGTACATCTTGGCAATAATGGGGTTGCAAATGCCCTCCAGCTCCTTCATCTTGTCCTCGAACTCATCTGTTTCTGCGAGCTGGTTGCTGTCCAACCACTGAATAGCCTGGTCAATACCATCTTCTATCTTCTTCTTGTCAGCTAGATCAAGTTGGGAGCTAATCTTTTCATCCTTGACAGTGTTTCTCATGTTGTAGGCATAGTTCTCCAGAGCATTCTTTGCCTCAACTTTCTTTTTGAGTTCCTCATCTTCAGACTTGTACCTTTCGGCTTCCTGAACCATCTTCTCTATCTCTTCCTTGGACAACCTTCCCTTGTCATTTGTGATCGTAATCTTGTTCTTCTGCCCAGTAGTCTTGTCTTCCGCAGAGACATTCAAAATGCCATTAGCATCGATGTCGAAGCAGACGGTTATCTGAGGAACACCCCTTGGCGCTGGAGGAATGCCGGAAAGCTCGAATTTCCCTAGCAAGTTGTTGTCCTTTGTTCTCGCTCTCTCACCCTCATAAACTTGGATCAAGACACCAGGTTGGTTGTCCGAGTAGGTTGAAAACACTTGCTCCTTCTTGGTGGGAATGGTGGTGTTCCTTGGAATCAAAACTGTCATGACACCGCCAGCAGTCTCTAATCCGAGGGACAGAGGTGTGACATCCAAGAGTAACAAATCCTGCACCTTCTCATTGCCCTCACCACTCAAGATAGCAGCCTTGAACCGCAGCACCATAGGCTACAGCCTCATCCGGGTTGATGCTCTTGCAAAGCTCCTTCCCGTTGAAAAAGTCCTGCAAAAGCTGCTGCACCTTGGGAATTCTAGTTGAACCACCGACAAGCACAACATCATGGACACTGTTCTTGTCCATCTTAGCATCCCTCAAACACTTCTCAACAGGCTCCATACACTTCCTAAAGAGATCCATGTTGAGCTCCTCGAATCTAGCACGAGTTATGGTTGAATAGAAATCAATACCCTCAAACAAAGAATCAATCTCAATTGTAGTCTGAGCAGTTGACGAGAGAGTCCTCTTCGCCCTCTCACAAGCAGTCCTCAATCTCCTAAGAGATCTTGGATTCCCACTAATATCCTTCTTGTTCTTCCTTTTAAACTCCTGAACAAAGTGATTCACCATCCTATTATCAAAATCCTCACCACCAAGATGAGTATCTCCAGCAGTGGCCTTCACTTCAAAAATACCCTCTTCAATAGTGAGCAAAGAAACATCAAAAGTACCACCACCCAGATCAAAAATCAATACATTCTTCTCACCAACACTGGAGGCCTTCTTGTCAAGACCATAAGCAATGGCCGCTGCTGTGGGCTCGTTGATGATACGCAAGACATTGAGTCCAGCAATCACACCCGCATCCTTCGTGGCCTGACGCTGAGAATCATTGAAGTAAGCCGGAACAGTCACAACTGCATTCTTCACAGTTGTCCCAAGAAAGGCCTCCGCAATCTCGCGCATTTTGGTTAACACCATTGAAGAGATCTCCTCAGCAGAAAACTGCTTCTCCTCTCCTTTGTATGTGACCACAATCATCGGCTTGTCAGCAGGCCCCGGAATCACCTTAAATGGCCAGTGCTTGATGTCACTCTGAACCGAGGCATCATTGAATCTCCTTCCAATCAAACGCTTAGCATCTGTAAAACGCATGTACATAAAAAAACCATTAACACCTAAACAGAACATCACATACACAAAAAGAACAAATTTTCTCTAATCTCATATTATCGAAATTTTGTCTTTCACGCATTGTTAAGATTATTAGTTAGTCAATACTGTTATTAAAGACAAAATTCTTGAAGACAAAATTCTAGAAATTCAAGATCTTTTTTTTTTTTTGAAGTATAGAAATTCAAGATCTTGCTCGTCGAATTACTCAATTAAGTGAAACCCAAAATTCATTCTTTTCAATATTCGAAAAAAATATTCAAATTACTTTAATTTCTATGACATATTGAGAACAGATCAAAATTCATTACTCAATTAAGTGAAACACCACATACACAAAACGAATAAATTTTTCTCAAATCCCAAAATTTCGAAATTTTGTCTGATAGTTTTTCCCAGAATCCCATATTTTCGAGATTTTTTTCTTTAGCGAATTGTTAAAAATAAGAGTTCATCAAAGACAAAACCCTAGAATTCAAGATCTTGCAATTCGAATTACCCAATGAAGTGAAACAAAATTTCAAAGTAGTTGAAACATTCGAAAAAATATTCAGATTACGTTAAATTCCATAAAATAAAAAAATAAAGAACTAAACAATTGAAACTAATAATAAAAAATTAAAGATTTAAACAATGAGCGAACAGAGAGACGAGATCGTACCAAAAACGGTGTTGACAGGGTTCATGGCGACCTGATTCTTAGCAGCGTCTCCGATCAAACGCTCCGTGTCGGTAAACCCCACATACGACGGCGTGGTCCTGTTCCCTTGGTCATTGGCGATGATCTCGACGCGGTCGTGTTGCCACACACCGACGCACGAGTACGTGGTTCCCAAATCGATCCCGATCGCCGGTCCCTCTCCTTTTCCTGAAGCCATCTGATTCGTATCTTCCTCGTGAAATCGACGGTTGTGAGTGATTGAATTGAATGCTAAAACACGATTGTTTTTGATTGATGTCTTTTTTTTTTAGGTTTTTTAGTCGAAGCTTTAATAGAGATGCTGGAGGGACTTCGCGGGTATATATGGGGTTTGGTGATGGGTTCTCGAATGTTCATTTAATTGAATCTGAGCCGTTGGATTGGATTTTAGAGACGGTGATGAGGCGGAGGAAGACCGACTTTCAAGGTTCTGGTGGGTTCGAGACGTTTCTTTTCCGACATGACGTCATTATAATCTACGCGGTTATTCAATTGGCGGGAAGGTATCTGATTGGTGGAGTCTCGTGATTCGGTGATTGTGATTTGTCAATTGTATTATCTTGAATCTTCCTTGTTTAAAAATTAAAATTAAAATAATAATAATTTGAGAAAAAAATAAATAAAAGTAAATACAAAGGGAGAGAATGTTTTTTAAAAGGGCGAATTACACTAAACTCCTTGAGGTTTGGATAAGTTACACTTAGATGGATCAGTTTCTTTATTATACACTAACACCTCCAAAATTTAAATTTCACTTTAAAAATACCTAAAATGCCTTTAGTTATATTATTTTACACTTTATTTTTTTTTTACCTTTTAATCAAACACTTTATAAACTTTAATAAAATAAAAAAATTAAATAAAAGATATGATTCATTAAATAAATAAATAGTTTAAATAAATAAATAGTTTAAATAAATAAATAGTTTTTTTAATTATATAAATAAATATTTTGTATAAATAAATAATTTTAAAATAAATAAATAAATGAATAGTTTTAAAAAATAAAATAAATAAATAGTTTTAAAATAAAATAAATAATTAGTTTTAAAAAAATAAATAAATAATTTTAAGATATAAATAAATAAGTGAAAAACTTAAAAATATTAAATTAAAATTTTAAAAATATTTATATATTTAATTTTTTTTAAACTATTTATTTATTTAATTTTTAAAACTATTTATTTTTTTAACTATTTATTTATTTAATGAATCATATCTTTTATTTAATTTTTTTATTTTATTAAAGTTTATAAAGTGTTTGATTAAAAGGTAAAAAAAATAAAGTGTAAAATAATATAACTAAGGGCATTTTAGGTATTTTTAAAGTCAATTTTAAATTTTGGGGGTAGTTAGTGTATAATAAAGAAACATATCTATCTAAGTATAATTTATCAAAACCTCAAGGGGTTCAATGTAATTTATCCTTTTTAAAAACAATCATTCTCTCTATTTTATGATTGTAATATTTTATACCCTCGTTATTTTTAAAATTAATTTGACATTCATATATAGTGAGTCTTTCCTGAGGAATTCTTTATTTTAATTTCGGTAAGAACTTTGATGAAAATACATCGATTTTAATGAATTTTTATCTGCATGTTTTTTTATGCATGATTAATTCATTAAAATCTATCTATGAACAAAATTTGAGAATTTGATAATACTATAACTATTTTTCTTGAATTTTTCTATATTTAATCTATTTTATGATGTCTTCATATTTAATAAAATTTGGATAAATAGTTCTAGTACTCAGAAAATTCTCAAATTTTGTTCATATATAGATTTCATTACACTCATCATCCAAACAAAAATTCAGATTAAAATTCAATAAAATCAATGTATTTTTATCATGGTCCTTACCGAAATTAAATTAAGGGATCTCTTGTAAAAGACTCACTTTATAGATAGACAATAATTTTGTAGTCAAAATAGTCTTGAATTTTATTTTGAAGATCTTAATTTTGTAACGTTACATGATTGATTCTACAACTATATATATATATATATGTATATATATATATATATATATATATACACGTTTTAATCTACTTGGGACTATTAATATCTTTTTACTTTTTTTAACAAAGCAATATACCAATCCATTTAAATAAGAACAAGCTTTAAAAGTTATATCTAAGCGTATATTCTATACAATTCTAAATTATTGTGTTAATATTATAATTTAGCACAAAGTAAAAAAAAACATGCTCATTTACAGTGTCAAAAGTTATGTTAAATTTGACATATACTATACACTATCCATTTGTATTTGTTGAATTTTTTAATTTTAAATAATAAAAATCTAACAAATTTATTAGTCGGAAAAATTGAGATTAAAATAATTCTAAAAAAATATTTAATTCATTTTTTGAATACAATAGTTGTATTTGTTGACTTTTATAATTTTAAATTAAAAAAATAACATATCAAGTAGAATTTTATGTTATAGGACAATACTAAAATGATATGTCAAATATATCGTTTTACTATTTTTATACTAAATTTGGTAATTGCATTAGCATATACATCTAAAATGGTATAAAATTATTAACATAAATTTTAGGGATTTTTTCTCTCAGCCGTTTACAACACAAATGATTTAGTGGGTTTTTATTAATGATTAAAAACCCCTCTAAATATTCAAAAATTTACTAAAAAAATTCAACTAACTGTTATTTTTTTAATTTTAAAAGTTCTAATTTTTTTAGGGCAACTTTAAGTTTTCTTTTTTTTTCAAATTCTTTATTGTTAGTTTGGTGCCACTAAACCAATAAAAAAAGAAAACATATAATATTATATATCATACAAAGGAACCAAATCATTAAATTAGAAAAACCTTTAAAAGTTATCTAAATTATTAACATAAATTTTAGGGATTTTTTCTACTCTTTGTTTGCAAATTGCAATACAAATTATTTAGCGAGTTTTTATTAATGATTCCTCTCTAAAAATTCTAAAATTTACGACAAAATTTTCAATTTTATATATATTAAGAAAAAATGTTCTAATTTTTGTAGGGCAACTTTTTCATTTTTCTTTTTCCAAATTTCTTATTATTAGTTTGGTGACAATAAACTCTTAAAAAAGAAACCAAAACATATAATATTCCATATCATTAATGTGGAAGATCCAACAATTGAGATAATCAATAATAAATAATTCATGTTTTGGATAATTAAGTGTTAATAACAACATACCCCAAACCTAAAAATATGATAATATATATATATATATAAAAGATGACGAACTTCAAATATCACATGAGGAGCATCCATCATGACCGTACGTTTCCTTGATCACGAGGGAAACGTTTTGCTGACCCTTGATCGTATGGAAAACGTGAAAAGTTTCTTCTCATCAATCATCATCCACCGTTCATGGCTTTGATGGTGGTTCCCGATTTCCAATCGGATTAGGTCCGGAAGGTACCTTGTGAATATTATCTGATCTTTCTGCTTTAATCTTCAATTTTCACACCCAAAAAAAAAAAAAAATCTTCTACATTAATTATATATAAAAAAAAATGACAAACAAATTAATTATTAGCATTATTACCTTTCTAACCCAAGTAGCTAATATGTATCGTCTCACTGAACTCGTTCTTGATTCCATGGCTTCAACCTTAACATCAACTACACAAAACGTTAAAGACAGTAAATATCAAAATCATTTTCAACACCAAAGATGGTTTTGATCCGATTAAGTCGTAGATAATAAATCTAGAAGTGGGTGTCCTACATTTAAGCTCTAAGTAAAATAAACGTTTATATTCCGAAACCGCTTACACGTGAGTGGTTTATTTAAAAAAATAATTAAATAACAAGACCAGTGTGTCCCACCCTTAATTTAAGTGATATGTATCTCCAATTCTACGTTAGTATTAAGGGAGTTTGAGTCTTATTATACATATTTTATAAATATACGTAAAAAATTTTCTTTTTAATATCGTGAGAGTAATTATCTGGATCACGTTTATAATGTCAGTGTGCTAAGTACCAACGGATTCCTAACCCGTTTGGTGTCAGACTTAAAGATACAAAATTAAATAACAAGTTAGAAATACTATATAAAACTTGCCTGGTTGTGCAGCTTGAATAATGATAGCTGTGGAGTAATAACACTCAAAAGCTACAAGGAGAAGTAATATAAAGAGAATACAAGCTCTACTCTTCATCTTTGACATTGAATTGTGTAAATATGGGAGCAAATTAATAGAGAATTCTAAGAAAACACAAGCAAGAGAAGAGAATTTATAATTGATAGATTTATGGAGTTAAATAATAATCATAGCTTATTTGAAAAGTATGCAACTTCAAGGTAAAGCTGTCTGGGAATCCAATGCATAGTATACTAATATTAAGAGTTAAAAGGGTAAATAATTTTGATATTTTTGTCTTAATTTGTTGACTTCTTTTTAGCAATCTTTTCATTATAAAGTCATCAAATCAATTGTCCTCCCAAACTATGCCTTCGTCTTGTATGAAGATGACAGCAAATTTTGATATATGCCAAATCATGTATCAAATTTGTTCTAATCTTTGCGTGATTTGCTGGCTAATCAATATAAACAATTGTAAATCGAAACGCCTTTGTCTTGTTTCTGTACAGTCTAGTTCAAATTTAGACTAAATCGATATTATAATAAAAAGTTTAAAAAAGAAGACATAAGAAAGTAATAGTATTTATCCTTCCAACTAACACTAGCTGAATTGACACAATTACAACTCTTGTCATGTATCAAAGCTTTTTAAAGATCAATTGTGTTAATTAATAATGTGATAGTGTTAACTTGGCTAACATATTAATAAAGTTTATGACTAGAAGATTGATACGAATTCATTATGACGATTTATATATGATTGTTTGATTGTACGAGATCAATTAGAACTAAAATGTGATCATTTGATTGAATATACGAGATCAATTAGAATTAAGATGTGATTGTTTGACTCTACAAGATCAAATAGAACTATATCAATAATGAAACTCTAATAGGAAATTGGTGAAAAGGGGTTTTTGATAAGCTCTTTGTGAAGAGTACAGTTTGAGCAAGGGAATGTGATTATGTGAATGTGTTTTCAACTCAATTATCATCAACAAAGTAAAGAATATAAAAAAAGTGGTAATTAAAAGTGGGACACCACTTATAATAAAAAGGACTAACAAAAGGGTAATGATGCTTCAAGCCTTATTGACCCTCAAATGAGACAACTTATAATAATGATGTCAATATAATTAGTGCTTTTACTTAAGATTTTTATTTTTATTCTTTTTGAAAGAAGAGATTTTTTTCTTTGTTTGGTTTTTGTTTGGTTTATTGCTAGGTCATTGATGAGGTCCTGTTGTGCATGTGGTTGTGCAGGTTGTCCTAGCTAGTTCTTCACCTTGTTTAAAATAAAATGCATGTCCCTTTCAAGCTTCCACTCCTATATAATTTGATTTTTTTTTTAAATATTACACATTTATATAAACTAGGGTTTTTTTTTTTAAGTGAATGAGGACTCGAACCCGTAATTTTTTGGTGTAGGTATGAAAGAGTTTACTACCGAACGGACATCATTTCATCATTTAAAACTTTAAACTGCTTATAACTGAAGTAAATTTGTACAATATAGATTTATTAAGTGCACGACTCTCTTCAATCTCACCTTATGAATAAATAGATTGAACTAAATTTTTTATAAAGTCGATATAAGAACCATTGATTTCTAAACCTCTTACTCTATATTGTACGACAAATGGTCTAAGATCATTGAATCCCTACCATACTTGTATAAACTAACCAAGTGTTTTCACTTTTCAATGGGTTCTAAACCATAAATATTGGTATAAAAATATAAATTGTAAAAGTTAAAAAACAATAGGGCATTTGGTCTAGTGGTATGATTCTCGCTTAGGGTGCGAGAGGTCCCGAGTTCAATTCTCGGAATGCCCCATAACTTATTTGGTTTTTTTACAATCTTTTCTATGGATGAAACGGGTACACTTAGAAATGGGAGGGGTTAATTTAATGAGTCTTGTTCTGAACCTCTAAAACTTGACTTAAATCAAGTATTATCAACGTATTCTGTCCTCACAATCTATTTAGTCAATGAAATATGTACACTTAGAAATGAGTTCCATAGATTTGATGAGTCTCTTTACCGGGTAGTTTTTTAACCTTTAAAACCTACCTAGATCAAGTATTATTAACATAGTTCGATAATTATTTATCCCTGTAACAAGAAAAATATCTTTTCATATTAGTATCACTTTAAGTTAGATGAGATTCCAACATCTTCATCAAAACGGATGACATGCACATAATTTGATATTTATTGTCATAAAAAAAAAAAATCTTATGTATGGGCAATTGGCCCTCCATCTTCAAAAGTTGCAAAAAATAAAGATCAATTGTTTTTGATATTTATTGTCAATGTCGAAAGTGCTTTCAGGCCATTATTGATATTGCAGCACCATGTACAAATTCATGACATAAAGAAAGAAAAAAATGGCTATCACATAACTTGATTTGATGATGAAATATTAGACCTTACCAAGAAATTAATCAAGTGGTGAATTGACCCACCTCTTGTGGTTACATATGAATTCATTGGGTTGTAAGTGCATATCCAAATTGGGTCAACAATTTCATTCAAATGCAAGCACATCACCAACTTGTATAATTCCTTTTCATCCTTTGAATTTTTTATAAATGAATGAAAGAGAAAGATATATATATATATATATATATATATATATAGAGAATATTCAATTTTATTAGTAGTTCAAATTGTTGGAATTTTTTAGGGTAAATCGTATTTTAGTCCCTATAATTTGTCTTAATCTGCGTTTAGTCCACGATTTTTTAAAATTATAATTTTTAGTCCATCATTATTCTAACAATATGAATTGTAGTCCCTATCGTCCAATTCTGTTAGGATTTCATTTAATTATGTTAAATCAATGAGAGTAAATAGGTTAATAGTTTCTAAAGGGTATAATTGTCATTTAAAAATGAAAAAAAATTATAAAAAACACATTATCCATAAAATAAAAACAATTAAAATTGATTTACTACCACCACCACCATCCATCAAACTCATTATTCTCTCTTTCACCGTCCATCTCTCTCTCTCACACAAATCTCAGAATCATCAACACCTCAATCATCCACCCTCATCACCAGTGTCGGCTAGAGGCCTAGGCAACTGAGGCAGTTGCCTAAGGCCCCCTTAAATCTTCCTAAAATTTACGCCTCAAATTCTTATTTTTAAATTATTCAATTAGATAGTTTAACTCTCGCACACTTTCATTTATTTTTAATTGAATCTTTTCTCTTTATCACACATTCACATAATTTCCCAATTGATTTTTAATTCTTATTGGACCGTAATCCAACATTACTAAATTAAAAGATTTCTAATTCCAAAAACATTTGTAGTGTATATATATATATATATTTACAAATCAGTACGCACTGATATAACTTCATGAGTGCAATGGATGTGGACCATTAGATTTACATACTTTGACTCAAAGTGTATACACTTGTCAAAACTTCTCCATAATCAGTAGTTCACATGCAACGCACTGATATAAATTATATCAGTGTCCAATGAGGAGAAAATGACTATATATATTGACACCAACTTGGGGAACGACTGGATGGTTATTCTTTACCACAAATCCACATTGAAAAGTGGCTATGAAGTACAATAAGTTATTAAAGATCAGAACTCTACTATTTTTTAGTTCTTATCAAACTCTCTCAACAAGTTTTGTTTGTCTTTCATCATCAAATACCATCAACTAAGAGTGATTACAATGAAAAAAAAGAGAGTATATCAATATTAAAAGTAAGTATTGAAAAAAAAAACGTTGTTAGAAAAACTAGAAAATAAAGTTTGAGTATTTATTTACTACGAAAATGAAAATAAATTTTATTTTAAAAATTTTCAATATTAAAGACAAAAGGCCTAATTTTAATTTTTTCGCCTGAGGCCTCAAATACCCTTGAGCCGGCCCTGCTCATCACCAAACCCATATCATCTCCCTCAATCATGAAAAAAAAATACAAATCTCAGAAAAATAATCCATATTATTCAATAAAAACCAAAAAAAAATATCTGAAAAAAAAGGCCCGTGAGTTCGAGGTCTGAATCAACATCATCAGGAACCCACTTGTTAGGGAGATTACAGAGTGGAGGAGACATATCACGAAAAGGCCCAATGACAACGGACGACGACGAAGACGAAAAAGACGACGAAGACAGCGGCGTCATTGGGAGAATCTGATCGATGTTTATGACATATTCGGTTATGACTTTTGAAGGCATGGTTTTGTTGTGTCAAAGTAAAAAAAAAACACAGAGCTGGGTTGAAGAAAAAGATAAAGACCTATCTCTGTTTTTTTTAATTGAATAATATGAATTATTTTTTGTGGATGTGATTTCAGTGTTCTTTTTCTATTGGAGTTTTGGTTTTGGTTATATGTGGTGTAGACCATGGTGAGAAAAATTAATTGAAACGAAAGAATCAATCTTTGGTAGTTATGAATACACACTGAATCTGTGGTTTTTTCCAGATTATTTTTCTGAGATTTGTGGGGTTTTTTTTTTATGATTTCAGTATTGGTTTGGGGTTGATGATTCTCGGTTTGGTGATAGTGGTGGATGATTGTGTTAATGGAAATTAAGGGTGTGTGTTCTTTAAATGAGATAGTGGTGGAGAAGATGATGATCACAATGACAAAAGAGATGGTGATGATCATATTATTTTAAAAAAATTGTTATTTTTAATATCTGCTTTAAAATTTAAATAATAAAAAAAGATATTTCCACCGTCCATCTCAAATATGGATGGTGGAGATCCATTTTTTTGTGCTTTTTTTAATATCCAGTAAGGATAAAACGGTAATTTGAGGTAAAATTACCTACTTACATAAAAGAAAAAAAATAAGGGTAAATGGTCTTTTCAATATGATCACTTGGATCAGCACGCATCAGGGGTATTAAGGCCATTTAGCACGTCTGTTACAGAAGAACTAAAAATTACAATTTCAAAAAAGCCGTGGCCTAAACATAGATTAAGGCAAACTATGAGGACTAAAATATGATTTACCCTTTTTTATTATATATGTAAATATATTAAAATTTGAAATCGATTCTAATACTTTTTATTTAAAATAATATATGGGAATGAACCCGAATTCTACAACTAAATTGAAATGAATATAAACTTGATCAAAACAATTTGTGAATATTTGTGTGTGGGAAAAATATCTATGGGTTGGGTTTTAGCTAATTTGAATCACATGATTAATGTTAAAAGTTTTTTTTTTGAAGTAATTAAAAGTTAAACCAATCATCATAAAATATGTAATTAGTAGCTTGAACAAGTAAATAATTGGGTATTATAAAATTCACATGATTTAAGGAGATTGCACCAATTTTGAAATATTTTATATTGATAACGTATCTTTGCTTTTGAAACGAAAACATAAGAAAAAAAAAGTAGAATTAAAATATTAGAAATGGTAGGTTAGGATTCTCGAATCATTAATATAAAGGGAAAACAATGGGCACGAAATTAAAATGGTTGGTGAACTCCCTGCCTTGCTTGTACCATCTCAATGTGAAGATGTAGAATATATTGATTCGGTGCACTACACCGACCATTAAAAATATGATATATGATTAACCCATATATATTTTTTATGACATGTATATTTCTTATCGAATACCGTATTTTTCATTGTTGAATATACCACTCAACATCTTCAATAAATTACATTCGATTTATTGAAGATTTTCGAGTAAAGATAAGAAAACAAACACACTTTTATATGAACAGAATAAAGGAGATGGTTCAATGCCTTTGTCTATGGACTCTAGCAAAAAATAGTGATAAAATCCACGCCAAATTCAAAGTGAGAATCAAATATTTCTCATCAAAATTCATGGTTGCTTATAATGCCAACCATCAAGCATGGCCACATAGCTTTTTGCCTTTGCTCATTGTGTGGTATATATCCAAGATCCCATTATCTAATAATAAATATAAAAAATGCAAAAATCAAATTAAAGAAAAGAAAAAAAAAGAACCAAATATAAAGAGGGTGTCCATTTTCTTAAAAAATATGTAAGTGATGTTGTTGCCTTTAAGTTAAATTGTTTGAGAGGCAAGAAAATTTTCCATTCATGGGAAATAATTGATAAGAACAAATAGTACATCCTTCATGGAAAGTTAAAGTTGTGTTTGGGACTGTTTGTGTAAGAAGTGATTTTGATTGATAACTTTGTTCATGAAAGCACTAGTGATCAGTTTTCTTCTGACCCTAAAAACACTTTTTAATTACATATATATATATATATATATATATATATATATATAAATTAAACACTACAAATTAAGTGAAAAGAAAAACTTGGTACTATGGACGAAATAAATGTGTACTATATCAACTTAAAATTCATTATAAATCTCATATAAGAAAATTATTTTTATAAGTCTTACAAGATGAATAAAATTCTAGTCAATTTATTTTATATCTAATAGATAATCTCAATTACTTTGATTATAGATTAATTAATCGTTGATGATATTCTTGAAATTCTCAAATCAAACTATTTGAATCTTTTAAATTACGGAACTAATTTATTTGTCTATAATAATATTAAAATAAACAATAATATTATTTTATCTAAATTTGGTGGCTAAATTTGGTACCCAAATAATATGGTATAGAGTAATCCATTCATTTAAATCATGTAAATATCCATTTATTTAAATTGTATTAGATTTGCATGATTTAAATGAATGGTTTACAGTATTGTCACATCATTTGAGCACCAGATTTGAACACAAAATTTGGGTAAATAACATTATTCAAAAATAAAATACTTTTAACAGTTGAATCTATCTGATACATAAATGAGATCTATATTTTTGTTATTGTAAAAAAGAGAAGCACTAATGGTTAAAATAAAATTGAAGTTTAATAGATAATTTTTTTTATAAAAAAAAGGAAAAAGAAAAAAATGAATCAAAAAAGTAAATAATAATAAAAAAATAGTTCCATTATTGGTAGAGAGGAAAATCATACTTGTAAAATATCCTTTAGTAAAACAATCCAACGTGTCATACATTAACAGCCTTTACCTTCTCCTAATTAACTCTCTCACTCTCTCACTCTCTCTCTCTCCTTTTGCCTGTGGAATTCTTCTCAACCTAGAATTGCAAAAATACCTCTAAAGTTTTATCATTTTACAAAAACATACATCTCTATAGTTTCGGATTGGACAGAATTCCTTCTCAAGGAATTATAGTACGTTATATCCTTACGAGTAATGTTAGAATACTCAAAATTTATATCCAAACAATGCGATAAGTGAATAATTATTAACACATTATCCCGTTATTAATATAGCAATTATAACTTGCATTTCACATGATTTTTATATGAATTGTTGGACAAAGATTTAGACAATATAACATTAATCTATATATTATGAGAAGCTTTAAAATTAAATTAAAAAATCTTAACAATGATTTTATTTTTTAAATAAATTGCAAACTTCAATAATTAAAGGAAATAATACAATTTGGCTTTGCATACAACCAAAGTTTATTCTCTTTAAAGGACAAAAATAAGGAAGCTAAGGTATGGGTCTTGCCATTCCCATCTCTAGGATATGGCTTGACATTTTAAAACCTCAACAACCCTAGATATAAAGCTTTGTCTTCTTCATTATTTGACCGGTTGAACATAACGAAAATTCGTATTGTTGAGCATAAGATTGTTTTTAGCATACAAATAATGTTATGGTACAGAGTTTATATAGCTACAAAAGTAATTTGAAAAAAAAAAACTAAATACACTCATGAGCTAAATGCTATAGTCATTGCCTCTTGTTTTCACTCTTTTTTTTTGTACCGAAATGTTACTCAATTGGACAATTGGACAATTGTCCATTCGAGAAAGTGATTGATACACTTGCTACCACTCTCTGAGGGTAGTGAGTGTATATAGCATTGTTCAAGTAATTATTAGTTATTGGATTCTAATTTAACGATCTAAACAAAAAATCATAGGTTTGGAAAACATTAAAATCAGAAACTAAAATGACAAAATTATTCCTCTCATAATTTCTGATTAACCCAAGTAATTGAACTTTAGACGAACTTATATATAAGAGGGATTTCATCTTAATTGTAAACTAAAAGAATACGATTGAAAATATCCATAAACTAAAAGAATACGATTGACAATATCCAAGAATTAAGGGGGGTTATTGCAATTAGTCCATCTTCTTAATAAATTACCATCATCTATAAAAACCGAAGATGAAGCAAAACCAAAACCAGCAACTCTTATTTCTCTTTCCCTTCTCTTGCGGCTTCTAGACTTTTCTCTTTCTCTTGCTTTCTCAGATAATTCAATTCAATGGCCAAGTCTCAAGCCAGTCTCCTCCTCCAAAAGCAACTCAAAGGTCAACAACCAGGAGGGTTATTTTTTTTTAAACGGTGGATTGGTTGGTTTATGTATTTATTATCATTTTTTTCTTGATTGGTTTTGCAGATCTTTGTAAGCACCCAGTTGATGGATTCTCTGCTGGGTTGGTCGACGAGAGCAATATCTTTGAATGGAGTGTCTCCATTATTGGACCCCCTGATACTTTATAGTGAGTTGTGTTTTTGTTTCTCCATATTGATTTTTTATATGATTAAAGGTTCCATTTTTCGATTAATTGCTTCATATTGTTTGATGGGTTCTTGATTGTTTTGATAATATGTGTTGTTATCTTATTAGTTTATCGAATTGTTTTTTTATTATATGTTTTTGGATTTTTTTTATATTTATTATCTTCTGCTTGATTTGGAATGGTTTTATCTTTGATGATCCGGCTAGATGCAACTCTGATTGTCTTTAGTCAGAACACCTGACATGATTATTTGGTATATGTTGATGGGGTTGTGTTTGTGTTTGATAAATTTTATTAATATGTTCTTTGGTTAAAGTTTGGTTATGATCATGGGGTAGAGTTTTCGTTATTAGTAGTCCAGTATCTCTAATTGAACATATTGGACCGTACCACTATTTGATTGATTTTGGTGGTTAGCTTGATGGTAGCTGGATATTTTGATTCGATATGTTCTTCCCACGTTGCAGATTTTGCTTAAGAAATCAATGATGGTAAATGATTGATTCCTAGACTAGATATCATTATTATTATTTTTATCTTATTTCACTATGATCAAGCTTGAAATAAACGAGCAAGGCCTAGTATTGTTGTTATGGTTTTTGAAACTTGGGGATAATTTGACAGTGTTCTTGTAGGTGTTAGTATAACCCAATTACAACTCCTGCCACGCCTTTGTATTTTGAATGAAAATTCATTGGATCGTAGTTTGTTTACATGGTTCTCATGACATCCGGACTGAATTTCTCCGATTCTTGCTTTCTGTGTTATGTGTGGAAACAGAATTTGGATATTTCTGATTATTTGAGCAATTTGCTTACAAGTTCTCATGACATCTAGACCTGGATTTTTTTTTTAATTTTTGCTGTGTGGTATGTGCGGAACCTTTTTTTTTTTGGGTCAAAACCATTTTGAGGGGATTTGAACAAGAGTCCTCTCCATGTTTTTGAGAATTATAATCTTTCTTAACGAGTAAATGAGTAATGGCATATTATACTCTGTTTGCGTTTGTAGTTTTAAGTTTAATTGAACAGATGTCTTGTAAATTAAACCTCATGTAGTTTTTGTGGCATTTGCCTTCTTTTTTCATTTATATGTTATATCAGATATGCATTCTTTTTCTTCACACTGCTAAATAAATTTTAGTCATTTCTATTAATTTAAAACTAAATTCTTGCAGTGACGGGGGATTCTTTAACGCCATAATGACCTTTCCTGACAATTATCCAGTTAGTCCTCCAACTGTGAAGTTTACATCAGATGTTTGGCATCCTAATGGTGACTCTTTTGCCAGTAAAATTTTGACCTCCTTTATCCTGTTTTGAGTTTTGCAAACAACTAACATGTTGCTGTGTAAACTGCAGTTTACCCTGATGGAAGGGTTTGCATATCGATTCTTCATCCCCCTGGCGATGACCCTAATGGTTATGAGCTTGCAATGGAGCGCTGGACTCCAGTTCATACGGTATTGTAATCGAATTTCGTAATGTTTTATGTTTGTCAATATGAATATATTGCTTCTTTTATTCCCACCTTATCTTGCCAATATATTGCTTCTTATATTGTGATTGCGTCTATTCTTAGTTAGGTTTGATGTGAACATTAAGGTATGCACAGTCTCACTAGTCTGGTGATTTGATAGTAACATTGTGCTACTTTGTGAAGTTGTCTCTCCTGACTTAAATGAAATACTATATTTTGTTTCTTGGTTTGAAGTATATTACATCTAACCATTTGATGGTTGCAAGTACTCCGAGGAGTTTCTCTTGGAGGTCTGAATTACACATGGTTCATGGATAAAGGATGAATGCTGAAGATATCTTCATATGGTAACCCTTTGCATTCACACTTATTATTGTGGCTTGCCATCTGATGGCAGTTCTGATTGGCAGTGCATTATGGTGGTGACCAACTGTAAGAGATCACTGCAACTCTGACGGGCTCAACTCTGGCCCAGATTGAGGTGTTGTATCTAAACCCAAGAACAATTCTAGTTTGGAAGAGATTGCTTGAGTTGGTTGGGATTGAATTTAACATGGAATAAACCAACTGTAAATTAGAACAATAACATGTAATCGGATCAACAGAACAATCGAGTGAAGCTCGAAGTCATCTTACATTCTGTTATAAGCAGTAATTTCTCAATAATCATAGGATAATATTAGATTTTGGTTAAAAACTCAATAGAGACAGAAGAAACCCCACCAAAACGATATGGCGCAGGAGGAAGATTGGCAGGAAAAGAAGTTAATGCAATTTTGATCTTGTGAAGAGTTACTGAGTCAGCAAAAAGTTTCGATCTTTAGGAAAGATGGTTGAATAAATGCACCATTGTGGTCTCATTGTTTGCTTTCATGGGGAAAAATTAGGAAGGAAAAAAGAAATAGAAGCATCTGGTAGGTTGAATCAAATATCATGACTATGTAGCTTATATTTTGCTTACTTTTGTGGTAATTCTATATGTGTTCAGCCTTTAGCCTTTCCTATTGTAGATATATTGAAGGTTTTTGTTTTTCTTAATAGATGCTCAAATTTGGATTTAGTGCTTTACTTTTTTAGTTGTTCTTTTTCTTGTAAATTGCTGTTTCACCTTCTGACTTTGTGGTTGGACTTAAGATAGTATTATTACATGGATTCGTGATGACAGTTGTTTATATACAGGTTGAGAGTATAATTTTGAGTATAATCTCAATGCTTTCCAGCCCCAATGATGAATCACCAGCAAACGTTGATGCAGCGGTAAGTTACAAACACATAAAACTTTAGTTGATAATACTTGCACTTCGGTAACCTTGGTAGGTCTCTTTCATTTGGTTTACTTCCTTCCTTGATGATTCTTCTGGATCCATGCAAATTGTGTAACTGCAGAAAGAATGGAGAGAAAGAAGAGATGATTTTAAGAAGAAAGTTAGTCGATGCGTCAGAAAATCACAAGAAATGCTATAAATTGATTTCATTGCTACCACCATTGTTTTCTGCAATGCATCTGTGCCTAAGAAGCATCATTATATACCTTCTTCATGTTGAAAAGACTGGTGGCCATAGACAATAAATTGCAGCATCATTTGTAGACTCAAATTTAAAGTTTTTGTTTTCATCTATCTATAACTGTTTTTGCATTTCAAGTAATGGCTATGAGATTTCTTCCCGTAATTGTTTCAACCCACCGATAAAGGATTAGCAAAATGGTCAGGTCTGTGGTTTGCTCCCTTCTCTCACAAGGTATGAGGTTTGAATCTCCTCGTGTACCTACATGGCTAAGACCATAGTTTTGAACTTGGGTTCACTAAGTTGGTTATAGGGGCATTCCTTAATTATTAAAAAAATAAAAATGTTTCAACCCTGTTTGTTTTTGTGTCGCTGCTTTTCCATTATAATTTGGAACTGAGAAACTGATTTTTCATTTTTGGATGACTGGTTCAATTTAACTGAATTGGTGGTTTGTTTATGGTAACAAGTCAGTCTAATGTTGTTGTGGTTTGTAGACCTTAAAAGCATGATCATGGTGGAAAAATAGATCAGGTAAATGTAATTCTACATTAAAGTTGATAAATGCAAGTATCTTTTGTTTTATTTTTTAAAAGTTATATACATCATGAAGCAAATAAGCATAGATCATTAACAAATGCAAGTGAGGCTTGAGATTTGACTGTTTATGCTCAAAACTTGTTTGAATTGCCATAAAAACATCAAATGGAACAAGAACTAAAAAAAAAACTTCTGGGCTGGTGATAACAGATAACGAGCTTCACTTCACCGGTAGACGGTGGTGTGGTGGTGGTGCTATTGTATTCAAAATGGACTTGGACTGGGCCAGCCCAATTGAATATTAAAATCTAAATCGGCCCAGATAAAAAATCGTGTGTTTGGTGGTGTAAAACAACAATCGAAACGTGCTCAAAACTTCATGTGCGACTCGAATCTCCCACCATTAACGTGGAAGGAGAGATGAACAATTACATGTCTAACGGGGTGACAAGCAATTCTAAGTTGAATGTTATACGAGTGATATTAACAAAAACCAGACACCTTTTATCTTGTATTCTTGTACCAAATAAACAGATATATATGAGTCAATTCATTAGTTTGACATCACTACTCAATAGAATTTTTGGAGTAAATTAGCGGTCAACCAAAAACTCAATAATAGAGGTGGTAAATTATTCTAGCAAAAACATGTCACCATCTCAGTCAGACATTTGACTAAACTTCAATGATTGTCACTTATTAGACAGACCAATTGCTGATTTGCTATAAAATTTTGCAGGGCTAGCTGGCTGAGGGGCTGCGTGTTTCAAACTATTAAGACAAATTACAACACACATGTGGCCTCTGGCCTTCCCTATTAAATTCTGCTACCATATCAGATGTGAGATGATACCACTCCGATTATAAATTCTAAGAATATTAAGATTTTTGTTCATATTGTTAGTGTTAATTTGGGTTTTGTCCACTAATTTTTAAAATTATTAACTTTAGTTCACTAGTTCTCTGATAATATCTATTTTAGTTCATATTGTCCTAATTCCGTTAGATTTTTGTTGATCTCCATTAGATAAACAAAAGCGATACGGAAAATTTGATGAAAACATCTCAAAACTTTTCGTAAACAAGGGTAAAAATAATATTTTATAATGTAAAAATTTTAAAAATTAAAAAATATATTAAAATAATTAATATTAAACATTAAAAATTAAAAATTAAAAACAACAAAAAAACAAAAATAATAAAACCATCGAAGCCATCATTCAACACTATTCAACCATCATATTCAACAACATCGTCATCTTCAAACCATCCATCATCTTCAAACATCATTCAACACCATTGCAACAATCATATTCAAACTTCATCATCTTCAAGACCATCGCCGCCGGCAGAGACCATCCCCGCCGCTCAATGAATCCAGAAACACCATCACCGTCGCCACGCGAACCCAAAAACACCATAACCACCGCCAAGCGAACCAAGAAACCCCGTCTTCGCCGCCCAACAAACCGAATCTTCTTCTTGGCTCTTTCACTCTCTCCCTCTCTCATCGTTCTCTCACTCTTTCTCACCAGATCTTCTTCTTGGCATCACCGCCGTCACCGGATATTTGTCTTCACCATCACACACATACACACACACACCCTCTCTCTCTCTCTCTCTCTCTCTCTCTCTCTCTGTGGTCGAACCATCAATTAAACCGAGAAGATCGTCGATCGATCTGGGAGCTCAATTTCCTCCTGATCGTCGCAGTGTCTCTCTTTTCTCTTTTTTCCTTCTTCTCTCTCTTTCTTTCAATCGATCTGAGTTTTCTAATTTGGGTTTGGTTTGGTTTGGGGGTGGTGGTGGTGTCTTTCTGGGGTTTGGTTCAATTGATTTGTAGTGGTTGAAGGTTCGATTCAGTAGATGAGTGTGTTTCGATTGATCTGTATGTTGAATCTGGTGTTGGTAGATTGGTGGTAACTGGTAATGATGGTGTGTGGAGATCCACCAAATCGACAATTTTTTTATTTATATTTTATAAAGAGAAGATCTGGTCTACAAGTTTTTGTTTTTAAAAAATTATATGGTGGTGATGACGACAATGGTGATGGTGATAGTGGTCTGTTGTAATTGCATTCTGGGTTTGAATGAGTTTGTTTAATTGTCTTGGTTTGTTTGATTTTTCTGGCTGAAAATGATTTTATGAGTTTGAATGGGTTTTTTAGATTTAATCAATCTTTAATTAGTTTTATTTTTTAATTTAATTAATTATAAATTTAATTAGTTTATTTTTAAATTTAATTAATTGTAATTTTATTAGTTTTATTTATTTATTTTTCATTTTTAATTAGTTATATATATATATATATTTAAAAAAAATTTAATTAGTTTTATTTATTTTTTTATTCATTTTTATTTAATTAATTACAACAACCCACTTCATGAAGGGCATAAAGGTCTTTTCACAGGTGCCAAGGGCAGTAGGGTCATTTTGCCCTCTGACTTTGTCATTTAACGGAAACCATTATAGAAGGACTAAAGTTAATAATTCTAAAAACTAATAGATCAAACCCAGATTAATGCTAACTAGAGGGACTAAAATCTTAATATCCCTAAATTCTAAGTTTCTAACCCTTCCGAGTTCAAATAATTCCTTTTAGGTAAGTTTCATGTCTATTACTTTGTTATAAATTCATGTCTAATTTGAGAATCGGATGCACCGTTTGAATAGAATATTCGACCATTGAAAATATAATAAATGGCAAAAAAATTAAAAAAAATTAACACGTCTTTAATGACTGAATACACCAGCTCAGCATTACTTCATCATGTTTAAATAAACTACTGTCGGCAGCGTTATTTTCAATAATGAAAATTCTCATACAGTTTAGAATCTATTTTACCTACATATATCGTAATCGTAGCTTTCTCATCGGGTTATTTTAATCGGTTAGTATTTTTTTTTTCAACTTTTTGTTTCACAGAATTGGAATTACATGTTATAAGCATTTAAAAGAAGTCACAAGAACCTCATTCATCCGACAAAAGAAAAAACATTCGATTTCCACACCACACTCTATTCACAAAGACAAAATTCGAAGTTCACACAAACTACAAATAAAAAAGGAAAAGCTAAAAAGAGTGTAGACAAGAAACAACAACAGCCTAACCAAAGTCCAAACAGTGGACACACAAAAACTGTACAAGCTCACCTATCATTAGCGCGTGAATAACACGATCCAATCATTAGAGGTCAAAGTAGTACTTCAAAGTCTACAAAGCCAATCACCATAGAGGTCATGGATAGAAGCGAGTGAGGAAATTACTAGGCTTTGAAAGCCGAAAAGGAAACCCAACAAAAAGCAAGAGGGATTTTGAAATTAAAAAAATAAAATAAATAGATGTTGAAGAGAAAGAGAGAAGAGTGAAAATTAAATTGAATTGAATGAAAAGCCTCCTCTTCGATCTCTTTCAAACATATTCCAATCTCTCTCAGTACTCATACATACTCATAGGCTCATAGCACACTTTTTTTTTTTTTTAATATTACGGGTTAATTTTTAAGGAGGAAATGACTCGAATCCATAATCTCGATGGTATATGTATGAATGGTTTATCACTTAACCAAACCCCATCTCGTCCCGAACCAATCTCATCTCTTCGCGCACAGTTTGTTAATTTGTTTTTTTTTGTTGAAATATCTACCATTTAACATGCTTTCTCAACATAAGTTCTAGTCATAATAGATTTTTTTTTTCTTTTCTAAAAGCCTCTTTTAAAACAAATATTATTTTCCTAAATAAAGTTGATCTCTACATTGTGATAAAATATGTAAATGACCCATGACATGAATGGCATTATACATCTCACTGTCAAAAATTTCTATCTTAGTTTGCAATATATTATTTCTTTTCAAACTCCACATATCAATTGTTCTCTCTACCATTCACATTGCTAGTGTCTTTTAGCATTTCTTTATGTAATTAGGTAATACATAATTAAAAAGTGAATAAATGTCAATTTAGTAAACCATTATGGTGTGAACACACATGACTAGTACAAAAAGGAGAAAAATTACCAAATATTAGCTAACATTAAAATAATATCTCATTTTTTTCCTATTAAATTGTAAAGCAATCTGTATTTCGGTCCATGTTTTAGTGATTGATCTCGCTATCTCCCGACAAACCTGTCCACCCAAAAAAGTTAGCTAAGATTAATACCCAATATTATTCTCTAAAGTCTAAACATACATATGACACACCATCTCTAGAAGTGTGTAAACTCAAGTTTGATCTGAATTTTCCCATGTTTCTTTTTCACACTTTCCCCCTCATTTCCTCATTTCTCTCTCTCTCTCTCTCGCTTTACATTTTACATTTTCTTTTAGTGTTGTTTTTATTTTCTCACACTTTCCCTCTCATTTTCCTGTCCCTTATTCTCCCAATTCACATGACCCTCGTGACTCTCACCTCTCCCTCTTCCTTCAAACCAAAACCACCACCACTCTCATGACTCCTCCTCCCAACTCTCTCTTCTTCTTCTCACTCACATCATCATCACCACCGTCCATTCAATCATCATCATGCGGTCTCCGCAGTCACTCCGCAACGGCGACAACACCCCCTCCCCACTCCCTCGAATCTTCCACTCAACTCTCTCCGTCCAGAAACTCAGACGATTCAACTCACTGATTCTCGTCTTTCGAGTCGCCGCTTTTTGCTTCTCTCTCGCTTCTTCCGTCTTCATGCTCACTAACTCCCGCGGCTCCCGCTCTCCTCACTGGTACGATTTTGACGCTTTCAGGTACTACATATATCCCACCTCAACCCCCTTGTTTGTTTCCCGAGAAAAATCCCAAGAAAAAAAATTAATTGATTTTTTTTTTTAAATAAAAAAAATCCAGATTTGTCTTCGCTGCAAATGCAATAGTTGCCATCTACTCTCTCTTCGAAATGGGTGTCTCTGTCTGGGAAATCTCCAAAGGAACAACTTTCTTCCCAGAAATCTTACAAGTCTGGTTCGATTTCGGTCATGATCAGGTGAGGTCTCAGGTCCCCTAATCTATCTTTGAAATTCGTTCAAGTGTCAATTGAATATGTTTGAATTTTGTGATTTTGTGATTTTGGATTGTACAGGTGTTTGCGTACCTGGTGTTGTCGGCGGACTCGGCGGGGACGGCGCTGGTGAAGACGCTGAGGGATTCAGACACGTGTACGGCTAATAATGCGTTCTGTGTACAGTCAGATATATCGGTAGCATTGGGATTTGCTGGGTTTCTGTTTCTAGGGCTATCGTCGCTGCTGTCAGGGTTTAAAGTGGTCTGTTTTATAATCTACGGCTCTCGTTTTCATCTCTAGGCGAGGAGGAATGTTTGGGACGTGTGTGATTTTGTACTCATGTGTGTTTTTTTTTTTTTGGGTTGTGTTGTGCTTTGGACTAACTGTTGTACATTGAGAGTTGTGAATTCTTTTTTTGTTTCTAATTGCTAACTATATTTTTGATTCTATCTTTACTAATGTTTGATTTCATTACCTCTTTATCAATTAGAGTATGATTCTAATAACAAAAGCTAATTGGTCACATAATTAAAATTGGTCTAATGCTAAAATTCTTAATGTAAACATACATTCTTAATAAATCGAAATTCTATTATTAAAAATATATTTATATTTATCTAAAATTTTACATCAAATAGACAGTCCACCAATGATTTCTATCGCTCTTTTTCTGTTTTTCGATTATTGTCTTCTTCCAAAATTGGATTTGAATCAAATAGAATTTAAACCAACAAATAACAAACTGGACATGTATGATAATATAACCCTACAATCATTGATTCTCACAAGCTACTTGATGATCAAACAACCCACTTTATTCATATTCAGGTTATTCATCCAAGGAGGCTGTAAGTAAAGATGGTGTGGATGTGGATGTGGATAAACAAGAATCCCTGTGGAGATGTTAAAGGCTTTGAGTGGTGTCAAGTTGAAGAAACATTGTAACTATCCAAACCACAATTATCAGAACTCCAAAAAAAAAAGTGGCAATTGCACTCACAACCTGATCATTGTATTTGCATAGTTTTGAAAGCAATGGCTAAACTTGCTCACTAACACAATTAATCATCATAGAACTGAGATTTTCAAAAATGATACATGATATATCCAGCATAACAATGGAATCAATCATTGATTTCACACCGAGTCATTTATAGTTTAAACAAAACAATAATTAAAATTACTAATGCCGTCCCTGTGGTATAATGATGTCAAAAAACCACCATAATTAAGCCAGCGAATGTAAAATTGTATATAATTCACTTCAGTTTTTTAACAAAAGAGTACATCTAATGTCTTCAAAAAAGGAATACATGGACAAATTTAGTTGCCTTCATATTTTGGATCAGCCATCACAAAATGGTAAGCAATAACCATAACAAATATGAAAATACCTAGAAAATTGGCGAAAAAGCCGAGGTCTTGATCATCAATCATCTGCAAAAGCACAAGTATTATTAGCATTGTAGCACCACCGCAACATCAATTCACCAACTTATAGAGTAGATCAGGAGCAAATTTCCATGACCTCTAAAAATTCCACATTCAAAGTTGATGTAAAGATATTTTCCAGATAAAAAGTAATAGTAGGAATATTACTACAAAAGATTTTGCAGGATCCATCAAATAAAAAATGAATCATAAGCTTAATAACATTTATGACAACAAATTCCACAGTCTCAGCTAGGATGTACAATTTTATAGGAGAATAAAACAAAAGGAAAAACCAATGATAGCAAGTTATGTCTTTCAAATGAAAGCAGAAAATATTCCAGTTTCTTCAACTTATTCAGAATTCATGTTGAAGAATCCTAATATGCACACATCAAAAATTGGAAAAAAAAAAAATCCAACAACTATACGTCTATACTACAGGCATATCAACCCAGAGAAGCTAAAACACAGAAAAGCATTAGAGAGAAGGCAATGGTACAGCTCTTCTTCAATGAAACTAGAGTTACCTAGCTTTAAATCTAAGCAAATCCCGTTAGTATTACCCGCTTCAATTTTTCGTTTTACTTTTCTCTCCTGAGACAAAAGTCACCATACAAGATAGACAGGATCAGTAAATCTCGACAACTATCTCACAATGTTGACCATTGCAGTAAAAGCCTAAACAAAAACCTTGAAAGTATTTCACAATATCATTCAATTACTAAATTGACACCTGCTCTATTCATGTAAAGCATTATCCAAACTGCTATTTCCAAGTCATGGATCACAACTTTATGGTCACGGAACAAGCTCACCTATCTCCCTTAATAAGTAGTTTAAAGTTCGAATTCAGTTGGTTTGATTGGTTTTTAGTGTATGTGAGCTACAAGGGAGTAGAGTAGCTCGCATGCACTAAAATCCAATCAAACCAACTGAACTTTAAACTACTTAACAAACCAAATAGAAGACCCAACATATCCAACAATGGAACGGCTCTATGTTCAAAGGCCACATTCCACAACAAATTCAAGATACTAAAACACCTATCTCAAGAATTATAATCGAACCCTAAAGGTTCTACACCACATAATCAATAACTGACTTCCGAAAAACAACACCTATTGACCTGAGTTGTTGACGAGCAGAAGTCGAAATTTGGACGTCAACGTTTATGAGGCAATCTACCAACTCATGCTACCTAAAATTTGTTCATTTCAACTGACAAAGTATCCCAAAAAAAAAATACAAATTTTCTTCTAGAAATGAAAATAATAACATAAAAAAAAATGTCAACGGATGTGATCGCAGTGGGAATCGAACCCACGACCTTTAGATTCGGAGTCTAACGCGATATCCACTCCGCTATGCGATCTCTTTTGTTCAATTTTCGCATTCATCACATATGTTCAGATTACTACTCTTAACCGCAAGAATCAAAATAACAGACAAAACCTAATATCTGGCGTCAATCATGAGAAACGAAAATTGCATATCACATGAAGAAAAATAGGAAAAAAAAAACGTAAACAAAAGCATTTCGTGTAATAATTTCATCGATCATGAATTGTTAATAATTTGTGACCAGTTCTTATACAGATCTCGATTTTCATTTCGAGAAGAAAAAGAAAGAGAGAGCATACACACAGAGAAATTCGTACCTTTCAATTTTTCGATCAAATGCGAAAACGCCAAAGCAGTGACTATCGACTGACTTTTGAGTCTGGATCTGTCAAAAAACCAACAAATTACTACAACTCTGCAACCCGTGTAATAGCAGTTATAGTAGCAGCTACGGAGCCAAAACGGCTGCGTTTTGACGTCATTTTGGGTTGGAATTTTGAATCCAGAGAGAGGCCCAATCAAAGAGAAGGCCCACTGTTTCATTGGCCCAAATTTCTAGTTCGGTTTAGGGAAACAAAAAAAGGTAATAATCATTTTTCTCCCTCTAGTTTACCTTATTCTCTACTAGGAATGGTAAAAACCTAGACCCGTGCCAAGTCCAGGTATACCCATATCCGTTTGGATATTCAGATTTTTGCATCCTGAGTATCCACCCCAGAAAAATTTGGATTTTACAATTCAGGTACCCATTCGGGAAAAATCCGACCAAGTATCTGGATATCCATACCTGAATTTTTACCTTGGTTTTTAAATTTTTTTTTTATAAATGGTTTTAAATTTTTTTTTTAATTAGGAATGATTAAAACTTGAAAACAGTGAAAGAAGCACCAACATGGCACCATTAATTAAATTTTGAGAGATTATTGGCTATAAATTGTATCAAATTCCAATTTGACAGGCAATTCTTCACTCTTTTCAAAACCATTTATAGTCTTTACATTCATTGGTGTGGAAACTAATAAAAATATTTTGAATATGACATAACATTGTATCAGTATTTAAGAGAACTTTATATATATATATATATATATATATATATATATATATATATATATTCCTTTTCTCCTCGGTGCGCACTATTATAACTAATACCGGTACATTGCATGTGGACCACTAATTATAAAGAAGTTTTGACAAGTGCATACACTTTGAGTCAAAATATGTAAATCGAATGGTCCACATCCAACGTACTGATTAAGTTATATCAATACTTACTGACTTAAAAAATTCTGTATATATATACACATATATACAATTTTTCTATTGTCACTTCGTCATGATATAAAATATATCAGGATGAAGAATGTGGACTATTAGATTTACATATTTACTCAAAGTGTATGCATTTGTCAAAACTTCTCCATAATCTGTGGTCCATATTTTTCGTCCTGATCTATTTTATATCAGGACGAGCTGACAGTAGAAAGACTATATATATATATAGAGAGAGAGAGAGAGTTCTTATCAAGTGAGGTATACCTTACTTTAATTTCGGTATGGACTTTGATGAAATCACATCAATTTTTATGAATTTTGATTTGAATTTTTGTGTGGATGATAAGTTCATTGAAATTTACATATGATTCAAATTTGAGAATTTTTCAAGTACTAGAACTATTTTTTTGAATTTTCCTATATTTCACTCATTTTTTCAATGCCTTTATATTTAACAAAATCAGGATAAATAGTTCTAGTACTTGAAAAATTCTCAAATTTTATTCATAGGTAGATTTCAATGAACTTATTATCCACACAAAAATTCAAATTAAAATTTATAAAAATCGATGTAATTTCATCAAAATCTTTATCGAAATTAAAATAAGGTATACCTTACTTGATAATTATTTTATATATATATATAAATATAAAGAGATATGTCCATTATTTACCAGTTACTATCACCACAAGCATGGAAGTACCAAAATTGCAGCTGAAGATTTTTATTGTCACAAAGTCTCACAACATTCTTTTTTAGAAGCCGACAGAGCCTTACCAGTTAGCACGACTGTTAAACAAGAAATTACAGGTGGTTTTGTCTTCTTTGATTTTCTCTTCTACATTATTTCCACAAATTGGTTTGTTAAAACAATTTTCTAATAATCTATAAAAGAGAAGGCAATACAAAGCATATAATTGCAAACAGAGGTTTCTTGATATGGGTTTTATTTATTTATTTATTATTATTAATATTTATAGAAATTCAAAAGTCTAAGTAGTATCATCCGAGCAAAATCTCAGAAATTATCAAGTAATTAATATAAATCAATAGCAAACTTAACTGATCAATAAAGAAGAAAGAAATTGGAGTTTAGTTTAGTTTAGTTTAGTATTTTTTTAATTTAACATGTTTATTTAAATATATATATATATATATATATATATACCTAACCGGGTATCCGGGTATACCCGGACCCGGGCTGGTACACAACCCTCCCGGATACTTGGATAGTCCTTACCGAGTGTTGAGTAAAGAATATTCGGGTTCTACCCCGGAATTCCGGGTCGGGAAAGGCCGGGTACAATTTCCATTCCCATTCTCTACTTTCCCCCCTCTAGTTTCAACATTCTCAACTTTCCCTCCATGTGTACCTATATTTATATGGTGAGATTGAGTTGCATTTGTGCATGAGAGGGGGAAAATAGAGAATGTTGAAACTAGATGAGGGAAAGTGAAGAATAAGAAAAATTATAGGGGCCAAAATGATTATTATCCGGAAAGAAAATGGTGATAACGCTTTTGTAATTTGTTGAGATGAAATGTCTCTCAATATCTACTCTCATAATATAACAATGAAATATTAATATGCTTATTTTTTTAAATGAGTAAAGTGAAACTCGAACTCTTTTCACCGATACAGAAACGGTAATTTGCATTCCAATTTATATACTAAACATTATACGAATGATAAAATCATAAATCATATACATCGATTTTGATATAGTTATGTTGTATATCTCTCCTCCTTTTTTACAAGGATGTTTCGAGTCTTATTTGTTTATAAAAGTATATATATAAAAAGTGTTCTCTATATTTGTAAGAAGAGTAATATTACTTTGTTTAAAATTGATGTCCAAATGATATGAAATTATTAAAATTTAATGATTTCAATCATCCATTTTTAATAGAGAAATAAAAAATTCACATCATCTGAACATAAAATTTAGACAAAGTAACATTATTGTTATAAAAATAATCATACGAATAAATTGCTTGATATAAATAGGTTTAGGACCTCAAAAATCAATAATAAAAAAATATTTTAATTTATTTTTTCCTTTTCTGTCAACTATAAAATCTAAATTGAGCATAGTAAAGGAAGTTCGATCCACCAATACTTGGATGGATAATTGATAATTCAATAACAAAGTCACACGGCAAGTCAAACATGTAGACGTGTTGGATTGGATGATTTGGATCTGACGCAGCAGATAACTCCTCAGCGTTGCCTGTCATGTTTAAATATACATCAGCTGAATCTTACGTGGCAAGTTATTTCCAAGTCTGTACAAATTAAACTTTCTTTTTTCTTTTATTTAGCTTTTATAGTTTTATGTAACAAAAGATATTGTCCGGACTTTTTTGTATTTTTGTTAGAATAAAAGTATAAAACATAAACAATTCTAAAAAAAAAAAAGTTGGGTTTCCTAATTACGAATAAAAAAATAAAAACAAATCAAATTCTACCCTATTAGGGGAAAAAAAGGAAAAAGGAAATTTAATTAGAAATTTAATTCATGATTTTTTTTGGTGTCTACTTTAGTTTCTTACCGTTTTCGGTAAACACTTAAATCACAAATAAAAAGTTAAATTGTCTTTTTTTTTTCTAGTAAATTGATTTTTCCTAATAAATTATGTTTGGTTTGATAGAATAGAAGAGAAATGAAAGAAAAGGAAATTAGTGAATTTCTTATCTCATATTTAGATTGATAAATGAGAAGGAAAAGAAATGATAAAGAGAAAAATTGAGGGAAAGGGAAAGAATAATAATTTCTTCCTGTTTTATTCAATTTGTTTTTTTAATCCAAAATTAGACGGAAAAGGATAATTGAATTCAAAGTTAATGAATATTTTTAATATTTCAAAACTTCCCCATTTGTTTCATTTTCTTTCCTTTCTATTTATAATTATTTTTTATTCATTTCTGATTTATTATTTTCTTTTCTTCTTTTCCATCGATCCAAACACTGGAAAAAATAATAATAAAGTCGGTATTATTCCAATGTGGATGAACCGTATCATATCCTAATACGGACCGCTTGAAAACCAAAACGGACACAATTGCTTGTACAACAGTGTCATGAACAGTGACGTGTCATCAAATGATTGGTCTTGAAACTGTGCAATTTAGCGCGATTTTCGGTTACCGTTCTCAAACTCAACTCAAAGACAACAACAGAGTCTAGAACACTCTCTTTCAAAAAAAAAAAAAAAAAAGTCTAGGACACTCACGCTGCTCCATATTAATACACAACTCTATCCAATATTTACATTCAATTATTCATATAAAAAAATAAAATTATTTATCTTCAGCTGAGAAAAGAGAAAACCCAGATCTTTTTTTCTATCTGTCCGAGGTAATTGTATTTTTTAATAAATTTTTTTTTGGGTTTCTTCTAGTGACGGTGTTGAATGTGTTGAGTGTTCAGATTTAGATCTGAAAAAGGGTGTTTGTGGGGTCTATTTTTTCTGTTTTTGTTGATGTGAAGCTTTCATGGAGTCTGTACTTTGCTTGTTTTTGAAGATTTCATTCAATCAACCGCTATAGACTATAGAGCGTTTGGTGCAGTTTGGTGGGATTGAATTTTATTTTATTTTATTCACAATTGTGTTTGATTTGGTTTCGTTTTATATAAAGCTCTAGTCTTTGAGTTCTGTGAAGCAAAACAATATCTGGGTTTTTGAGAATTGTTCATAAACTTGCAGGTGATTTGGGTTTTTTTTTTGGGTGTTTTGTTGATCTGTTTTGTGTGTTTGAAGTCAAGTTTTGTACTTTATAAGTGTTTTTAGATGTGGGTTTTGAATAATTTTGATGGGAGATTCATATATTTGTTTTTGTTTTTTGGAGGTTCAGTGATCCAAGAAGCTTTTGAGAATGGCCAAGGAAGATTCAAATGGAAACCAGAACTCTCCTGCTGCTAGAACACCTCCACCTCCATCTCCTTTGAGATTCTCCAAATTTTTTCAGGTAATTTTTTGAAAGTTTTGTGCTTGACGGGAAATTGTTCTTGTTCATACATTGGTTGACTAGTTTTTGTTTGATGGATGGAGTTATGACATTGTTATGTGAATCAAATTTTTAGACTTGTATATGTGTTTACAAATTGTCATAATGGTCTCTCATATTATGATTTGAATGTATTCTTTCAATTGTTTGGCAGTCAAACATGAGGATTTTGATTACTGGAGGAGCCGGATTCATCGGCTCTCACCTTGTGGACAAGTTGATGGAGAACGAAAAGAATGAGGTAAATAGTCAATATGATGCAGTTGGATATTAACAATGCACCCCGTTTGTGACATCCGATATTAATGCTTCAGATGTTTTACATTCTACCTTGTTCATGTCATTAAGGTGATTGTTGCTGACAACTACTTCACCGGCTCAAAGGACAACCTCAAGAAATGGATTGGTCACCCAAGATTTGAGCTCATCCGTCATGGTATGTCCTCTTTTAGTTTGTGAGAGAACTTGATTGCTTATTTAATCTCCTTCAGGACTTTTGAGTGTCGAATTTACTTTTTAAATAGTCCATACTTTAAGGCATCTATATACGTTTCAGCTTCAGTTGAATTTATAGATAAAAGTAGAATGAGATAGAAATTCTTCATAATAGACAAAGTGAATGTCAATGTTGATGCGTGTTGTCCTACAATATATGTATCCATGAAATAGACGAAAATATTCATGCTCACCAGGGCATTACTATGTTGCACGGACACGGACACGGACACGGATACGGACACGGCGATACGACACGGTACGATACGGAGACACGGTAAATCTCCAAAAATTAGGACACAGACACGGCAATTAAAATAATATATTTTATATTTCAAAAATAATAATATATAAAAAGATGATTCAATAAAACACAAACGAGTTTCTAGAATTCAATGACATTAAAAACAAACATAAACATTGTCACATATTACATATTCCAAAATCCAAATGAAACATAAAAAAAGCTTTTAAACATTGTCTTCCTCTTTTCTTCTCTTCTCTCCTCTCTTATCTTTGTTTTAGTATTTTTCCAATTATTTCAAACGGTGGTAGGCTGAAGATAGCAGAAGTTATAAAACCCTAAAATTATAATTTTGAATACTTTGGATTTGACCCCTAATATTTTTAAAATTCATAATTTGATCCCTCTTTATCAAAAAATAATTGCAAAATTGCCCCTGCCTTGTCTCGCCGTGTCCTGACCGTGTCCCGCCGTGTCCCCCATGTGTCCCCCCCGTGTCCCTCTCGTTGACCGCCGAAAAAGTCAATGGACACGCTTTTTGCCGTGTCGGACACATGTCCGGCCGTGTCCGACGTGTGTCCGACACGCACCCCAACATTTTTTTGGAGTGTCTGTGCTTCACTGGGGCATTAGTCATTAATATCAAATTCTGTATTGGTGTTCACAAATAATATATTGTTTTTCATGCAGATGTCACTGAGCCATTGTTGATCGAGGTTGATCAAATATACCATTTGGCTTGTCCTGCTTCTCCGATCTTCTATAAATACAATCCTGTAAAGGTACATATACCTATATTTCTAGTCTTGATTGAGCACAGAAGATAACCATCTGAAGTTATTTTTTCGCACAGTTTCTTCCCCATCTGCTCTTCTCTCTTATATTTTCTATTCTTGCTGTTTGTTTCTGATATATTTGTCGTTGAGTTGCTTCTAACTTGAAAACATCTATGAAACTTGACAGACCATAAAGACAAATGTGATTGGTACATTGAATATGTTGGGACTTGCCAAGCGCGTTGGAGCTAGGTTTGAAACTATTACTCAATCTCTTTGATAAAGTTATGATATAAATTATCCTCTTCATTGTATGGTTATTGGCTTATAGGATTTTGCTTACATCAACTTCAGAGGTGTACGGAGATCCTCTTGTGCATCCCCAGGATGAGAGCTATTGGGGAAATGTCAACCCCATTGGTAAATTTCTCGATCTTTTTAACATTTGGCTCATGTTATTAATTGGTGAACTTGGAGGTTGACTTATCAGTCATGATGGAATGATTTTTTCTTTAATTTCCAGGAGTCAGGAGTTGCTATGATGAAGGAAAACGAGTTGCTGAAACTTTGATGTTTGATTACCATCGCCAGCATGGGATAGGTAAAATTGACAATCTCACACACCCAAAATGTCCACGATAACTTACCGGACGGTGATTTTGCTGTCTCGTAACTTGATAAATTATTACATTGACTTAAAATATGAAATTGTTACAGAGATTAGGATTGCTAGAATTTTCAACACCTATGGACCCCGAATGAACATTGATGACGGTCGTGTCGTTAGCAATTTTATTGCTCAAGCTATCCGGTAAGTTCTGTCAAAGCACCGGTTTTTTCGTTGCTCCTCTGTTCTGTATTGCCTGCACATTTACTTCATGTCCCTTATCGTTATTCGATTCTCATACCTTGATTCTAGTTGGATTGGTTTACTTTTATTCTACTTATGCAATTCTTAGCTCTGTCGAATTGTTCTCTTATGCTATTCATCTGTGCAGCGGTGAGTCCTTGACTGTTCAAGCGCCTGGAACACAAACTCGAAGTTTCTGTTATGTCTCAGACATGGTATGCTAGAGTTTCTTTATTGGCATCGGTTATTGTATATATTAGCTGTATTGTGTTTTAAAACTTCATTTCAAATTATGTAAGGTTGACGGCCTTATTCGACTTATGGAAGGAGAGAACACCGGTCCAATCAACATTGGGAATCCAGGTGATTATATTTAATTCTTCGAGGCCTAACGAAAAGGAAAAATCCTTAATTTTGAAAGAAAGTACCTTGTTGCCAATATTAACATAGTTTTTACATTTCAGGTGAATTTACGATGCTCGAGCTCGCTGAGACTGTTAAAGAGGTCAGTCTTCTATTTACTATTACTTTGTTGAACATCATCATTAGATACAAACTTGAAAGTGTGAATGAAGATTTATACATATAATTATGGAAACTTAAATACTCGATCATGTGATTTTCAGCTGATCAACCCTGAGGTGGAAATCGCAATGGTGGAGAACACCCCAGATGATCCTCGCCAAAGAAAGCCCGTTATCACAAAAGCAAATGAGTTGCTAGGATGGGAACCAAAGGTCAAACTGCGCGATGGTCTTCCCCTCATGGAAGAGGATTTCAGGCTCAGGCTCGGTGTTGCTGGAAAGAAGTGAACTTCACTACATAATATACTACATACAGGCAGGCTTGTGATCCAGTGAATTAAAGCTGAGTTGTTGAGAGATTCTTGATATATCTTATAGTCTCTTCAAGTTTATTGTAACGTATATTATAAGGAGGTACAATAAGTGGCCGCTGTTAGGCTCTCATATTTTGAATATTAGTTGTTCATATAATCAAAATATCCATCTTTGTTGAGCATATTTTTGACAGTACTTGGTTTGATATAATCAAAGAAGCTTTTATCATTTTGTGGTCCATTTTGTACTATGTGTTTCCAATTATCAGTCTTCAGTATCAATTACTTTGATTAGCTTAATGGAGGTGATTAAATTGTGGCAAAAAAGCTGTTTCATGTCAAAAAAAAAAAAACATTAAGTCACATGATTGGATACTTCATGAGGCCAATATTTCAAGAGAACCCACAAAAACAATCTGGTTGTTGCCTTACTGGTCTGAAATGAGAAAAACATACTTCAACTGTTCAACAATATCCAAGAGTAAGGATATATACCAAAGTCTATGAATAATACATGTGCAATGTCTAAAAATTGCTAAAAGAATATTTTATTTTGTTTTCTAGGTAAAAATATGGTAGACAATTGTGATTCTGTATGGAAATATATATATATATATATATATATGTGAAGGTGTAGAAAATTACAATTAATATGATATTTTTTCTAAGCTTCTGCCACTACTTGAGCCTTAGGCTTTTTCTCCTTTTTCACTGCTGGTTTAACAGCTTGTTTGACGCCATCTTCGGATTCTGTTCTCTGTTCAATCCTTGCGAAGAGTGGTTTCGGTTGAGCCATAACTTGACCACCCTTTAGTCCACCCCACTTGGTATCATTCTGCATTGCAAAATCACTCAAATCAATTTAGTAAAGTAACTGCCTAGAAATTTATGTATCAGGTACCTGCCTACGTATGAGAGCGAAAGAGAGACTGACCCAGGTGACATTGTTGAATTGGTCCTTTGAGTAGCCAAGCTGTTCATATATTCCCCAACATAAGTTTGGTGTGACTGGGGATAAAGCCACTGCAATGATCCTCATTACTTCCAATATAAGAACGAGATCCTGCTCCAAAAAAACCAAAGAGAAATAAGTCCGAAGAAGAGTTCATCAATAAGAGCATGCAAAAGAGAGAGAGAGAGAGAGAGAGAGAGAGAGAGAGAGAGAGAGAGAGAGAGAAGGAGAAACCTTTGCCGCAGCTCCAGAAGCATCGCCTCCTTGCTTAAAAAGCGACCATGGTGCACGCTCATCAATATAAGAATTCCCAGCATTACCAATCTCTACAACAGCCTCACAAGCTGATGACAGAGATAGGTTTTCATAATGAACGAGAGCATTTTCAACCTGTAAAAGGACTGAAGAAAGTTAGGAATTAGGATCATCTAATGAACAGCCAAGAGAGGTTAGTGAGACTACAGTTAGAGGCCATGGGACTAGTTTGTCTGGCAATCTTCAAAAGAAATAACGTTTACGAATGAAGCAGTCAAACCTAACAAGCAAATATAAGCTGAAGACATAAATGTTCCGTAAAAGGGTTTACAGGTTACAATTATATCGTCTTCCTTCATCAAATCATTCCCCAGATAATTTGACAAGAAAGAACAAGCTTTCATGCTAATTTACCAGCTTTTCCACAGTGTCCTTCAATGCAATACCTTCAGCTGCAATAGCTGAATCAACCACCAAAGTTGATTGGCAATTTTTTTTAAGAAGCCCAAGAGTACGACTAAGAAGATTTCCTGCATTGAGTAAGGTCATGTTTCACAATCTTTTTTCTCAAGGATCCAAAAGATAAATAACAAAGTTGCCCTAATAATCTACCAAAATGACCAACTGTGATGATTCAAAGATACCTATAGTATTGGCAAGATGAGCATTGACTATATTAATAAATCGTTCTTCTGAATAGTCCCCGTCATTACCGAATTCCACCTCCTTGAGGAAGAAGTACCTGACCGCGTCAGGACCGAAATTATGGACCAATTCATTTGGTTCAAGTGTATTCCCTAGTGACTTCCCCATCTTCATGCCATCCTATAATTTTCAAAATTAAAAGCATTGCTACATGGAATAAAATCAAGTGTACAAAAAAATAATATTAAAAGACTAGCTCACTAGCTCAACTCTTGTCAAATCCAGTTGAACAAACAACAAAAGTTGTATGTTCCAGAGGAACACAATTGCGAAATATAAAGGTTTAAAATATGCTCAATAGATAAGCACCATGAACAAATATTTTTATCAAGAGAAATCATTGATACATAATGCAAATATCTAATGACTAGTCCTAAAATTCTATCTTTCCTTCTTTATTTTATTTTTCATTGATTAGAAAACCTTGACATGAAGACCCACCCCACCCTCAACACAACCATTTGCAAGATTCTATAAAACCAACTCAACACTAACCGCCGTTTATGGCTTCAACATTTTTCCCCCATTCATTCAACACCAAGTACAGATTTGAACTATATTCTATCTAACCACAAAGATCCTACCATGACAGAGTGACAGACTCCCCTAACCACAGAAGCCCATATTGTTTCATTTTTATTTTATTTTTATCAGAAAAGCCCATCTTACATAAATCCTAATGTTCATTGGATGCAACACTGAATAACAAACGTAATTGTGAACAAGAAACCAGTCATCGGTAGAAGGCAGAATATGTTACACCAGAAGCATGACAAAGGCTCCTAAAGCTTTAACATTACACAATGACGAGATAGATTTTTACATGGTTCAAATACTTGAGTAAGGATCTAGGGCCAGACGGTCTCCAGGATAAGAATAATATATCCTCACTTTACTAATGTATTGGTGGGTTTGATATTTACTTACCTTTGTCAAAAATCCATGGCCAAACACCTTTTTAGGAAGGGTAAATCCAGCAGACATTAGCATGGCCGGCCAGTAAACAGCATGAAAACGTAAAATATCCTACAGAAGGATCAACAAAGCATAAAAGAAGGATCATTACTCTGAATTCACAAGGCATAAGATTCGTGTGAGGAGCATCAAACACTAAATCTCTAGTTCACTGCAAGAGATCTAACCAAATAAACTGTTCCATTGAGGATGATATTTGTAAATTAGAATTTTACATAAAAAGCAGTAAAATGATATACCTTGCCAATCAAGTGCAGCGATGCAGGCCAACCTGACGAAATTGCAGTTTGCAAATTAGATTGATCCTTCTCCTCTGACAGAGCTGATATATAACTGCTTCCAAGAAACAAATATTTGCCAAAACTTTATTACAATATGGATTCGTAAAAGCACAAAATGATGAAAAGTAAAAGATATGTTGAATACTAGATGAAAAGAAAATTCCAATTAACCCCCTTCCATTTTCCAACAAACAGCTCTGATATGTTGGCAATTAAAATTGAATACAGCTCTGCTGCTTTGCTTTTGCATTAATAACAAAAAATTGAATATACTCGGATCATATTGATCAAGAATTCAGCAAGAAAAATGTTATTATTTACAATGATCAGATGAAAGAACCATACCCTAGTAAAGCATCAAACCAAACATATATAGTTTGCTTTGTGTCGTTAGGAACAGGAATGCCCCAATCAACAGACGCCCGAGAAATAGAAAAATCTCGTAAGCCACTTCTGATCCAACTTTGTACCTGGAGAAAAGTTGGACCAGAAATGAGGTTTTAGAAGAAATTGACATTGAAAGAAGTTTAGAGATAAATACTGATAACATAAAAACAGTCAACTATAATTGAATCATAAAATATTGCTCACATTAAAGAAGAGAAAGAATATCACATTGTCTAACCTCATTCAAACGGTACGAAGGCTGCACAAAATCTGGATTCCGTGTCAAAGTTTCTTCCAAAGATTTTTGATACTTAGACAAGGCAAAGAAGTAATTATCCTCTTTCCGCGCAAGGCATGGCCTTAGGTGGACAGGGCAACAGTGATTCTCTAGTAACTCTTTCTCATCCTGCAGAATATACAGAGAAAATAATATTATATAACTGAAGAACACTGGATAATCTACTTTATATGAAATTTAAGAAAACAAAAAATATACAAAACAAAGGATAACAATGAATGCACGTTGAAGTGTTAATTGACTCTGAAAAACATACTCAAATAGAGTATTTACTCCATTAAATCTCCTGAGTTTTGAGTGATTATTATACCCAATTTTTTAGCAGAAAAATCAGAGCAAGGAAATCACCGTTTACTCGTAATAAAGTTTAACAACAAGAAACATGTTCATCCAAAACGCCAAGAATACATTAAATAGAATGTAGAGGGAATTACTAGGTAGTACCTTATACTCTTCACAGTTAACACAATAAAGGCCCTCATAGTCAGCCTTGTAAATGTCACCGTTGGCAAGAACCCTAGAATAGAATTCCTTCACGATTGCTTCATGCTTGGGGTCAGTTGTCCGGATGAACTTGTCATAAGCAATATCCAACTGCAACCATAAAGAAAAAACCAACAACCCCAAGAAATGTAAAAACTACGGTTGCAATAATGAGCAGAACTTGTATAGTTGTATTAAACAGCAAAATCTTATAGCAGAAAACAAAATTACATCTTTCCAGAGTGTCTTATAAGATTGAGATATGACATCACAATGCTCACTAGGACTAGAACCACTAGCAGCGGCAGCCGCAGCAATCTTCTCTCCATGCTCATCTGTGCCAGTGATGAATATAACTTTCTTTCCTAAAAGCCTCTGCCATAAAACATAAGCAATAAGAACCAGCCCTTCTAAATCAAATTCTAATCTAAAAATCTTTCTATATTTTGATTAGCACAGTTGACTTAAACTAGAAAGCAAAATGCAGTGTACAGTGTCCATGGTCAGGAAAAATACCACCTTTTTGCATGTTAACTGCTTACTATTGTTAATTCCAAATCAAAAATCAAAGCTTTGGACATAAATTAATTCAATTTATAAAAACACACCAATAGTGCTTCACTCACAGAGTTCAGTTTCAACTTGTGCACAAGAAAATTTTATAAATAAAATTTAACATTACTTTCTATTGCCCAAATAAGTAAAACTAAAGAACCCATGTCAGAAACAAGATTGTCTACAATTATCACCAATAACATAAAACGTTTTCAAAAATTGTACCCAAAAAATAAAATAAAAAGTTAAAGGGGCACCTGAAAACGAGCAATAGCGTCAGCAGCAATGGTTGTGTAAGCACTGCCCATGTGAGGAGGGGCATTGACGTAATAAAGAGGAGTTGTAAGGACAAAAGGGTCTGTAGATTCCCTGTTACTCTCGCCATTTCTGGCCGAGCAAGTACAAAGGATAGCTCTTTTGGAATAAGAAAACAAATTTTGAGGAAAAGTGAGACGATTCCTGAAGTGGGTTGTTGTTATTGATGCTTTGGAATGTAGAGGATTTAGTAACCAGAGACTGTTTTGTATCGAACAGTAGTTTACTCTTCCTGCCATTTCTTCTTCTTTTTTAACACTGTATTTATTTTCAGTGTGTTTTTCTTTTATATTATATCATCCTGAAGAATATAGGTTGAGATATGAGAGTGATAAGAGTTGCTTTTGGGTTTCTTTCAAACAAGATTGGTTTTGGGTTCAAGAGAATAACAGCCCAAGTGTTTACTTGTGAATGAGTTTTGGCTCGGGCTTTAAGCCCCCCACAAAAATACCTAATGTACAAATATTAATACAAGCCCACCACTAATTTATGTACAAAACTTCATCGGTTTAGTTTTTTGTGGTTTTCCTTAACTACTACAATTTATTTATTTTGGAAGGGAACTATTACAATTTATTTGGGATTTTTGCTATGTTGTGTGAATGAGTTGTTAATGGATTGGGGGATGGGGGGTGAATAGGGTTGTTAATCCAAATAATTACCTATTTTTCGGATTAGTCATTATTAACCCAACACAATAAAAAACAACCAACAAAAATAACCCAATACAATAAAAAACAACCAACGTAATTAAAATGCGGAAACAATAAATGACACGTTGAATGATTTATGTGAGAAACCCTCCAACTGGGCAAAACTCACGGGCTATCATTCTAGCGACACTTGGTCCTCAAATCCACTATTGTAATGATATTTACAACCTAGCTAAGTTGACCTCTAGTCACACCATTCTCGATCACTAACCCACCACTACTACCCTGCAGGCAATTTATAGTGATTCTAGACCAAATTGCTTGTGCACTACACACCCGTAGTCACAAAACTTAACTCTCAAGAAGAGATAAACAACCTATGTGAATATGAAAAAATATTCAAACTTGCAAATAATGCTAGACAACACTAAATGCTTATCTAGAGATTATATGAGGGCAATAAAAGCAATCCTAGATATCAATATCTATATGAATGCTCATAAAGACCTAACTAGATATAGATATGCAAGTCTAAAATCTAGTCATCAAATAAAGCCACATCAACTCAAGTTGACACACAAAATGGCAAAGGACAAAAACTATGCAATTAATGCATGCAATCAATAAGTCCTAATCAACAATGTCTAAATGCAAGGCATATAAGACTTAGCTAGAGGGCAAAATGATCCTAAATACTAGCTATCAATGAAAACTAAACTCAACCAACATTCAATGTCTCAAACATGTTAGAAACAACATTAAGCAAGGATATATGCATTTAATCAACAAATAAATGCTAATCCTAGGCAAATATATCATAAGAATGAAACAAGAGATCCTAGTACATGTAGAAATTATCTAGTCAAAGAACACAAGAAGACCCCTGCTTAGAAGATGCTAAAATGATGTTAAATGCTCATAGGAAAGTGTTTGGTTGAGTAAAGATGAGTTCTTGGAGCTCTCTCTCTCTCTCACTTGAAGTCAATTTCTCTCACTAAAGATATGAATTTCAGAGCTCTAGGTCAAAATAAGGAAGAATATAATGAATATACGGGGTAGGAAAATGACACCAGAGAAAATACAAAATTGCCCCGGAATCAGCGCGGTGCTTGGGTGGGAAACCCACGCACTCACCCGCGTAATCACCCGCGTAATCACCCGCGCAACCACACATCACAACCCAAAAATATGGACCTCTGCGCGACGTTTCTCGGGAGGACCCGAGGAGACTTGTCCCGCTAAACCTACTGCAGGTTTCTCCGCTGGAGACTTCGAGGGAGGAACCGCGAAGACTTGTCCCACGAAACCTACTGAAGGTTTCTTAGCGTAGTGAGCGGGCAGGAAACCTGCGCACTCACCCGTGTACCCACATGATTTTCCAAGGGATTTTTCAATGGACTAAAGCAAGACCAAAAAACACACCAAACAAGCAAGGAAGAGACAAGAAAATGATGAACACATGTAAGCCAAAAGGCACAATGTAAGATGAATAAACATGCATGAGAATAGAGAGAGAGAGAGAGAGAGAGAGAGAGAGAGCGTGTGTATGTGTGTGCAACTACATCTCTTCAAGGAATTAAGCACGATATATCTTTGAAGAGCTCTTAAACTTTAGGTCTTGAGAATGTCTTTGAAGCTTGATCATGCACATTGAAGGCCTAGTCTACCCTTACAAATTAAATCCCCAATGTGGTTTGTCATGAAATAAGCCAATCATAAAAATGAGGTTCTTATAATTTCCATGTCTCAGGTTTGGGCAATTGAATTGATTTCTTAATCAAGAGAATGAACCCTTAACTTAAATTGAATGGTCTTAATGTATAACAATCAACTTGTTGCATGTAGTGGTTTGGTAAACTTGTTTTCTATTTTTAGCCATCTTAGAGAGATAAAAATTGAAAGTGAGAGAGATACAATAGGCTGGCGTACATGGCTCATATGTGTGTGCTAAAGTACTTAATGGGTTCATGCATATTGTCCAGGGTACTCGAGAGAGACTTTGGGTATGTATGGATGCAATCTCTAGGACATCGAAAGAGATTACAAATTAATTTAGGGGACACTGAGCCTAAAACAAATACATGCACACTTGAGAGACTAGGTGAGTCTAGCATTTAATTAGAAGGATTGTTACATTTGAGTCATTTCCTTAGTGTAATCATACATTTTATGCATCTCTCTATTCCATCCTACCCCATGTAAATATTATTGTATATAATATATGTTTTATTGTAATATTTACTTTTAATGCACAACAACACACACATCTATCTGTGTTTAGCTAAACTAACGACGGTCTATGGATCACACCTCCCTGCGGAACGACATCATTGCTTGTTGATATACTAGACTCTTGACTCGTGCTCTTGCGAGGTAGAAATGAAAATATAAAATCTTTGACATACACAAACGGCATGTGTTAGGCCTCCTCTGTTTTCATTTAGAGTTGGGATATTTGAACCTTTCAAAAATTGATACACTCCAATTTAGTATTTATTTTTGAAAATCTAATATTACCCTTGAGCAAAATTACTTAAAGGACTAAATAGTTTGCAAGCACACCTGCAAATAATTATTAATTGGTTTTATATTAATCCTTTGTTAAAAAAAGAAGAAGGAAGTTTCTTATTAATTATTTGATATTCATGTATATAATAAAAATCGTTCTATTTTCTCAAACCCTAACTTCTATTATAAATACTAATTTCAATTTCTTCTAAGGAATACAAATTGATTGAGTTGATGAACAATTTATTACTATAGAGACTATGATCGTGTGAAACAAAAATCAATACTAACAATAAACTTTCTTAGGAAAAGAGGATTCGAGATATACTGTTGTGTGATGAGAACCTCTTTTTACATATGACTCTTATCCTTAGTTGGTGTATTGTTTTCTATTAATGGGTTTTAAATTTAAAAAAATATTAAAAACTAAAAGAGCTAAAGTAACACATGCACTGGTTAAGGTTACTGTTACAACTAGTAGTTTTTCAATTCTGTAGAATAGGAGAAGCTTGAGAAGATTTTGAGCTTAAAAAAATTAAAGAATTTTTTAAAAAAGGTCTTAATACAATGATTTTTTTTTCAGATAGTTTTTAAGTGACCTCAAATGTTTTTGCAGGAGTTAGAAATTATTTATTTGAATAAAAATATATAAAATAAAAAAATAAAATTAAAACTGATTATATAACAAAATAGTAGGGCGTGCTTACAAAAATATAATACAATAAAATTAAAGAAATTGTATTTTTGGTATTAAGTGGGGTTTATTTAAGAACTAGAGATTTTTAAAATATTTCAAGGGTGTACATACAACTTTTCAGGAGTGCCAATATCACCACTCTTTCATTTGTTTATTTTTTGGAATTATCATTTTGATCCCTATGTTTTTTTTTTGAATTATGATTTTTTTTAACTATATTTCCATTTTTAGTTCCCTTGGTCCTTATGTTTTCAAAAATCCATCAATTTAGTCATCTCTGACCAGTTTTTAGACGGTCAACAGTCACAGAAAACGTTGAATAACTATTTTACCATTGGCAATTTATTTTCTTTTTAAAAATAAAATAAAAGAAATGAAAAAGGAAAAATGAAAAAAAAAATTAGGTGGAGATCCATATGGATCTACACCGTGCAATGGAGATCGATCGTTTACATCATATCGATAGAGACAATCGATCATCTCCGTCGACAATATATACCTCTATCGTCTATGTCGACGATCGATCTCCTATTGTGCGATGATGTGCGTAGGGTCTCCATCGGTGATAGAGATCCCACACGGAAGATCTCTATCACCAATGGAGTTCCAGATGGATCTCCATCCATGGAGATCCAGATAAAGGTAGAGATCCAGATTGGATCTCCACCATTTTTTCTGTTTTTTTTTATTTTTGTTGTTTTTTTTTTAATTTCATCACCACCATCCATATATGAGATGGATGTAAAGTGGAGATCAATCTTCCTATTTTTTTACGAAAAAAATTAGTTTTTTTTAGAAAAAAATTAATTAATTTTTTAAATAAATAAATCTCCACATTCCATCTAAGATTTGGATGATGGAGATTTAAAACCTTTTTCTTTTTGCATTATATAAATATTTTTAAAAAAATTCTATTTTTTTGGTGTTGTCTAATGGTGTAAAAAGGGGCCGGCCCGGCCCACATCAGCACGGCCCCCCCGCCCGTTTTTCTAAATGGGGGCCCGGCACGCCACGTCGGCACGGCCCTTCCGTGCCGTGCCGGCACATGGGCCAATTTGGCTGGCCAAATGGGCCGGCCTATATATATATATTTTAAATTTTTTTATATATACTTAAATTTTTTAAAAAAATTAAAAATAAATAAATAAAAAATTTTCACGGGCCCAACGGTCGGCACGCCGTGTCGGCCCGGCGTGCCGACCGTTGGGCCTGGCACGCCGTGCTGGCGTGCTGTGCCGGGCCGGCACGCCGTGCCTGGAACCCTGACCCGGCACGTGCCAAGAATGGGGGCCGTGCCAGGCACGGCCCGCCATCCTTGGCAGGCCGGCCGGACCTGGCCCTCCAGACCCGGCCCATATTTACACCACTAGTGTTGTCACATGGCATGTTCTTTGTTGAAAGACAAAATTACCCTCGAAACCGTTAAAGTTGATTAACTGAAATTGATGGGTTTTTGAAAATATAAGGACCACGAGAACTAAAATGGGAAAGATAGTTAAAAAATCATAATTCGAAAAAACATAGTGACCAAAATGATAATTCCCCTTGTTTTTTTAAAAAAATGGTTGCCACGTGGAAGAATATAAATGGATCAAAAAATGGGAATAAATTAGGCAATTAGACATTTAAGAGATAATAGGGAAACTTAAAGTATTCTATGGAATGGCCATAGACATAATGATACTATTGATAATTTGGATTACAAAAGATTTGAAACTTAAACATTATGTAGGGATTGGTGGAATAGAAATGAAAGAAAATAATAAGTTAAGGAGAAATGAAAAGGAATGAAGGAAAAGAGAGGAAATGATATTGTTTTTAATGATTATTATTTGAATGATTATGAATAGAAAGGAAATAAAAGGAAATGAAATAAATGTAATATTAATAGGGTTAGTTTTGAGATATTGAAAAAAATTATTAACTTTTACACTATATTTGGATTTATGGAATATAAAGAGAGTAAATGATATTGTTTTTAATGATTGTTATTTGGATGATTATGAATAGAAAAGAAAGAAAATGACATAAATGCAATATTAATAGAGTTAGTTATGAGATAGCGGAAAAAATCATTAACTTTTAATTCATTTCCCTTCTTTTCCGTTTAACCAAACATAGTGAAAGAGAAGATGATAAAGTAATAATATACATTTGAAAAATCATAACATTAAAATTTTGATTTTGATTTTTATCAAACAAAAAATTGAGTTTAAAATGGTGCTTACAATCCCATCTTTTATTTTAAGAATAATAGTAAGGAAAATTTATGACACCGAACATGCCAGGATCTGCTAGGATCCAACTTGGATATACCATAATAAAATACGAGTGTTACTATAGACAATCCGTTTAATATATATACACTCCATTTTTATAATTTTTTTGTTGTTGACAATTTTATTCTTAATTAATATTATTAAATAAAACAAAAAAAGTTCTAAATACACTTGCACACAAACCTTTAAAATACATAATCTCTCTCTAGGGCTGGCCATGGGCATAGGACCATGAGACGGCTACCTAGGGCCCCTGTTTTCCGAGGGTTCCAAATTTCATATTAAAAATAAACTTTGTATATTTAATTTTTAAATAATAGTATTTATATTTCTAATATGTACATCTCTTTTTATATGTGCATCTCATTAAATTTTTTAAAAATGTTAGAACTCGTTAGCACACCCCAATGTTACCAAATATGCCTTCCCTTTTAATTTTTGCGAACATATTATAAATTATAATATAACTAAATAAAAAAATGAAAACAAATATTGTGGTTTCTTTCCAAAAAAAAAAATTGAAAACAAGAAATAAAAAGATTGTAGTATCTTGGTCTAATCTGTGCAGCAACCAAGAACCTTCTACCTTGAAGGTTATTTTTTTTTTTTTTTGAACTTTCCTTATTTTATTTTAAGTATTTTAATTTAGTCACCTAATATGTTTAATTTTAAATAATAACTATTCAAGTTTTAAGTAATAAATATTTAATATTGTAATAAAAATTATTACATTTTTTCTTTATATATATATATATATATAAAATGCTCAAAATATTAAATATTGTAGTGTTATGATATATGAGATGTATTTGAAATTGTTTTTATAATTTGAATTAAGGGTAATATTGGAATATTTAAAAGTTTACTACTTTGGGGTGCATATATAATTTTAAAGGGGTGCAAATATCGTTACTCTTTTAAATAAATCTGGAGGTCCACTTACTAGTTTTTTTTAATGAAAAAAACAATTAGCCCATATATCACTTAACAAAATATAAGTCCGGAGGTCCAATGTTTTTATTTATTTATTTCAAAACAGCCAATATATACCTAACCGTATAAAAGTCTAGAGACCTACCTTTTATATATATGTTTTTTAATGCCCACCAAAGAAATACAATTATAATACTTAACCACATACAAAATTGATCAAATAGTGTATCAATCTATTAGATATTCGAATTTTTTTTATGAAATCAATTGTAGGGTTCTTGAAAGAAAAACAATTATAATATTTAATTAGTATTTTTACTTCTAAATATGTGAGACGGGTAATGTTTAAGTAATACATTTTTGATGTAATTATAACATTTTCATTCCAATGATTTTTTATTTTTTATTTTGTTATGTTGCAGTCTTGATTTTTAGTTATTATATTGATTTTTATAAGTATTTACTATTTACTAATTTTTTTTAAGTAAATATACATATAGGATCGATGGTCTCATTTTTATAATCTGCTTCGAACCCCCAAAATCTTAGGACCGGCCCTCCCTCCTCCCCCCCCCTATCCCTCTCCCTCTCTCTCTCTCTCTCTCTCTCTCTCTCTCTCTCTCTCTCTCTCTCTTATTTTTGAAGATTGATTTGATTTAAAAGTGACAAATTACGTTATTAATTAATGTTAAATTTGCAATTTTTTATTTTTATTGGAAATAAAAAAACTTTTAGAATTAATTTTAATTTTCTAAAAATGAAATGTCTTTAGAAAAAAAACATGGAAATATTAACAATTTATTTATTTATAATATAATGAGTCTTGATAATAACCTCCATAGAATCTTAAAAAATAAAAATCGATTATTTTAGGGTTTTCCAAATAAATCATTTTACAAATTTATTTATTTTAAATGAAATATCTAAAGAAAAAAAGTATAAAAAGATTATAAAAAAAAAGAATATTTTGGAGCAAACCGGTGCCTCTTTAGAAATTTTAAAATTTTAGTTTTTTTAAAACGAAGTATCTTTATAAAAGGAGTGAAAAAAAAAGATTGTAAGAAAAAAATCTTTAAAATAAATAAATAATTAAAACTATATCCTTGAGTAGTAATAGGTATAGCACTATACTTGGCAAGCATATCTTCTTCATCAGTTTTGAAATCAAATGTGGATGCTGTATTAAATGCTTCTCGATCCATAACTCAACTTCATCAGTGCGTTGGATCTGAACCATTAGATTTACATACTTTGACTCAAAATGTATGTACTTGTCAAAACTTATTCATAATCAGTGGTCCACATGAAACGCACTGATATAAGTTATATCAGTGCGCAGTGAGGAGAAAATGACTATATATATATATATAAGTAATGCTACTTTGACCAAATTTGGTGTCCAAATGACGTGGCACTATTGAAATCCATTCATTTAAATCATACAAATCTAATACAATGTAAATGAATGGATTATAGTGATGTCACATCATTTGGACACCAAATTTGAATAAAGTATCATTTTATATATATATATATATATATATATATATATATATATTGGCAAAACTCGATTAATAATTCAGTATAAATAGTGTCTTGCACTGCAATCCATAGCATCACTTTCACATATTTGTTTCTTTTGAATAGCAGAAAACAAAAGGAGAGATAGAAGAAAAAAAAATGCAGAGCGTTCAGATATTTGCCATACTGATACTATTGTTATTCCCTGTCGGTAAGTATTTTAACATCGATTCATGAATTTTTTTTTCTTACGCAATTCTCTCCATCTCTTTAAACCGATTTTTTTTCTTCTTAATTTGTATTTGTTTAGCACTTCCTTATAATTGAAACCCTATAAAATCTAAAAATTGAATTATTAATTATTTGTCCTCTCTCTAAATCTTGGTATGTACAATAGTACCAGCGAGATTCGATAGTAAGGGTGTGTGTATATATATATATATATATATAAGATTTCACCAATTATGTTAGGCGGGTAACCACAATAATTAGTGGGTAATTTATATATTGGTGGTTGGTTTTACAATTCAAAAATTTGTCTATTGAGTAATGATATCCATTGATACAGGAAATTCAAGTTTGGAAGGGACGTTGTACAAAAACAAAAAAATTTATGGGGACTAAAATGAAAAGGGCTTATAATTTAGTAACAGTTTTATAATTTTTTAAAATAGATTTTAGTTTTTATTTGACGGTGTCCCCCTCCACCCCTGCGTTAATATATATATATATATATATATATATATATATATATATAAATATTCTCATACTTTCTATGTTTTTAATGTGTAATTTATCCTCATTTTATTTTATCAACCTTCAAATGTGGGTTCGATCTTTCATAGGGGAATCAATCAGTTCATGCAATGTAGAGATACCGCTTCCAAATTGCCAGGAAGAAAAGTGCATTGAACTTTGTCAGAATAAGTGTGGTCCGTCTGAAGACCCTGTAAGTGGGGTTTGTAAACCAGATCCAAAGAATGATTTATGTAGTTGTTTTGTTGGTTAGGTATTTTATATAATTTGAAATACCATATATATTTACATATATTCGTCTTAATAAAACCAAATCAAGTACTTTTTTCTTTCTTTCTCTTTTGTGAATCTCTAAATTCTTACACATTTTATATGTTTATATTGTATGGGAAAATTACACAAACACGTCTGGCTTTAGGTCTAATTTCATGCATAGGAAACTTTTACTCAAAATTGCACTAACATCCCCTGCTGTAAGTTTACTTCTATTAACTCTAACCGTCGACCAGAGACAAGGGCCATGACCCACCAACAAAAAAAAATACAAATGTTCTTATTCTATTGTTTTAATGGTGCTATATAATTTCATTGTGGCCCCATGTTATTTTATAATTAATAACAGAATTATTACAATAATTATATATAAAAAAGTATGGTCTCACCAATTATATATATTTGCATTTATTCCTATTTACAGCACGTTTAATAATTGGGAATAAAATAAAATGGAATTTGATTCCCACCAGAAATTTAATTCTTGATTTATGTGTGAAATCCGTCTAACGAACTTGATGAAGAAATTCATCAATCTTATATTAACGCTTGTTCATTCCAACCCAATATTGACCATTATGATAAATCTAGGCTAGATTCTTATCAGCGTAGCTTCTAATATTCTTGGTTTCAATTATTTTTAATTAAAAACATTATTATTACAATAACTAAAGAAAAAGTCCAGTCTTGCCAATAATATATAATTTTATATATTCAGGAAATGAAACTTAATTTCTAGCATAAATTTAATTCCTTATTTATATGTGAGACCCGTCAATAAAAATGATGAACTTTGTTGAGCTTATGTTAAAGTTAGTCTATTCCAACCCCAATATTGACCATTAGGATAAATATTGAATAGATTCTCATCAATATAGCTTCCATACCAGATTCTCATCAACATCGCTTTTTGTATAGTTGGTTTCAGTTATCTTATAAATGGTAGAATATTTTCCAACAAAACATGTAACTTTATATTAATCGTGCTTTCTCTTTAGTATGGCAACTAGACATCTTGCGACATGCGTTTTTAACTTACGTAGGAGATCATAATATTACATACCATTATATATGAATGGGACTAAACAATATTACACTTGGTTTTTTAATAACTTGGTTTTTAAGTATTAATATATTAGTCTTGTGTTAACTTGAATATTTATTTTTGTCTTGACCCCCCAAAAGCAAAATCCTGGTTTTGCCACTGCTGTTGACCACATTTTTAACGTGAGATGACTGAATTACCCTTGGTTACCTATTTTATATTTCATTTTATTATTTAAAATTAATAATTAAAGAAAAGAAAAAAAAGAAGAAAAATAATGATCTATTCTTTTTTTTTTCCTTACATTTTCTCACCCTCTAAACAGTATCCAAGATTTCTTCGATCATTTCATGAGCAAAAACCAAAGCTAAATTCCACAAATAAGTAAAATCATTTCCGAAAAAAAAAACAAATCAATTAAAAAAAAACTTCAAATAAAATTAAATATTAGAATTAGATATTTATAGCTTATGACACAATATAATATAATTTTTATAAATCAATATTTTGTAAATTAATAATCTTTTTATATATTAAAATTTACTAATTTCGAGTTATAATTTAATAATTTGATAAAATTATATGATAATACATTTATGACATTTTTTGACAAGAATACATGTTCTCACTCATTTCATAAATTATTAATTTGTTAAGAAGTACACATGATTAAAATGATATTTAATGAAATATGAATCTATCATTGTTTGTTTTTCTTAAAATTTAAGTCTTGTTGGTTCTCATCTCTAATTTTTTTTTATATAATACATTTAATTGCAATAAGAAATTATTTAGTTTATCAATACTTTGAGTGTTTTATTGTGTGTAAGGCCATCTCCAATGGGTCTCCATTTTATCAAAATGTAGACTCATCACCTCAAATCGGTCTCCAAATCACGAAGATCAAGAGCATCAAAATGGAGATCAAGTTTTAGTTTCCATATTTGAAGATCCAAAACTTTCATCTCTATTTTATTATTCACTTTTTATAATCTCATTTTACCCGTATAACTTTTTATTCATAAATATAATCTATATAATATATAAAAGCTGACCCTCACAGCGTCACGTGTCACCGTGAGGGGGATTTGGATATAAATTCATTAAATTCTATCAATATTAACAAAACCAGAATAATAGGTCAATATTCTTCCCACCTCCCCCTTTTCGTCTCCCTCCCTTCCTCTACTCTTCTTTCCTTTTTTAAGTGCTTTGTCATTAAATTCAAGATATTTATTACTTAATTTTAATAACTAATTGATATCACTTACTTTTTCTCTATTTTTTTTATAAACACTCCTCCCACCTCCCCTTTTCGTCTCCCTCCGTAATTTATTCCTCTTTTTTGTAGTGCTTTATAAAGGGCAAATTACAATAACTCACCCCAAACATATGTATAATTGTACTAAAACCTATGAAAATATCAAAATAACACAAACATACCCTCTGATCCGTTGACTAACACTAACTTACCCCGATTATATGCACAATTGCACTAAAACCCGTGAAATTATATCAAAATAACACAAACATACTCTATGATCCGTTGACTAATATTGATCACCATTAGTTAGTCACAAATGAGAAGAATTGTCGCTTTTGCCCTTATAGAAATAATACTTAATTATATAAAATCAGTTAATTAATTAAAAATAAAAATATTAGAAAATATAATATATAAAAAAGGTATTGATATGGATGTTTGGGAGGATAATGATGTTAATTATTATTATTATTTATTTATTTTTGATGATGATGATAATTTTTTAAATTAATATTTATTTTCTTTTTAATTAGTTGTTTAATTTTAAATTTTAATTAATATAAAATTCTTGAAGCAGACGTGGCGAGTCAAGAATTTTATATTAATTAAAATTTAAAACTAAACAACTAATTAAAAGGAAAATAAATATTAATTAAAAAAATTATCATCATCATCATCAAAAATAAGTAAATAAATAATAATAATTAACATCATCATGCTCCCAAACATCCACAACAATACATTTTTTATATATTATATTTTCTAATATTTTTTATTTTTAATTAATTAACTGATTTTATATAATTAAGTATTATTTCTATAATGGCAAAAGCAACAATTTTTCTCATTTGTGACTAACTAAAAGTAGTCAATGTTACTCAACGGATCAAATGGTATGTTTGTGTTATTTTGATATTTTCTCGGGCTTTAGTACAATTATACATAGAATCGGTGTAAGTTAATGTAATTTGCCCTTAAATTATTCCTTTCATATAATAAATGACTTTCAATTTTTTTAACATTTTTTATAACCGTTTGGTTGCTTGACTCAAAGTCTCATACAAATAATAAGTCCTTAATTTTCCTATCCATTAATTTCATTCCATTAACATTCATTTCAAGAGAAAAAAGAAAAAAGGTTTCCTTCATTTTTCGGTCCATTAATTTTCTTTTGTTTACCTATAAATTTGTTTTATATTATTTACATGGCTCGGTAAATAAGTTCATTTCGGCTACTGGAGCAGTCTCAATTGGCTTAACAACTGTGTTGAAACGATGTGTTTTGGTGAAACTGATGAATGCCTAGATGGGCATGATATTAAACCGGTGAATGTGGAGATATGCATGAAATTTCGTCGGTTCGGATGAGAATATGATCGGGTCGTCGTTGACATGGAGGGTCAAGTGCTGGTTTTGATGTGTCGGCGGAGGAGTGGATATCAGAAATCTGTTGAAAAACAGAGCGGGCATGGCGATCCTGATGAGGATACACATAAGTCGCTGAGTGCGAAGCATGTATTGAACTAAGTTCTTCAATGTCTTGACATTAACGGACCTTGGCGGTGGATGAGAATCGACGAGAGGTTGTTGTGTTATTTAGCAGATAAGTGTCAACGAAGTTGGGATGTACTTTGCCTACATTTGCCTACATTTTTGCAATCAAATCTCATTCTTTATCAATTTATTATTATTATTCTTTCATCATTATTATTCTTTCATCAAACTTCTAATAAATAAATATTTTATGTTGCAATATACTATCATCTTTTATCTGATTAATTATGTGTAGTGCGGTAGATAAAAATTGTTCAAAATTAATTAGTAAATTCATAAAATATCTTAATAAATAGGTAATGAAACATTATTTTTATAATAAAAACCAAAAAAATATTAATATATTATCTCATGTAGCGGAATTCAATTAGTATAATTATCTTTATTTTAGTAATGCATGATGTGTAAAATAGTGTTATAAAAACAATACTCGCAAGTGCACGAATCGTGAAGATTAGTACAACGGCAAGTAAGGATCGTTCCCACGAGGAAAAATGATTTATTGATTAAAACTAATTCTAATTAAAGTTAAATTAAAGTAACCAAAAGATTTGTTTATGATTGAATTAAACTAAAAACTAGATTAAATTAAACTAAAGAAAACGATTGAGAGAAAATTGGTTTGTGATCAATGGATGGAAAACTAGGTCATAAATGATCCATTACTATGTCTACTCAATGTTTTGAATTGATTTGTGAAAAAGATATTAATCAAGTTAAGGATTCGTTCTTATCTTAAGTATGATTGTTACCGTATGATCCCGGGATGAATCAAGTGTTCTCAATCATAATTTACCCATAAATCAATGGTGCAAACTACAACTGAGAACCCATTAAGTGCAAGAACTAATGAACCAAAACCTACTTGCATAAATCAATGCTAAGATCAATTTTACTCATTCAATTGAATATTAATTAAGATTGCGTGTAAATCAACACTCCAAACTCAATTGTTAAATAATCATAACCCTAAATTCATGCTAGCGTATAATCATGCATTAACTCAAATAAAAAATTAAGACATAGAATGAATTGAATGAATCAAAACTTGAATTAATTAAATTATAGTCAATTCTAACAAAGAGCATTCATAGAGGTTCACATTGATTCCCTAGTATGGAATTAGTTACACATCATGAAAATAAAAAGAGAAGAGAAAGAAACGATAAAACTCATTTTGGCCTTCAATGAGTTCTTCAAGTCTTCAATGATGAATTCTTCTCCGTCTTCAAATCTTCAATGTGTAAAGATGAATGAAAGAGAATGGTGTGGTGTATGATGATGGAATGGTGGGGGACGGCCCCCTTGGTGGCTTGGGACCTCCCTTGGCTTGTATTTTTAGAAATTAGGGTTCAAAGGGATTTAAATAGGCTTTAGATGCTAAGCTAAGTCCTTAAACAACAAGGAAATCAATTCCCTTTTGGAACTCTACCTTTTTGGGATTTTATTTCTTTCTTAATCCATTAAAATTGATTACTTATAGAAGGAAGATAAGGATTGGGTGTCAACTTGCTTCCCAAGACACACACTCATGTCCAATAAGGTACTATTTCATGATCCGACAACTTGCAAAATAAATCTCATCACTATTCACGGATTTTATGACTGACTGATCTGCGCAATAGGTACTCCAATGGGCATAACTTCTTCTAGAAAATTCGGATTGACAAGCTATAAATTGGGTTGGAAACTAGACTTCCGGGACTTCAAATCCATAGGTGGAAGGACACACAGTTCTATCAAAGCTAAGAGATATGGTATTCGCAACATAGATGACCTGCATTGTCTCGGGAACTGCTGTGACAATTCACAGCGGTGTGACAATGTTTTTTCACTTTTTTTGAGAGCGCTTTGGGTACCGCTGTGTAAATTCACAGCGATTTTCATGGCACTTAGTGGCAAATTGCATATAAGTCCCTTGAATCATCCAAAATCACCCTTTTGCACTGAAATACTTTAAACACATCACTTAGATCCAACAACCTGAAAATGCTTAAAAAACAAATTAAAACCTCTAAATAACTCAAGAAACAAGCAATTGATTGGAGGAATGAGGACCAAAAATATATATATAAAATGACCGATCAATGCACATCGGTATTATTTAAAGAAAATTAAAATAAATTAAAGATTTATATAAAAAATGCAAAAAAATAAAATAAAAATCTAAAACGGACTCTAATCCAATTCGAATCCGACCTGAATCTGGTGTCCGGTAAGAATATGACAACAATTCATCCATTAGTGTTTTGTGATTGTGGAATGGCTACCGACCCACCCACCACCAAAAAAATAGTGCAAATTATTGTATGATTTTTCTTTATGCAATTGAGCCTATCAAAAAATGGTGCGAATTTTTATGTGCTTTTTATTTATGCAATTTAATGAATTATTGTTTTTTATGTAAATTTTCAATATATTTTGTTTGAGGATGTAAACTTTAGTTGCTTATGTTCTGTAAATAGATTTTTTTGAGGATGTAAATTTTGATTTTATTTTTTGGTAATAAAAATAAACTTAAGAAATAACTAAAAATCTTTGGAAATCAAAACTAACTGAAGAAATAAGGGGATAGGCTGTCTCCTGTAATATTCCAATAAAAATCATATCATATATAATAATATAATATCAACATTTTTTAACTAGAAGCCGTCATGTGTCAAGTTATGTGCATGCACAAAGAAGGGAAAAAGACAATAATATAAAATGTTTTATAATAATTTTTAATAATATAATTATTTTCCTAAATCAAAATTATATAGATAATCAAGAGACAATCAAGTAATTAATGGAATAAATTCTCTTAACCAATCTCATAATTGATTTTTAATTAATAAGTATTTTTTTAAGTATTATATTATTTGGATTTTGGTAAGTTTAAAAGACAGACCATCATTTTTTTTGCCTAACAAGGCACATTCGTATTAATTAGTTTCTTTTTTCAAGTATTGTGAATTGGTTGTAATATTTCAAAAAATTTTTAATTAGTTATCTATATAATTTACAATTAATTCTAATTATTTTTAATAATATAATTTTTTTTCTTAAATAAAAAGTATATAGGCAATCAAGATGGTATCACATAATTAATTGGTAGTGAATAAATTCGCTTAACCAATCTCACAATTGATTTTTAATTATTAAGTTTTTTTTCTTTTTTGAAATATAAAATTATTTGGTAAGTTTAAAAGACAAGCCATAATTTTTATTTTTTTAGCCAACTAGCAATAAATTTGCATGTATTAATTAGTTTTTTTAACTATTGTTAATTAGTTTTAACATTAAAAAAATTGTTAGTAATTAGTTATCTATATAATATATTTTATTATATTCGGTAAGTTATTAATTGTAATATATTTACTAAATAAAAAATCTATAGGTAGTAGAGAGTCATTCACGTAATTAATGAGATAGTGAATAAATTCTCTTAACCAATCTCATAATTGATTTTTAATTATTAAGTTTTTTTTTTCAAGTGTTACATTATTTGGTATGTTTAAAAGATAAGCCATATTTGTTTTTTTTTACCAATAAGCCATAAATTCGTGTTGATTAGTTTATTTTTAAGTATTGTGAAATAATTGTAATATTTCAAAAAAAATATATATAGCTAATTAGTTATCTATATAGTTTATATTATAATATTTGGTAAGTTATTAATTGTAATAATTTTTAATAATGTTTTTTCCTAAATAAAAAATATACATGTAACCGAGAGTCAATCACATAATTAATGGAATAGTGAATAAATTCTCTTAACTAATCTCATAATTGATTTTTAAATATTAAGTTTTTTTTGAAGTATTACATTATTTGGTAAGTTTAAAAAACAAACCATATTTGTTTTTTTTTCCAACAAGCCATAAATTCGTATTATATTTAAAAAAAGGTATAGTTAATTAATTATCTACATAATTTATATTATAATATTTGGTAAGTTATTAATTGTAATAATTTTTAATAATGTTTTTTTTCCTAAATAAAAAATCTATAGGTAACCAAGAGTCAATCATGTAATTAATGGGATAGTGAATAAATTCTCTTAACCAATCTCATAATTGATTTTTAATTATTAAGTTTTTTTTAATCTTTTTTTTAAAGTATAACATTATTAGGTAAGTTTAAAAGACAAGCCATAATATATATATATATATATATATATATATATATTAAGTATTGTTCATGAGCTGTAACATTTTTAAAAAGATATTATTAATTAGTTATCTATATAATATATGTTACAATATTTGGTAAGTTATTAATGGTAATAATTTCACTAAATAAAAAATCTATAGGTAATAGAGAGTCATTCACGTAATTAATGGTATAATGAATAAATTTTTTTAACCAATCTCATAATTGATTTTTAATTTTTAAGTTTTTTTTTGAAGTGTTTCATTATTTGGTAAGTTTAAAAGATAAGACATATTTGTTTTTTGCCTGCAAGTCATAAATTCGTATTGATTAGTTTATTTTTAAGTATCGTGAAATAATTGTAATATTTCAAAAAACAAAGTATAGTTAATTAGTTATCTATATAATTTGCATTATAATATTTGGTAAGTTATTAATTGTAATAAGTTTTAATAATATTTTTTTTCCTAAGCAATAAATTTATAAGTAATAAGAGTCAATTACGTAATTAATATGATAGTGAATAAATTCTCTTAACCAATCTCATAATTGATTTTTAATTATTAAGTTTTTTTTGAAGTATTACATTATTTAGTATGTTTAAAAGACAAGCCATACATTCATATTAATTAATTTATTTTTAAGTATTGTTAAATAATTGTAATATTTTTTAAAAAATATAGTTAATTAGTTATCTATATAATTTACATTATAGTATTTGGTAAGTTATTAATTGTAATAAATTTTAATAATATAGTTTTTTTTCCTAAATAAAAAATCCGTAGATAATCAAGAGTCAATTACGTAATTAATGGGATAGTGAATAAATTCTTTTAACCAATCTCATAATTGATTTTAATTATTAAGTTTTTTTTGAAGTATTATATTATTTGGTAAGTTTAAGACAAGCCATATATATATATATATATATATATATATATATATATTACCAACAAGCCATAAAATTTATATTAATTAGTTTATTTTAAGTATTGTTAAATTATTGTAATATTTCAAAAAAAAAGTATAGTTAATTAGTTATCTATATAATTTACATTGGAATATTTGGTAAGTTATTAATTGTAATAATTTTTAATAATATAATTATTGTCCTAAATAAAAAATCTATAGATAATCAAGAGTCACATAATTAATAGGATTGTGAATAAATTCTCTTTACCACCCTCATAATTTATTTTATATATATATATGTATATATATATATGTGAATAGTTTATGTAATACAAATTTTAGGACATTGTCTCGCATCCAGGGGCGTACCCAAAATTTTTTGTTGGGGTGGGCTAAAACAACACTGCGATTATTTTCGAGGAATTCCATTAGTTTAAAAGTAAAGATACATTTATAAAGAGAGAAAAATGCATATACTAAACAAATTTCATAAACTTTCAATAAGATAACAATAATATATATATATATATAAAATTTTGGAAGCCGGCTAATCACTATGTCTAAAGTACAAAATTTGAGTAGGATTTCATTAAAAGTTAGAAAATATGGACTCAAAATTAGAAATATCAAGCTTAAACAATTTTTCTATTGTTAGTTCGAACTGATATAAAATATGTTAGTTCCTTGTATGTGGGTCATTGGATTTAAATGCTTTAACTTGTCTGTATACACTTGTCAAAACATCTTTTAAATCTAATGACCCAGATATAAGGAACTGATATATCTTATATCAATTCGAACTAACAATAGAAAGATTGCAAGCTTAAAATCCTAATTTGTTAATTAGAAATTTAGTAAAAATTAAAAAAATGACCTCGGAGTGCAAAATCGAATGACGCATTTTTTTCTCTTCTTTTGAGATTGAAGATGGATAATTGTTGTTTAATAATTTGAGATTTTATTTTTAATTAACACAATAACACTTGACATAACGAGAGGAAGATGCATGGATTTTGTATAAAAAAAAGTGTGGGATCGAGATTTAAAGCAAAAAGTAGAGGAGGGCTGGTGTGATGTGGTCTGATGTGAATCATTTTTGATGTACTGACGTGAAGTTTGATTGGTTTGCTAATTAATTGTATCTAAATTAGAGATTTTTTTTTTTAATTTGACCCAGCTATAGCTCGGGTCAGCCCTTAAGTCCGTCCGCCCCTGCTTGCATCTCTCTGCATATTATCTCATTTTTGTTTGTATATTCAAATGTAATTGATGAAATCTGTAGTCGATTGATTTTTTTAGTGTCTTTTTCTTTCTAATATATATTAATTCCAGCAACCGTAAAATTACAAACGAAAGTAAAAAATAGAAAAAATACACACGAATTTTTTTGAAAATATATATTCTATAACGATTACGTTATGTTTTATCGTGCCCGCACATCGTGCGGGCGGCATACTAGTTAATATAAAAATTATACCATTATAAATATTTTGTTGAGATTTTTCAATCAAGTATTATTATTATTATTATTTTATTTATTATACCTTTTATTAAAAAGCTTTTTCTAATTGACAACTAAATTTACGTACAACACTTTATTAGTTTAGGTCTTTAGGATTATTTTGTTTGAATTGTTACAAATAATTTAGAGTTACTGGAGAGAGACATGAATCGAACCCACGACTTTGATGGTGTAGAAATACTTACATAATAGAACCGTTGACGAAATTCTGGTTCTTATAATTATGCTGTAAAAATAGTATGAATTGAATTAAGACCGCAAGTTTAATGTAAATATAAGTAACAAATACTGAAAATTCAACTCGTTTTGATAGTTTCGACGAATTCAATTTCAACACAAAGGGTTACGTGCATCTCCAAGGATATCACTTGTATATCCCCTTATTTAAAAGTGAATGTTGTGACAGAGAGCCATTAAAGGGGTTTGTATTCAAATGATATATATATATATATATATATATATATATATATTGGTATCAGAGCCTTGCGACTTGTTGAAGGGGAATATTAATAATGTTGTTTAAGGTGCAAGAGTTAGTAGTCTTATAGGGTTTTGCCGTTAGTCAAGAGGACGTTAGGCTGTTGTTATAAGTAAAAATCATCATTAAGGAAATGTCATTACAGTAAGGGGCCACGTAAGTAAAGTCGAGAAAAGTCAAGGGTTAAAGGGCAGAGATTCCCAAGGGAATTTACTCGGCAAAGAGTAAAGCAACCCGACCACAGACGAGAAAACCGGCTCGGGCATACTCGGCATACTCGGGATCAGACGACGAAGACAAGTACTTCATAAACATATGGACAGAATCAGAAGCAAGCGACTCCACAATAAGCAACGATACGACTATCAGAGTTCAATTGAAAGGCAAATAGATTTCCCGCAGATAAAGGGCGAGGAATCCGACGTAGATTCGTACTCAACCAAAACAGGAAACAAGATAGATTCCATAAAGAGACAGACTTCAATTAAAACTAGGAAATCACACAAAATGCGGGTATCACAACACCAAACCCTAGCACAACCATAAACCCTAGCAAACAACATGTATAAATACCCCAGTAAGAAACATGATGGAGGCAGGTGTGAATTAGCAGAATAAGTCAGAGAGAAATACTTTGTAATTGAATTTTTGATAGTGGATTTGACTGTGTTGCTCAAGCAACAACCCGTGGATTTTTCTCCAGTTAAAAGGAGTTTTTACCACGTATTCGTATCTCTTGATTTATCGTTTTCTTGCGGTATTACACCTATCTGTTCTTATTTTCGCTTGGTACAAGTTCGTTGATAGTGACGATGAAAAATCACCATCAACAGCTGTATAGCCGTCTAGACAGGTTGTGAGTTAAAACTTTAAATTTTACTGTTTATCTTCCTCTTTACCATGTCTAATAGTAGCTCTCGTCCCGGAATTGAACCTGATGATGATAATAGTACCACAGGACAATCTGTTGCTAATTATGAGACTAATTGGAATGACAAAGATTTGAATAACTGGCAATTACCTGACATACAGAAGTCCAATATTTATAAAAAGAAAAACATTTTAGATTTCAGAACTCTATTAGGACAAAAGACTAAAGAAATAAATGTCAAATTCCAACATAATACTTTTTCTGCAAACTTATTAAACAAAAATAGTCTCAATCACTATTGCAAAATTGGCTATAATGATTTACATATTAGAAGTGTCCAAATTGGAATAAAGCCTTTATCCAAAATTGGCCTTAATAATTCATTACTTGTTGTCCTTCGAGACAAACGCATAACAGATTATAAAGAATCTATACTCGGTATGGCCGAAACAACCTTGACTTATGGACCCATATATTTTCAATGTTACCCCAATTTCACTATTGCTTTAAACACAGATGAACATAAAAAAAATGTCTTGTTATTGATATACAAACACATAATTATAAATTCATCGAACGATCAAGTCCTTATAAACTGGTTTATCGAGTCCATTACCGTGTTCTCACATCTGGACTTATTCCCAGCTTTATACCCCCTACTATTCCCGCAGGCCAAACTATATGTTTTAGTGCCTCACCTTCTGTCAATGTTATGGTTCCTACTCCAATCAAATGGGAAAACATTACTTTCCCAGAAGAATGGATTAAGGAAAAAGTCGACCAACCTTCTTATCAACCACCATCCCGTAACTTACATGACTGTATAACTGACAATGATGGAACCCTAAAAATATCCTTCAGACGTGGAAACTCTCATAGATTTCCTAGTATCTCTAATCCACCCAGTGAAAATAGCTTCCAAACTGCCAGACACTCTCTATCCAGTTTATCCAGAGATCATATAGCTAGCCAAATTCCTAGCCTAATCTTGAAAGACAAGGGAAAATCTCCTTATAATCCTGTTCCAATTCCTAATGATCAATATCATTACAAACCAGAATCAAGTGATACAGAAGAAAATGAACATATAAACCTTATCCCTAGACGACGTCGAAAACCTTCTGTTAACATACCTACACATGTGACTAATATCCTTAAAACACCTAACCAAACGGCCCATCCTATACACAAATATGATGAACCGACATCACCTACACCTTCCCAAGCCTTGACTGACAGTGTTCCTTCTGGACCCACTATCAGAACCATTGATGTTATCGACTCTGAAATTCATAGCCACCTTTTAGCAGAATATCATACCCCTAATAATTTTAATTTAAGACAAAAATATGAAACAAATTACTCTCCTAAAAAGAGACAACAATTTCATGAAAGATGGTTATCTACTATCACCAACCTCAACAAAGAGATACCTTTCTTTGAATGGTACATAAACCGCAAAATTCTAGAAGAGGAACAATGCTTAGTTTTAAATCAAAAACAAAATCGCATCTATAAAACTAAACGAGGAGAACAAATCCAATTTCATCCCCTCCCAGAAATTTTGATATTGACATTATCAATGAAGATACTGAACCACTCGTTCCCTCTACCACTAGTTGTTCCCCCTTTGTTATCTTCGATGGTGAACTATCCCACAATATAGCTTCATCCTCCGCACAAGTAGGTGCTATTATAAAACAAAACAACTATACGAATATCTTCTTAAACACTTTAGGTGAACAACTTGACAAAATAGAACTAAATATGACATCTTCCACTGCCTCAAACATTTCTTCTACATCTGACAATCCTCAGGTGTTTTTTCCTCAAACTCCTACACATTCTAGTACACCTACTCCAAAAATAGATCCTTCTACTTCAGACATCCTGCTATTTCTGATCCTACCGGCATTGAAAAATGCTTTGACCATTTTTTAAATGAAGAAGAGCTTTTGAAATCTCTGGAAGAACGACTTAAAAACTTACCCAAACCGGAAATCCACACCTTGGATGATTCTATTTCTCTTTCCGAGGTTGATAATATTGAACAAATGTTAAATTAAATTACTACTACTGACAAAATGGACAGTTATAATCATGATAGATACTATCACAACACTAAACCTTATTACCCACGACCGACTCCTCCAGATCTTCAATATGAAGAAACTGTCCCTTATAGTGCCTATACTGGCAATGCCTGTTACCAGTTTAATATTGATGGACTATCAGAATATCAAATCATGACTGTCCTTAGACAGATGCATACCATAGGATATATCTACATCAAAAAACAAAACATGACGCATCCTGATGCTGTTACTTCATTAGCCACTGGCTTTGAAGGACAGTTATTTGGTTGGTGGACCCATATTATGAGTCCAGCAGCTCGTGAGACTATCATCCATTACACTAAAGAAATTATCACACCTAATCCTTCTACTTCTCTTACTCCAACTTCTACAACAACTACATCTCAACCTGATGGTATAGATGTATTATGTTACACTATTCTTATGCATTTTGTTGGAAACCCTAATCGTTTTCAAGGAAAAGAATTTTCTAAATTACAAAATTTAAAATGCAAAAAATTAAATGACTTTAAATGGTATAAAGACATATTTCTAACAAGAGTACTTCAACGCTCTGATAATGCTAATTCTTATTGGAAAGAAAAATTTATCTCTGGCCTGCCTGCTTTTTTTTCCACAAAAGTCAGAGATAAAATGATAGAACAAAATGCCAGTTCTGATTGGTCACAGATTGACTTAAACACATGGACATACGGTGAAATCATTAATACTATCAATGTTGTCGCTATACAATTATGCACTGACATCCGACTTAAAAGTCAACTTAAAAAACAAAAACTCACAACCAAGAAAGAACTTAGCTCTTGGTGTGAACAATTTGGTTTTGACAAACTACCTGTCTCCAAACGACGAAAATATTCCAAAAATAAATCTTACAGACGCAAATACAAAGGAACTCCACCAAACCCTAATAATAAAACATTTCGACAATGGTATAATAAACAGGGACAATGGCGTGAACCTTCAAAGGCAACAAAACCCTCACCTAAGAAAACACCACGCAAACAATACAATAAGAAAAATAAAAAACCTGTCAAATGTTTTAATTGCGGAAAAGAAGGACACTATGCTAACAGATGTCCCGAAGTCGAAAATAAAATTCGCACACTTGACATATCAGAAGAAATTAATGACAAACTTGTCCAACTCCTTTATAATGACATATCATCTGATGTTGACTTTTCTGATTCTGAAAGCTTTCAGTCTTCTGATAATGCTATTCTAGCCATTAATGGTACATCTGACTTAGATTTTTCATCCTCTTCTACCCAGTCTGATTATCAACCTGACAAACAGCCCTGTATATGTAAAGAAATTAATGTTCTGGATCAACATGATTATTCTATGATAATTGGTATGATTGATAATATTAGTGACCCTATTGTAAAAGCCAAATATATTAAAGATCTACAACAAAAAATAATTGCTAATCAATCAACAGCTAAATCCCATTCAACTCCTAGTGTCCCTTATAGTACTCCGGATTTTGATTCAAATGTTATTGGAAGATTCCAATCAAAACCCAGAAAAGTCACTATATCTGACTTACAAACAGAAATTCAAAAACTCAAAGATGAAATTAGGCTTATTAAAATCAATATTTCTAAACTTGAACAAACTGACCCTATACAGAATGACAAAAATGATAAAATTCAAACAGATTCTAAATTTAATAGTTCTAGTGATTCTGAGACCAATAATGAAGATTCTCCTAATGAAGGAATTAATCAACCAGCTGTATTTACTGTTCTCTCTCCTTCACACCCTAATATTGGACAAATAAAATCTTACAAAATTCAGAAATGGTATATTGAAATAGACATAAGAATTTCTCAGGACTATAATCTTATTGTCAATGCTCTTGTTGATACTGGAGCAGACCTAAATTGTATCCGAGAAGCTCTTGTTCCCACTAAATATCTTGAAAAGACTACTGAATCCCTTTTTGGTGCTAACAAACAGCAATTAGACATTCAATATAAATTAGCCAATGCTAAAGTTTGCAACCAAGGCGTTTGCTATACTACCGATTTTGTAATGGTTAAGACCATATCTCAAAATGTTATCCTTGGTCTTCCCTTCCTTCACCTTATATCCCCTTTCAAAGTCACCAGTGAAGGAATTGTTACTAAATATCTAAATAAAGAAATTTTATTTCCCTTTATTTATCCTTTAATCATTCGAGACCTCGATACACTCAAAAAAGAAAGTATCCATTATCAATCTTCTCCTCCCCCTTTAGACCAATGTATCGCTAATCTAAATATTAAAAGACAACAATTATCCTTTCTTAAAGATGACCTTTCTTTTGAAAAACAACTCATACGATTGGCTGATCCTCACATGTAAGAAAAAATTAAACAATTCCAAACTCAAATTGAAAAAGAGGCATGTTCTTCTTTCCCTAATGCTTTTTGGGACAGAAAGAAACATATTGTTACTCTACCTTATAATTCTGAATTTTCTGAAAAAGGTATTCCTACCAAAGCTCGCCCTATCCAAATGAACGCCTATCTTGTTGAATATTGTAAACAAGAAATAAAAGACTTACTAGACAAAAACCTCATCAGACCTTCCAAATCCCCATGGAGTTGTCCTGCCTTCTATGTCCAGAAAAATGCTGAAATTGAAAGAGACGTTCCACGCCTTGTTATTAATTATAAATCACTGAATAAGGCCCTTCAATGGATTAGATATCATATTCCTAATAAATCTGATTTATTAAAAAGACTTTATGATTCTAAAATATTTTCTAAATTTGATATGAAATCTGGTTTTTGGCAAATTCAAATTGTTGAACATGATAGATACAAGACTGCTTTTACTGTACCTTTTGGTCAATATGAATGGAATGTTATGCCTTTTGGACTAAAAAATGCTCCTAGTGAATTCCAATGTATCATGAATGATATATTTAATCCCTATTCTGAATTCGCTATTGTTTATATCGATGATGTCCTTTTATTCAGCAATAATATAGACAAACATTGGAAATATTTACATATATTCCTCAAAACTATCAAACACCATGGCCTTGTTATCTCTGCCCCAAAGATTACCTTATTCCAGACTAATATCAGGTTTCTTGGCCATAATATTACCAAAGGAACCATCTTTCCTATTCAAAGAAGCCTCGAATTTGCCAATAAATTTCCTGATGTTATCAAAGACAAAAATCAGTTACAAAGATTCCTAGGTTGTCTTAATTATATTGCAAATTTTTACCAGGAATTCAGACTTATTTGTAAACCTCTATTCCAACGACTCAAGAAAAATCCTCCTCCTTGGACTGATGTCCATACCCAAGCTATTAAGCAAATAAAGACTCATGTTCAATCTCTTCCTTGTCTAAATATTTGCCATCCCACTGCTCCAAAAATTGTAGAAACAGATGCTTCTGATTTAGGATATGGAGGTATCTTAAAACAGACCATTAACAATAACGAATGTCTTGTTCAATGCATTTCTGGTGCTTGGAATGACACTCAACTTAAATATTCCACTGTCAAAAAAGAAATCCTTGCCATTGTTCTGACCATACAAAAATTCCAAGATGATCTTATTAATCAACAGTTTGTTCTCAAAGTTGATTGTCAATCTGCTAAATTTATTTTAAATAATGATGTTAAAAATCTTGCCTCAAAACAAATATTTGCCCGGTGGCAGACACTCTTATCTGCTTTTGATTTCACTATAGAACATATCAAAGGTTCTGACAATAGCCTACCTGATTTCTTGACCCGTGAATTCTTGCAGGGACATGTCTAGTATTAGAGGACGAGGTCCCCGAGAACGAGGCCGCAATACCCGTGGCGGCCGAGGTCTTAGTCTTGGACCACCCCTTTCTGAAATATCCACAGACTTATCTTTATCCACTGTTCCTTTCTCATCACGATCCAATATCAAAGACAAGTATGCCAATATTGGTTTTTCCGACATCTGTTCTAGAGATGGTTCTCCATCACTGACACTAGCAAGTTCTCCATCACTGACAATAGCAAATACCTTCAGCCCCTTACAATTAGATTCCCCTTCGTTCAAAACAGTGACATCTTCTCATATCAGCCCTCATTCCATTAAACAAAACAAACCTAGAGATCTCTTCCATCAATCTCCAACACAGACATCTCCCAGACCTATAACCTACTCCTATCCCTACATTATCAAACCATTTTTTGATCGATTTTGCACCATGGAATTACCTATCCTATCAGATCAGTATTTTGATGAACCCAAAAGACTAGCTGATGCCTTTATTGATCCTCTCTTTTTTCGATTTCCTGAGGATCGTTCCAAACGACATGTGTTTTACTAATTTATCTTAATAGATACTGATTCTATTCTCCTCTCAGATGTTTTTGACAAAGTTGATAAAGATAAACTCCTCTTCCGAAAAATCAAACTTTGTAAAATCATTTCTTTGGAACTTTGGGGCAACCCTAATTCCAAAAAACCTTTTTCCCGACGATTTATGATTCCCGATTTTGATTATTGGGATTAAAGCATGGACCTATTTATTATATGGACAAAACCCAGGGAATTCACTTTCATGGTTTATCTATTTCGATAAAAATTTCCAGCTTGACATACCGTTCTGGTTCCTCGAATGGTGAGACAAATACGGACCTACTACTGATATTCTTCCTCCTCCTGTTTATGACGGTTACCAGTACTGGATTGATCATTTTGACAAACCTTCTACCTGGGATTTTATCCATGACCTATTAATTTTCTTTAAACAATTTAGCCTCACATGGATTCTTATGTTGGAATATGCTATCATTGACAAATTGGTTGGAAATATCAATGTTCCCTACTTTGGACGACAGACTAAAATCAAATGGTGGAGCGGTATGAACATTGATGATCTTGGCACCCAATGGGTATCTGCTTGGTTCAATGAGAACCCTACTCTATGCAAGACCATTATCGATCAATCTCCTTTTCTTATGGCAAAATCCCAATCCAGAGCACAACTTGCTGCGGCCAGCTCCCGATTGGCTACTGCCAGCACCCCTGACGAACTCAGGAATATTGCCAAAGACATGGAAAAATCTAAGAACACTATTTCCTCCCAGATGGACACTGGGTCCAGCAGTCACAATGACAGAGACTTTAGTGATGATGACGACCCGACCAGATTCTTCTGCCACGACGAAGACGAGTCACAACATCCTTGATCTTATCCCCTTATCTTTATATCCGTCGGCAGAACAAGACAAAGCAGACAAACAGTAATATTGACAGCTAAGCTGTCGGCAGATAAAGACAATCCTTGAAGAATCTACTTTTCCGACAAAATTATTAAAGTATCAATAATGTAATCAAACTATGGTTTATGTTTACTATAGTTAAGTTGTATTCTAGTTAATCTTAACTCACCTCTTTTTGTCTATATAAGAAGCTTCGTCTTCTTAGTTGATGCAGAGTTGGTTTTAGTTTTAAGTTTGCTCTGAAGAAAGAATTCTCTGTTAGAATCTTTCCTCTCTGCTTTTTAATCTTTCCTCTCTCACTGTAAAATTTTCCATATCTGAAATAAAGCGTGCGACTTATTCCTGTACTTCATTGCTGTTAGACTATTACGTTGCCGCAAGATATTCTGATCTGTTATTCTTTTTATGTTTCTGTATTTGCTATTATATTATATTATATGTTTTACTATATAATTACTTTATTATTTAGTTAATATATTTGTGTTTATCATGTAATTTAATAATATATAAATAAATAATATTAAATAATACATACAATTATATTAATAATATACTTTCATGAATTAATTTTAATTATATATAAAAATTAAATTTGTACAAATATATTAATTAAATAATATTTAAATTTGAAATATATATTATTTAAATATTAGATATTATTTGACAATTACAAAAAAGAGTTGTTATATATTATTTAACAATTAGTCAAGTATATATTAGATATCGTTGGGATTTTTTTCAAATAAGAAAAAGAGTCGTTGATTTAATAAAAAATAAAATAGATGAAGCCCACTTAAAGTGGCTAGTCTCAGAGTGAGCTCTTCCCTTCCCTTGATTAAGTTAAGGAGCTTGATAAACAGTGACAAACATCTTTTCAATGCTTTTGTACGATGGACACGAGTTTTAAAAACTTTACCCAACGCGGCCATAGAAGTTGCTGAGAAACTCAATTGATTTTCAGTCCACTCTATATCTAAACTTGTTCATTTGATCTACGATGCGTCTGATAAAGTGTCACGAAGTTTGTGATCAAATTCAATTGATCATCATTTTAGAAGACTAAGAATTTCAATTGATCTACATTGCTTCCTTTTGCTCCTTCTTTGTATATCCATGTCTACTGATGGAGGAGATCTTTCGTCCTGAGTTTCACCCACATGCGATGGCTGCCTAGATTTTGGGTTTGGTTTAAGGTTCAGATGCGAGCAGTGCGATTTCAATCTTCATAAAGAGTGTGCCGTGTGCGCATGTTAAACAGACTACCAGCCATGACTTGGAGCAATGTATTCAATGCTTCTTGGAGAGAGATGTTGGAGGCTTCTTGAAAAGACAAAGGAAGAGGAAAATAGTGATGATTTTTGTAATCACCAACCTTGTTTTAGAGCTTGTATCAGCTGTTTCTTCTTCTGTGAATTACAAAACTCAATGTGCAGCTATTCTCACATGCATAATGCATTGTTGAGCTCATTTATGAAGTTCGAACCCGAGAAACTGATTTGGAGGTGGAGCAGCACTTTACCATTTCCATGGTATTATTATCGAGATCAAGGACGGAAGCCTTTTGATACCTTCAAGCTAGGATATTGTTGGAACGATTTGTGCTCTTTGTCAATGTGTCATTGCCATGGTAAGTTATTGTTATTTCTGACAACATGCTGATAATCCTATACAAATATCAATTTTTTCTATCATCTTTGTCTTTGGTATATTATTTTCTCAATTTTTTTTTAAAATAAAGATACAGGGAGACCACCTCGTGAAAATGAGAAACATTATGCTTGATGCAATAAATGATGTTCTAATAGCTTAACTCTCAGCATATTGGATGTTGCGAGAGCACGAACCAATGCAACTGTATTCAACTTCCACAAAATGCACATTGAGATTTGTTCATAGAAGATGTTGCAAGGAAAGCTACATTGGAAGCTTGGCTGTAATGTTTTCCAACACCAAAAAATGTTTCTTCTATTTCAAATTTTCAATTAACCCCTGTCTCTCAGTCTCTCTACTTAAATTTAAAAAAGTTTAACTCTGTTCAAGGCCGTACTAATTCCTTTAAATTCTTTTATTTATAGGTTTATACCAATAAGCAAGTTGCCTTGATAGCTTAACACGTCATCATGCAATGATTATTGACCAAATCTGTTTTTTTTTTGGAAATCACGTCATCAGCCAGAATTTTTATTATCGACCAAATAAGTTTTTCTTTTCGACTTCCATAAATGAGCTCAACATTGGATGTAAGCATAGCTGAAAACTACATTAATACACATTGAGTTTGTTCATATATACCAAATAATGCAATTGAGTTTGTTCATAGAAGATGTTGCAAGGAAGCTACCTTGGAAGCTTGGTTGCAATGTTTTTTAACACAACAGAATATTGCTTGTAAAGCTACAAGCAATTAATCCTCTCTCATTATCCAAAAGATATGTAACTTTGGTCTCGAAATTGTTTTTAGAACCAACCTGACTCTCTCTCTCTCTCTCTCTCTCTCTCTCTCTCTCTCTCTCTCTCTCTCTCTCTCTATATATATATATATATACCTTTTTTTAGGATTTTAGCCATAAACTAATATCTAACCCCACAACAAACAAGAAATCTATCCACAGTTGTTGTTTCTTATGAGCGATATGGGATTCGAAACACGCTCATTAAGACGGAGAAAGAAGTATACAAACAATTGAACTAAGAGCTGAAGTGTAAATATGTATAAGTATGTATAAAATAGCCAGAGGAAGAAAATTAGTACATTATTCCTTGATCCAGGGACATATAAATATGTATAGGATATGGATTATATAAAAACAAAATTAGTGTGGATGCCTGCCCAAAGAAGGATGGAAGAAGAAGAGAAGAAATTCGCCAGGGGAAGCAATATGACAAGCATATGTGCCCAAGTCAAGAGTCTTGGATATTGACTTGCACTGTAAGTTGATAGGCAAAAAGAAATTTCTGAGCAATTCAATTGATAAATATTAAAATGTATAAATATAGAAGAAAATGATAATAAGTAAAGACATCTTGTAATGACAATAACTATGGAGTTTTTAATTTGATTTTCCAAGAAATCTAAGCCTTTGGATTGTCTTGTAGTTGTTGATGTTGAAATCAAACCTAATTTAAATCTATAATATTTAATCAAATTGATTGTAGGACTGACAAATTAAAATGGATTAGGTAGTGTTATAATAAAGAATCAACTCAACCCGTCATTGTAGAAGAATCTATACCATATTGTATTTAATTGTATTGGATTGTATTTTAAAGTTTAATTCTTGATATTACTTTGAATTCTGTCCAAGGCCTTACAAATTCCTTTTTCAAATTACTTTTAATCAACATCAAGTTCCCAAATGATGCAAGTAATTATAATCTATGAACAGTCATGTACCACATCAGTAACACAATATTAGCATAAAAATATGCATATTTGAACAATCAAGTGAATTGATGGAGTACACAATTGCAAAATGAAATGGTTTGAAGACAAGACAGATACAAGTTACTTCAAACAAGACAGATACAAGTTACTTACTCGAGTCCAACCAGCGTCCACAGAAACAATGCCAAGGACAGGTTCAAGATCCACAAACCGAAACCAGAATCAGTTGGTTCAGCTAAATCGGTTGATTCAGTTACGTTCGATTTGAGTAACTGAAACATGGGTTTTGTCTCTCTAGCTGAACATGAATTCTGTTGAGTGTTGAGATTCGAGAGAGAGATAGAAAAATCTTGTAAGCCACTTCGGATCCAACTTTGCACCTGGAGAAAAGTTATACAAGAAATGAGGTTGTAGAAGAAATTGACATTTAAAGAAGTTTAGAGATAAATACTAATATCATAAAAAAAGTCAACTAGAATCGAATCATGAAATATTGCTCACATTGTCTCACTTCATTCAAACGGAACGAAGGCTGCACAAAAATCTGGATTCTGTGTCAAATTAAGTTTCTGCCAATGATTTCTGATACTTAGACAGGCAGGGCAAAGAAGTAATTATCCTCTTTCCGTGCAATACATGGCTTTAGGTGGATAGGGAAACAGTGATTCTCTGGTAGCTCCTCCTCATCAAAGCTCTTTCTCATCCTGCAGAATATACGGAGAAAATAATATTATATAACTGAAGAACACATGATAATCCACTTTAAATAAAATTTAACCCAAAAAAAATGAAATATACAAAATAAAAGATAGTAATGAATGCATGTTGAAGTGTTAAATGACTCTGAAAAGCATACTAAAATAGAGTCTTTACTCAATTTTTTAGCAGCAAAATCAGTGCAAGGAAATCACTGTTGCATCATAATAAGTTTAACTACAAGTAACATGCTCATCCAAAACACCTAGAATACACTATAAATAGAAAGTAGAGAGAATTACAAGGTAGTACCTTGTACTCTTCACAGTTAACAAAATAAAGGCCCTCATAATCAGCCTTGTAAATGTCACCATTAGCAAGAACCCTAGAATAGAATTCCTTCATGCTTGGGGTCAGTTGTCCGGATGAACTTGTCATAAGCAATATCCAACTGCAACCATAAAGAAAAAACCAACGACCCCAAGAAATGTAAAAACTACGGTTGCAATAATGAGCAGAACTTGTATTAAAGAGCAAAATCTTATAGCGGAAAACAAAATTACATCTTTCCAGAATGTCTTATAAGATTGAGATATGACATCACAATGCTCACTAGGTCTAGAACCACTAGCAGCGGCAGCCGCAGCAATCTTCTCTCCATGCTCATCTGTGCCAGTGATGAATATAACTTTCTTTCCTGAAAGCCTCTGCCATAAAACATAAGCAATAAGAACCAGCCCTTCTAAATCAAATTCTAATCTAAAAATCTTTCTATATTTTGATTAGCACAGTTGACTTAAACTAGAAAGCAAAATGCAGTGTAGCAGTGTCCATGGTCAGGAAAAGTACCACCTTTTTGCATGTTAACTGCTTACTATTGTTAATTCCACATCAAAAATCAAAGCTTTGGACATAAATTAATTCAATTTATAAAAGCACACCAATAGTGCTGCACTCACAGAGTTCAGTTTCAACTTGTGCACATGAAAATTTTATAAATCAAATATAACATCAATTTCTATTGCCCAAATAAGTAAAACTAAAGAACCCATCTCAGAAACAAGATTGTCTACAATTATCACCAATAACATATACCGTTTTCAAAAATTGTACCCAAAAAAAAAGAAGAAAAAGTTAAAGGGCTACCTGAAAAAGAGCAATAGCGTCAGCAGCAATGGTGGTGTAAGCACTGCCCATGTGAGGAGGGGCATTGACATAATAAAGAGGAGTTGTAAGGACAAAAGGGTCTGTAGATTCCCTGTTCACTCTCGCAAGTACAAAGGAGAGCTCTTTTGGAATAAGAAAACAAATTTTGAGTAAAAGTGAGACGATTCCTGAAGTGGGTTGTTGTTATTGATGCTTTGGAATGTAGAGGATTTAGTAACCCGAGACTGTTTTGTATCGAACAGTAGTTTCTTCTTCCTGCCATTTCTTCTTCTTCTTTAACACGTCTTTATTTTCAGTGTTTTTCTTTTATATTATATCATCCTGAAGAATATAGGTTGAGATATGAGAGTGATAAGAGTTGTTTTTGGGTTCAAGAGAATAACAGTCACAAGTGTTTTGGTTCTGGCTTTAAGCCCCAAAAACATATCTATGTACAAATATTAATAAAAGCCCATCACTAATTTATGTACAAAACTTTATCAGTTTAACTATTACCATTGGTTTGAGTTTTTGAAAAGGAGATAGGAGTACAAGACTCAAACTTTATCGGTTAATTGATTTTGTTTTTTATTTTTTTTTATTTAATTTATTTAATTTTTTGTTTTCTTTTTTAATATATTTTTCATATAATAATATGATGGGTTAAATCGTCATTTTTTGATTATTTTGAAGGATAAAACGGTTCCTTGACCATCAGGAATGTCGGTCAAACCTTTTTTGGATAGAAAATGTAATAACATGAGGAGATTTTATATTAGTTTCATGTCAAAGGGGAGACCAGTCAATATAATAAACCAATAGGACAAAGGTTAGGGGGAAAATGATCTTTTCCCTTAATAAAAGAACCATTCTTTTTTGTTTTAACTAATTCAATTTGAAAGCAAAACTGTTGAAACCAACAAAATTTCGAGTTCTCATGATTAATCTAAAAATAAGTATAAATTTGATTAAGAATACAAATTCAATGTAAACAAACAACAAAAATAAAAGTGAAAAAAATACTACAATATAAATACGGATTCAGTTTCAACTTTCAACATAAATAACAAAAAACACTATAGTGAAAGAGATTGAATAAGAAAGAAGAAGAAAAAGAGTTGAAAATTGTGTTTTTAATTTGGACTAAAAACACAGGAAACACTTTCACTCAACAAGGGAAATTTTTTTTTTGGTTTCTTAAATTTTAATTATTGAAAACAGTGACGAACAATTTTAATTTTTTTTGAAAGAGTGACGAACATCTTTTCAATGCTTTTGGAGGAGTGAAATCAAGGAAACGACTTTTAAAATATATCATGACGAAGAATGTTGACAATTATATTTACATACTTTGATTTAAAGTGTATGTACTTGTCAAAACTTCTCTATAATCTGTGGTCCACGTTTTTCGTCATGATATATTTTATATCAGGACGAACTGACAGTAGAAAAATTGATTGCACTAACTTACCCTTAGTTTATTAAATCTAGCAAAATTTTAAAAAGATACCATAAATTAACATAAAACCCTTTGCCATCAAGTCAATCCGTTAATTTAACGGTTGATTAACTTTGACCCTTAGAAAGCCAAGTTTACCCTTATCACATCATCCAAAATATAAAAGATTTTTAATAAAAATTAAGAGTTTTTTTTAAAAAATAATCTACCGGCAATGGATCTCCACCACCGAATGAAACAAGAGATCTTTGATGATTTCCTTTTATTGGAAAAGATCGGCTTTCTGCAGTTAGCAGAGAAGTCTTCTCCGCGAACTAATGATGTTTCATTGTTTCCACGAACTAATTATCTTGTTTTGTTTTTAAATTTGATTTTTCACATTTTAATTAAAAAAATGTTTTATGTTTGGGATAATATGTCATGGGTATATTTGGTTTTCCATGAGTCAAGGTTTGTTAACCGTTAAAGTTAACGGATTTAGGGTTGTTTGTGTTAATTTAGGTCATCGTTTTAAAATCTTGTTAAAATCAATAAAGTTAGGGTAAGTTAGTGCAATTAACCCTTTTAAAAACTTTACCCAACGCGGCCATAGAAGTTTCCAGTCTCTATCTAGTAAAGTCAATTGAATTACCGAGAAACTTGAGTGAAAACTGAAAACACGGAAAAAAAAAAAAAAACTTTACCCAACGCGGTTTCTGAGAAACTCAATTGAATCTTCACTCCACACTCAGAGTCTCCAGTCTCTATCTAAAGTGAAAATCAATTGAATTGCTGAGAAACTAAAACTTTTTGCCAACAGCCAAGAAGTTTGTGATAAAATTCAAATGATGTTCATTTTAAAAGAAGAATGATAAATTCAATTAGATCTACAATAATATTATATTCCATTATCTTTGTGGCTTGCTCTGTCTTGCTCTTAACTTGTTCTTCTTGCATCCTTGTCTACTGATGATGGAGATCTTTCTTCTTCTCTTCAAAAAAAGAAAAGAAGAGATCTTTCGTCCTGCGTTCCACCCACACATTCTCGAGCGGAAAATCTATAACTTGGGCTTTGTTTGCGATGGCTGCCTAGAGCCCGGGCTTGGTTCAAAAAGGTTCAGATGCGAGGAGTGCGATTTCAATTTTCATGACAAGTGTACGCATTTTAAAGAGAATACCCTTACCACCCATGACTTCTACAAAAACAACATTTTCAAATTCCTTCCTCGACCTCCTGATCGTCCCTCAATAAACCACGCCTGTGACATGTGTGCAGGTGTAGCTCTAGGATTTGTGTATTACTGTGAAGAATTGAACAAGTGTTTGCATCCATGTTGCCATAGCCTTCCAAGTAAGTTCAAATTTTATCATCTTGAGTTTACGCTTCGTGATAAAATATCGTCATCGACGTGCTTATGGTGCAGTGAAGATTCAATTGAGGGTTTGTCATATGTGTCTAAATGCAACAAGTATAATTTTCATGTGAGTTGCGCCAAATTAAAGATATTTGTAAAATATTACACGGGAAACAGCTTCGAGCAATCTTTTCGAGGCTGCTTGGAGATACATTTTGGAGGCCTCTTGAAAAGACAAAGGAGGAGGAAAATAGCGATGAGTTTTGTAATCAGCAACCTTGTCTTAGAGCTCTCATCGGCAATTCTTGACCAAGTTTCTTCTCCCGTGAATAAAGCTCAATTTGCATTATTTGGTATGTTGATATCATTTGTAGCCATGCTTATATGCATTATAGAGCTCATTTATGAATTTCAAACAGAGAACCTGATTTGGAGGAAGAGCAGACCTTTACCATTTTATTGGTACTATTATCCAGGTCCAGAACTCAAGCCTTTTGGTACCTTCAAGCATATTGTTGGATGGGTTTGTGGTCTTTGTCAATGTGTCTTTGCAACAGTGAGTTATTGTTATATCCGAAAATATGCCGATAATCCTATTAAAATATCAATTTTTCCTATCATCTTCGCATTTGGTATATTATTTTCTCAAATTTTGAAGAATCAAGAAATAGAGATACCATCTCGTGAAAACGAGAGACGTCAGCTGTTGCCATTTTAAGAGCACAACCAATGCAATCATATATTCAACTTCCGTAAATGAGCTCAACAGTGAAAGTGTAAGCATGGCTAGCTACAAAGGACATTAATATACCAGATCATGCACACTGAGGTTTGTTTGTTCATAAAAAGGTGTTGCTAGGAAGCTTAGCTGCAATGTTTTACAACACCAAAATATTTTGCTTTTAAAGCCATTAACTTTCTGTATCAGTCTTCCTTTTCCTTTTTACAGTGTCAATTATCACTATATTGTATTAGATTGTATTTTAAAATATAATTCTTGATGTTTCCAAGTACTACCACATATAATTAAATTATCAGTAACACAATATTACCATAAAAATATGAATATTTGAACAGTCAGGTGAATTGATGGAGCAGAGTCAGTACTCGGTAGACAATTGCAAAATAAAATGCATTTGAAGAAGACAAGACAGATACAAAGTTACTTACTGAGTTCAGATAAACTCGGGTTTAATTATTTGAATATAAATTAGACTAAGAAAATAAGTTTAATGTAAATATTTGAAACAAAAAGGACCAAATGAAGGAATTGCTACAATACATCTAAGAATAAAGAAACCGTTTTGGTAATTCGTGAGATTTTTGAGTCAATAAGACCAAAGAATTGTACCAACTACCAACATAGAGGATTCTTGTCATCCTAGTCAAGAAGTAAACTTTGATAAACTTGAAAAGGAAAAAGAGAGAATTTAATGCTTTGAAATCAAGCAACATCTTATGGTGTGAACTTAGAAAAACATTGCAGGAAATCTTCCTGGTAGCTTCCTTTAAAATTAAATATCTCTATCTAATTCTCATGCTCACACCAAGAAGTCAATACCGAGACTTTCAGAAAAATCAAATAAAAATTTTAAATAGTATAAGTTAAATATTCTTTCAAAGAAGTTTGCATGATGCCCATTAGATCAGAAATTAATTACGATATATATAGATGAGGATCGGGTCTACCAAGACCTACTAAAATCAAACACTAAATATATAGTCTGAATATATATTTCTATCCTAGGATGTTGATGAGAAAACTCTCAATACATACATGTCAAATTTATATTTGTAAGACTCGAATTTCCAACCAATAACATGGAAGATAAGGTGTACACCAGTCTAAACCAAGAGATATGTAATATATATTAGATGTTTAAACAACCAATCATTTGGTCAATAATGGCATTGGACATTTCTACATGTGAGCACTACAATAAAAAATTGATTTAGTTTTGACTATTGAGTCCAAAATCAAAGTCTTTCTCAGAAAAATAAAATTCAAAACTGCTTACTGTCTTTACTAGAATTTTTTTCCAGATCAAAGTACCTAGAAGTTTACTTATTATAATTTTTCTTCTATATTTCCATATATTTTCTAAAATCTTTGTACTTCGTGTTATCGGTAAAAGTTGAGATGGTTTAACGTTAAGTTCTCACACTCATACGTTGAGAACGTGAATTCAAGTTATATATCCCTTCCTTGGTAGCTTCAAGCATGTGAAGACTATATATGACAACGCAGAATGGTGAGTTCTTTAGGCAACATTACTGTGGTTTTCAACCCCAGGTTTACCAATTCCTTCCCGGACGATTTTCGGCTGATCTCTGGGTTGCTCCGTGGCTTTTGGTTGCTCTGTTCTGTTTGTTAGCTCTGTTTTTCTGTGTTTTTAGCTGCTCCGTTTTCTTTTGCTTGGCTTGTGGCTGTAGTTCTTTTTCGGTTGGTGTGTGCTCGTTGTTTGTCCTTGTTCTTTGGCCCCCCTGTTTTTGGTGTGTGCCTTGTTGGTAGCTTTTGATGCTGTTTGAATAAACTGGCTGTTCAAAAAAAAAAAAAGGTTGTATATCCCTTCCCAAATCTCAAATTTATACTTCACGAGTCATGGTGATATGTTGATCAAATTTAAATTTCTTTTATATATATACATCATAAATTAAGAAACATTTAATATATATTGCATCATACAAGAGGCATTTGATCATCATCGTCACTGACTTCGTTTCGTCTCTCTCGATTCTTTAACATTTGAGAAAATAATAGACCAAATGCGAAAATAATAGAAAAGACCGATATTTTAATAGGATTATCGGCATGTCTCTGAAGAAAACAATATTTGATTGTCGCAACAATGCATTGACAGAAATCACGAACCAATCCAACCAAATCCTTAAAGGAACCAAAAGGCTTATGTATTCTTTGATCTCCAAAATAACACCAAGGCAATGGTAAAGTGTCCTTCCATTTCCAAATAAGTTTTCTCTTTCGAGCTTCGAAGATGAGCTCGAAAATGCAAGTAAACATGGCTGCAAAAGAAATCAACATACCAAATAAAGCACATTGAAGTTTATTCATGGAAGAAACTTGGTCGAGAACAGCCGATAGAAGCTCTAGGACAACATTGGTGATAACAAACATCATTGACATGCTCATATTTTTCTTTTTTGAAGAAATTGCCTTAGTACTTCTTCTTTTTGTTTTCAAAAAGCCTCGAATGCCATTCTCCAAGCTGTTTTCAAGCATGATCATTTCATTGCAGCAATACACATGAAAATGATATTCATCGCATGTAGAAACATAGAACCAACCTGGAATATTTCCTGAAACAGTACTGCCATCAAGCCTTTTCTTTTTGCACCATAAGCACTTCGATGAAGATAAGGCGGCGTCCTTGTCTAAAAGCTTAAATTCAACAGCACGATCATCAACTTTTAAGCTACTTGGGAAGATATGGCAGAATGGATGCAAACACCTGTCGTTTTCTTTGCAGAAATACCCAAAGCCCGTCACAGGTTTTCCACACATATCACAGATTCTTTCGAGTCTTCTTCCATCATGATCATAGGGAAGTCGAGCAAAGAATTCGAAAATGAATCTTTCGAATAAGTTATGACGGATGGTTTCCGATTTAGGGAGCATGCACTCTCTGTGAAGATTGCAATCACACTGCTCGCATCTGTATCCAGGCCCAATTCCAAACTCTTTGCAGCCATTGCATTTGTAGATTTGTTCATAGTTTTTCAGCCTGAGTCCATGGCCAGGGTGTCTCCGATGAATCCCCTCCATAATTTGGTAATTAAACTGTAACCTGCTACAAGAAACAAACATTAAGATAACAAATTAGTACAATCCATGGTCTTTGGAACATATAAATAAATAATATGTTTAAATTAATGATATTTACCCAAAGAAAGATATTGGAAGTTAGCAAATATGACAAGTTTATATGCTTCAAGACTTAAAAGAGGTTTGGATATACATACACCAGATTTTCTTCAATTTCTTGAAAGAAAAAAAAAATGAATTGAATTGATGAGAAAATTCTGGGAACACCCAAATCAAGAATCATAAAATATGAGAGAGGAACCAATATGACAAGCATATGTGCCCAAGTCAAGAGTCTTGGATATGTACTTACACTGTAAGTTGATTGACAACAGGCGTGTTGACAAGAAGTTTCTGGGAAATTCAATAGATAATATAAGCAAATAAATATAGAAGAAAATGATAATAAGTAAAAGACATCTTGGTCAAGTTGTAACAACAAATTGACACATCTTGGTCAAGTTGTAACAACAAATTGACAACTTAAGAGCACAAACCTATGCAACCATATCCTAGAAGGCAACAAACAGCTTTGAGTCTTTGATCTAAATGATAATAATTCAAGGTAATAGTAAAGTCCCCCTCCACCTCCTAGTATGTTTTTCTTTTCTACTTACATAAATGAGCTCAACGTATGAATGTAATCATAGCTGCAAACTACATTAATATACCAAATAATGCACATTGAGGTTTGTTCATAGAAGATGTTGCAAGGAAGCTACTTGGATGCTTGGCTGCAATGTTTTTCAACACCAAAAAATGATGCTTTTAAAGCAATTAACCCTCTCTCTCAATAACTAAATGATATGTACCTTTGGTCCCGAAATTGTTTTTAAGACCGGTCTGACCTTTTTCTAGGATTTTAGCCATAAACTAATAACTACCGTCACAACAAACAAGAATCTATCCACATTTGTTGTTTTTACTAGTGATGTGGGATGTGGCATGTGGGATTCGAAGCCCCCTCATTGAGATGGAGAAATAAGTAAACGACCAATTGAACTAAGAGTTGGAGTGTAAAGATATAATATGTATAAAATATGGATTATATAAAAACAAAATTAGTGAAAATGCCTACCCAAAGAAGGATGGGAAGAAGAAGAGAAGAAATTAGCCAGAGGAAGAAAGGGCCACAAAGTAATTGGAAGATGAGAGAGGAAGCAATATGGCAAGTATATGTGCCAATGTCAAGAGTCTTGGATACTGACTTACAATATAAGTTGATCGGCAACAAGAAGTTTCTGAGCAATTCAATTGATACATATTAAAATGTATATATGTGAAAATAATCAAATATAGAAGAAAATGAAAATAAGAAGAGACATCTTGTATAAAGAAAATAACTAAGAGGTTTTTAATTTGATTTCCCAAGAAATCTAAGCCTTTGGATTGCCTTGTAGTTGTTGATGTTGAAATCAAGCATAATTTAAATCTATAATATTTAATCAAACTGATTGTAGGGCTCACACATTAAAATATTGGATTAGGTAGTGTTAGAATAATGAAGCTTCTCAACCAGGCAAACATTTTTGACCACTTTATATAACAAAATGTGCTGGGGCCTGGGAGGTTCTGTAATTTGACTTAATATTAAAGGCTTAAATCTTGATTAGCTTAGTTGCCAAGAAGTTTCTGATCAAATTCTAACTGTTCAAAAATCTTATCAAATACTCAGTAAATTGCTTCCTTACTCTCCTTCTTTGTGGCTCAGAGCCTCTGTCTTGCTCTTCACTTCTTCTTGAATCCTTGTCTACTGATCATGACGAAGGTCATTCGTCATGGTATAGCCACCCACATGAGCTCCAGCTGAAAAGCTCTAACAAGCTCTACAAATGCGAGGGCTGCAGAGAGTTTGGGTTTGGTTTAAGATTCAGATGTGAGAAGTGCAATTGCGATCTTCATAAAGAGTGTGCAAATGCTAATTATCAGACTACCAGCCATGACTTCTTCAAAAACGCCACTTGCAGATTGTTAATAACAGCTCCTACTAATCTTTATTGCAATGCGTGTGGAGGAAAAGTGAAAGGTCGTGTATCACTGTAAAGAATTTGGCTGGGATTTGCATCCATGTTGCCATTGTCTTCCAAGTAAGTTCAAATTTGATTATCTTGAGTTCAGGAAATAAGGCGCTATCGATGTGCTTATGGTGCGATAAGAGAAAACCCGAATGCATTGTCAGCTGGCATTGCCTTTGGCATTAGAGGTTGGTCATATGTGTCTAAATGCAAGAAGTATAAGTTTCATGTGCGTTGCAACACTCAAATGATGCTTCAAGAATATGAGAAGGGGGCTAATTTGGGAAACAGCTTGGAGCAATCTATTCAAGTCCCCTTGGAGATATCCATAGGAGGCATCTTGAAAAGACAGAAGAAGAGGAAAATAGTGATGAGTTTTGTAATCACCAACCTTGTCTCAGAGTTTAAATCGGCTGTTCTTCTTGATCAAGTTTCTTCTTCTTCCGTGAATAAATCTCAATGTGCATTATTTGGTATGTTGATTTCATTTGCAGCCATGCTTACCTGCATTTTTGAGCTCATTTATGAAGTTCGAACACAGAAACTGACTTGGAGGTGGAGCAGCACTTTACCATTGCCATGGTATTATTTATTTTGAGAAAGGTAAATTTATAAAAGCCAAAAGGCAATATGGGAAAGCCCCAAAAGAACCAAACAAAACAGAGCCTCAAGAGGCAAAACAGAGAAGCTGATTACATAACAACCCGCAACAGCCCCAGCCCATAACATCAAATGCAAATGCTATAAATAAGCACATTAAAGTGATGCATGGAGCTAAAAGCATACATGCATGTCTCTACCGGTATACCAAGAAAACAACTCAACAAAAATGGACTCAAATTCCAAGATTTTTCAAAATTATTCGATTTGTGTGGAGATTTGAAAATTGTCTAAAACAAACACCCTAAGATCTAAGCACAACACAAATCCACTCTTAGATCTAAACAGAAATGAAAATAAAAGAAAATAAACATAGCATTCCTAACATTAAACGCATGGGTAGTTTCCACCCAAGTCGACAACTACTCCACAAGTGCCCAAATTTAAGCTCAAAATTTAGAGGATATCTCTTGTGGCTGCAGCCACATGGCCTTTGTGGCTCTACCGTTTCACTTGGAGAGTTGTTGCGGTGAGATAGGCGCACACCTAGTTCTCATGAGTCGTGCGAACCATAAAACTTGAAAATTTTCGTTCCTTGCACAAGCACAACTCAAAAACATCAAATACATATGCTATAAATAAGAAAACAAGAACACGACCAACACCTCCCAAACCTAGCCTAAACATTGCCGATCACACAATGAAAAGCATGAGTAAGAGAAGTGCTTAATTTCAACATAATAATCTAATCCGCAAAGCAATAAAAAGCAGTAAAATAAAGCTAAAACTATCAACAATCAATAAATACGCCACCTCCCCGGCAGCGGCGCCACTTTTGATAACCCGCTTTTCTGTCGTTAGGGAATTGCGGATCCCAAAAAGATATTTATAAAAAGTCCTACGCAATGTGCTCTATAGTTATGAAAACTAGTAAAGCGGCAAGCGAGGGTATCGTTCCACAGGGAGGTGGGATTCATCGACCGTCTCTAGCTCTAGCTATACAACACTCCGAGCGAACTCGTGTGTTGCGTATACAAAAAGAATATGCGGAAAGTAAATGCTAAACTAACTAACAAACTACATAAATAAATATGTACAGTGATAGGATGAAATGGAGAGTTGCATGAAATGTGGTTACGCTAGAGAAATGACTCAACCGTAACAATCCTCCTAATTAAGCACTAGACTCACCTAGTCCCTCAAATGTGCAAGTATATCATAGGCTCGTGTCCCCTTAATTGATCTCTAATCTCTCTCGATGCCTTAGAGATCACACCCACACAATTGTATGGATTCATTAAGTGTTGTGGCACACACAAAAGAGCCATGTACGCCAGCCTAGTGATACTTTCACTTTCTGATCATATACACAGGTTATTTCGTTGGGCATGTAATGCGCAACCGCATGGGCCATACTACAGCCAATAACTCATCCACGAGACTAACCAAATACGGGATGGCAACCAAGTGAAAGCATTAAGAATACGAGATACCCATACAACACGTATGTTATATGCTCGTGTCTCCTTAATTTATCTCTACACTCTCTCGAGTGCATAGAGATTGCATCCATGCATAAGCATGAATCCATTAAGGAATGTGGGACACATACAAGAGATATACACGCCAGCCTAGTGATCTCTCAACTTACTGGTCAAATGTAGAGGATACCACGATGTACATGTTAATGCGAACCACGCGATATATAACACACAGCCTAAATATCATTCACAAGGTGGCTAATCGAGTGAAAGCATTAAGCAATGAAATACCCCTATAACTACACGAGCACAAGAGGAATTCGGTTTATCTTTACTCTAGATACGGATTCGGTTTAGTCAACTCCCTAGGATGGCTAGACATGGAAAACAAGTTCACCAAACAACAATGTGCAATAGGTTGGTTGATTTACATTAAGACCATTCAATATAAATTAAGGGTCCATCCTCTTGACTTAGGAATCATCCCAAATCAATTCATCACCCAATCCGGCCAAGGATGGGCAAATGTGTCTTAAAAAGACCCATTAAGTACAAGGTTTGAACTAAGACCAATTTAGCAATTAAATGCCTGAACTGAAACCTTTTCTACTCTTTGGGGCTAAAATCCCTAATACTCAAATTACTCAATACATGGTATTTTGGCCATTCATTAACATACAAACACTCATGGGAAGCTAAATTACTCTACTCCTAATCTCAATCATGCATACATATCAATTTTGATCCTCTACACACATGGATTTCACAATGAGAGTTTAATTCATACAATTATCAAAGAGTAAAACAAAACCCAACCGAATTTAAGAACAAACATACATATATTGCACATGTATAGGTTTACAATATTCCCCAAATCGGGGTTACACATCAAAGACAACAAGAAATACAAAGAAATGAGCAAATAAGAGCAAACCCTTTAAGACAAGCCTCCAAAGATGCTCCTAGCCATCCTAGCTCAAAATTGGCTCTTAATTCCTTGCAATCTACTCTAAGATGGATGGAGAAGGTGTGAAATGGTGTGGTGGAGGTGTATGGCGAGCTCCCATGGAGGAAAAACCACCATGGGAGCTGGGTCTCTCACTTCTTGGTGAAGAAGATGAAGAAAAGAGAAGAAAAGTGAAGAGAGATGAGAAGAGGCGTGAGAAGGGGAAGAGAGTCCGTAGAGAGGAGAGAAAATGGGGTATTTATAGTGTTGGAAAGTTAGGTCAAGATTTGGAGGTGAAAGGACAAGAATACCCCTCAGAAAATGACTTAAAATCATAAATCTGGGCATTTCCGCTGTAGGCTTAGACGAGCGAACCGCGGGCCACTTTTTAGCACTTTCTGCCCATTTTCGCGGTTCACAAATTGGTCTTCCGCGGTACACTTGGACGAACGTACCGCAGATTTCTGTGCACCGTTACGGAAACGGCCGTAACTTCCTCTAGAAACCTCAGAATCGCGATCTGTGAAAAGCGTTGGAAAGAAGACATCCGGGGCTTTCTGAAAACAGGTAATGGAAAATGTAGTTCAATCAGAGGAGGGAGATATGACCTTCCGAAGTTGGGTGTTCTACACTAGCCATTTCCCATTTCAACCCAAAAAACTCCAAACACTTCAATTAAGCTCTAACACCTTGTTTTAAGGGATATAACCTACACAAGACTCACAAAACAAATTATACTCAAAAATACGCTCAAAAACGAAAGTAAACGATAGGAAATGGGGACCTCAATGGTGTATTTTACGATGTTATCACCTCCATCAATGGAGATTTGAATTGTTTTTTTATTCACCTTCATCAGATTTCCATTGTTCGAGGTCTGTTCTGTTGGGTGTGCAACCAAAGTCCCACTACCGGCTAGACATGAGAATGGTCTTAGGTATATAAGTATGGAAACAACCTTCATTGGTATGAGGCCTTTTGGGAAGAGTCCCAAGAGCAAATCCGTGATGGCATAGGCCCAAAGCTGACAATATTATATCAATGTGGAGAATGTGGGTTTCGTACTTATAACAAGTGGTATCAGAGTCGACCCCTAGACTTATCCAGCCATTGTTGTACCAAACCAAGAGATGGTGGGCACCAGTTAGCTCACGATGGATCCGTGATGTTAGCTCTTGAGGCAGGTGATGCTCCAGTGCTTCACGTAAATTGTGTGCTTGATCGTACCGATTTATATACCTATTTAAGGTCCTCATTCCCTAGCTTTTGTTCTCGTTTTTGAGCATATTTTGGTATATAATGTGTTTGTGAGTGTTGTGTAGGTACATGTTCCCTACGGAGGGTATTTGAGCTTAATTGAAGAGTTTGGAGGTTATTTGGGCTGATTTGGATGCCGTGCAGTACACTGAACTTTCAGGGGCCATATCTCCCTTCCTAGAATGAACTACATTTCCTATTACCTATTTTCGGAAAGCTTCGGATGTCTACTTTCCAGGTCTTTTTACAGATTGCAATTCTGGGTTTTCTCGAGGATGTTATGGCCATTTTCGTAACGGTGCGCTGAAGCTGAAAATTCTGCTCCAGAGGGTTAGGTGACTTGTGAGGCGACTTCCCACATGTAGCCTCACATGTCGCCTTTAGCACTATCAAAACGTGATTTTCAGCTCTATAATCAAAGGCAACATGTAAGGCTACTTCCCCAAGTCGCCTTTAATGTCGCATTTTTCAGCTCATTTTGAGGGGTAATCTTGTCTTTTCAGACCTAATTCTTGCCCTAACCTCCCAACTCTATAAATACACCATTTTCTCTATTTTTTCAGACATCTCTTCTCTTCCTCACACACCATAAACCCATCAAACCCTTCTCTTCCATTTTCTCATCTCTTTCACCTTCTCCACCAAAGAATGAGAGATTCAAGCTCCCATGGAGGAAAACCATGGAGGATTTTCCTCTATGGGAGCTCACCATACACCTCCACCACCATATTTCAAACTTCTTCCACCATCTTAGAGTAGAATACAAGGAGAAAGGAGGGCTCTAAGGATCAATTTCGGGCCAAGCACAATCAGTGGAAGTGGAGTGGCTTTGGAAGAGATTTATTCAAGGGTTTTCTCTACAACTTATCTCTTCTTATATTTCTTGTTTTCTTTGATGTATAATCACCATTTGGAAATTTTGTAATCCTACACTTGTATAATATATGTATTGATTGTTCTCAAATTCTTTGGGTTTTGTTCTATTCTTTGATTTAAGCATAATTTCTCTCTCATTATTATATGAATGTGTGTGGATGGTCAAAAATCAATATGTGTCCATGAATGGGTTTAGGAGTAGCTGTAATTTAGTGTAGGAATTTAGTTGCCCATGAATGTTGATTGATTGGTGGATGACTAGAAATGCCATGAGTAGAATGATTTAAGTGTTTGAGTTTTAGCTACAAAGAGTGGGAGAAGCTTGGTTGATTATGCATTCACATGCTAGATTAGGCTTTGGTTCTATATTCTTGTGCTTAATGGTCTTTGTATTAAGGCACAATTGCTCATCATATGGCTTGGGTTGAGTGGTGAATTGATTTTGGTGAATTTCTTAATCAAGAGAATGAACTCTTAACTTAAATTGAATGTTCATTACGTTTAACAATCAACTATTTATGCATTGTTGTTTGGTGAGCTTGTTCACATTTTAGTCATCCATCTTAGGGAGATTAGAGATGTAAGGACAGAGTTTTCTCTATTATTGAGAGAGTTGTGCATTCATGAGATTGAAGACCGCCGTTTTTGTCCAGTGGTTAGGAATATCGCGAATTGACAACCGTGAGAACCCTGTGTTCGATTCCCGGTTCAGATGAGTTCTCCTCTATCTATTTTGTATTTCTCTCCTTGTATTTTTGTCTCTTCTTTGATGCGTACTTTCATTCATTAGGGAGTTTATGTAAACCTAACATTGTTGCCTTTTTATTGAATGTGTTTATTGATGGTTGAGTGGTCATTTGAAGTGCTTAATACTTTTGAGTGGTTAGCCACCGCTTGAATAAACTTTGGTTGTTGTGTGAAGGACCGAAAGGTGAAGTATGCAACGTGTATGAGTAGTTTGGCCGCTACATGCAGGGTAAGGTAGAAATACGCGAGGCTTTTGCATGTATAGTCGCTATGTGTGTCCCATAGTTCTTAATGAACTCGAGTGTAGTTCGGGTAACCATGCAGAAATAGGTTGCTGGTGCACGTCGGTATAGCCCTTATTACTTGAAAGAGAATATTGGCAAGGATTAAGTGGGAACGACTTTCAACATTGACTATGCATGTTTGTATGAAATTGTGTAATTGTTATGGTAGAGTCATTTACTTAGTGTAACCATTTACATTTCATATCACTCAATTCCACCCTATCATTGTACATATTGTTTATTTATGTAGTTTGTTAGGTTAGTTTAGCATTTACTTTTCCACATTCTTTTGGTACGCAACACACGAGTCCGCTCGGCGTGTTGTAACAATAGCTAGAACTAGAGACGGTCGGTGAATCTCACCTCTCTGCGGAACGATCCTTGCTTGCCGTTGTGCTAGTCTCTGTGACTTGCACGCTTACGAGGCGGAACTTAAATGTTCAATCTTTTGATGGCACTTTAACGACGTGCCCATTAGTACACCGGCGCGATGGAGAGGAGTGATCTCGATGAAGTGCTTCCCTAGCATTGACGGATGTATGATCGCTTGAGAGGAGGCCCGAATCGTGAAGATAATGATGGTCCTTTATTCGAGGGGAGGATTGTTGTGTGTGCAACCAAAGTCCCATATTGACTAGACATGGGAATGATCTTGGGTATATAAGTATGGAAACAACCTCCCTTGGTATGAGGCATTTTGGGAAGTGTCTCAAGAGCAAATATGTGTGGGTTTAAACCCAAAGCGGACAATATCATACAAATGTGAAGAATGTGGGTTCCGTACTTATAACATGTTCGATCTCCATCAATGGAGGTTTGAAAATAAAAATATTTTTTAGAAAATTGAAAATTGGAAGAGAGATTGAAAAATAGAAAATTGGAAGTTTCCAGGAACATTACACGCTGAAATGTAATTTTCGCGTGTAAAGATGTTGATATTTTAGCGTGTAAAGATTTTCAGCGTGTAATCATGTTGACATTTCAGCTTGTAAAGTTTTTCAGCGTATAAAGATTTCAGTGTGAAGATGTATACTTTCAAGGACTTGAGAAACATGACAAGAAGAACTTATGAAATAGAGAGAAAAAGTTGTGTCGTCAGAGAATAAAGTGAAAAAGATAGATAAGGGCAATCTTGTCTAAAAAACATTTCTCTTGGATAAAAAAAGAAAACTTATTGGGATGTAGCAGTTTTGTATATTGCATTAATTTTCAGATCAAACTGGGTAATTTTGCCATTAATAACAAATTTCACATTTACACCTTGTTAAAAAAAAACAATTTACACCTTCAAATATCTAAAATTTAAATTTTGTGTCTACGGGTAGTTTTTTTTTTCAAATATTTATTTGTATAAATTCATTTTTTTTCTATTTTAATTACTGTATAACTTTTTTCATAGAAAGAAGGGACGATAAATTCTTGTGAAAATAGGGGTTTTGTCACCCTTTTAAGTTGGTGTTTCACTAGTGTCACCACTTTAATAATTTAAGTTTTAAATGCACCAAAGTAAATGAACTTTCAAAAATACCCTTACTTTACATGTATATTTTATTTAATTTTCAGTTTAAATATTTTTTTTCACCTTCTTCATCGGCTTTCATTGGAGGTTGAATAGACTTTCATTGGAAGTAGAAGTCGTTCGACCTTTGTTAGAGATCTGTTCGACCTCCATGTCGACCTTCATTGGAGGTTAAATTTTGGTTTTTTAAAAATGAATCGAACCCGCAACCTTGTGGTACACCGTACATGTGAGAGACCGGACCAACCTCATCTCATCATAATGAATGCATGTTGAAGTGTTAAATGAAGCTGAAAACTGAAAACTGAAAAGCAAAAAATGGAGTCTTTACTCCATCAGAGCATTACCAAAAGAATCTTCTATTTTCACTCTTCAAATGTCTATTTGCTTACCTATGTGGCAATTTGAGGAGTGAAAAACGAAGAGTCATTCCAAAAGACTCTTCAATTAGAAATAGATTTATATTATTTTAATGAAAGCACTCAAATTCCCCCCTCCCAACCAACAAATCTAATTACCCTCCATTTTGTTTAAGTTAGAAATAATAACTTTTCATATTATTAAAATGTTATATTAAATATTCAATATTATTCTCATTTTAAAGATCTAGATAAGACTTTTCTAATGGTATAATTTTTATGATGATAAATTTATAAATTAAAATTTATTATATATTTATTGAATTCAATTAAAAAGATAAAAAGGATATCGATGTCAAATATAATGATGATGTGATATAAAAAATAATATAATAATAATAGAAGAGTGAGAAATTGCTCTTCAATATTGAAGAGAGATAAGCAAAATCTCATGTGAAAAATCTCATTTGAAGAGTTTGTTGGAGCCAAATATGATGTTATGGCTCGTTTGACTTTAACAAATATCTTATTTAAAGAGTCTTTTGGTGATGCTTTTAAGTGCATGTTTGGTTGGGTTTTCTACTTCCTCAAAAGGTCTACACACATCTATTTGAGTTTTTTTTTAGAGTTGTTTAGTTAAGCTTTTGAGATTGTCTTTTTTAATTTCCGTAGAGGCTAGTAAAGTTTAAACCTTTACAAGACAGCTCATGGGGATGAGCTTCTCCAAATAAACCTTTTAAAAAAAGTCTACTAACCAAACAATTATATTTTTTTTTCAAAAGCTCTAATTCTAATAGATCTACTACAATCAAACGTTTTACAAATAGAGGGTTTTCAAAAACTCAACCAAACAAACTCTTAAATCTCCCAAAGTGATTATCACACATTTTTTTAGCATCAAAATCGGTGGAAGGAAATCACCATTTCATCATAATAAAGTTTAAAAACAAATAACATGCTCATCCAAAACGCCTGGAATGCCTGGAATGCACTCCCTCGTATATATTTTCCTTCCAATTAACAAATTACACATTTTCATCTTGTTTCAAAAACAACAACAAATTACCCCTTCATATATCGAAAATTTAAATTTTGTGTCTACGGGTAGTTATTTTTTCAAATATTTATTTGTATAAATTCATTTTTTTGGCCAATTACCAATTAGGTCATGGACTTTTGATTAATTCCAAGTTGTTTACAACTTTTACAAAAGTGACCAAATTGGTCCTTACATCTTTCCCAAATGTCAAATTAGTCCCTCTAACTAAGTTCCGTCAGTCAAACTTTAACTGTGTATGGCTAAATTTGCACTTTACTCCTAAACAATATAATAATGGCATATGCATGTTTTTTTAACACGTGTATATTTTTGTTTATTATATTTGTGGGCTTTGGTTTTTAAATAATTTTGACAACAGTTTTTATAAAATATTAATGAAAAAAATTATATAAAAATAGTAAAAGACTAAACTATGAATGAATGGTAACTTTGTTTATAAAATAAGAGTATAATTGACATTGTCTTATTAAAACATTTTTAGATTTTTTTAGAAAATTTTAATTAAAAAGGTATAGATGGTGTTTCATTAATAATATATTTGGATTTTGTTGTAATTATAATAGTGAATTTAATACACAAAATATAAAATAACTTTGCTCTAATATGATAAATAAAGGGTATTTACGTACTTCAACTAAAATTGTTAAAGTCAAATGCTATATTTAATACCGTTAAATAGTTATAGGGATCAATTTGGTCACTTCTAAAAAAAGATGGAATAATTTGGCACTTCGGAAAAAAATGTGATGATCAATTTAGTCACTTTTGTAAAAGTCGCAAACAATTTAAAATTTGAAAAAAAAAATAAGTTCAGGACCTAATTAGTAATTGCCCTTTTTTTCTATTTTAATTACGGTATAACTTTTCATAAAAAGAAGGGATGATAAAAAATTATTTCCCAATAGTAGATATTTTATTGAATTCATGTTTAAAGGTTTATTGTTAATTCCAATTCCAATTCAAAAATCAAAGCTTTTGACATAAATTAATTAAAGGGTAAATATCATTTTCATCCTTATGGTTTACCATATTATCCATTTTGGTCCTCGTCGTTTCAGTATTGGCTATACAAATCCAAACGTTTTTAATTAATCCTTATTTTAGTCTCTACCATCTAATTCTGTTAGGGTTTCTTAGAATTCCGTCATGTCAACGAGGGTAAGACGGTAATTCAACGTCAGAGTTTCTAGAAGCTTGTCTAATGAAAGGGTATAATAGTAGTTTGAAATTAATTAAATAAAAATGAAAAAAAGTAATTAAATTTATAAATAATTAAATTGAAAAATAAAACTAATTAAACTAATCAAAACTCATCCCAATCACCATCACCAAACACATTTCATCACCATTCACCAACACCTCTCACCACCGGTTAACACTTCTCACCAATACCTCTCACCACCCATAAACACCATCACCTCTATTTCTTTTCTTCCTCTGATTTTCTGTTTTCACTGCATTCACAAACAAAAAAAATTGCAATCTCTGTCTCTCACTCTCACGCACACACCACCACCAAAACACCATTTCTTTCTCTCACACACAGCTGGGTTCGAACCAGATCTGAGTTCGATTTAAAATCGACCACCAACCCCAAACGAAATCCAAATCAAAAACCCCAATAATCGAAAACCCCAAATCGCTGAGTTCCCCCCCGTCCCAACAAACTGGTCCGCCGTGGTTCGAGTTCCTGTCATGGAGAACCATCCAAAGATGGATCTGGTGAGATCCAAGGATCTCGACCAAATAAGTTTTTTTTTTTCATGTTTTGATTTTTTTAAATCTTTAATTTATCTCTCATGTTCTTTGGTGTCCATGAGGATGGAGAAAAAAAATTAACAAATTGGTTTTTCTGTGATAATGATGATAGATGGTTATTGGATCTCACCAAATTGTGTTATTATTTTTATTTTTTGATGTTTTGATTTTTTTTTTAACTTTTTTAATAATCTCTTTTGTTATTTGGTTGCCATGATGATGGAGAAAAAAATGTAATCAAATTGTTTTTTCTATGATGATGATGATAGATGGTTATTGGGTGATGTTTGAGGAACTAGTTGTTACTTGTGAGTTGTGATGATGATGGTGGTGGAGAAAAAAAATTATTAAGAAAAAAATTGTAATCCAATCTAGTTTTTCTAGAAAAGATTTGAGTTTTTTTTTTTTTAAAAAAAAAAATTGGGCAATGATGATCTATGGATATTGGGCGGTGTTTTTGGATTTAAAAAAAAATTATTTAGGTTTGGAGAATTGAATATTATTTTAGTGGAGAAATGAGTATTTTTTTTATATAAAAAAGGGTAGTATAAGGTTTGGTGGTGGTGGTGGTGGTGTAGATGATGAAGATATAGTTAGATGGGTTGTAGTGAATCTGGTGATTGGGTTCAAATTATTATTTTTTTTTTAATTTAATGGTGTTATTTTTAAATATGTAAATATTTATTAGAATTTAAATTTAAAGGGCAGTATGGACATTTTGACAATTGGAGGCCAAAATTGTCATTGCAATCCCTTCAGACATTTTAAGGGGTAAAATTGTCATTTTACTTTCTGAACATGTCAGATCACTTTCATTTAACGGAAAACGTAACAGAAGGATTGAACGGGCCAATACTAGAACGACGGGGACCAAAATGGATAATATGGTAAAATATAGGGACGAAAATGATATTTACCCTTAATTAAATTTATAAAAACACACCAATATTGCTTCACTCAGAGAGTTCAATTTCAACTTGTGCACATGAAAATGTAAAAAATAATTATGAGGAAAAGTGAGACGATTCTTCAATTGGGTTGTTGACGTTGTTGCTTTCGAATGGAGAGGGTTTAGTAACCAGAGACTGTTTTGTATCGAACAGTATATTCTTCCTGCCATTTCTTCTTCTTCTTCAACAGTGTCTTTATTTTGGACTGTGTTTTTCTTTTATATTACATCATCCGATCAATTGTTGAGATATGAGAGTGATAAAGTTGTTTTTGGGTTTCTTTCAAAAAGTTTTTTGTTTTTGGGTTCAAGAGGATAACAGCCCAGGACAAAAGCCCATCACTAATTTATGTACAGAACTTTATCGGTTTAAGCTATTTTTTTTTAATAAGTACCGTTGGTTTGAGCTTTTGAGAAGGGAACATGACTCAAACATAGCCCCTGCTGCAATACTTGAATAAAAGAACCATTTTTTCTGGTTTTAACTGATTCAATTTGAAAGCAAAATAGTTGAAACCAACAAAATTTTGAAAGAAAATTTTGAATGATATTGACACTTCATGTGCTAACACTATTTGGAAAGAAATTTGAAATTTGTTTTTGGATAGCCTAGTATTACCCTATTCAATATTTTGATAATTCGGGGTTTGGTGAGGAGACATTGCTCAAACTAAACAATCTTATGGTGTGAGTAATTTTTCAATTCAAACTAGTCAGTACATTTTCAATAAGTAAAATAGTAAATATAAGCAGAAAAAACAATAAGTGAAAAATTACTACAATACATACGTATAGAGATAGGACCAGGATCCTCTGTTGATCCATTTGTAGTGCTGTCCTGTACTGAGTTTTCAATAATTTATTGATATGTGGATTTAAAACAAATGTATGGTCCATATTAGTTTTTCTTTTTTACTCTTACTAACCTAACCTAAACGACTGGCATTTTGGAAAACACAATTTTCCCAAAAACAAAAATAAAATCCCTGGAAAAGACTAAATCACACTTCTTTGGAAAAAGAGTGGTGCTATTGGCACACCCCCTATTGATCTATTCATGCCCTACTTTTTTAATTATATAATATTCTTTTTTTTTCCTTTATCAAAATTACTTAAAGAGACATACAATTTAGAAAAAAAATCTTCTACAAAGTAAATATATTAAAATCTCACATTCCTTTTCCAAAAAAAAAACCCAGTAATCTATCTCTTAAAAAAAAAAAAGAACTCTTAAACCCGAAATCTGCTTATTACATACATATAAAATATTATGGAAGAGTTTGAGAACGATATTAAGAATATGGAATAATTGTCTAAGAACGATATTAAACATCTTGAAGAATTGTCTAAGAATGACATAAAACAAGAATTGTTTGATAATGATAGTAAGCATCTAGAAACAATTTATTATTTGGAAATAAGTTTGAAGTTTATTTTTTCTTTAGAATGATATCAAGTTGTCGTTGTGTTGAAATATCCTGTTATTTTTTTTCTTTTTTCTTTTTCCTTTTCCATCATGAAATAAGAAGAAAAAAAAACTAAAAAAAAGGAAATAAGAAGAAATAAATAATAAATCAATGGAGGTGAGAGAGATGTATACAGATACAAAGATCAAAGATAGAGAGATCATATATGGTATGTATTAAGTTTGAAAAATAAGTAAAATGGGTAGTCTGGAAATAAACCAAAAATTTTAATAAAAACATTTAATTTTATTTAATTAAATCAAAATTTTAAAAAGTAAGGCATGAATAGATCAATAGGGGATGTGCCAATAGCACCACTCCTGGAAAAAACTCTCTCCTCTCCACACAATCTTAGTCTTGAAGACAAGTATCCTCCTCTGAGCTCAGCCGGTACTCGTCCTTCCCCGTCTCACGTCGTCTCTCCATGAAACTCAACTTTTGTTCCTTATCCGTCGAATCCCAGGTGAGTATCCAGTTAAATCTTATACAAATATAAGATTGGTTTTTATTGTAACGTACTGCATTTTAATGCTCGTAAGATATTGATTTTTATGAAAATCAACCATTAAAAGTTTAGTTTGTCGTCAGAATCGAAAGACAAAATTGTCAATTTTTATTTATTTTATATTAATTAACCTTTTGAAGATAGATTCCTATTATGAGTACTAGAAAAACAGCAATGAAGCCATTTAATTTTTCGTTGGACATCTGATTATAACCAATTAACTTTTTTAATTTTCTTAAAAATGTCTTCAATGTAGTCGGCTATAACAATTAACTTGACTTGGTAACATCTTTAGTGGGGTTGGGCAAAGAAAATTGTTATGTATCCAAAGTTGATACATGTAAATTTTTATTTTTTTTTTTTGTGTTCTGAGACTAAGATTGAATAAAGATGCTATGTTATGTGTTTTGAGTTTGAATAGGATATAATTCAGTACATTTACATATGTTTGAATTCGACTGATTCCAAACAGGAGATAGAAAATTATATGATTAATTTAATGGAGTCATGTTTCTTAACCCAGTTGACATAATCCATAGGCAAATGGGTGTCAAGTTTTTATATATCGTAACTTAATGTGTATCTCTTTTATTTCTTGTTACATTCTGAACTATAGCCGCGAGAGTTTAATATTGCATCTACTTTAATGCCATGGACTACTTCGGAACAATCTCAACAAACAAGTTTTCAAGAATTGCTTCAGCAACAGAAGGATTTTCTTTTGTATTTCAAGATTCTCAAGCATCTAACAACTTGATTTTGAGATTTTGTAATAATGGATGTGAAGTATTTATACATGAATTTTTTTTTGGGTGATTGAACTGTTATACTCTATTTAGATAGAAACATCTACTAGAATCTTTGATCCATGTCTTCTATTAGAAGATATTTGTTTGAAATATCTTTTAGCATATCTTTTAGCAATCAGTAAAACGCAGCATTTATTATCTTGCTAGACAAACCGTACCGTTTTAAACACTAAAATTATTTTTGTGTAATGTTATCTTATTGAAATTATTATATTATCAGTATAATTTTTATATAATACCAGTAAAATCCGGTGCAAATAAAATTTGTTGTCAAAGGAAACAAATAGTTGGTGATTCGGTTTCAAACATATGCAATAAACCAAAATTACAAAGTAATTAAAAATATAAATAAATTTCTTCTTAAAACAAAGACCTTAAGAGAGCTAATGACACAATTACAAAGCAACAAAGCAGCACAATGTGTGGCCAAAAAATGCCCCTATTGAATTATTTTCTTAAACACGTTATTCCTTTCCAGCTCCATAATACAGGATCTAGACTAGTGATGCTCTCCATACATCATTCAAGAACCTTGACCATACTCGTACTCAAAACCAGCTCTGCTCTCTCACATTCTTGACTTGGCAACCACACGCTTCCTCATTGATGTTCACCACTCCTAGCCTCATCCAGACTTCCTTGAATTGATCCTCCGTCTCTATACAAATAAGATCAGCATGAGGACTTGTAAAAGATGAATAAAGTAAGTGAATTCACTCTGTGTTTCGACTACTTTTACGTTTCAACCACTAGATGCCAACCTAGTGGTGGCAATCTGGGCCGGTTCGTCTGTGAAACGGGCCGGGCCAGGCCCGGACCGTCAGGGAAAACGGGTTGGGCTGGCCCGGCCCATTAGATAAAAAGGGGGTCCGGCCCGGGTCCAAGGCCTGTGTAGGGACAGACCGGGCCGGCCCGTTTAAGGCCCGTCGGGTTTCGAATTTTAAAAAAAAAAATTGTAAAAGATTTTTAAAAAATGTAATTTTTAAAAGTTTTGAATATTTTTCCCCCCTAACGGTCACCTGACTAATTATAAAATCCACCATTCAATTCAAATTTTAAAAAAAAATAATTCAAATTTGAAAAAAATTAAAAAAAAAATTCTGACGGGCGCCTGGCCCACGGGCAGCCTGCCAGAAAATTGAAAAAAAAAAATTGGCAGGTCTTGACGGGCCCGCTAGAAAAAAAAATTTCAAAATTTTTTTTAGACCGTAGGCTTTACGAGCTTTAACGGGCCCGGCCCGGTTTTTTTAAAGGGGCCCGGCCTGGCCCGCTAGCTAAACGGGCTTGGGCCTGGCCCGTTTTGATGGCGGGCAGGGCCGGCCCAAGCCCACAAAAAAACCGGGCCGGGCGGCTCGTGTAGGCCCGGCCCAAATTGCCACCACTATGCCAACCTAATTAAGTCAAAAGTGTTATCATTATACAAACCGGTGATACTAAACAAAGAAGAGCAATATGATCTAAACCACAGATTAGCCAAGCATTGTTATCAGACTACCGCATGCAAACAAATTATGCTCCCATCTCAAATTCAACTTCCATAGAATTCTATATCAAAACCTCTAATTCTAGCCAAAACTGTTTCTTTTCCCATGCATGGATATATTTAACACAGAATGAATTCGGTTTCAAAGCAAAAACAAAAAACTATTCTTACCCTATAAGAGATGAAATTTTTGTAACTGCATCTTCACAGACTGTATATACTCTGCCAAGACAATAAACCCTCAAGCAACATAAAAAAATCCAAACCGAAGTGGGGGCGGACCCACCTTTGGACCAGGTGGGGCCCGTGCCCTACCTCAACTTCTTAAAAAAAAATTTGATTTTATATATATTATATATATATATATATATATATATATATACAAATAACATTTATTACAACTTATTGCCTTTTAGCACATATGGTATTACACTTCCATTCAACTCTCATGATTTTGAGTTCAATTCCTAGTACTAGCATTTTTCAAGCAAAACAAATATTTTTTTTAATATCTTTTATATTTTACACTCTTTTCCAATTCCATATCAAATTATTTTTTTCCTCAACAAGAAAATAACTCACTTTCTTTTTCCTATCATTATCAACTACTTAACTACCCATAATTTGTGATTACCTTATTCAATTTTATTTTATAGCAAATTATCTATTATTTTTATTGAATTTCTCTTATTTCTAATAATTTTAGTTTGATATACCTAACACATCCGATCAATAAACCCTAAAATTTCAAATTTTTATTTTTTGTATTAAAATACTCGATCTATTATTATGATTCATTTTATTTTATCCTTAGTATTTTCTTTATTTTATAATTTTAATTTATTTAGAATCAATAAATCAATAATTTACCAATAATTAGAAGAATAAAAAGAACAAAAACATATCTAGTAATATTTATTAATTAATTATTTTTATATAAATTTAAAGTGAATTCACCGTAAATACAAAATAAAATTTATTATTATAAAATTATATTGTAATTTATATTTTTATGAATAAATATTATAATTTTCCATTGTTTATGTTGTTTTTCTTGTTATTGTTTTTTTTTAATATTATATTTCTTGTTTTTAATTCTTTTAAATGTTAGATTATTTAGTTCATCTTGAGTAAATGTATTCTATTTGTTTGATTTTATCTAAACTTCACTATACCGTCAATTTTTTTATATAAAAAAAAACTCATTTTATTATGATCTTAAATTTTAAGTATTTTTTTTATATAATTGTTATTTTGTTCAAGTGTCTCTATCTCATTAAAATTTCTAGATCCGCCACTAAAACAATATTCTCATCAAAACAAATAACCCGAATTTGATAGCAAACACTCAGTCAAACGCACACAGAATATACATTCGATTGAAAACCATAAAATTCTACAATAATTGAACACATCACGAATTAGCTGATAAAAAAAATATAAACCAAAACTGGGTCTACATAAGCATCAAGATAGCATTTTCGTAGAAACCAGAAATTCCCACAAAAAACAACCAAATCCCAACTCATAGCAAAAAATAAAAAAAAATCTTTGATGCGGACAGAGTGGCAAGCTCATATTTGGGTCGCTTAAAGCACTCAAAAAAGACTTGACTTTATTGGATCATAACTTTCACATACGGGCTCCAAATGTCTATTATAATATGTTTTCGGAAAGTTAGTAATCGGTTTAGGCCCTATAAGTTTCATGCACGACAATTGGGATGTTAGGAGTCAAAGAGATTATTTTCTCTATTTATTTGGTTGTAATCGCTCTGCGATAATTTAGATTGGAATATAAAAAATAAAAATAAAAACTTCTTGAGTAGTTAACTCAAATATCTCTCTTTTTCAGTTTTTCTGCGAAATTATAGATTTAAGAAACTCTTGTGTGTTCGAACGCGGGTGAGTTTCGTTCTGGTCTGTATCAATACTGCAGAATCGATTCTCCTACTAATTAAATAATTAAATCATATCATTCTCCTCACAAGGACTTGATTGCATTTTTCTTTTACATTACAATACAAACCAATCTTATATTTGTATAAGATTTAACTGGATACTCACCTGAGATTCAACGGATAAGGAATAGAAGTTGAGTTTCACCTGGGGAGGATGAGTATCAACTGAGCTCAGAGGATCTTTGTCTTCAAGATTGAGATGGTGTGGAGAGGATTTACATTTGAGTTTCAGAGAAGCGAGATTTAGGGATTCCATTTATTTTTGGGAAAGTTGTGTTGTCCAAAACGACGTCGTTGAGGTTAGGATAGTAACCGAAAAAAAGAAAAATAAATCTGGACCACACATTTGTTTAAATACACATGTCAATAGATTATTAAAGGCTCAGTATAGGATAGTATCTGATTTCAGTACCAAATGAATCAGTAGAGGATCCAGGTCTATAGATATACTAACTCCATCAAACATAAATGGTTGATAAGATAAATAAAAAAAAATTGAGCTAAAGTGAAAGAGATTGAATAAGCAAGAAGAAGAGAAAAGTTGAAGAACATTGTGTTTCAATTAGGACTAACAAATAAAAACACAGGAATCACTTTCACTCGACAAGTCAAAAAACACGGAAACCTTGTGAATCTGGAAAAAAAAACTTGACTCAACGCGGTTTAGGAGAAACTCAATTGAATATTCAAACTTGTTGGCTGTTGCGAAGACGCTTGTGATAAAATTCAAATTGATCTACAATAATATTATATTGCTTTCCTTTTTCTCCTTCTCCTTTGTGGTTTGCTGTTGACTTGTCTACTGGTGGAGGCGATTTTTCTTCCTGAGTTCCACCCACACAATCTCCAGCGGAAAATCTATAACAGTCATTACGGATGCGATGGCTGCAGAGAATATGGGTTTAGTTTAACAAGGTTCAATTGCGAGCAGTGCGATTTCGATCTTCATGACGAGTGTGCGCATGTTAAACAGACTACCACCCATGACTTGTACAAAAACAACATTTTCAATTTCTTTCGGAAACCTCCTGATGATCGCTCAAAGATACACTGCGTCGTGTGTGGAAGTTTAGTTAAAGGATTTGTGTATTACTGTGAAGAATTGGAGTTGTGTATGCATCCACGTTGCCATAGCCTTCCAAAGTTCCAAGTAAGTTCAAATTTTATCATCTTGAGTTTACACTTCGTGATAAAATATTGTCATCGACGTGCTTATGGTGTAGTGCTGATTCAATTGGGGGTTTGTCATATGTGTCTAAACTCTAAATGCAGCAAGTATAATTTTCATGTGATTTGCGCCAAACAAATGATACTTCAACAATATGACGAGGGGGTTCACTTGGGAAACAGCTTCGAGCCATCTCTTCAAGGCTGCTTGGAGATACATTTTGGAGGCATCATGAAAAGACGAAGGAGGAGGAATATAGTGATGAGTTTTGTAATCACCAACCTTGTCTTACAGCTTTCATCGGCTCTTCTATACCAAGTTTCTTCTTCTCCCGTGAATAAATCTCGATGTGCGTTATTTGGTATGTTTATTTCATTTGCATCCATGTTTACGTGCATTTTTGAGCTCATTTATGAAGTTCAAACAGAGAAACCATCTCGTGAAAATGAGACGCGTGAATCAACCGACCGGCTGTTGCAAGTTTAAGAGCACGAACCAGTGCAACCATATTCAACTTCCATAAATGAGCTCAACAGTGAAAGTGTAAGCATATATGGCTACAAAGGACATGAATATACCAGATCATGCACATTGAGAGTTGTTTGTTCATAGAAGGTGTTGCTAGGAAGCTTAGCTGCAATGTTTTTCGACACCAAAATATTTTGATTTTAAAGCCATTTAACTTACTGTATCAGTCATCCTTTTCCTTTTTACAGTGTCAATTATCACTATATTGTATTAGATTGTATTTTAAAATTTAATTCTTGATGTTTCCATGTACCACCACTTATAATAAAATTATCAGTAACACAATATTAGCATAAAAATATGAATATTTGAACAGTCAGGTGAATTGATGGAGTAGAGTCAGTAGACAATTGCAAAATGAAATGCATTTGAAGAAGACAAGACAGATACAAAGTTACTTACTGAGTTCAGCTACACTCGGGTTTAATTATTTAAATATAAATTAGACTAAGAAAATGAGTTTAATGTAAATATTTGAAACAAAAACGACCAAATGAAGGAATTGCTACAATACACCTAAGAATTAAGAAACCGTTTTTGTAATACGTGAGATTTACGAGTGAATAAGACCAAAGAATTGTACCAACACAGGATTCTTGTCATCCTAGTCAAGAAGGAAACTTCGATAAACTTGATAAGGAAAAAGAGAGGACTTAATGGCTTTGAAATCAAGCAACATTTTATGGTGTGAACTTGAAAAATATTGCAGGAAATCTTCCCGGTAGCTTCCTTTAAAATTAAACATCTCTATCTAATTCTCATACTCACAACAGCAAGTCAATACCGAGACTCTCTCAGAAAAATCAAATAAAAATTGTAAATAGTATAGTTAGGTATTCTTTCAAAGAAGTTTGCTTGATGCCCATTAGAGAATTTAATGACAATATCTATACGAGGATTAGGTCTACCAAGACCTACCGAAATCGAGCACTACATATACGGCCCTAATATATACTCTCATCACATGATTTTAAAATTTATATTTTAAGATTCAAATTTTCAACCACTAACACGGAAGAGAAGGTACAGACCATCTAAACTCAGATATTTGTAATATATATATGAGATGTATAAACAACCATTCATTTGGTCATGAATAATCGCCTAGAATATTTCTGTGTGAGCCCTACAATAAAAAAATCATTTATTAGAGTCCAAAAATCAAAGACTTTCTCAGAAAAATAAAATGCAAAACTGCTTATAAAGACTCCATTTTAGTTTGCTTTTCAGTTTCCAGTGCCATTTAACACTTCAACATGCATTCATTACGATGAGATGAGGTTACCTGCACCGTGTTTCCCTCCTGAAAAATTCTAAATTTATATAATAATGTAATATTTCAAAAAAAAAAACATACATTCATTATTATCCTTTATTTTGTATATTTCATTTTTGTTTTGATTAAATTTTATTTAAAGCAGATTATCATGTATTTTTCGGTTATATAATATTATTTTCTCGGTATGTTCTGCATGATGAGAAAGAGCGAGTAAACGAATCAACCGATTGAGGCATTGAGCCGAACCAACTGATTCTGGTTTCGGTTTTTTATATGTTTTCTTGAATCTGTCTTAAGCATTGTTTCTGTGGACTATCAACAAGTAACTTGCATCCGTCTTGTCTTCAAAGACATTTCATTTTGCAATTGTCTACTGCATCAATTCACTTGACTGTTCAAATGTCCATATTGTTATTCCAATATTGTGTTATTGATGTGGTATATGACTGTTCACGGATTATAATTACACTATTTGGGAATGTGATGTTTGTTGTTTGTATTACTCAAAAACAATCTGGTTCGAATCTGCAAGAGACAGAAAAACAATAAAATAGAAAACATCATGTTAGGGAAATCGAGGCCCGTGTTTCACATGGTGTCTTTAAGACAATTTCGCCGGCTAACACCGTATGTGTATGACGATTGTCTCTCAGGATACAACGATTTAAATAGTGGATGTGTAGAACACAAACCACTATCAGGGAACTCAAATTGAATTCAAACTTACCAAGATACGAAGAACAGAAGAACTAAGAAAAGAACAATATTTTTTTCTTAATTTCGTGATTTTCAGAATAATCTAATTATAAGGAAAATACTAGGATTTTAAATAGAAAACCTAATCAGTAGGATTGATTTTTGGAAATACTTAATTACTACGGTTGTAATGATAAAGGAAAATAATTAAGGAATAATCTTCAAAAGATATATTCCTAATTAAACACTGATTCTGATTACTTAGTGATCAAGTAAGTATCATAATTCAAAAAGGAAATCAATTCCTTCCTTAATCTAATTAATTTTCATAACCTAAACGGAAATTAACTATTTCGTTAGTCAACTTTTCCTTATCATTTAAACCGTCTAACTTAGGGAAAATAAATTAAATTAATTCTTTCCCAATCAATAAAATGTTGATTTAGAAAAAAAGAAATTTAAAATAGTAGCAAAAAGTCGATTGTACTCTCACGGTCCAATCGGTGCAGCATTCGTGTACCCAGGACGCACCCACAAACATGTTTATAAGCTACTATCACACAACCACCTATATACCACATATAAGTGTTTTTCCCAACCAATGTGGGATGCACATTTTTTCCTACACATTGGGCTCACCTTGGGACTCAATTTCTTATTCACCCATTAATTATTTTGTGAGTTTGAGTATACCATTTCGAAGCTCTCACGGAGGAGAATTCGAATATACTTTATCTTCCATTTTCATGGAATCAATCATACCCAAATAATACTCTCAAAATGTGTGTTTGACCTAGGAGACATGAGAGATGACTTTTGGTAAGCTCAAACGGTCGAAACCTGCATAGGATAGGTAGGTGTTACCCTTTGAACCTTCCCTCGTAAATTTATGTTTACTTTACTGGCTGATCAGTAGATATGATATCCTTGAATTGTTCTGCCGTTTATGTAAACGATAGCGTACCTCACACATGTATCTTCCAGACCCAATTTGGTTCTCATTGTTATGTTCGTTTTGGCCATGAACATGCACTTGGTTCTGTGAGAGTCACTAGAGAATATAGCCCTTTATTATTCTCTTTTAGAAGTGGCCCCACTTCTCTCTCACATAGGTGATTTCTTAATTAAGAGCAACTCGTATTACTTTGCTCAGATTTCCATAGCTTGGAATTCTGACACATAAGAATCATTAAAAACATAGTTTAACCTTTTCCCTACGGGCATCACTGTTTCATCATAGGAATGGACTGGAGGGTAACCCCCACAGTGATCCAACTAAGTCTTATAACTTGGTTGTCCCATAGAACCTAGATCTTAGAATCTCCAGTCAACTAGGTTGGGTTTCCATTGTATCGACTTTCATTTCATGGGCGTTAGTCTCATTCCCCTCGATGATATCTCAACTAATTCTCTATTTAATCATTTGGTTAGCAGATCCGCAATGTTATCTTTTGACTTTACATAGTCAATAAAGATAACTCCAGTTGAGAGTAGCTTCTAATGGTATTATGTCTTCGACGTATATGTCTAGACTTTTCATTGTACATGTTGCTCTGTGCTCTTTCTATTACTGATTGACTATCACAGTTGATGCAAATCGTTGGCACAGGCTTTGGCCGTCTTGGAATATCCTCTAAGAATTGGCGTAGCCATTCAGCCTCCTCACCACATAAAGCAATAAACTTAGATTCCATAGTGGATCTGGCTATACATGTCTGTTTGGAGGATTTTCAGGATACAATCGCATCTTCTAGTGTGAACACATACCCACTAGTTGATTTTGAATCTTTCATATCAGATATCCAGTTTGTATCAGTGTATCCTTCTAGGACCACATGATATCTGGTATAATGCAGTCCATAATTACGAGTGAATCGTAAGTACCTCGGTACTCTATCTATTCCTTTCCAGTTATCGGTTCCTGGATTACTCTTGTAACTGCTTAATTTGCGGACTACATTAGCAATGTATGGGCTTGTACAACTTATTAAGTACATCAGACTTCCTATCACTCTAGAATATTCGAGTTGAGAGACACTCTCACCCTTATTCTTTGATAGGTGTAGATTTGTATCTACCGGTGTTCTAAAAATTCCAGAATCATTTTTGTTGAATTTCTCAAGATTCATGTCAACATAGTGTGACTGACTGAGAATGGGTCTGTTCGATGTCCTTGAGATTTTCATTCCCAATATTACATCAGTTGGTCTCATATCTTTCATATGAAATCTTGATTTCAACATATCCTTGGTAGATTTTATCATCACTACCAACAATGAGCATGTCATCAACATAAATGCACAAAATGACATAGCCATTTCCTGTGTTACATTCGTTGATTTTAAATCCATTTGACGTCATAACATTGTCAAATTTCTCATGCCATTGTTTTGGTGTTTGCTTTAGACCATATAAGGACTTCACCAATTTACAGACTTTCTTTCCTTATCATGGAGCGGAAAAACCCTCAGGTTGTTCCATGTAGATCTTTTCATCTAGATCTCCATTTAAGAAAGCTGTTTTCACATCCATTTGATGTACTTCAATATTTCGCAAAGTTGTGATTGCAAGTATCATCCTAATGGAGGTTATTCTCGTCACAGGAGAATACGTATCAAAGTAATATAGGCCTTCTCGTTGATTGTGACATTTAATTACATGTCCGGCCTTATACTTATCAATTGATCCATCTGCTTTCATTTTTCTCTTGAAAATTCATTTGGACCCTAGCGGTTTACATCCCGGAGGAAGATCCACTAACTCCCAAGTATGATTTTGAAGGATGGAATCAATTTCACTCTTGATAGCTTCTTTCCACAAGAGTCCTTCTGAAGAGCTCACCATTAGCTTCATCATTGGGTTTACATGGAAGTACATGTTCAAAGAACGATACATTTCTAGATTCCATTATCGTGTTTTTGTGTATATCTGGGATGTCAGATATATACACCAAAATCGATAAACACCACTATTATGTGCATATCCAATGAAGATGCAGTCAACGGGTTTCAGACCTATTTTCACCTTTTTAGGTGTAGGTATATCCACTTTGGCAAGATACCCCCACATTCGTAAGAATTTATATAAAGGCTTTCTTCATTTTTCATAATTCATATGGGGTCTTGTCTTCTTTCATTCGGGGTACCCTATTTAAAAGGTAATTGCTAGTTAATATAGCTTCACCCCACATGTTCTGAGGCAATCTAGAACTTATCAGCATTGCATTCTTCATTTCAAGGAATGATTTTCCTGTTCAGCAACTCTGTTTTGTTGTTCGCTTCTCAATGATATTAGCCACCTAAAAGGTTTCACTTGGGGTCATCCCTTCGACATGAATCTCATGTATAATCACTTGAAGCTCTTAGAGTCTGCCATCTTGTAATCAAGAAACCGGCCCATAACAAACCTTTTTGGATCCAATATCCTCAGCCTTGTGTGTCCGGTCTAACGACTCCCACAGTTCTTTGACTGTTTTTGCTATACAGCGAGTCTGACTGCCCGTTCTATATGGGTTTTTTTCACACAGAAAATCCAAAGCATTCCATACCTGAACATCTCGCTCTTAACCACTATTGGGTTTACGAGCATCTCCAGTCAAGAATCTGGCTAGATTCAGTGTGGTCAAATAGAACAGCATCTTTTGCTGCCACCACTAAAAGTTCCCGTGACTCACATACTGGCTCATCACCGGATCTCTCATGTTTCTCACGAATGAGTTGATGGCCGGAGTCAATGTTGCCACACTTGGCCCCAAATAGGCACATCTCCCACAAGCACTGAATTAACAGCTGAAGTGTCTAGTCCGACAGTTGGATTAGCACTAGGAGTCTCAAGTGGAACACTTGTGTTCACGTTTGATTTATCTGCCATAATATCAGGAGGAAATCAACTGAATTAATTTGGAAATTAATTCTCATTAAAATTGGCAATATTAAAGTCAAATCAGTTCTGTTTTGAATTCAAAATTTAATATTTCAATAAACCCGGAATTAATAGAAATAAATCATCATTAAATTGATAATTACAATTTTGAAGTTCAAAAGACTTGATTCTGACAATAATCACCATTTTAAACTTACACATCCAACTTGTCTCCACTGTTGGCCTTAGGAGCCTCATCAGTTAAAAATCTCGTAAGATTCAATGTGGTCAGTTAGAGCAACATCTTTTGTTGCCATCTCTTGAAATTCAGACCACTGAATTTCTCTGGTTTCTCCATATGGTTCATCAGAACCGAAACCGGAAACACAAATGAATTCACCGTCGAGGTATTCATTTCACCCACAAAAAGGGTTCACAATCGGGTCGGTCAACTAAACACAATTGGGTTGACCACCAGAGTCTCTTGAGCCACGCTCAGGTTCTCAGTTTATTCGGAATTAATTACATAGAAAAACCTAACCAAAATTTTTAGAACCACAAATATACAATAATTCTCAGTTTTTATCAAACACCGACATATCAATCGATATATTTACCAATAACACAACAATATATATAACATATAATCTATTTACTAGATTAAACCAGATATTGACCATACTTCTCCATCAGCGTAACACATCATGTATGTATACCGAAACATGTTATCTACACTAATGTAATATATCAACCACAGTGATATAAAATGTTACACACGCTGATATGAAACTATGAACCAGTGTCTATTATGTATATATAGTGATGTTCATTGCATACTATATATGTATATAGTATATACCAAGTATATAAATCTGTTGACCAGATGTATAGGTATAACATGCTTTCTGTTATCATAACAGATATACATTTTTTTTGAACAACATAACAGATATACATAACAATATTTAATTGTATAATCATCTAGAACCAGATTATTTACCATGTAAATAATATATATGAATATTATAAACAAGAGATTGCGTTGAGCTAATTAGGCAGCAACCATTTTTGATGTATCATACTAATTTATAGTTGTTGACTTTGGCAACACCTTTTATTTGGCACAATATATTGTGGCTTTATATATTAAAAAAAATAAACGCATACGTGTGTATATATATATATATATATATATATATATATATATATATATATATATATATATATAAAAATATAAAAATCAAATATTTACCAAGAATTCGCTATAATCTCTAAATAAAATACAATTGTTTTAGAATCACGAAAATCTTGTAAAATAGCACTGATATCAATTATCTGATATCAAACTAGTGAATCAATAATTGATTCAAGATTTCACAATTGAAATCATAATCAGTGTCTGGTATTAGTGTATTACAGACCCGATTACCCAGTTGAAATCACACTTGATTTCTAAACCAGTGTCTTTTAATATACCCGATTTACCAAAATATAAATCTGATAATTAATTGAAATTAGTGTCTCGAAATAGACCCAATTTCCACAGATTAATATTAACCCAAATCCAGTGATGTTTACAAAACAAGTCTGTCGCGATCCGTAGGAAAACAGAAACCGAACCAAAAGGTTTTAAAAGAAATTAAAATTGTGAGAAGAAATTTAAAAACGGAAGATTGTCTTAAGATTGTTGTTTGTATTGCTCAAAAACAATCTGGTTCGAATCTGCAAGAGACAGAAAAATAATAAAATATAAAACATCATGTTTGGGAAATCAAGGCCAGTGTTTCACACGGTGTCTTTAAGACAATTTCGCCGGCTAACACCGTATGTGTATGACAATTGTCTCACAGGATACAACGATTTAAATAGTTGATGTGTAGAACACAAACCACTCTCAGCGAACTCAAATTAAATTCAAACTTACCAAGATACAAAGACCAGAAGAACAAAGAAAAGAACAATATTTTTTTCTTAATTTCGTGATTTCCAGAATAATCTAATTATAAGGAAAATACTAGGATTTTAAATAGAAAACCTAATCAGTAGGATTGATTTTTGGAAATACTTAATTACTACGGTTGTAATGATAAATGAAAATAATTAAGGAATAATCTTCAAAAGATATATTCCTAATTAAACACTGATTCTGATTATTTAGTGATCAAGTAAGTATCAGAATTCAAAAAGGAAATCAACTCTTTCCTTAATCTAATTAATTTTCATAACCTAAAACGGAAATTAACTATTTCGTTAGTCAACTTTTCCTTATCATTTAAACCGTCTAACTTAGGGAAAATAAATTAAATTAATTCTTTCCTAATCAATAAAATGTTGATTTAGAAGAAAAAAAAAATTTAAATAGTAGCAAAAAATCGATTGTACTCTCACGGTCCAATCGGTGCAGCATTCGTGTACGTAGAACGCGCCCACACATATGTTTATAAGCTACTATCACACAACCACCTATATACTACATATAAGTGTTTTTCCCAACCAATGTGGGATGCACATTTTTCCCTACACAATGGGCTCACCTTGAAACTCAATTTCTCATTCACCCATTAAATATTTTGTGAGTTTGATTTTACCATTTCGAAGCTCTCACGGAGGAGAATTCGAATATACTTTGATCTTCCATTTTCATGGAATCAATCATACCCAAATAATACTCTCAAAATGTGTGTTCATCACAAAATTTCCAACAATGTTTATGTGCTAGTTTCTCTATTTGGTAGAAAATAATCAAAATGAATTGGTAAGGCCTTGAACATAATTCAAAGTACGTAATATCAAAAATTAAGCTTCAATACAATCCAATCCAATCCAAATCAATACAGTACAATATAACTTTAAACAAGACCTAAATAATTGAAACTGTTAAAAGGAAAAAAGAGTCTGAGCAACACTTTTTTGGTGCTTAAGAACATTGCAGACAAGCTTTCAAGGTAGCTTCATGGCAACATATTCTGCGAATAAAGCCATGCCTACACAGTACACATTCATTGTTGAACTCATTTACAGAAGTTGAATATTGTTGCATTGGACGTTCGTGCTCTTAAACTTGCAACAGCCGGGTTATCGGTTGATTCAAGCGGTCTCGTTTTCATGAGATGGTTTCTCTATATCTTGATTCTTCAAAATTTGAGAAAATAATATACCAAATGCGAAGATAATAGGAAAAATTGATATTTTAATAGGATTATTTGCATGTTTTCGGATATAACAATAACTCACTGTTGCAAGAACACATTGACAAAGAGCACAAACCAATCCAATAATATCCTTGAAGGTACCAAAAGGCTTGCGTCTTTGATCTCGATAATAATACCAAGGAAATGGTAAAGCGCCGCTCGACCTCCAAATCAGGTTCTCTTTTCGAAATTCATAAATGAGCTCAACAATGCATGAAAGCATGGCGACAAATGAAATCAGCATACTAAATAATACAAATTGAGTTTTATTCACGGAAACTTGGTCAAAAAATGCCGATGTAAGCTCTAAGACAAGGTTGGTGATTACTAAACTCATCACTATATTCCTCCTCCTTCGTCTTTTCAAGATGCCTCCGAGATGTATCTCCAAGCAGCCTTGAATAGATTGCTCCAAGCTGTTTCCCAAGCGAACCTCCTTCTTATATTGTTGACGCATCATTTGTTTGGCGCAAAAAACATGAAAATTGTATTTCTTGCATTTAGACACATATGACAAACCTGTCGAACCCTTATATGCAAAGTAAGAACCATTACTGCACCATAAGCACGCCGATGGCGATATTTTATCACGAAGCGTAAACTCAAGATGATAAAATTTGAACTTACTTGGAAGGCTATGGCAACATGGATGCAAATACTTGTTCAATTCTTCACAGTAATACACAAATCCTTCAACTAAACCTCCACACATGTCGCAGTATATAAATATTGAGTGATCAGGAGGTTCCCGAAAGAAATTGAAAACGTTGTTTTTGTAAAAGTCATGGGTGGTAGTCTGTTTAACTTGCTCACACTCGTCATGAAGATCGAACTCGCACTGCTCGCATCTGAACCTTAAACCAGACCCAAGCGCTCTGCAGCTATGGCATACATTGAGCCTTTTATCCAATTTCCGCTCGAGATTGTGTGGGTGTAACTCAGGAAGAAAGATCTCCTCCATCAGTAGACAATTTAAGAGCCACAAAGAAGGAGGAGAAAAAGGAAGCAATATAATATTGTTGTAGATCAATTGAATTTCTTAGTCTTCTTTTAAAATGAACATCATTTGAATTTTATCACAAACGTCTTGCCAACAGCCTACAAGTTTCTCAGCAATTCAATTGATTTTAACTTTAGATAGAGAGTGGAGACTGGAGACTATGGACCGTGGACTGGTAACGTTGATTCCCTCCCAAAAGGCCAAAACCTCAAATTATTTTTAATAATTAAAAAAAAAGAGAGACTAAACTGAAAACGTTTTGTACATAAATTAGTCATGGTCTTTTTTAAATATTTGTACATCGATATGCTTTTGTGCTTAAAGCCCAAACCAAAGCAACAATAACAACAACCCACTTCAGGAATCGTCTTAATTTTATAATGAATAGAAGATCATTTGAATTTGATCACAAACTTTTTTTTTTTGAACAGTAAAGCTTTATCCAACAAAAGGCCATGTAGGCCAAAAAGAGCTACAAAAGAAGCCAAAACAAGAACACAACAACAAGACAGAACAGCGAAAAGCAACAAAACAAAGCCACAAGCCTGGCAAGTCAACAACAACAAGCCATACAAGCCAACAACAAAGAAAAAACACTTCAGCAGCAAACTACCAGCTCTGTCCAAACTAGGAAAGCCACCACAACACCATAAAACAAAAACCAAAAAATTAGGACACAGAAAGCTTGAATTTTTGCACCAAATTTCTCACAAAATCATGAAACCTTGTATCATTCTCCTGCTTCCTACTATTGATAATCTCAAGCAGCTCCTTTTTCTTCCTATTGAAATCAAAGCCTAGGGCTATACTTTTCTCAAAAACCTTCACAATCTCTTCCTCAAGACTCCACCCCACCTTGTTTTTTACCGCTCGAATTTGATACTGAATTTTATCTTGAACGCTAGAACCCCTGGTTTTCATACAATGACTCTTGAGTGATAAAGAACTTTTCTTTCCAATCTTACCATTAGATGCTAACTTTAACATACCTCCACTGTTAATCACAACATCCTCTGCCAGAGCTTTGGTAGAGAAATCCACTTCCTCCAAAATATTGGCCTCTCCTTGTCCTCAGGCTCTAACAAAATTGGGCCTCTAAGACCGGTTAAGACCTTCACAAAACCCTTTCCAGAAGTCTCAACATGGCCCGACCCACATCCCATATTTTTCTTCTCCAAGACAAGCTTGGCATCAGTCCCGCTCTTTCCAATGAATTGAAATTTTGAATTTAAATCACCACTTGCAACTCTAATCTGATTTTGATCTACATGGCCTAAGATGACCTCACCCAAAGAGCTGACATCCCTACCTTTGAATGAACTGTGATTGGACAAAGACTTTCCACTTGTCCCCTCTCCTACCTCGTTTCTATCAGCAAATCTGAAGAGCTAACAGGGGTTCATTTTCAAGACAACTATGAACCTTTTCCTTTTCTACTCTTAAACTCAAAAAATCTGTAGAGTCATCCACTTCTAACCCCAAACACCTTGATAACCATGCGAAGTTGACCGAAGCTTGATCCTCCATTGATGAAACTGAAAAGAGCCTATTTCCGGTGACTACCTTGATTTTTTCGGGACACCCAAAACCGTATGGCATCAAGACCAGTACCTTTCCTCTGTCCAGCCTTCTTCTTTTTAGAGTATCTTCCTCTACCAGTAATGGCTCGCCCAAGGCCTGACCCAACCTCATGAAAAAATCTTCACACCAGCAGTGCAAAGGAATTCCCAGAAATTGGACCCAAGACAGTCTGGATTTCGGTGTTACTACCATAGACCAGCTTCCCACAGAAGAAAAGCAATCCTCCCACAAAAATCTGTTTCTTAAAAGACTTCTCTATCCTTAATAGATTGACAAACCCATAAGACGTTCTTGTCACCAAGATAAAAGGTAGAGGTGGTGATATGTCTATTGCCTAGCCTTTTAATCACGGGAGACACATCTGAGAAAACTTTGAGGACACCAACTGCACAAAACTTCAACCATCTTTCATCATTCATACTAACATCCCACTTCAGCACTTCCACCCTTTCCTTTTCTTTTGAGCCTTTGTCAACATTCCCCTTCTGGGAACGCCTCACCACCTCCACAAAAGAGGGACCTAGTGAAAAACTCTCTTGCTTCTCCTCCGACTTCTCAACACCCTTATTGAACCCAGTTCCTAGATACTGCTTCCCTGAAAATCCAGCTGCTGCCATTCTCCGTTTGCTCCAGTCAAAAGAAGCAACCTTCGAAATGATGGGCCATCCATACACTTGCATTCCATTCGTAAGTCTAGCAACTCTTTCTGCTTCTTCCAAAGTATCAAAACGAACGAAGGCAAAGCAGCTTCTTCTTGATCTGAATTTTGAAGACAGATACAGATCTCTCACCAATCCAAAAGCTTTGAAGATTCCCCATAAACCCTTTTGCTCTACACATGGATTCAAATTGTCTACAAAGATGGACACTAAGTTGTCCCTAAAATCTCTTCTCCCCTCATGACTCATAATCCAAATCACTGATGCTGAGTGGTAGAGCTTTCTATATCCATCGAAACCCTTTTGTTCCTCTTGATCACAAACTTCTTGGCACTTTATGTTGAATAATAGTGGAAAATGAGAGTTTAAACCATTGAATCTGTTAGTAAAGGTGGAAATAGAGAATTTAAAACCATTGAATCCCGTCAATAACGGTGAAAATAGAAAGTCAATTAACGGAATTGGACAGCTAAAAATTTCTTAAACTGACTCAAATAATAACTATCATTATATCTATGTAAATTAATGTGATAATTGGACAACTAAGAATTTCTTAAACTGACTCAAATAATAACTATCATTATATCTATGTAAATTAATGCGATAATTGGAACAAAATTCTTATTAGTATTTGATATGACCAAATCTCCTCATATTGACACCTAATAATTAATAAAATTTTAATGATAAAGCCTCCACATGACGACACGTGTCAATGTGAGGTTCAATTTACTAGATTATATAGTTATATAGAGTCATAACATTTAATCAACTAATAAATGCAATAAAAACACAATCTTGGAAAGTTTGAACAATTAACAAAGATGGAGTGTTTGTTCAACTTACCAAATCAACTGATGAAGAAGACCTATGCCTTAAAGATGCTCAATGATGCATCAAGAGGATGGGTTTTAGGTTTTGGGTTTTAGAGAGTTAATGAATCAAACTTGAGACTTCTCTCTCTAAGGGAACTCTTTCTCTCACTTAGGATCTGAAAATATGAGTTCTAGGTCTAAATGGGGGGAAGAGGATGAAGTATATAAAAAAGGTCAAGTGAAACGGCATCGTTTTGACAAAACAAGGCCCGACCGCTATGAGTACCGTTGTGGAGGTCACAACGGTTTCTGCTGGACACCTCAACACTGTGATAATTCATAGCGCAGCAACAACGGTCACACATCGGTAACCTACTAGAAAGCACACCACTGTGATAATGTACATCGATCAGACAGCGGTGCAACATTGGTCAGACAGCGATGCAGCTGGGCAACTATGCAAGGACTCCTAAACCTCAACCAGTCAACCAAGATGCAATTGAGATGAGCATACATAAGGAGATATAACATGAATGTGCAAAAACATGAAACACACTTGGAGATCCTAAGCCACCTGTTACAAACACATCCCCAATGTGATTTGTCATGAAATAAGCCAATAATAAAACGAGGTCCTTATAAATTCAATCTAAAATATCGATTACTGGGAAAGAATTTTTTAGGGAGCGGATATTAACACCCACAAATATGATAAGTACACCCATATTTTAATAAAAAATTTATTTACAAAAATATCCCAATAAAAATTTATCAATTAAGACAAATTAATTTAATTAAAAATAAATAAAATACTATTTACACCAATTAAATACACTCATGCCTTCAACTAGAGAGAAACTTCAGTACATCCGAGGTAAAGCATGATGTGGCATGCCTAACCAGTGATATTCAGACACATCATTAAATTTTACAAACCAAAGCCACATCATACAAAATATTGATAGATCATGAATCTCTGTTCACCTCCTCACCTTTATCTTCGTCTTCCTCTGCAACTACTTTTTTTTCTTCCAAATTCCAACTCCCTGCTTCCTTTTACCAACAAAATCTCCTCTCAATCCATTTATTTTATATATTTAATATATTAAAAATCGAACTCCTCCTGTTTCCGACGGAAATTTCCTCTCAATCCATTTATTTCTTATATTTAATATGTTAAAAATTGAAAAAAAGAAAAACCAAGGAGGCTGGTCTTCTCCTGTTTCCGACGGAAGCACTGATCGGTGGGGTAGATAGGTAGCAATTCTTTCTCCAGGTGAGGCCTCCTTCAATGGTGGCCTCCATTCCTTTTTTTTTTTAACTTTCAATCAATAAATCAAAACATAATTTTTTGTTAGTTATTTTTAGTTTAATTTCTCTGCTCAGCCAATTGTATGAAAAAATTAGTTGATAGGTTTTCAAAAATTATCAAAGATAGATAGGTTGAGATGGAGATGAAGATGACAGTGAGAGATGATAAGAGGAAGAGGAAATGGAGTTGGAATTCATGACTTGGCAATTTTTTTTCTTGCATAGCAGTAGTAATTATTGGGTTTATAAAGTATTATGAGGTGGTCAAAATATATTGGTTGGGCGTGCCAACTCACCTCTGAAGCCAAAGGTACCGAAGCATCTCTCCTTCAACTATATCACCTTATTAAAAAAGAAAAATCAAACCCTAATTCTATTTTTTTTGGTAAACCGCTAAACCCTAATTCTATTAGTGTCTTGGTTGTTAGTGGTTTGTTGTTGCTCTATTTTGAGCTGATGCATCTGTTTTGTTGGGTTGATGTTGTTTTGGTGGTTTTTGCTATAATTTACTGTTGTGTTTTGTTGCGTTTCTAGTGCCTGTTGTTCTTTATTTTTTTTTGGTTGATGTGGTTGCTTGATAGATCCTTGGTTTGGTCCGATTCTGGGGGCTTCCATCTGTTACCTATTTGGCTTAAAGAAGTTTTACCTGTTAAAATATATATATATATCATATGTCTTAGGTAAATACATAGCTTGAAATTGGTATGAACTAGAGATTTTTGAAATTTAATAATTTAAGAATTCTCAAGACTGTGTTTTCGAGCCTGAAGAACTTAAAAATGTATCTTTTGTAAAATTGGGTGTGTTAATAACTTATGAGGGTTTATAAATAAATTGTATTAAAATGAAAACATTCATTTAAATAAGGGTACTATTGGGATTAAGATGGGTGTTTCCAGTAATGTTTTAATTTTAAATTTTAGACATAGGTGTAATTATAAATATGAGTATGTTTATCATAATTATGAGTGTCAATATCCATACCCAATTTTTTATCGTCCCTTCTTTTTATGAAAAAGTTATGCAGTAATTAAAATAGAAAAAAAATGAATTTATTCAAATAAATATTTGAAAAAAATAACTACCCGTAGACACAATTTCAATTTTTGATATTTGAAGGTAGCTTTTTTTTTTTTTTTTGAAACAAGGTGTAAATGTGTAATTTGTTAATTGGAAGCAAAATATATACGAGGGAGTGCATTCCAGGCGTTTTGGATACGCATGTTATTTGTAGTTCAACTTTATTATGATGAAATGGTGATTTCCTTGCACTGATTTTGATGCTAAAAATTGTGTGATAATCAGTCAAAACTCAACAGATATAATGGAGTGAAGACTCCATTTTGATTTTAGTACGCAGTTTTTAGGTGGAAATAGGGGTTTTGTCGCTCTTTTAATGTGAGTTTGCAAGACTATAACAACTTTAATAAGTTGAGTTTAAATAACACCTATTAAAATGAACGGATAAAAATGTCCCCACAATTTTGATTTTTTCTTTTTTCTTTTTGATTTTTGATTTTTCCAATTTTTTCTTAAATTTTTTTCTCCTTCGCTTGACCTCCATTGGAGGTCGAAATCGACCTTCAATGGGGATTGAAATGGAGATTGATGAAGAAGATGAAAAAAAAAACCAATATTAAGTCTTGGACCTCTATTTTAATTTTTTCTGAGACTTATTGGTTTTATTTTTTTTTCTTCTTCTTCATCGACCTCCATTGGAGGTCGATTTTGCCTTCCATTGGAGGTCAAACGCCTTCTACCTCCAATGAAGGTCTAATCGACCTCCATTGGAGGTCTAACGAAGAAGACGAAGAAGACGAAGAAGAAGAACAAAAAAAAATGGGAAAACTCATTTTTATAATTTTCGAACCCCAGTTTTCAATGCCATTTAACACTTCAACATGCATTCATTATGATGGGACCCATCCCCCCGGGCCGAGATTGCAAGTTCACATCATCTCCTTCAAAAAAAACCTCAAATTTATATAATAGTGTAATACATGAAAAAAAAAACTTACATTCATTATTATCCTTTATTTTGTTTTGGTGAAATTTTATTTAAAGTAGATTATCGTCTGTTCTTCAGGTATATAATATTATTTTTTCAGTATATTCTACAGGATGAGAAAGAGCTACTACAAGAAAAAAAGGGCTATTGGGACGATTTTTTTTCGTCCCAATAGCCCGAAATTCGTCCCTATTGACTTATTGAGACGAATAAAATTCGTCGCGAATTCCGTCGCTTCAGATGGGTCGCAATAGCCTTTTTGGGACGAAAATTAAAATTCGTCCCTAAATACTACCTATAGGAACAATTTTTGATTCGTCCCATTTGATAATATACAGGGACGAAATATTTCGTCCCTTTTGATAATCTGTAGGGACGAAATTGTATTTCGTCCCCTTTGACCACCTGTAGGGACGAAATTGTTCGTCCCTTTAAATAATATTTCGTCCCCACAAAATATCTATAGAGACGAAATCTGAAAAAAAAAACCAAATTTTTTTAGAACCCACTACCCACTGACCCACCCACCCGCCAGCTTCGACCCGCCCGCCGACCCACCCACAGCTTCTCATTAAATATTTGGTTGTCCGCCATAGATGAACTCGTGACCAACACTTAAAGCAAAGCTTATAAAGGTTCGAATTTGTCAATAATAGCATACTATTTGTATATAAACTCTATATGTTATTAACATTATGGGATAAAATGCGCATAGTGGGATTTGAACCTCTCACCACTTATGTGGAAGAGAGGTGCACTGTCACCTCTACTAGTGATGTGCAATTAAACTATTTTTTGAAAACATATATTGTCAGATAAAAGGGTGTATCGTTAATTGTACATAGAAATAATATATATATATATATATATATATATAATTTTTCATAATTTTTTGAATTAATATAAAAGTGAAGCAAATTTAATTATTGATATGTCTCTTATGAAAAACTTAAAAAGAAATAATGATAAAGAAAAAAGAAAAATTAAGTCCCGATAAATCATTATCAGCAACAAATATTATGTTTGTCTTAATAAGTCCTCAAATCTATAATTTCTTTTTTTTTTTCAAAAAAAAATGTCAAACTTTTTAGGGACGAATGATTTATTTCGACCTAATAGACAATCTATCAGACAAATATTTTACATCCTTAAAGATCTCGTCGGGTTTGTCCTTTTTAGGGACGGATAATTTGTTTCGTCCCAATAGACGTTCTATTGAGACGAATTTTTTCGTCCCTAAAGGTTTCTTTAGGTTTGAAATTTTTAGGGACGAATATGTTATTGTGTCCCAATAAATGTTCTATTGGGACAAATGCCCAACAAAATTTCGTCCCTATAGCTCTATTTTCTTGTAGTAGCTACTTACCGAATCAACCGATTGAGCCGAACCAACTGATTCTGGTTTCGGTTTGTTGTGTGTTTGGTTTTACACTTTTACCTCACAACAGATCTTGAATCTATCTGTCTTAAGCATTGTTTCTGTGGACTATCAACAAGTAACTTGCATCCATCTTGTCTTCAAAGACATTGCATTTTGCAATTGTCTACTGCATCAATTCACTTGACTGTTCAAATGTCCATATTGTTGTGCCAATATTGTGTTATTTATGTGTTATATGACTGTTCATGGATTATAATTACACTATTTGGGAACGTGATGTTTATGTGCTAGTTTCTCTATTTGGTAGAAAAGAATCAAAATGAATTGGTAAGGCCTTGAACATAATTCAAAGTGCGTGATACCAAGAATTAAGTGATGTGTATTTTCCGGTTAAAGAAATTATCAGAAGAATTTAGAATGATATTTCAGACCTAAAATACAGAAAAAGAAATAAAAGAGAAGGAACAGAGTTGATAACAAGAGAGAGGATAATTTGTCATATATTTTCCATGTTTTCATTTCACTAACTCTTAGCCTTTTATAGGCTTACATTGAAGACAAACCAACAACCAACTATCTAGAATAACAATAATGCAAAGATAATGGAAATAATGGAAAATAATGGAAAAGTGGTGCAGCAGTTGAATACACATGAAGACACTCACTAATTGAACATAACTGACTCTATCTTATTATGACCTAGTCTAATAACCGACTCTAACTAACAATTGACTCTAACTAACACGGTATATATGGATTGAATGATGTACATATCATTAAGCTTTAAAATACAATCCAAAATACAATACAGCCTTAAACAAGGCCTAAATAATTGAAATTGTAAAAAGGAAAAGAGAGTCTGAGCAACACTTTTTTGGTGCTTAAGAACATTGCAGACAAGCTTTCAAGGTAGCTTCCTGGCAACATATTTCTGCGAAAAAAGCCATGCTTACACATTTGATGTAGATTGAAAATTGGCACAAACGTCAATCGATAAAAATAGGGATAAACGAATCGGATCCGTTGATTCGCGCACGAATACCGGAAACGAAACCTACTATTATGCTGTTGATCCGCTCACGGATACTAGGATAACATGCTTTAAATACGTTGATCTTCACAAGATACCGTAAATGGAATATAAAGAGAACACATTCTCTAATTTTTTTATTCATTCAACAACTTCTCCTTTTTCAAACCTAATACAAGCTATTAAATAAGGAAAAACAACCTAAAACTATTAGGATTCAATATCCCGTAAAATTCTAAACAAAATAAAACAACCGAATCACTAGGATTCAATATCTTCTAAAACTCCTAAATAAGAGGTCTAAAACAACTAAACTAAATCGGAAAAGAATTCCAAAATAAAGGAACAAAAACGAATTGTAAATAAAATAGAAAACAACCGGCTTGTTGCACACGAAACTAAATTGCCAAATTTAGATCTACTGCAGCCCGTTACAGAAGACGAAGTCTTCATAATAAATGTTGGGCTTGTCTTGGGCTTTCCGAAAACATATTACAATAGAAAATCCGACCCCTTTTGCTCTCTGTAGAGGCCCACGAAGTTCAGCCCAGATTTGGTTGTCCCAAGCGACCCAAATACGAATTCGCCACCTATATGAACTCGCCATCCGCTCCGCATCATCCTCCCCAGGTTGGACAGAATTCGGCCTCGAATTCAGCACCTCTTCGTCCTCTAAAGCTGGATCGCCGTTGTAAGAGACGAGATGCTTCACATTTAAAATATCAGTCGTACGAATATTGCCGAGTAGCCTAAGACGGTAGGGTTTGGAGTTGACATTCTCACCAATTTTATTACCCTTTTGCCTTAAGCTAATCTGTGTCATTCTTTTCAGGCTAGACGGAATTCGTCCTCGAATTTGATGGTTCATCATTCCTAGACGATGATGAAACGATGCCCATCTCTGGGAGTTGAACCCATCAGACACCACATTCTCGCAGCTACCCGACTCATCATCGGATTCATCTTCATCAAAAACTGGTGGCAAATCCAAATCGAAAAAAACCTCCGTTGATACATATGAATCATCGAAAAACACCGCAGGATAAGAGACTAATTGTGTTTGAGGGTTCATTTTTTTTTTGTATGGGGAAATATGGAAGGTGAAGAGATAGTAGTCAGGAAAGTAATTGGTTATGATATGTGGATCGATGAGCCTAGCACAACGGTAGACTCGAAGGCTTTGATACCAACTGATGTAAATTAGAAATTGGGACAAAAAACGTTAGATGAAAGAAAGGATAACCGATTCGAATCCGTTGATTCACGCATGAATACCGGAAGCGAACCCTACTATGAATCTGTTGATCCGCGCACAGATACCAGAATAATAGGCTTCAAATTCGTTGACCCTCGTAAAGGTACCGAAAATGGATAAAAAAGAGATGCTCTCTCTCAAATTTTTATTAATCATCAAAAACTGAAATCCCTATTAGGGTACATCATCTTTAAATAGGAAAAATAAAATCCTAAAAAGAAACCTAAAATAACTAGTAAAGCAATAAAATTATCAATTTTCTTATAAAAGGGATAATTGAGATAACAATGGAAATTAAAAATACTAGAACCCTAAAACATTAAAAACCTATCTAATAAGGAAATAAGATTTGATTTAATAAAATCAAATCATAAAATAAGTAACTACCTAATTAGATACATAATAAATGGAAATAAAATAATATCTATTAACTATAGAAATATTTTTAAAATCTTTTTAAAATCTAAAATCTTAAGAAAATCTTCAATAATTCTCCTGCATCAACATTCATTGTCGAACTCATTTATAGAAGTTGAATATGGTTGCATTGGTTCGTGCTCTTAAACTGGCAACAGCTGGTCAACGGTTGATTCACGTGTCTCGTTTTCACAAGATGGTTTCTCTGTTTCTTGATTCTTCAAAATTTGAGAAAATAATATACCAAATGCGAAGATGATAGGAAAAATTGATATTTTAATAGGATTATTAGCATATTTTCGGATATAACAATAACTCACTACTGCAAGGATACATTGACAAAGAGCACAAACCGATCCAATAATATCCTTGAAGGTACCAAAAGGCTTGCGTCTTTGATCTCGATAATAATACCAAGGAAATGGTAAAGCGCCGCTCCACCTCCAAATCAGGTTCTCTCTTCGAAATTCATAAATGAGCTCAACAATGCATGAAAGCATGGCTACAAATGAAATAAACATACCAAATAATGCAAATTGAGTTTTATTCACGGAAGAAGAAACTTGGTCAAGAATTGCCGATGAAAGCTCTAAGACAAGGTTGGTGATTACAAAACTCATCACTATTTTCCTCCTCCTTTGTCTTTTGAAGATGCCTCCTAGATGTATCTCCAGGCAGCCTTGAAGAGATTGCTCGAAGCTGTTTCCCAAGTGAACCCCCTTGTAATATTTTTTAAGTATCATTTGTTTGGCGCAACTCACATGAAAATTATACTTGTTGCATTTAGACACATATGACAAACCCTCAATTGGAAAGTAAGAATCATTACTGCACCATAAACACGTCGATGACAATATTTTATCACGAAGCGTAAACTCAACATGATAAAATTTGAACTTACTTGGAAGGCTACGGCAACATGGATGCAAAGACGACTTCAATTTTTCACAGTAATACACAAATTCTTTAACGAAATCTCCACACATGTCGCAGACTATTGAGTCATGATCAGGAGGTTTCCGAAAGAAATTGAAAATGTTGTTTTTGTAGAAGTCATGGGTGGTAGTCTGTTTAACATGCGCGCACTCGTCATGAAGATCGAAATCGCACTGCTCGCATTTGAACCTTCTTAAACCAAACCCATACTCTCTGCAGCCATTGCATAAATACGGCCTGCTATCGATTTTCCGCTCGAGATTGTGTGGGTGGAACTCAGGAAGAAAGATCTCCTCCATCAGTAGACAAGTATGCAAGAAGAACAAGTTAAGAGCCACAAAGAAGGAGAAAAAGGAAGCAATATAATGTTATTAGTCTATTATAATGAACATCATTTGAATTTTATCACAAACGTCTTGGCAACAGTCAACAAGTTTCTCAGCAATTCAATGATTTTCACTTTAAGCTAATCAACATTAATTAAGACTTTAATATTAAGTAAAATTTAACAAATTTCCCGTCATGTTTTGTAAAATTGATTTTCTCGGCAGGTAGATTGACGAGTTCTACGGATGGTCTAATAGGTGGATAGATAAATACCTTACAAAAAAAATCTAATTGAAAACCTTTGGTCAAATTTTATGGAACATAAAAAAATGTTTGTTCTAGAATGACCGGTTGAGATGATGTCTCATTATTATAACATTACCTAATCCATTCTGACCCATTTTGACGTGTGAGCCCTACAACCATTTTGATTAAATTTTATAGATTTAAATAAGGATTAATTTCAACATCAACGAGATCTAAGAAGTTGATGCAATTATATATATATTTTCATACATTTTAATATTTCAGTTGCTACACTCTCAAGTTGAATATCGTGTTGTCAAGAACTATCTGATCACACACGCGTTGATGGTTTATTTTTATTTTTATTCCATTTTTGAAATGAACAGTAATGTATATATACATTCTAATTTCTTGGATTATACTTTGATCTCTTCAATTTTTTTTATGATTCTTGATTACGGTATTCTCAAGAATTTTCTCACTAACTCATTTTTTTTTTCTTTTCTAGAAATTGAAGAAACTCTAGTGTATAATATCCAACCCTCTTTTAAGTATTGAAGCATATAAATACTCATAATATTTAAGTTCCAATATCTTTCTAGTTAATGTTGGTATTATTAGTTAATGTTGTATCAGTTCTGGAATGAACTTCAAAAGAAATGAAATCTCTCTCTCTGAGAACTGTGGTTTTGCTTTCACCTCCATTTTCCCATCTCCTTCTAGTCTGTCCTCTTCCTCCACTTTTGATGGCATCATCATTATCATATCAGACACTGCCTCTGTGATTTCTTGAACCAAAGCAACTATCACTCCATCAATACCCATCAAATGTTGCATGTAAACTGCCTCAGACACATTACTGCAAAAACTCAACACATAAATTTAATAAGACTAGGTCACAGGAGTTCTGTGATGCACATGGCATATAACATGTCTCATAACTTCAGACAAGTCTTAAGTATGGAAAAAGAATGGCATTTACTAAGCTTTGAAAAGTAAACCAGACAGTCAATTGTAACAGGTTTGACAAGTCAGACAATATTTGATATTGAATTTTCATCACATTCAAAATCACATGTATTTGGAAAATTTACCAAGCAAGAAAATTAATGATCAAACACAGAAAAGATATTATTATCAAAATGAAAAATGAAAAAGCGTACTTCAATTTTCCGTATGTGAGCAGGGAAAGCCTGGATTCTTTATTCTTAGCTAGTCACAGCCCCTGTATTTCTAAAAACTCCTTGACTTTCTGATACAATCCCTTGTAAACCTCCCTCCAAACACACTTTAATAGCCTCCTCTAATGAATTTCTCCTCACATCATAGTCCATAGAAAGTCTCTGTCCCACCATTTGTCAAAAAGAAAAACCCGTTTCCATTCCATAACCAATATTAGAACTTAGAAAACATAATTCCTATTTCTAACCATGTTTATAATAATTTATATAGTAATTAAATGATAAAGATAAATAAAATAAAAATAAAAAATCCTAACGGGGTAGGTAGTCTGCAATTTCCTAGAAAGTAGGGCTGCATCTGGTTGGAAAGTTGAGAAAATAATGGGTCTGTTTTGACCATATTCAAAGATCACCTGTACCCAAAAGAAAAAAAAAACATTAACAAATAAGAACAAATCAATACAACTCAATTCACATTAATTACAATGTTAACACATGAAGGATTTGATGATGATAGCTGCAAGATGGCTTGAAGGACATGGTAGACAATGTGATCATCAAATTTCAATTCAATATTGAATCCCAAAGTAGATACGATGCTAATCTTAACTTCTCTTGTAAACCACTAAGAGGCCCAAAACCAATAAAACAAAAGCGCAAAGTCCTTTTGGAATTTGAATCATTAAAGGGCTTCTTTACGATTAGCAATTTCATTAAAACCCAAAATAGTAATATTAGAAATTGTATTTGGACTAGGCATTTACAGATATTTAGAAATTGTATTTAGGTTGAGCCTTTATATTAGAAAGTAGTGGATAAAATAAATTGTCCAATATAAAAATAAGGCATAATAATTTAGACGGATTGGCGGATTCGGCGGATTTCCAAACAGAAATCCAAGATCTGATCTAATCCAATGGATTTTAAAATTTAGGATCCAATCTGATCCAATCACTTCCCTAGATCCGATCCAATGGATCGTATTGAATTAGATTGGATCTTGCACACCCCTAATAAAAGGAGTGTGAAAAAAAAAGATTGTAAGAAGAAAATCTCTAAAAATAAATAAATAATTAAAACTATATCCATGAGTAGTAATAGGTATAGCACTATACTTGGCAAGCATATCTTCTTCATAAGTTTTGAAATCAAATGTGGATGTTGTATTAAATGTTTCTCAATCCATAACTATATATATATAATCATTTTCTCATCAGTGCGTATTGATATAACTTATATCAGTGTATTGCATGTGGATCACTGGTTATAGAGAAGTTTTGACAAGTGTATACACTTTAAGTCAAAATATGTAAATCTAATGGTCCACATCCAACGCACTGATGAAGTTATGTCAGTGCGTACTGACTTGAAACTTTCTGAATATATATATATATATATATATATATATATATATGAGTAATGATACTTTGACCAAATTTAGTGTCTAAATGACGTGACACCATTATAATCCATTCATTTAAATCATACAAATATAATACAATTTAAATGTATAGATTATAGTGATGCCACATCATTTGGACACCAAATTTAGATAAAGTAGCATTATATATATATTTATTTATTGACAAAACTCAATTAATATTTCAGTGTAAACTAGTGTCTTGCACTGCAATCCATAACAGCACTTTCACATATTTGTTTCTTTTGAATAGCAGAAAACAAAAGGAGAGATAGAAGAAAAAACAATGCAGAGTGTTTAGATATTTGCCATACCTGAGACCATCTTTAACCCACTGCACCAATTTGTTGCAACTTTACAGCAAAATGCAGCAACTTTCCACACCAATTAATTTTTCCCATTTCCAAATCATTGCACCAAATGTCACTCTAAAAGAATATTCTTTAAATATTCTTTTTATTATTATTTCACAACAATTAATATTTCACCCCTTAATTAACATAATCTTATGATAAGTTATGAAATTAAAAAATTAGTAAATTAAGAAATTAAACTGGATTAACTAAATTTTGTGTGTTGCTTTAATTGTTTTGTTTTCAATTTAGTGTTTTTGTTTTATTAACATTCAATAATTTTTGTATTATATACTTAATTTTAGTTTATTATAAATATCAATATAAATAATAATTAAATTAAAATAAATATAAATTAACTAAAAGCATTAAATAATTAAAAGGATACAATTGGAATAAATTTAATTGATAAGGGTAAAATTGTGATTAGCAAAACTTTAAAATTAGGGACAAATCTGAATATATTTTAATTAATAATGCTCAAACTATGAATAAGAATAAATTTAAGGACCAAAAAAAAACAAAAAAAAAACCTAGAAGCGTTATATCTTCAACCTACGCTTGATCAAGCACAGGTGCTGCATCTGCAACAAAATGGCGATGGAAACTGGTGCCTGATTGGAGAGGATTACTTGCAAAAAAATAGAGATTGGTGCTTGGGTTGGAGATGCTCTGATACTATTTTTATTCCCTATCGGTAAGTATTTCAACATCGATTCATGAAATATTTTTCTTAGGCAATTCACTACATCTCTTTAAACCATTTTTCTTCTTCTTAATTTGTATTTCTTTAGCACGTCCTTATAATTGAAACCCTATACAATCTGAAAATTGAATTATTAATTATTCTTCCTCTCTCTAAATCTTGGTATGTACAACAGTACCAGCGAGATTCGATAGTAAGGGTTTATATATATATATACAGAAATTTTCAAGTCAGTACGCACTGATATAACTTTATCAGTGCGTTGGATGTAGACCATTAGATTTACGTACTTTGACTCAAAGTGTATGCACTTGTCAAAACTTCTATATAATCAGTGGTCCACATGCAACGCACTAATATAAGTTATATCAGTATGCACTGAAGAGAAAAATGACTATATATATATATATATATATATATATATAAATATAAGATTTCACCAATTATGTTAGGCGGGTAACCAGAATAATTAGTGGGTAATTTATATATTGGTGGTTAGTTTTACAATTCAAAAATTTATCTATCGAGTTATGATATCCATTGATACAATAAATTCAAGTTTGGAAGGGATATTGTAAAAAAAACAAAAACAAAAAATTATGGGGACCAAAATGCAAAGGGCTTATAATTTAGTAACAGTTTTATAATTTTTAAAATAGATTTTAATTTTTTTTATGGCGTCCCCCTCCTCCTCCCCTGCATTAATATATATATATATATATATATATATAATAATAAAATATTTTCATACTTTCTATGTTTTTAATGTGAAATTTATTCTCATTTTATTTTATCAAGCTTCAAGTGTGGGTTTGATCTTTCACAGGGGGATCAATCAGTTCATGCAATGTAGAGATACCACTTCCTAATTGCCAAGAAGAAAAGTGCATTGAACTGTGTCAGAATAAGTGTGGTGCGTCTGAAAACCTAGTAAGTGAGGTTTAGTAAACCAAATCCAAAGAATGATTTATGTAGTTGTTTTATTAGGTTAGGTATTTTATATAATTTGAAATACCATATATATATATATATATATATATATATATATATATATACGTCTTAATAAAACCATATCAAGTACTTTTTTCTTTCTTTCTCCTTTGTGAATCTCTAAATTCTTATGCATTTTATATGTTTATATTATATGGAAAAATTACACAAACACCTCTAACTTTAGGCCTAATTTCATGCATAGGAAACTTTTACTCAAAATTGCATTAACATCCCCTGCTGTAAGTTTACTTCTGTTAACTCTAACTGTTGACCAGAGACGGAGATACTGGGGGCCGACAGGGGCCATGACCCACCAACAAAAAAAAATACAAATGTTCCTTAGTCTATTGTTTTAATGGTGCTATATAATTTCATTGTCGCCCCATATTATTTTATAATTAATAACATAAGTATTACAATAAATATATAAAAAAAGTATGGTCTCACCAATTATATATTTTCAATGTATTCTATTTACAGTATGTTTAATAATCGGGAATAAAATAAAATGAAATTTGATTCCCAATAGAAACTTAATTTCTAATTTGTGTATGAGATCCGTCAACGAACTTGATGAAGAAATTCGTCGAGCTTATATTAATACTTGTCCATTCTAACACAATCTTGACCATTATGATAAATCTAGACCAGATTCTCATCAACGTAGTTTCCAATATTCATGGTTTCAATTATTTTTAATTAAAAACATTATTATTACAATAACTAAAGAAAAAGTCTAGTCTCACCAATAATATATAATTTTATGTATTCAGGAAATGGAACTTGATTCCCAGCATAAACTTAATTCATTATTTGTATGTGGGACCCGTTAATGAAAATGATGAAGTTCGTCTAGCTTATATTAAAGTTTGTATATTCCAACCCAATATTGACCATTAGGATAAATATGGACCAAATTCTCATCAGCATAGCTTTCTGGACCAGATTCTCATCAACATAGCCTTTTGTATTGTTGGTTTCAATTATCTCCTACATGGTTAGAATATTTTCCTACAAAACTTTATGTTAATCGTGATTTCTCTTTAGTAGGGCAACTAAACATCTTGTGACATGCATGTTGGAAAAATTCCAACATGTGGGGAAACACATGTAATTATTAAATGTGTTGTACTATCTTTTGGTTAAGCCTAAATTAAAGTGGTCTAATTAAGATTTAGAGTTTTAAGTCTTAAGGGTATAATTGTCATAGAATTAATGTGTAGATACCGGAGTGCTATATCTAATTTGATGATAGGCCAAATTAGAAATAGCAAAACATATAATAATCTGATTATTATATTTAGGGTTATGGTCCCCAAATTACACGATACTTTTTGGCTTGTCTGTATCCCCATCACTATAACAAGAGAGAACACTTTTGTGTCCCAAGGATCGTGATAATTTAGAAGACCTCAACCAGTCCACCTAGCCTTCGGCAATGGATTCAGGTATGCTTCCGCTTTCTCTTATCTCTCATTTTCTCTTGAATTGTCGTGGGTTAGTAACATGTATTTAGGGTTTGATCAAAGCATGATATAGAAATATGTTTAGGTCAAACTTTCAGATTAATTATGTGCCTATGCATGTTAGATTTTGTGTTAATCACTTACAAATAGTATCTGAGCCACCCATGATCGATTGTTGAAAATTTGAGATTTGAACTTTAGGTTTTAAGAAATTTCTGAAAATTTTAGGGTTTGGATCTTCTTTTGTGAAATTTGCTTGAGTTTTAGTTTTTTGATGTTAGTTATTGCATGATCTAAAAGAGAATAGAAGATTCCGGAAAGAAACTTAATTCTATGATCATAATGTATATGCATATACCAAGCAAGTTTTATGTATGAATATTGGTATGTACTTCTCTTTTAAAAAATATTATGGGTTTTTAGATCAGGTCTTTTAGAACCGATATTGGAGGTGATGTGTGTTATCAATCTAGTTTTGGGTTTGCTTTGGGCCAATGGGTTTTCTCACCCAGACCCTGATCCAATGCTTGGATCTCACCCAAACCCGGTTTGCTTCTTGGATCAACGCCACAGTCGGTGGGTTTCTCGCACGAAACCTGTGCGATTCACGGCAACGAGGACGATTGTCGGTTGTCCATTGCGATCTGGTCCAGATCGAGCCAAGATCGGCTGCCGGTTCACTCGATCAGTTTGGGCCTTCGACCATCGGCCTTCTTCGCTTTGATCTGCGTGTTGTGGGTCGTGCGCTGCTGCTCCTCCGTACGTCGTTGCCTCCAGACGACTGATGTGGTGGCTTTGGCGGTGGTGAACAGCGAAGTAATCAGGTCATAGAGCTTGATTTTGCTCTGAGCCACTTTTTGAGAATTTGATATTCTTAAGGGACTGATTTGCAATTATTTTGGGCCATTTTGTGATTTTGACAATAATATGGGTCATTTCATAATTACCAAAATTTACTGTGCCAATTTGCAATTATGAAAATTTTTTAGGCCAATTTTTAATTATTGAAAATTATTAGGCCGGTTTGTGATTTTTCAAAAATATTGGGGCTAATTTTGTAATAATTTTGTAATTGCTGAAACTTGAGGTAATCTTTTGTAATTTTACAAAATCATGGCCATTTTTGTAATTTTGATTAATTTCTTTTTAAAGAATCAACTCAAATTCAAATATTTTTATAGCATATCTTTTATGGTTAAATAAAGTAGTTCATCATTCCAAATGGGCTAATTAAAACAAGATATCGTCAAAGTGACCTCTTTTATGTAGATTGTTCATGAGGGATGTTGGATGTTTGTGTATGTGTAAATTCATGCGGGTATTAGCCAGCCCAAATGAAGGTTAATATTTGGCCAAATTGCACATACACTTGTATTGGTAAACATGTGACGATTGTAAGTCGATTCAAAGACCAATTATTATTTGACATGAATTATTGTCAATGTTTGATCACTACAACAAGTGTACCGCTTACAATTAACATTACTGTCCAGAAACTTGATATTAATGTTGTGCTAGGTATCTTGAGATGCGACTTACCATTATTTGAATTTGTTGATTATTGTATTTGGTTATTAATGTGAGTATGTTTGTTTGTTTGTTTTGTTCTCTTTATGGCTAATGTTTCCACTATATCTGCCAATATCAACTCTATACTCATGCTTAATGGGACCAACTTTAAAGATTTGAAGAAGAACATACTTATTGTTCGCGGCTGCATGGATCTGGACCTTGCACTTTGGATTGAGCAGCCTGCTTCTCTTACAGATGCAAGTTCTTCTGATGACATGATGAACTTTGAGAAGTGAGATCGCTCAAATCGCATGAGTCTTATGATCATCAAGCACAGCATTTCGGAGGCATTTAGGGGTGCGGTATATGAAAAGATAACCAAAGCCAAAGAGTTCTTAGCCGAAATTGAAAAGCGTTATGCGAAAAACGATAAGGCGGAAACAAACACACTTTTGCAAAGCTTGATTTCTATGAAGTACAAAGGCAAGGGGAATATAAGAGAGTACATTATGGAAATGTCTTATATTGCTTCTAAGCTTAAGGCACTGAAGCTCGAGCTGTCTAACGACTTGCTCTTGCATTTAGTATTAATATCACTTCATGCACAATACAGTCAATTTAAGGTCAGTTACAACTGTCAAAAGGAGAAATGGACTCTTAATGAGCTCATTTCTTACTGTGTGCAAGAGATTGAAGCAAGACATGACCGAAAGTGCTCTTTTGGCTAGCACTTCTAAGGATAAGGGCAAAAAGAGAAAGAATAATGAAGCACTCAAAATAATAGCTTATATTCTGAACCGAGTGCCAACTAAAGCAGCTGTAAAAACACCTACTCTAAAGCACTTTCACATTTGGGGATATCCAGCTGAGGCAAGGCCTTACATGCCACATGAAAAGAATTGGACTCCAAAACTGTGAGCAACAACTTCATTGGCTACTGTAAGCGATCTAGGTGCTATAAGTTTTATGATCCCACACTTAGGTCAATTTTTTAGGCAGGAACTGCAACATTTTTTTAAGGATGTTGAGTTTGAGGGAGAAATAAGGTCAGAGACATTGTCTTTGAGGAGTAATCGGTTTCAATTTCCACTATCGCTTTTGACAATGTGCAGGTTTCTATACCTGTCTTTGATTATGAAGCGAATCTGGATCCTCAACCAGACAATGTTGAACAACCCCTCATTCAAGATGAGGTAATTGTTCCTGAGGAACAAACTCAACAACCTCAAGAACCAGTGCCATTAAGGCGATCCACTAGAGAAAAAAGAAATGCTATCCAGGATTATTTTTTCGTATTTCTTTAAGAACATGAGGAAGACATTGGAATGGTGGAAGATGATCCAATCAACTTCCATCAAGCCATGCGTGGTTCCAACTCTCAAAAGTTGATTGATGCCATGAATGAGGAGTATAAGTCTATGCAAGACAATAAGGTTTGGGAACTTGTCTCATTACCAAAAGGTGCGAAGCCCATTGGTTGTAAATGGATATTTAAAACCAAAATGGATTCGAAAGGTCATATGGAGAGGTATAAGGCTTGTCTTGTAGTTAAAGGCTTCACCCAAAAGAAAGTGATTGAATTTAAAGAAACTTTCTCTTCTGTTTCAACGAAAGACTCTTTTAGGACAATTATGGCACTTGTTGCACACTTTGACCTTGAGCTTCATCAGATGGATGTCAAGATGGCGTTTCTCAATGGTAACATTGACGAAACAATTTATATGGTGCAGCCAGAAAACTTTGAGTAGAGAGACCCAAAGAATATGGTTTGCAATTGACAAAGTCCATCTATGGACTCAAGCAAGCTTCCCGTCAGTGATACTACAAGTTTCATCAAGTGATTATCTCGTTTGGTTTTGAGATAAACGTGTTGATAATTATGTGTATCACAAATTCAGTGGGAGTAAGCACATATTCCTGGTTTTGTATGTCGATGACATACTGCTTACCACAAATGATATAGGCTTGTTGCATGAAACCAAGAGATTTCTATCAAACAATTTTGAGATGAAAGATCTTGGTGGCGCCTTCTTTGTATTAGGGATCCAGATACAACGAGATCGCTTTCGGGGTATTCTTGGATTATCACAAAGGAGCTATATCGATAAAATGCTCAAAAGGTTTGTCATGTAGGAAAACAAACCAGGTGACACCCCTATCGCTAAGGAAGACAAGTTCAGTCTCAGTCAGTGCCCTAAAAATAACCTTGAAGTTAAGGAAATGCAGAAGATTCCCTATGCATCAGTTGTAGGGAGTCTAATGTATGCTCATATATGTATGCGTCCGGATATTGCGTACATTGTTGGTATGTTAGGCATATATTTAAGTAACCCTGAGATGGATCATCGGAAAGCAGTCAAACGGGTTATAAGATATTTGTAGAGAACAAAAGGTCAGATGCTCACATATAAGAGATCGGATCAGTTGGAGATCATAAGGTATTCCGACTCCGATTATGCTGGATGTCAAGACAGTAGGAGATCCACATCAGGGTACATATACCTGTTAGCTAGTGGAGTTATTTCTTGAAGGAGTGCCATGCAGACACTCATAGCTTCTTCCACCATGGCAGCAGAGTTTGTAGCATGCAATGAGGCATCCAACCATGGAATATGGCTGTGGAATTTTATCACTAGGCTGTGCATTCTGGAAGGTATTAAAAGACCACTCAAACTATATTGTGACAATAAGTTAGCAGTGCTATATTCCAACAACAACAGGAGCTCATCCAAGTCAAAGCATATTGATATTAAGTTCCTAGTTGTGAATGAGAGAGTGCAGAGTGGACAGATATTCAGAGAGCATATTGGCACAAACTACATGATAGCGGATCCGCTTACAAAGGGATTACCACCCAAGGTCTTCAATAAGCACACTGCTCACATGGGTGTTATTTTGTATAAGAATATCACATTATAGTGAGAGTTTATATCATTTTGTATTTCATTGCTTTATGTTTGATTTTGGACATACTTTTGCCTTTATGTATTTGGATATTTTTTCTGATCAAAAATAAAGTATTCATTTCATTTCACTCTATTACATTGTGTTAAGTATTGATCTCATTAAAGAATAAAGTATGACTAGTTGGAAATAGACATGTATAGATCACATTGCATGTAATTTTCATGCTACGCATCTATGATTGATTTATGTCATTTGGTTATGTTAGTGTGTGACCATTGATGAGTTTAATCACGTTAAATGTGTCGAAAACTGATTTGATCCTATATCGGCATAATCAATGGATGAGATTGTTCGGATATACCTAAAATTGTGATAGCAAAATTTTGGAGCTCATAAAGTCATACACATTTGTAAAGTTACATATGTGGCCCAGTGAGAGATTGTTGGAAAAATTCCAACATGTGGGGCCACACATGAAAATCTTAAATGTGTTGTGCTATCTTTTGGTTAAGCCTAAATTAAAATGGTCTAATTAAGATTTAAAGTTTTAAGGCTTAAGGGAATAAGTGTTATGAAATTAATGTGTAGATACCCGAGTGTCATATCTAATTTGATGATGGGCCATATTAGAAATAGCAAAACATATAATAATCTGATTATTATATTTAGGGTTATGGTTCCCAAATTATACGATATTTTTTGGCTTGTCTGTATCCCTATCACTAGAACAAGAGAGAACACTTTTGTGTCCCAAGGATCGTAATAATTTGGAAGTTCTCAACCCATCCACAAATCTCCGACAATGGATTCAGGTACACTTCCGCTTTCTCTTATCTTTCCTTTCTTTTGAATTGACATGAGTTAGTAACATATATTTAGGGTTTGATCAAAGTATGATATAGAAATATGTTTAGGTCAAACTTTCGGATTAATTATGTGCCTATACATGTTAGATTATGTGTTAATCAAATACTTACAATGCATTTTTAACTCCTGTAGGAGATCATAATATTACGTACCATTATATATGAATGAGACTAAACAATATTACATTTGGTTTTTTAATAACTTAGTTTTTAAATATTAATTAATTAGTCTTGTGTTAACTTGAATATTTAATTTGTCTTGACCCCCCAAAGGTAAAATCCTGGCTTCGCCATTGCTGTTGACCACATTTTTAATCTGAAATGACCCTAGTACCCTTGGTTACCAATTTTATATTTCATTTTATTGTTTAAAATTAATAATTAAAGAAAAGAAAAAAAGAAGATAAATGATGATCTCTTCTTTCTTTTTTCCTTACATTTTCTCACCCTCTAAACAGTACTCAAGATTTCTTCGATCATTCCATAAACAAAAACCAAAAATAAATTCCACAAATAACTAAAATCATTTCCGAAAATAAAAAACAAATCAATTTCAAAAAAAAAACTTCAAATAAAGTTAATATATTAGAATTAGATATTTATAGCTTATGACACAATATAATATAATGTTTATAAATTAATATTTTGTAAATTAATAATCTTTTTATATAATAAAGTTTACTAATTTCGAGTTATAATTTAATAATTTGATAAAATTATACGATAATACATTTATGACATTTTTTTGACAAGAATACCGAATCTCACTCATTTCATAAATTAATAATTTATTAAGAAGTACACATGATTAAAATGATGTTTTAATGAAATATGAATCTATTATTGTTTGTTTTTCTTAAAATTTAAGTCTTGTTGAATCTCATCTCTAATTTTTTTTATATAATACATTTAATTGTTCTGAGATTAAATTCTCGTATTGCAATAAGAAATTATTTAGTTTATTAATACTTTGAGTGTTTCATAGAGTGTAAGGCCATCTCCAATGGGTCTCCATTTTATCAAAATGGAGACTCATCCCCTCAAATCGATCTCCAAATCATGAAGATCGAGAAGCATTAAAATGGAGATCAAGTTTTGATTTCCATATTTGGAGATCCAAAAACTTTATCTCTATTTTACTATTCACTTTTTATAATCCTATTTTACCCTTATAACTTTTTATTCATAAATCTAATTAATATAGAAATTATACCATTAGAAATATTTTGTTAAGATCTTTCAATCGAGTATTATTTTTAAATTTTTATTTATTTATTATACCTTTTATTAATCAATGAACTAATAATTATTTTAATTCAAAACAAGTGTTTTCAAATCATCAATTTTTTTTGACAAAATAAGGTTGGTCCAGTAGTATGTCTCTCACACCTATACCAAGAGATCATGGGTTCGAGTCTCTCCCCCACCACCAAAACCCCGAATTACTCAATATAAAATTCAGGTGTGAAAAATTTGGTAAGAAAATTAGATAAAAATATAAATGTTAAAAAAAATTATATCAAATCATTACATGTAAAAATAGTAGTGTGAACAATTATAAAAAGATTAGAAAATTTTAGGTATAATAAAAGTGAGTAAATTGTTATCTAAAATAATTAAGAGAAAACAATTTTATCAAAGAAAGTTTGAAATATTATTTATAAAGTAAAATAATAATATTTTATAATTTAAAGATCGAATGGTTGGAATAATACATCTATAGAGATAATATATTACATTTTCGGTCTTTAAAATGAAGAAAATTTCGAAGAACAATTGGAGATGGAAAGATTATCAGCGATGTTGTTAATAGAAACATTTAATAAATTAATAAATAAATTTTATCATGTAACTTATAGAGGTTATGTATCATAGCTTAACTATTACACTTAAGGGCTCAAAAAATAAATAGCACTATTTGGGGTGGGTGTTGTGCAAATATCACCACATTACTAATTCATGTTTAAAAGGCACCAATATAGGTGTCCAGACAAAAATACCTCTTCCAAGTGAGTTTTTGTCGTTTTCACACCTAGTGAGAAAAACCAGAGAGAGAAAACATCTCTTGGAAAAAGAACAGGCGTTGGAAGATCAGTGGTTTTCCGTCTGAAAAAGACGTCGAAGTAACCGGCAGTAGGACAACAGTGTTTATCGGGTGTCCAGACGATAGCATCTTCAATCAACGGTAAGTTGAGTCAGATTATGTTGTTGATTTTGTTTTTAATAAGTTCATGTTTGATGTTGGTTGTTGATTAAACTTGTAGATTATGTTTGTTTGTTGATCTGAGAATGGTTGTGGGTTAGGTTAGGGTTTGTAAATCCGTTGAAGATCTGGGTTCCCGAGGTTTTTCAAGGTGATTCCGAGCTTTTTTCAAGCTTTTTCAAGCTTTTGAAGAGGTTTTTCCGAGCTTTTTAAAACGTTTTCCGAGCTTTTTCTGGGTTTTCGAGCTTTTTCAAACTGGTTCCGAGCTATTTGAAAATGCCCGAGCTTTTTGAAACTGTTCTCGAGCTATTTTAAAATGTGGCCGAGCTTTTTAAAACAATTTCCGAGCTTTTTGAAACAGTGCCGGAGATTTTTTAAACAGCCCGAGCTTTTTAAAACAGTTTTCGAGCTTTTTGAAACAGTTTTCGAGCTTTTTGAAACTGAGTCCAAGCTTTTTCAAACAGTTGCCGAGCTTTTTTAGACAGTCCGAGCTTGTTAAAACTGAGTCCGAGCTTTTTGAACAGTCCGAGCATTTTCAACACGTGTCCGAGCTTTTTGAAACAGTTTCCGAGTTTTTTGAAACATTTTCCGAGCTTTTTTAAACTGAGTCCGAGCTTTTTGAACAGTCCGAGCATTTTCAACACGTGTCCGAGCTTTTTGAAACAGTTTCCGAGCTTTTTGAAATATTTTTCCAGCTTTTTTAAACTGAGTCCGAGCTTGTTTAAACCGAGTCCGAGCTTTTTAAAACTGAGTCCGAGCTTGTTAAAACGGAGTCCGAGCTTTTTAAACAGTCCGAGCATTTTCAACACGTGTCCGAGCTTTTTGAAACAGTGTCCGAGCTTTGTAAAGCTGAGTCCGAGCTTTTTCAACAGTCCGAGCGTTTTCAAACTGGTCCCGAGCTTTTTCAAACTGTGCCCGAGCTTTTTTTATATGAGTCCGAGCATTTTCCAACTGTGTCCGAGCTTTTTTCACACTGTCCGAGCGTTTTCAATATGAGTCCGAGCTTTTTGAAACTGCTTCTCTGCTATTTTATATTATTATGTCCTAGCCTTTTACAGTTTACTGATGCATTCTTTCTATGAAAATGCAGATGAGTAGTGAACTAAAGGATTTGCTTAAAACTTCAGAGGATGAATGGTACGATGGAAAAATCACTCGGCATGACCATTTCAGCGACCTTAAAGATATCGATGTCGCACTAGACAGTGTACCAGAACAATTCAAGGTCGAAGACCGACGTCGGTATACAGAGTCTTGTTTTGGTCATTTCCTTAGGATGGATCGGGGGATGAAGTTTTGGGGTAGCGTAGTCCATCGACTGCTATTGCGCGAGCTACATCACGATGGGCCGCAGGATGAGATGAGATTTATGTTAGGTACTCGTTCGGTCCGGTTCTCCAAGGTTGAATTCTGTCTGGTCACCGGATTGAAGTTTGGAGTGATTCCCGACACGACGAGGTATGAGATGGTTCAGAACGGGATACAACAACGGTATTTCAATGGTGCAGCTGATGTGGATTATGAACAGCTGAAAGCTGTTCTACGGATCGGTGTATTTGAGGAGCAATACGATGCTGTGAAGTTGTGCCTCCTTTATATGCTAAACTGGATATTGATGGGGTTGGACGAGAGACAGAAAGTTCCATTATGGCAGATCCGGCTAGTCGAGGACTTGGACGCTTTTGATGCATTCCTGTGGGGTGCCCACGTGTATAGGCAGTCCATTATTGGATTCAAGAATGCCTTAAACGGTCGACGTGTGCGGTATGAGAGACGACAGCAGGAAAAGGGCGTTGACGTTCACACGGTGGAGACGTACAACATTTACGGTCTAGCTCACGCACTGTTGGTGAGAATTTAGAATTTGTATCGTTTGAAAACCTGAAATTTTTTTTCCATGAGTTACGGAATAAATGATTGGATTCTGAATAACTTGTTCTTTTACATAGGTATTTGCGTATGAGGTTATCCCCGAGCTTGGGACCCGATTTGGGACTCGTAGGGAGATTGAGTTGTCCCCCCGTATTCTGAAATGGCAGTTGCAAACTCAACCAAGGTCGGACAAGCTGGACAAAAAAAATTTCTTAGCCAGGGTAAGGATCTATTGTGTTAAAGTGTTTACATATTACGATTATACAAATAGAATGGTCTAACCACGATTTCAGATGTTTGCGAGGACTGCACTGGTGCCGACAGCTGCTGAGAGGGTTGCACGGTACTACGAGGGCATAAATGAGGGAGGCAGTCTATATATGGCTGCCGATGGACACGACGGCTCGGTACCGGATCCCTTACATCATACGACTGCCGGACCCAGTCATACGGAGGGTTCCGACCATGAGTTTGGCGGTGGGAGTCCCCTCAGGCACAGGCCGGATACGGAGGGTTCGGACCCGGAGTTTGTCGCTGGGAGTCCTCTTAGACGCAGACAGGTTCGCTTTGCGATGCCCAGTGGAGTACATTCACGAGAAGACGTTGGAGGGCATCGCCAGGTATGTAAAAAATGGTGTAATGCATTATTTATGTTGAAACAAGTGTTGGGTTTTAGTACTGACAATAATGATTTTGTTTCAGGATCGTTTGGAACAAAAAATCCAAGATGTGATGGATGCAGTCGCTGCGTTACGGGAGGATATCCGGAAGAGTGATCGGGAACGGGATAGGCAGCATAGGGAGGTGATGGACTTTCTCCGGGGGCGGTGGGGTTCGACATCACAGTCTGGCAGGGATGGTCCACCCTCCCATGATCAAGACTCTCCCCGTACAGACAGAGACGGAGGGACAGACCCAGCCACCGGACCTACGACGGAGGCTGATGGACCTCAGACACAGGGTCCAACAGCTGGAGATACAGTACGAGACCAGCAGATGCAAGTCCCTGGTGGCACAGATACAGGAGTATTTGGGGAGACAGTTACCCAGGCGATATTAGAGTATCCGCTGCTTATGGAGGTACAGGATGTGGATCCTCCTGTTTATATCCAGGACCACACAGCGGACCCGTTCAGTCCACTGGGTCAGAGTCCCTCCTCCCGTACAGTCCATACTCCTGACCTGACCAGGCGATCCATAGGGAGCACCCCTGCGGTCCATCCGACACCGCTCTCCTTTACTCGATCCCGTCACACCTCACCCCCTAGTGACACTGCCGGTCCATCCCGACACAACCCATCCCACCGGAGCCCTCGACGTGATCCACGGGGACAGAGTTCCTCCTCCCAACACCCCCCAGTCCACAGTCAGAATAGGCAGCAGCGGATGCGCAAACGAGGCTGGCAGTTGATGAGCCCATACACTGACCCCTGTCGGCCGAAGAGGCCAAGGACACTGCCCATGTCATCAGCACATACATTCAGGCCCAATGGATTGGTAGACACTGACCAGCTTGCGGCTTACAAAGCCTACAAGAGGAACGTGACGGGGGAATTGTAAGTATTAAAATATTGTGAATTTATTTTGAAACACCTAAGTTAAATTAGTTGTTTTCCTAAATAATTGAAAATTACACAGACGTGATGTGGATCTGATGACCCCCGTGCCTGTGACTTGGTTCCACCGGTTGCAAACCAACTTTATGGAGTTGGAGGACACGGTACTTTCCTTACTTTGATTGTCTTTTAAGTTTGTTTAACTTATGGAAGAATACTAACAATGTATAATGTTTATATTGTCAGCATATTGACGCGTACCTGCATATTTTACGGAAGCGTCAACGAGCATTCCCCACTGTCTACATTCAGAGGATGAACCTACTAGATTCTCAGTTCTATGTAAGTGTTTCAAATGTACTGTTTTCACACGTCTGTTTGTTGTGTTTCATCCTGTTTCTAACGTTTCAGTTCGTTGTCTATTTTCAGTCAATGCTGGAGTTTCAGTGGCGGAGAATCATGCCTCCCGATGTTGTGGGCAAAGCCCCAAAAAAGTGGTCTGTGTTGAAGTACAGGTGGTCCCCTGAAGATCTGATGACGGTACGTGGATTGCTCCCGGTAGGGAACCGACCATGGCACGAGGTTGACGCGGTGAGCAAAATACAGTTATGGTTTCAATGTGTTTAATTAAAAATTCTTATTTTGACCATAACAATATCTTGAATACTTGGTACAGGTCCTTATTCCGTGCAACGTTGGTGGCCAGCATTGGCTCGTGGCCAGCGTTGACCTTACTGTCGGGAAGATCCACCTGCTAGACCCGTTCAGACAGGAAGTCCCCCTACAGATCAGGAAAGAGCAGGTCGCTCCATTGCGGTGGTTTCTACCCTCGATGTTGCATCAGGTGGGGTTTCACGATGCCAGACCAACGGGCGAGGCGAAGTATGAGAAGCGGAATAGACCCTTTGGGGTAAGCATGGTGTCTACAACACATGTGCCCCAACAGACTAGAGGGTATGACTGTATAAACATCATTTAAACTTTAAGTTTGTTTTATTCAACTTCTATTGTAACGGTTGTTCATGTGCTGAGTCGCAGGGGTAACTGTGGTGCTCATACCTTGAGATTGATGGAGTACGTACTGGCGAACAGGATGACGTTCGACTGGTCAGAAGAAGATATGTGCACCATACGGGAGAAGATGGCTGTGGAGATTTTTTGTAACTCCAAGCCACATTAGATGTTGTAGTTGTCGATGTACAAACAATTATAGTAATGAACTTTCAAATTATAAATTTTTTGTTTAAAATTTAAAGTGTTTTCATTTACAAGTACAACACACGCATTTCATATCATATAATAACATAAGTAATAATTAACACCCCAACTTAATTAAACAATAAGTATGAACGGCTCGGTTCACTCCTCGGCAGATTCCTTGTGTGGGCACGTCTGTTTGTTATGTCCAACTTGATGACATACGCTACACTTACGACGGTATTCCTCGGGAACAATTCTGCTCGGACCTTCATTAATCAAGGGCGGATTAGAACACCTCCTGCTATTATGACCTGATTGTCCACATCTTCTACACGATTGGGTGGTTGTCCTCTCGGAAGACGATGCATGTCGACCCTCCATCGGGTGACCTGATTGTCTCTTGGTCTTTGGATTTAAAACCACCCGCTCAGCGATGTCGGACGGCACTACCCATGAAGAAGGATGGCCAACAGGCATAATAAGAACTGAGTATGCATCAATAAGTGTCTGTCTCTTGTAGTAGTCCGAACACAGCGGTGTCAAATCCAAATTCCGCTCCCTGCAAAACCAATGAAAAAAGTGACAATCACGCTTGCTTAATATAGGGTATAATTTTATACTGTTAATGTACCTTGCCGCTGCGAGTGCGTGAGAACACGGAAAATGATCCATTTGGAATTTGTTGCATGTGCATGTCTTCCGGGCTAAGTCAACAGTCCACTGTTTTCCGGACCGTTTGACAGAGAAAATGTTCCAGTCCACTGGATTGACGGTCATATAACCGCACTTCTCGACCCGTTGTAGCATCACAAGATGTGATGCGTCGGTCAACTGATGACGCATGGACTGTGCAGCTCGATGTCGATCGTGAAACCAACGCTGTAACATATTCCTAATGAACTCTGCCAATGTCAACATAGGGAGTTGTCGTGCGAATTTAAGGCATGAGTTTATGCACTCTGCAACATTTGTTGTCATCACCCTGAACCTTCGTTGGGGACAGTGTACACGAGACCATTTGTGTGGACCGGCAGATTCAACATAATCGAAAGCATTCTTGTGCAGGTTACGTAACTCACCCATGTACCGGTTATATTTGAATTCAGTGTACGCTCTAGCGGCTTTGCCCATTAAGCTGACAACATCTTTTCTGTGAAATCGCTTCTTCACATTTTCAGCAAAGTGCCAACAACATATGGTATGGGTTGCATAAGGGAACACTTTAGAAATCCCTGCTTCAATGCTTGCATGTCGATCGGAAATAAAAACCAGATCATCTATATGACCAAGGGCACCCTTCAAGCAATCCAAAAACCATTCCCATGAAACGTTGTTTTCGGAGTCGCCGTACCCAAAAGCAATTGGATGCACCTGTTCGTTTCCATCTTGGGCAGTTGCAACAAACATTGTACCCCCGAATCTTCCCTTCAAATGGGTACCATCAACTACAATAACCGGACTCATGCACCTCTGAAAACCTCTAACTGAGGCCCCTAATGACATGAAAAAGTAAAGGAATTTACTGTCGTCAGCGCACTGTAAGTCAGTGATTGTGCCTGGATTTTGTTGTTCCAGCACGTAACCAAAAGACGGCAGTAGTTGGAAGGTTTCTTCATGTGTCCCATAGGTCAGTGACAATGCATAATGCAAGGCTTGATATGTCTTACTGTACATGATTTGGATGCCATACATTGTTTTCATATCGGCGATTATATCCTTGGGACGCATGAGACGACCATCTTGTTGTTGAAGTCTAGGTGCAACCACTTCTCCAATTATAACTGCACTAGCTTGTCGGTGGCGACGGTGAATCTCCTCCAATGGACAACTGTGTTCATTGACAAAACTTCTTACTTGGAAGTACGTCCATTCATCTCTTCTCACCGCTCTTAATTTCCATGTACAGTTGTCAATCAAACAAACAAGATGTAACGTTGTCTTATTGGACCTTTTCACCTTCCATTCGAAGTTTCGCCGCATTGCAAAAAGGCCAACTAGTCTCTTCAGATCCTTTTTTGTCGGAAAGAACTGACCTTTATAAATCATGCATGTAGGTTCTTCTGCTACCAAGGTTGTGCTTCTACCAATCCCAAACGAGTATGAATCTGCTCCGGGAATAACCCACGTTGTGGTATTATCAGAATCATCTGTAGATACATTATGCCGGACCTCGGAAGTACCAGGCATATCTGCTCCAGTGCAACTAACTCCTTCTACACGTCTTCCACGTCTTTGAATTTGGACATGATCTTCATCAGTGTTCTCTACATGATCTACCAGATCAATATTTGCCTCATTATCCACCTCCTGGTTAGGCCCAAGGTTCGGTTCAGTGTTCTCCTCATTGTACATCTCATTGTATTGCTCATTGTACCGCTCATCATTCATCTCAAATCGACAACCAAACACATCGTCGAATTGAGGTTCACAAACATCTGCATGGTCGACCACTACCGGTTGGACAGCACATATGTTTTCCCCACCTTCAGTGGCACTCCTTTGTGTGAACACTTGGTTGCTACCGCTAGCGGATCCAAATGGTTGGGTATTTTCAGGAGCAGGAATATCATTCCGTATCACATCTCCAGTTTCCCTCTCAATTAGACTAACACATACTTGAGGGATCACCCGATCTTCCCCTAGCATAAACTGAACATCATCGTCATTTCTTACAAATGTGCGACATGTAGCGCCAGGAACGATTGATATTGACTGTAGATCAACATTGTATTTGTTTACATCATACTTCACAACGGTATGCACGATCGACACCAATTCTTCGTAACTCATATTCTTTGACACATACATTCCTTGGTTGTCGGATCCAACAAACCTCTGACTTCCGTCGGGTAACTGCTCCCATCGACCGTTGTAAGATATTACTATTCTCACCCGATTCATTCTCCTGTAACATTCATCACCACAAACCATTATGACAAACATAAAAGCTATGGAAAAGGCTCAGAGCCTTTTAAAATAGTTTCCGAGGTTTTTATTATGATCTCCGAGTTTTTAATAAAGGTTCCAACCTTTTTTCCAAAGATCCTAAAAGAGCCGAACTTTTTTATAAAGTACAGAGCTTTTTTACAAAGTCTGAGCTTTTTTACAAATTCCCGAGCTTTTTTACAAATTCCCGAGCTTTTTTACAAAAGTCCCGAGCTTTTTCACAGAAGTCCCGAGCTTTTTTACAAAAGTCCCGAGCTTTTTACAGAAGTCCCGAGCTTTTTTACAAAAGTCCCGAGCTTTTTCACAAAGTCCCGAGCTTTTTTACAAAAGTCCCGAGCTCTTTCACAAAGTCCCGAGCTTTTTTACAAAAGTCCCGAGCTCTTTCACAAAAGTCCCGAACGTTTTTACAAAGTCCCGAGCTTGTTTTCTAAAAGCTCGAGCTGTTTTACAAAGTCTCGAGCTTTTTTCAAGTTTCCGAGCTTGTTTTCTAAAGGCTCGAGCCTTTTGTCCAGAGGCTCGAGCTTTTTCAAACAGGCTCCGAGTTTTTTCAAACAGTGTCCGAGCTTTTTAAAACAGGCTCCGAGCATTTTCAAACAGGCTCCGAGCTTTTTATTAACAGGTTCGGAGATTCAATATTCACAAAACCAGTTTCATGTTTACAAAAGGAACGTTTTTAAAAAATGAAGGATCAAAAACAGTATTTCAGACAAACATATTACCTTGTTGTGCTTACTGAAGAACGTTGAGTAGAGTAGTTTTGAAATTTATTGTAGAGAGAGAAAGAGAGGAGTTCCTGCCTTCAGCGTTTCAAGTGTGGAGATGGAAGTACAGAGACAATTAAAAATTGATTATTTAAGGGCAATTTTGGTAGTTCACCAAAATAGGTGCCTTTTAAACATAAGTTATTAAACCGGTGACGTTGGTGCAACAGCGAGACAAAAAGGTGACATTTCTCACCATTTCCACTTACACTTAACTCAAAGTTGCACACGCATTCTCAATGCCAAAATGGTGTTTGATTCTGAACCTTCGGCTGTCAAATTTCCGGTGTCCAAAAGATCAACAACTCATATTTATTTGCTGGTTACAACACGCGCTTCATCACCGGCAATTGCCTCCAATTTGGGGAAACTTGAAGCTGTGGAGGAAAACATAGAGAAGGTGATCGGTTTATTTATTTTCAGGAAATAATAATATTAAAAAGTCTTGTTTGGTTTCTAAATAATGATATTTTTGCGCTTGACATTTTTATTTTTTTTGTTAGGCTATTTATCGATGTTGGTTCATGGCATTTCTGGGTGTTTTTGGGTCTTTGATTGGATCATTTATCTATTTCATCAAGGTACTTTTGTTTTTGACTATTAATTCTAGTGCATGCTTTACTTTTTGTATGCTTTTTATTAAGTTATTAATTGAAGTGTGTAATTCAGGCACCGTAACTTTACTAATCAACTATAGGTTGTGTAATTTTGAAAGAATTTATTAGATGATAATATATATACTATATTTGGTGGGCAAGTTGTAAACTAAATGTTTTGTGACCCTTTTGTTATGTAGTGTCGGATAAGCAGTAAATAGTTGTTAAGAGTTAAATTTGTATTTCACAAATGCTTTTACATAAACAAAGAATTGAGTCATATGTTTGTGTGGTGAGAAGATAATATGCTATTTCTTTATTTTGTTCTTTTGAATTAGGAAAAAGTTGTACCAACATATTGGCCTGATCCAGGACATTATCTGATGGTATCCTGATTATTCTCCCAATGAATTTTCGTGAAAAGAGTTGGGATATTTCAAATCCGTTGTATCGAAATTTTGATGAAAGGTTGGGTTCTATTATGATTTTGCGATAAGTAGCATGATGCAAGCTTGGTTTTACGCAAGTTAATTTTACTACTGATAGGTGTGCCTTGATTGCTTTTATCTCTTGGCACTGATTATGGTTTAAGATACTTTATCTGTAGACTCTAGTAGAACTATAGAAGTTACATTGTTCTATCAAGTGTTCGAGTTGACCAATGATATGTTTTCTACTAACAGTATGGTTAACGATACATCGAGTTGTGGTAAACTCAATTTGCACTGTTTGGTATGTTGATTTCGTTTGCAGCCTTACTTACCTGCATTGTTGAGCCCATTTACGAAGTTCAAATGGAGAAACTGATTTGGAGATGGAGCCTGGAGGGGCCCTTTATCAAAGTCATTGCAATCGAGGATACAAGCCTTTTGGCACTTTTAAGGATATTGTTGGATTGGTATGTGCTCTTTGTCGGTGTGTCGTTGCAACAGAAGTTTTTGTTATATGCAACGACATGATGATAATCTTATTAGAATATCAATTTTTCCTATTATCTTCGCTTTAGGTATACTATTTTCTCGGATTTTAAAAAATAAAGACACAAAGAATGAAATTTAACCCAAAATAAAATGAAATTTACATAACAAAAGATAATAATGAATGCATGTTGAAGTGTTAAATGACACTGAAAAGCATAGTAAAATAAGAGTCTTCACTCCGTTTTATAGCAGTGAAATCAGTGCAAGGAAATCACTGTTTCATCATAATAAAGTATAACTACAAGTCTACAATTAACATGCTCATCCAAAACACCAAGGATACACTAAATAGAACGTAGAGAGAATTACAAGGTAGTACCTTGTACTCTTCACAGTTAACACAATAAAGACCCTCATAATCAGCCTTGTAAATGTCACCATTAGCAAGAACCCTAGTATAGAATTCCTTCATGCTTGGGGTCAGTTGTCCGGATGAACTTGTCATAAGCAATATCCAACTGCAACCAGTGGCGGATCCAGAAATTTTTACGAGATGGGGTACTTGTACGAAATAACAATTATATTAAAAAAAGTATTGAAAATTTAAAATCCTAATAAAATGAGTTTTTTTATATAAAAAAAATTGATGGTATAATGAAGTTTAGATAAAATAAAACAAATAAAATACTTACTTAAGATGAACTAAATAATTTTACATTGAAAAAGAAATAAAAACAAAAAACATGAAATTAAAAATAAATAATAATAATAAACAACATAAACAATGGAAAAATATAATCTTTATTCCAAAAAAATTAAATTACAATATAATTTTATAATAAGAATTTTTTTTTTTGGATTTATAATGAATTTACTTTAAATTTATATAAAAATAATTGATTAATAAATATAACTAGATATATTTTTGAATTTTTTATTTTCTAATTGTTGGTAAATTATTAATTTATTGATTCTAATTAAATTAAAACTATAAAATAAAGAAAATACTGAAGATAAAATAAAATGAATCATAATAATAGATGAACTATTTTAATACAATTAATAAATTTGAGATTTTAGGGCTTGATTGAATGTGTTAGGACTTAGGTATGTATAATTAAAACTACTAGAAATAAGAAAAAATTAAAATTTAAAAAGACAAATTTTAAATAATGAAGATATTAAAAGAATGGTAGTAGTGGGATTTGAACTCGTACCATCACCGAGCTGTGAGCTCCAAAAAATTTAGTACCAAATACCATCTTTGTAAAAGAGATCATATTGTTGATAGTTTTATTTGATAAAATTATATATAAAAAACAGTTGAATCAATTTTTTTTTTAAATTGAGGATAGGGCACGGGCCCCACCTGGTCTAATGGTGGGTCCGACCTTGACTGCAACCATAAAAAATAAAAATAAAAAAAAAAACCAACGACCCCAAGAAATGTAAAAACTACGGTTGTAATAATCAGCAAAACTTGTATTAAAGTGTGAAATCTTATAGCGAAAAACTAAATTACATCTTTCCAGAGTGTTTTATAAGATTGAGATATGACATCACAATGCTCACTAGGACTAGAACCACTGGCAGCGGCAGCCGCAGCAATCTTCTCTCCATGCTCATCTGTGCCAGTGATGAATATAACTTTCTTTCCTAAAAGCCTCTGCCATAATACATAAGCAATAAGAATCAGCCCTTCTAAATCAAATTCCAATCTAAAAATCTTTCTATATTTTGATTAGCACAATTGACTTAAACAAGAAAGCAAAATGCAGAGAAGCAAAAGTACCACCTTTTTGCATGTTAAGTGTTAACTGCTTACTATTGTTAATTCCAATTCCAAAATCAAAGCTTTAGACAAAAAATAATTCAATTTATAAAAACACACCAATAGTGGTTCAGTCACAGAGTTCAGTTTCAACTTGTGCACATGAAAATTAATAAATAATTATTAGCCACAACTTCTATTGCTCAAATAAGTAAAACTGCATTTTCAATTATCAGAAACAACAGTGTCTACAATTATCACCAACAACAGAAACCATTTTCAAGCTCTTCTATTATTAAAAAATTGTACCCCAAAAAAAGAAAAAGACTTAAAGGGGTATACCTGAAAACGAGCAATAGCATCAGCAGCAATGGTGGTGTAAGCACTGCCCATGTGAGGAGGGGCATTGACGTAATAAAGAGGAGTTGTAAGGACAAAAGGGTCTGTAGGTTCACTGTTACTCTCGCAAGTACAAATTAAGGAGAGCTCTTTTCGAATAAGAAAACAAATTTGGAGGAAAAGTGAGACGATTCTTCAAGTGGGTTGTTGTCGTTGTTGCTTTGGAATGTAGAGGGTTTAATAACCAGAGACTGTTTTGTATTGAACAGTAGTTTAATCTTCCTGCCATTTCTTCTTCTTCTTCAAAACTGTCTTTATTTTCACTGTTTTTCGTTTTTATATTATATCATCCGATCAATTGTTGAGATATGAGAGTGATAAAGTTGTTTTTGGGTTTCTTTCAAAAAAAATTGTTTTTGGGTTCAAGAGAATGACAGCCCAAGTGTTTACTTGTGAATGAGTTTTGGCTCGGGCTTTAAGCACCAAAAACATATCTCTGTACAAATATTAATAAAAGCCCATCACTAATTTATGTACAAAACTTTATCGGTTTAATTAGTACCATTGCCCATTGGTTTGAGTTTTGGAAGGAGACATGACTCAAACTTTATCGGTTTATTGATTTTGTTTTTTAATTATTTTGTTTTCTATTTTTAATGTATTTTTCATTTGATAAATATTTGGAGGGTTAAATGGTCATTTTCTGATTATTTTGAAGGATAAAACGGTCATTTGACCATTAAGATTGACGGTAAAACAAACCTTTTTTTGACGGAAAAAGTAACAAAAGAGGGATATTTTATATTAGTTTCATTTCAGGGGGAGACCGGTCAATATAAACAAACATTGTCTTCATCTTTCTAATAGGACAAAGTTCAGGGGAAAAAAGATCTTTCCCATAATAAAAGAACCATTTATTTGTTCTGGTTTTAACGGATTCAATTTGAAAGCAAAACTGTTGAAACTAACAAAATTTTGAGTTCTCATGATTAATCTAAAAATGAGTATAAATTTGATTAAAAATACAAATTCAACGTAAATACACAACAAAAATAAAATTGAAAAAATACTACAATACACTGATTCAGTTTCAACTTTCAACTTTCAACATAAATGGCTAAAAATCAATTTTTTTTTTGTTTCTCAAATTTTAAAAATTGAAAACAGTGACGAACATCTTTTCAATGCTTTTGGAGGAGCGAAAACATGAAAACGAGTTTAAAAAACTTTACCCAACGCGGCCATAAAAGTTTATGAGAAACTCAATTGAATCTTCACTCCACACTCGCACTTTATTTGGTAAGAGGGAAAAATGGAGGGAGGGAGAGGGTATGAGGGAGAGGGATGGGAGGAGAGAAAAGAGAAAAGAGAGGGGAGAGGAGAAGAGGAGGGAGCTCTCCTCCTTTTGGGCCCACCAAAACCAATCCCTCCAATTATGAAGGATGAGAGAGGGAAGGAAAAATTGGAGGGAAATTATAATAATGTCCTCCAATTTTTTATTAACCTCTAATTTATTAAAGGGAAATATAGTAATTTTATAAATTATATACCAATCCATCCATTCAACCCTCTTTTCAATACCAAACAATATGAATGATATATATTATCCTCTTCATCCCTCCTACTCTCTCTCTCTTCTACCAAACATAGCCTAGAGTTTCTGGTCTCTTTCTTGTTGGGTGTTGGCAAGAGGTTTGTGATAAAGCTAAATTGATGTTAATTCAATTGATCTACAATAATATGAATTATTGTTTGTTGCTTTCTCTTCTGTTCTTCTTGCAATATCCTTGTCTACCGATGGAGGGGGAGATCTTTCGTCCTGAGTTCCACCCTCATACTCTCAAGCGGAAAATCTCTGACAAGGTCTACGGATGGCTGCAAACGACATCAATACACCTAATCATGAGGTTTGTTCTTAGAAGATGTTGCAAGGAAGCTTAGCTACAATTTTTTTTTTTTGGTTTTAAACCACCCGGTTTCCGGGTGGGGAGGATCCACCATACGGTGCAATCAGCCCTGTCTACACCCCGACTAATTCGGACTTGCACCGGGTCGGCCCACTAAGGGGTTAAGTGCTCCCAACATGTGCAGCTCCGTTCACAAGGGGGGTTGAACCCACGACCTTACTTAAGGGATGAGAGTGCCGAACCACTCACACCAACACATGATTGGTTAGCTACAATGTTTTTCAACACAAACATAATGTTGCTTTTAAAGCAATTAACCTTTTGTGTTAGTCTCCCTTTTCTTTTTTTTACGGTTTCAATTATTTAGTCCCCATGTGGAGCATTATATTGTATTAGATTGAATTATATTTTAAAGTTTAATTTTTGATATCTTAATATGTTTGATACTACTTTGAATTCTGTTCAAGGCCTTACTAATTCCTTTTGGTTCTGTTCTACCAATAAGAACCCTTAGACCATAGAGAAACTAGCACATCAACATCAAAGTTCCCAAATTATGTAATTATAATCCGTGAACAGCCATGTACCACATCAGTAACACAATATTAGCATAAAAATATGAATAGTTGAACAGTCCAGTGATAGAGTACACAATTGCAAAATGAAATGTGTCTGACAATTTATAATTTATAATTTATTTACCGAGTCCAGCATCCACAGAAACAATGCCAAGGACAGAAACAATGCCAACAATTTATATATATATATACAATAATTTTCAAATAAGTGCGCACTGATAGAATTATATAAGGACATTGAATGTGAGCCACTCATTTTACGTATTTTGACTTGGCATGTATGCACTTGTCAAAACTCTTTTATAAATGAGTGGCTCACATTCCATGTCATTATATAATTCTATCAGTGCGCACTGACAGGAAAATGAATATATATATATATACATTGAAAACAGCCAATTTATTGCACAGAACAGAAACAAGGGACTAACGCCAACAAAAAACAAGGGGAAAACAGAAACAGGAGCAACAGCCCCACACCACCCGACAGCCAAAAAAACCTACCAACAACAGCAAAAGAAAACACAAAGAAAGAGAAACAAAGGGCACAAGAGATAGCAGAGGCACCAAACAAGAACCATGGGCTCAGAAGGCTCCCCATTCGACGCCACAGTCACTCGAACCAGACCTAGCCAACCCATCAGCCTCAACATTCAAGTCTCTAGGCAAGAACTTCACTCGCAGCCCAGCTAAGGTCTGCAAACAACAGCGAATATCATACACCACTTTAATATGATTAAGACAGCCAAAGTTTGCATCATTTATCCACGAGACAGCCGTTTTGGAATCGCTGAAAATCTACAGCTCACATTCGATTACAATTTGTATTCGAAAGAAGTATTTAGAAGATAAATTAGGGTTTAAAAAAATAGAACTGATTTTAATTTTTAAGATGTAGAAAACTGATTAATACTTTTTTGGATATATTTACAAACTATTAGTCATTTTAGCTATTTTAATCAAAGCTAATATTGAATTTTAAAAATGTATTAATTTAGAATGTATATGCCGTTTTGGAGTTACGAAATATCGTCACTCATATTTATAATAGTCCATGACTAAATTATATACATAACTTTATTAGTTTAAAACCTATGGGCTATTTTTTTTAAACTATTATAAATAATTGGGGTTCTTGGGGTGAGTCATAGACTTACATAAAAACAAAGAATCAATTCGTGGTTTCGACGAATCTGGCAAATTAAAACCGTAAAAATCGACCAAATCCAGATTCTCTTAATTTAATTAAATAAAAAGTGTAAATTGGATTAAGTATAAAAATATAATATAATATAAATATCAAAAAGATCAAGCAAAAAATTACTTCAATAATTACATCTAAGAACATATAAGACGTGGTTTCGACGGATATGCTTTAACATAAAAAATAAAAAAATAAAAAATGAGAGCTAAATCGAAAGAGATTCCAATGCTTTTGTCCTTTGATTAGTGAAAACACGGAAACGAGTTTTAAAAACTTTATCCAATGGGGCAATAAAAGCAATTAATCTTCACTCTATAGTAGACATGACGTCGGTTCCGATTCCGGTTTTGCTTTGGTTCCAATTCTGAGTCGGCGGTTCCGGTCATGAATAAGAGGAACCGGAATCAGAATCGGAATCGGAACCAGTCTCAGGCAGGTTCCATGGTTCCGATTCTATTTTTTTTTTTTAAACCCAATCACATGATCATCATCTTCTCCACTAGAGTTCTAGTCTACCAGACCATCACCATCTCCATATATCCAATGACCCAAAACCTAACCTAATCCATAATTTTTAAAACAATAATAAAAAATAAAAAAGAATTTAAAACACAATTAACGATATTGTGGATGGATTTGGAAACCCATGATCGATAAATGGTGATTTATCGATCTCCGATCTGATGGATCTGGAAACCCATCACCACCACAGTACCACACTCAAGACAAACCCAACCCTATTATTTTCCATAATGTCGATGAAAGAGAAAGTTAGTGAGAGATTATCTCTACTTTCCGGACGTGAAGTGGGAAGGGATTTTAGGGAAAATCTCTTTTCAATTTTTGTTCATAATCTGAATCCTTCCATGGATTTGGTTTGTTTTTGGGGATTTTTCAAGTCTTTTGGTCTGAGAGATGTTTTCTTATCTTCCAAGAATAGTTCTCGTAAGAGTTGCTTTGCATTCATCCGATTCGAATCGGTGGATGAAGCCAATAGGTTGGCGAAAGAGGCGAATGGGAGGTTTGTTTTTAGGGTGGCTAGTCTCAGCAAAAATGGCGTCGGTGGGCTGGAACAATCGAAGGCTAGCAGTGACAAGACGAGGTCTTTCGACAGCTACAAGACAGGGTCTTTCAACATCAGAAGATGATAGGCTGGGTGTTGGAGACATAAAAGGTCAATCTCAAGAGGTTGGGTGCTTTAACCATAGTTCTCGATCTTTTGTTAAGGTGATTAATGGTCTCGAAAATGGTATTCAAGAAATGGTTATAAGGTGAAGAAGAAAATACTAACTATGTCTTGGGATAGCAATATCTACGATGATAACTAGGCTAAACAAGTGTGCAGTGGGAGTTCTTAAGAAATTTGCTAATGTTTCTTCTGTGAACCATAGGTTGAGCTTGAGGGATTTCTCTTTCTCCTCTGTTTATTTAGGTGACAAAAGTATTGTCTGGTGCTTTGACTCTAAAGATGATAGGGAGGCCTTTGTTTCAAATAATTTTTTTTGGAGGACTGATTTTCTTCTATGCTCAGGTGGTGTAATTCTCTGGTTCCTCAAGCAAGGTTGGTTTGGTTGGACTGTAGAGGTGTCCCTTTAAATGTTTGGTGTCATTCATTCTTCATGAAATTAGGGTGGATGTTTGGGGAACCTCTAATGATTGATGAGGACTGCGTTCATAGAAGAAGATTAGACAGGGGTAGAGTCCTTGTTATGATCCCTCATGATCGGTCTTGCACTAATAGAATTAAGGTGATGGTTGGCACATTTTCTTTCGAGGTTAGGGTGGAAGAAGATTCTGCTCTAGTGGACATCTCGTGGCTTGCTGGTTTTCTAGGTTTGAGAATGAGTACTGCTTCTAATTCAAATTCTAATTCTAAGTCGTTGCATGGAAAAATGTGATTTCGATGTTGCTTTGGAAGTTGGTTTAGAGATTGGACAACTCAAGAATGCAGACATAAAGGCTTTAGATGGGTCAGCTGAGTTGCTAAGGTCTGATGAGGCTGAAACACTTGATGAGGAGGCTAGAAAGCAAGTGGTATGTGAGGTTGTTCTCAAAAGAGATCATCACATGGGTGAGAGTTCCAAAAAGGACAATGTTAAGATAAGTAAAGTAAGTGGGGTTGTTGGCACCAAAGATAGGGATACCGTAAAGAGTGTGGGGAAGTGGAATTTTGACTCTTTTAATTCAATTGAAAGGGTTGTGGGGTCTAGTGTTGGGCATAGTGGTAGAAGTCTTAATATGGTGGGGTCTAGTGTTGGGCAAAGTGATAGACGTGTTAATGTTGTGGGGTCTGGTGTTGGGCAAGGTGGTAGAAGTCTTAATATGGTGGGGTCTAGTGTTGGGCAAAGTGATAGACGTGTTAATGTTGTGGGGTCTTATGTTGGGCAAGGTGGTAAAACTGTTAATATTGATAATATTAGGGTGACTTCTTTGGATAGTGTTGAGAGTGATTTGGTTAATAGGCTGAGTGTTAAGGTTTTCGGTTCAAAAGATGGGTCATGTAGGGGTGTGAGCGTTTTTGGCAATCAAGTGGTTTATTTTAATTTTGAAGAAGACAAAGATCCAAAAGGGGTTAATTTTGGTAGTTCAGCTATAGATCTTTTCGTTGATCTTGGGGGTTTGGAACCTTTTGTTCTGAAAGGTAAGGGTGAAAATTTTGCGGATTCTTCGTGCCTGTCTATTGGAAGACGGAGTAATAAGAATTTTTTTTCCTACAAAATCTCACCATATGAAGACTAGAAGTGGGGCTTATGGTTTCGATTTCAATGCATTGGATGATGTGCTTGTTTCATATCAGCGTGAGAAGTGGAAGTCAATGAGGGTTGTGGGTCTTTGGGTTGTTGTGTTGTTCTCTGTGTAGGCATGTTTCCATCTCCTTTGGTTGGCTTAGTTTGGCTCTATTTTGTTTGTTGTTTTTGTTGTTTGGGTTGATTTCTGAGCCCTTTGTTTTGTTTACGTTGTGGGCAGTCTTTTGGGTTGTGTTCTGTGGCATTGTGGCCTGCTAGCCGTGTTGGCTTTGTGTTTTCCACTTGTTTCCTTGCAGTGGTATTACTGCTTACGTAATAAAATTCGCCTTTAAAAAAAAAAGGCAAACCCAATCCAGATCAGTTACATCAGTATACCACCCAATTATTTTCCCATTCATTTTCCTCAACTTTCTCAGCAAACAAACACCCAAAAAAATAGCATAGAGATCGAGAAGAAGAGATCGAACATCGAAGAAGAAGAGATCGAACATCGTGAAGAAGAGATCGAATAACTTTCTAAGAAGAAGAGATCGTGAAGAAAGAAAGAAATAAAGAAAGAGAGAGAGGGATCAAAGTTTTGAGGTGAGAAGATAGAAAGAATGAGAAGTGAAGACTGAAGAGGAGATCTGAGAATATAATTTAGTATTTAAGAATTTATAAAATAATAATAATAATAATGTTGGAACCACTAGTTCGAACCAGAACCGGAACAGCCGGTTCCAGTCCGATTTGAACCGGACGGTTCCTCAAAATTTGGAACTGGAACGAACCGGAATCGCCCCGGTACGGTTCCGGCTCGGTTCTAAAATCGAAACCGAAAAAATCGGTTCCAGTTTTGATTTTTTCAACCCGGTTCCAGTTCGGTTCGCCTGTTCGAATCGAACCGGCATCATGTCTACTCCATAGTCTCTAGGTCTCCACTCACTATACAAAGTGAAAATCAATTGAATCGGTGAGAAACTTCTTGGCAACACGCTGTTCAACATAAAGTGCCAAGAAGTGAACCCATTGTGTGGATCAAGGAATAATATGCGGTGAATCTAAATTGTGTAATCAAACAATCAAAGGAATATTATTTATAAAACAAACATAAAATAATACTTTAGTCATATGTGATTGATTGTTTATAATTTTTATTATTGTCTTTTAAAAAAAAGTATTTAATATTACGATAATTCGGGGTTTTAAGAGGAGATATGGGTCCAAGTAAATTTTCAAAAAGTAAATATAAGAAGAAAAAATAATAAGCGAAAAATTACTACAATACATACGATATAGATATAATAACTCTATCAAACATAAATGGTTGATAAGAAGAAAAAAAATAGAGCTAAAGTGGAAGAGAATTAATATGAAATCTGCATATTGAAAAATAAAAGAACAATTAATTCAAGGGAAATTATTATTTCCTCCCTGAGGTTTTCCATATTAGATAAACTGGTCCCTTTAGTTTCAATAATGGCCAGTCAATCCCCTGAAACCCAAACTATTAGTCATTTTCCCCCTTCTGTCAAGTTTTCCATCCAAAAAGCATTTGACTGTTAATTGAAAAAATAAAAATGTTCCCATCAGGTATTGAACAATTGACATTATAGTTAAAAACCACACAATCTAACCAACTGAGCTACTCCTACTCATTGTTGGAGTTATGTTGATTTAAATGTATATATAGTTATCTAAGTTGTTAAAATAATTTAAATCTGTTTTTATAATGTAAAATAAACTCATATATATAATTTAAAATAAACTTATATTTAATAATATTATATATAACGGATTTATGAAAGAAAAAGAAAAAAAAAACAAAAACAAAAACAAAAGGAAACCCAGAATATCGAGAAAATCAAAGCCCGTTTTTTTTTTTTCAAAATTCCTTTTAAATATATGAGCTTATTTTTAAATTATACATAAACTCATATATTTAAAAAGAATTTATTATTATTATTTTTCTTTCTTTCTTTTTCTTTTTTGAATTTTTTCCCTTTTCAATTTATGAGCTTTGATTTTTAGGGTTTTTTTTATGAAATTGAAATAATATATTTTTTGAAAAGGAATTCAAAAAAAATTACGAGAATTTACGGGCTTTGATTTTCTGGGGTTCCTTTTGTTTTCTTACTTTTTTCTTTTTCATAATTCTATTTTTATATATTATTATTAAATATAAGTTTATTTTAAATTATATATATGACTTTATTTTAAATTATACAAACAAATTTAAATTATTTTAAACAATTAGATACCTATATATATATATATATATATATATATACATTTAAATCAACATAACTCTAATAATGAATTGGAGTAGCTCAGCTGGTTAGATTGTGTGGTTTTAACCACATGGTCAAGTGTTCAATACCTGGCGGGAACATTTTAATTTTTTCAATTAACGGTCAAATGCTTTTTAGATGGAAAACTTGACAGAAGGGGGTAAAATGACTAATAGTTTGGGTTTCAGGGGGTTGACTGGCCATTATTGAAACTAGAGGGACCAGTTTATCTAATATAGCAAACCTCAGGGGAGAAAATGATAATTTCCCTTAATTCAATCCCAAATCATTTACATACTGTTCTTCGGTTTTATTTTTTTTAATGTTTTATATTCGGTGGTGAAGTTGGACTATTGTGGTATTTGTTTGATTCTATTGGTTTTTGTTTGACAATAGAGATAGTGTTTGAGCCATTATGGCAGACATTGTGGCAGACATGATTCGGAGAATTTGAAGATTGATTGGTGTTTGACAATGGAGAATTGGGAAATATGGGTTCCAAATATATTTATTTAATTTTTCTTTGTTTATTTTACTCATTTTAATTTTAATTTTAATTTTATAAAATTAAGGATATTTTAATTTTATTAAACAAATATATTTTTTCTATTTTAATTGACACGTGGCATGTTCGAATATTTAAAGATAAAAATTCCCCCACAACCGTTAAGTTTAACTGACTGTTGACCAATAAATGAACTAAACTGATATATTTATGAAAAATGAGGAACCCAAAGCATTAAAAAAAAAAGCAAAACACACTTAATCTTTCCCCAAAAGTCAACGATAAGGACTAAACGGATAATACCCCAAATGATGTTCATTTTAAAAGAAGACTAATAAATTCAATTGGACCTACAATAATATTATATTCCATTATCTTTGTGGCTTGCACTGTCTTGCTCTTAACTTGTTCTTCTTGCATCCTTGTCTACTGATGCTGGAGATCTTTCGTCAAGAGCTCCACCCACACAATCTCGAGCAGAAAATCTATAACTTGTCCTATTTTTGCGATGGCTGCAGAGAGCCTGGGATTGTTTCAAGAAGGTTCAGATGCGAGCAGTGCGATTTCGATCTTCATGACGAGTGTGCGCATGTTAAACAGTCTACCACCCATGACTTCTACAAAAACAACATTTTCACTTTCTTTCGGGAACCTCCTGATCATGGCTCAATAGTCTGCGACCTATGTGGAGATTTCGTTAAAGGATTTGTGTATTACTGTGAAGAATCGAAGAAGAATTTGCATCCCATGTTGCCATAGCCTTCCAAGTAAGTTCAAATTTCATCATCTTGAGTTTACGCTTCGTGATAAATCGTCATCGACGTGCTTATGGTGCAGTAATGATTCTTACTTTCCAATTGAGGGTTTGTCTAAATGCAACAAGTATAATTTTCATGTGAGTTGCGCCAAACGAATGATATTTTTAAAATATTACATGGGGGTTCACTTAGGAAACAGCTTGGAGCAATCTCTTCGAGGCTGCTTGGAGATGCATTTTGGAGGCCTCTTGAAAAGACAAAGGAGGAGGAAAATAGTGATGAATTTTGTAATCACCAACCTTGTCTTAGAGCTTTCATCGGCAATTCTTGACCAAGTTTCTTCTTCTGTGAATTTTGCATTATTTGGTATGTTGATTTCGTTTGTAGTCATACTTACATGTATTCTTGAGTTCATTTATCAACTTCAAACAGAGAAACCGATTTGGAGGAGGAGGGGCACTTTACCGTTTCCTTGGTATTATTATCGAGGCAAAGGATGGAAGCCTTTTGGTACCTTCAAAGATATTTTTGGATTGATTTGTGCACTTTGTCAATGTGTCGTTGAAACAGTGAATTATTGTTATATCCGAAAATATGCTAATAATCCTATTAAAATATCAATTTTTCCTATCATCTTCGCTTTTGGTATATTATTTTCTCAAATTTTGAAGAACCAAGAAAGAGAGATACCATCTTGTGAAAACGAGATGCGTGAGCAATCTCTTCAAGGCTGCTTGGAGATACATCTTGGAGGCATCTTGAAAAGACAAAGGAGGAGGAAAATAGTGATGAGTTTTGCAATCACCAACCTTGTCTTAGAGCTTTCATCGGCATTTCTTGACCAAGTTTCTTCTTCCGTCAATTTTGCATTATTTGGTATGTTGATTTCATTTGTAGCCACGCTTACATGCATTCTTGAGCTCATTTATGAATTCGGAAAGAGAACCTGGTTTGGAGGTGGAGCAGCGCTTTACCATTTCCTTGGTATTATTATCGAGATCAAGGACGCAAGCCTTTTGGTACCTTTAAGGATATTGTCGGATTGGTTTGTGCTCTTTGTCAATGTGTCCTTGCAGCAGTGAGTTATTGTTATGTCCGAAAATATGCTAATAAACCTATTAAAATATCAATTTTCCCTATTATCTTCACATTTGGTATATTATTTTCTCAGATTTTGAAGAATCAAGAAATAGGGAAACCATCTCGTTTTGAAAACGAGATGCATGAATCAACCGACCGGCTGTTGCAAGTTTAAGAGCACGAACCAATGCAATCGTATATTCAACTTCCATAAATGAGCTCAACAGTGAAAGTGTAAGCATGGCTAGCTACAAAGGACATTAATATACCAGATTTTGCTTTTAAAGCCATTAACTTTCTGTATCAGTCTTCCTTTTCCTTTTTACAGTGTTAATTATCACTATATTGTATTAGATTTTATTTTAAAATTTAATTCTTGATGTTTCCATGTATATTAGCAGTCTGGTGAATTTATCAGTAACACATATAATTAAATTATCAGTAACACAATATTAGCATAAAAATATGAATATTTGAACAGTCTGGTGAATTTATAGAGTAGAGTCAGTAGACAATTGCAAAATGAAATGCATTTGAAGAAGACAAGACAGAAACAAAGTTACTTAGTTCAGCTGAACTCGGGTTTAATTATTTGAATATAAATTAGACTAAGGGGCTGTTTGTTTTTTTATCTAAAGTCTTCTAAGATCTTAATTTCTTAGACATATGGATAAGTCTTACAAATTAAGATATTATGATATGTTTGTTTTTTTCATTTTGGATGACTTATTACAAATGTAATATTGATTAGATTGTGTTAGGTTTCTTCAAAATTGAAATTTTTTTAAAAAATTGATTTTTAGGGTTTTATTATGTACGGATAAAATTGAAATATATGAATTATTATATGACATTTGTGGAAATTTACTAAAAAAAACTCTACTATAACACTTTTTAATAAGATAAAAGTCAATTTTTTTTTTAATTTTTCTAAAATATATATATATCTTAAAATAAGATATAAATTGGAAAAACTAAACAAACGAATTTATCTTAATTTAAGATATAAGAGGCAATAAGTCTTATAGTGTAAAAAACAAACTACACCTAAGAAAATAAGTTTAATGTAAATATTTGAAACAAAAACAACCAAATGAAGGAATTGCTGCAATACATCTAAGAATTAAGAAACCGTTTTGGTAATACGTGAGATTTACGAGTCAATAAGACTAAAGAATTGTACCAACATAGAGGATTCTTGTCATCCAAGTCAAGAAGTAAACTTCGATAAACTTGATAAGAAAAAAGAGAGGACTTAATGGCTTTGAAATCAAGCAACATTTTATGGTGTGAACTTAGAAAAACATTGCAGGGAATCTTCCTGGTAGCTTCCTTTAAAATCAAACCTCTCTATCTAATTCTCATACTCAAAACAAGAAGTCAATACAAAGACTATCAGAAAAATCAAATAAAAATTGTAAACAGTACAAGTTAGATATTCTTTCAAAGAAGTTTGCATGATGTCCATTAGAGAATTAATTACGATATATGGATGAGGATCAGGTCTACCAAGACCTACCTGAAATCAAGCACTACATACACGGTCCTAATATATACTCTCATCACATATTTGTAAAATTTATATTTTAAGCTTGCATGATGCCCATTAATAGAGAATTTAATCACGATATATAGATGAGGATCAGGTCTATCAAGACGTACCAAAATCAAACACTATATATATAGTCCGGATATATACTTTCATCCTAGGATGTCGAAGAGAAAACTCTCAATACATACATGTAAAATTTACATTTGTAGGACTCGAATGTAAAATTTAGGAGGGTGTATTCAATTAGAATTTTAAAAGACTTTTAATGACTTTTTTAAATGTATGACTTTTACAGATTTCATGGACTTTTATAAACTTTTATAGACTCTTTAAAATTATGAAAAAATTTCATAGACTTTCATTTTAAAAGACTTTCATTTAAAGACTTTCATAGACTTCATTTCAAACGACTTTTATAGACTTTCATTTTAAAAGATTTTCATAGACATTTATAAACTTTCATTGATTTTTAAATATGATATATACTTTGTTTTAGTAAAATTATATATATTTCTCATATCAATAAAAATATTTTTTTATAAGAATATAAAAACCCATCGTTAACTAAACTTGACAAAAGCATTTTTGTCTATATATATGTGATATTAAAATTTTTATTTGCAATTTTATTATATTTTGCTTTATAAAGACATTATGCACCTACTTTTTTAAGGGCAAATTACACTGAACCCCTTGAGGTTTGGACAAGTTACACTTACATGGATAAGTTTTTTTATTATACACTAACACCCCCAAAATTTAAATTTGACTTTAAAAATACCTAAAATGCCCCTAGTTATATTATTTTACACTTTATTTTTATTTTTTTACCTTTTAATCAAACATTTTATAAACTTTAATAAAAAATTTAAATAAAAGATATGATTCATTAAATAAATAAATAGTTTGAAAAAAAATAAATAGTTTTAAAAATTAAATAAATAAATAGTTTAAAAAAACTAAATATATAAATATTTTTTAAAACATTAAGTAAATAAATAATTTAAAACATTAAATTAAAAAAAATTAAAAAAAATCAAATAAATAAATAGTTTTAAATAAATAAATAAATAGTTTTAAAATGAGTGAAAAAATTAAAAAAATTAATTTTTTTAAGAATATCTATTAATAGGGACAATATAAGCTCTAAATATCTAAGGAGTATTGAGAACCTTGAAACTTCTCTCACCATCATCTTTACAGTAAAAGTTTAGATATTTAGAGTTTTTCTTGTCCCTATTAATGAATATCCTTAAAAAATTTAATGTTTTTAAGTTTCTCACTTATTTATTTATATTTTAAATTTATTTTTTTTAAACTAATTATTTATTTTTTTAAACTATTTATTTATTTTATTTTTAAAAACTATTCATTTATTTATTTATTTTAAAATTGTTTATTTATTCAAAATATTTATTTATTTAATTAAAAAAACTATTTATTTATTTAAACTATTTATTTATTTAATGAATCATATCTTTTATTTTATTTTTTTATTTTATTAAAGTTTATAAAGTGTTTGATTAAAAGGTAAAAAAATAAAATGAAAAATAATATAACTAAGGGCATTTTAGGTATTTTAAAAGTCAAATTTAAATTTTGGGGGTGTTAGTGTATAATAAAGAAATGTATCCATCTAAGTGTAACTTGTCCAAACCTCAAGGGGTTCATTGTAATTTGCCCTTTTTTAATATTTAGTCAAAATTTTATTTGTTTTTTTCTAATTAGTCAAAATATTATAAATTTTCTTTTATAATAAATGTAGCAAATAGGACAATAATATTAACGTGTACATGTTTCTACCAGGGGCGAATCCAGGATTTTCTATCTGACGGGGCTGAACCAAATGCTAGTTAGGGATATGCCAATGGTACGGGTCGGGGACGGGTTTTTCATTACCATCCTCAATACCAATTTGTATGAGAAATATCATCCCGATGAATGCCTACCTTAAAATAAACGGTGCAGGTACGTGGATTCCCCATTAGGGGATCGGTTTCTTACCTCATACCATCCTCATCCCATTAATGTTTTTTTTATGACTTTTAGATAAAGATCATATAAATATTATTGAATTATATTAAAATAATAGTGTGAGAGGTATATTATATATAATGATCTAGAATGAAGTAGTGTTTTAATGGAGGGAAAAAATGGGAAAAAAAGAAAGGGAAAATTATGTTAGTGAGAGAGAAAAATATGAGGAAAAATTAGTTTTTATATATATTGATACACGGGGTGGGGACTTGAAATAAGAAACTAGAAAGCTATAAATAATTGCAAATTGTGGGCCATGATTCATGATAAGGTCTACATACCTATATGATAACATGAATCACTTGTATTGGGCATTTAGACTCTATAAATATAACATACTATTATAAACTTAAAAAATTTTAAAAATAAAACAGACGCACCGTGTAGCCCCAAAGAACATTCACCCATGGTTTCTACCGAAATATGACAATGGGTATAAAAAATATATCCAAAATTAATTCAAGTTACTAAAGATAAACATAAAAAAAAAACCCCCACATAGTCGTTGACCAAGACTCATGTCTAAAACTGGGTAGTTTGATATTGATCATAATTACATTGAAGCCATGCTCATACGTGACTTTGATTATGGCATATTGGCATAATTGAGTAGTGGCTTTTGTCTTTTATTAATTTTAATTAACATAAATGAAGTTCGTTTGATTTGTTTTAGTATTGTTTAGTTGCTTTGAAAATAGAGGTAAAAAAAATGAAATCTCTCGTCCTTAATTGCATAGCCTATGGAGAGTTGTTTTATATTATATTTTTAGTTAATTTTTTTTGTTATAGATCGTTAATGTTTGTATGTTTTTTTTATAATGTTTATTCATTTTAAATGTTATTCATTTTATTTCATTTGTAAAATTTGTTAAGAATGTGTATGTTTTTACTTGAAACTATAACATATTTTTGATGGTTGATGTTTTTCAAAGAGTTTCATATTTTTCTTCTAAAGTGAAATTCTTTCTATTTAAAAAAAATCATTCAAAGTCTTTGGTAGGAATGAAAGACAAATTGTGAGATTTGTTATAACTAAAAGTCATTGATATTTAAAAGTCATTAAAAGTCATTAAAGATTTTGAACACCTCCTAACTTTCATAAACTGTTAAAAAGTCTTGATTGAATACCATATGACTTTTAAATACTTTTTTAAAGTTTAAAAGTCTGTATTGAATACCTCATGACTTTTATAGACTTTTATAGAGTCATTAAAAGTCTACATTGAATACCCCAAAACTTTTTAATTTCATAAAAGTTATTAAAAGTATTTTGAAATCCTAATTGAATACACCCCATTTACATTTGTACGACTCTAATTCCCAACTAAACTCGGGTTTAATTATTTGAATATAAATTAGTCTAAGAAAATAAGTATAATGTAAATATTTGAAACAAAAACGACCAAATGAAGGAATTGCTACAATACACCTAAGAATTAAGAAACCGTTTTGGTAATACGTGAGATTTACGAGTCAATAAGACCAAAGAATTGTACCAACATAGAGGATTCTTGTCATCCTAGTCCAGAAGTAAACTTCGATAAACTTGATAAGGAAAAAGAGAGGACTTAATGGCTTTGAAATCAATAAGCAACATTTTATGGTGTGAACTTAGAAAAACATTGCAGGAAATCTTCCTGTTAGCTTCCTTTGAAATTAAACATCTCTATCTAATTCTCAGACTCACAACAGCAAGTTAATACCGAGACTTTCTCAAAAAAAATCAAATAAAAATTGCAAACAGTATAAGTTAGATATTCTTTCAAAGAAGTTTGCATGATGCTCATTAGAGAATTAATTACGATATATAGATGAGGATCGGGTCCACCAAGACCTACCGAGATCAAACACTACATACATAGTCTGAATATATACTTCCATCCTAGGATATCGAAGAGAAAACTCTCAATACATACATGTAAAATTTACATTTGTAAAACTCGAATTCCCGACTACTAACATGGAAGATAAGGCGTACACCGTCTAAACCAAGAGAGATGTAATATATATTAGATGTTTAAACAACCATTCATTTTGTTAATAATGGCCTAGTACATTTCTACATGTGAGCCCTACAATAAAAAATTGATTTAAGCTATGTTTGATATTGCTTTTATTTGAGAAATAAGTATTTATTTCTCAAGTTTTTAGTAAATAGGTGTTTGGTAAACTTTCTAAAAGTAGATCATTTTCCAATTTGCCCCTTCAATAAGCAGTTTTAGAGAAGTTGAGTGAGAGTTGCTTTTGGAAGCAGAAAATAGCTTATTGTTGTGCAACGTCAAAAATACCCTCACTATTTAAATAGAAAGACGATAATACCCTCACATTAAGTAATTGTATTTTTCAAAAAAACTGTTTTTCAGATTTTTTTTTTTTTGAAAACTTTAATCCTGAAATATTAAATTTTAAAATAAAAAATATATATTATTTTAAATAAAAATAAACTTTTTTTTCAAATAAAAAAGAAAGAAAACTTGAAGCCACAGTTGTCGCCAGTGACAGTGGCCACCATCGTCGCCGGCGAAAGTGGCAGGAGGTTAACCGAACTTCTCCGGCGACATAGACATCGATGGTTTCCTCCGTTAGTGACAGAACCCGCAATAAAAATGGTGAGATTCTATCGCGATGTATCGCGAGATCCGTGGCAATCTCGATTGCGATGATTGAGGAGGCTCGCTGGAGTAGAACCGGCCACCATCGTCGCCGGAAAAGCTTGTTGTGCTCCAGCGATCGTGAGAACGGGAGGAAGCTGTTCCGTTGCAGCAATCGAAAACCATCGCCAGAAAGGTTGTCGTCGCGAGAATTGGATGACGCGAGAAAGGGAGGAGACTGTTCATCGCCTCCTCCACTACCAGAGGAAAACCAGTCTCTTCCTCCAACGCCACCGACGGAGGCCAGTTCTCACTATTGTTGAGTTTCAGATGTGTTTAAGCGAGTTGACTCGGACTTAGTTGTTGAGAAGAAACTGAGTTGACTCGGTCATTTTTATTTTGTTTAAATTTGTTTATTTGTTTTTATATGCTTTATATTGATATTGTTAATGATGTCTATTTTAGTAATTTTATTCAATACTTGTTCTATCATTTCAAAAATTAAGCACTTTTAAAATTTAGTTTACTAGACACTTACCAACTTTTTTCTAAAATTGATTATTTCTTAAATTAAGCTATAAGCAGATTTTTTCCAAAGTAAAGCAATCTCAAACATAGTTTTAGTTTTGACTATTGTGTCCAAAATCAATGTCTTTCTCAGAAAAATAAAATTCAAAACTGCTTACTGTCTTTACTAGAATTCTTTTTTCCAGATCAATGTACCTAGAAGTTTACTTATTATAATTTTCTTCAATATTTCCATATATTTTCTAAGATCTTTGTACTTTGTGTTATCAGCAAAAGTTGAGATGATTTAACGTTAAGTTCTCACACTCATACGTTGAGAACGTGAATTCAAGTTGTATATCCCTTCCTTGGTAGCTTCAAGATATATGACATTGACAGAATGGTGAGTTCTTTAGGGCAACATTACTGTGATTTTCAACCCCAGGTCTACTAATTCCTTCTCGGACGTTTTGGCCAAGAAAGGTTCTAGTTCCAGCTCTGATGAAGTCAGGTTGTATGGGGAGAGGGGTGATCTTCTGCTGATCTCTGGGTTGCTCTGTTCTGTTTGTTAGCTCTGTTTTTCTGTGTTTTTAGCTGCTCTATTTTCTTTGGGTTGGCTTGTGGTGTAGTTCTTTTTTGGGTGGTGTGTGCTCGTTGTTTGTCCTTGTTCTTTGGCCCCCTGTTTTTGGTGTGTGCCTTGTTGGTAGCTTTTGCTGCTGTTTGAATAAACTGGCTGTTCAAAAAAAAAGGTTGGATATCCCTTCCCAAATCTCATATTTATAGTTCACGAGTCATTGTGATATGTTGATCAAATTTAAATTTTCTTATATATATATACACACATCATTAATTAAGAAACATTTAATACATATTGCATCATACAAGAGGCATTTGACCATCATCTTCACTGACTTTGTTTCGTCTCTCGATTCTTTAACATTCGGGAAAATAATAGACCAAATGCGAAAATAATAGGAAAGACAGATATTTTAATAGGATTATCGGCATGTCTCCGAAGAAAACAATATCTGATTGTCGCAACAATGCATTGACAGAATGCACAAACCAATCCAACCAAATCCTTAAAGGAACCAAAAGGCTTATGTACTCTTTGATCTCCAAAATAACACCAAGGCAATGGTAAAGTGTCCTTCCATTTCCAAATAAGTTTTCTTTTTCGAGCTTCGAAAGTGTGCTCGAAAATGCAAGTAAACATGGCTGCAAAAGAAATCAACATACCAAATAAAGCACAGTGAAGTTTATTCATGGAAGAAACTTGGTCGAGAACAGCCGATAGAAGCTCTAGGTCAACATTGGTGATAACAAACATCATTGACAAGCTCATATTTTTCTTTTTTGAAGAAATTGCCTTAGTACTTCTTCTTTTTGTTTTCAAAAAGCCTCGAATGCCCTTCTCCAAGCTGTTTTCAAACATGATCATTTCATTGCAGCAATACACATGAAAACGATATTCATCGCATGTAGAAACATAGAACCAACCTGGAATATTTCCTGAAACAGTACTGCCTTCAAGCCTTTTCTTTTTGCACCAAAAGCACTTCGATGAAGATAAGGCGGCGTACTTGTCTAAAAGCTTAAATTCAACAACAAGATCATCAACTTTTAAGCTACTTGGGAAGATATGGCAGAATGGATGCAAACACCTGTCGTTTTCTTCGCAGAAATACCCAAAGCCCGTCACAGGTTTTCCACACATATCACATATTCTTTTGAGTCTGATTCCATCATTATCATAGGGAAGTCGAGCAAAGAATTCGAAAAAGAAGCTTTCGAATAAGTTATGACGGGTAACTTAGGGAGCATGCACTCTCTGTGAAGATTGCAATCACACTGCTCGCATCTGTATATATCCTGGCCCAATTCCAAACTCTTTGCAGCCATTGCATTTGCAGATTTGTTCATAGCTTTTCTGCTTGAGTTCATGGCCCGGGTGGCTCCGACGAAACTCTTCCATAATTTGGTAATTAAACTGTGACCTGCTACAAGAATCAAACATTAAGATAACCAATTAGTATAGTACAATCCATGATCTTTGGAACATATAAATAAATAATATGCTTAAATTAATGTTATTTACCCAAAGAAAGATATTTATTGGATATATACACTAGAGTTTCTTCAATTTCTTGAAGAAAAAAATCAATAGAATTGATGACAAACTTCTTGGGAATACCCTAATCAAGAATCATCAAAAATGAGAGAGGAAGCAATACGACAAGTACATGTGCCCAAGTCAAGAGTCTTGGATATTGACTTACACTGTAAGTTGATTGGCAACAAGAAGTTTATGAATTGATACATGTTATTTGTTTTATAAGTTGTTGGTAAATAGTTGCTAAATGTAATAAATAAGGTTAATAAATATGGTGGGTGATCAGTAGGGCCATTTTGGGAAAAATATGACAGTTTTGCAATTGAATTTGATTTTAGGGTAGATTTGCCATTAAGCTCCTAAAATATAGCATATTTGCTAAAAACCCAGTATTTAATGTCAAAATAATTTCAATAAAACTTGGAACGAAACCACTCTACCTCACCAACAATTTTACAAAACATGCCAGGAAATTTATGTAATTTGACTTAATATTAAAGGCTTAAATCTTGATTAGCTTAGTTGGGACTTGGGAAGAAGTTTGAGATCAATTCAATGGATTTTTCAACACAAAGATCAGCACAGGAAACTCTTGTATAAATGTTCAAGCCTCTGGATCGAAGACATCAGCACATAGAACAAACTCTTATATATTCTCCTTCTTTGTGGCTTTGTCTAGCACTTAACATCTTCTTAACCCAAAGACATTGTTGGATTGGGTTGTGCTCTTTGTCAATGTGTCGATGCAACAGAAAGTTATTATTATCTCCGACGACATGATGATAATCTTATTGTGTCCGTCTACACAGAAAAACAATGCCAAGGTCAGATTCACGAGCTGTTGTGGTGTAAAGCCCAACACATATTCGATGCAATGGAGTAACCCCTCCAAACACAGTCAGAAGCTGCACATAATTTTGTTCTACTGATTATAGAGTTTCCTCCACCACTGGTGCTATCAGCTTTAATTCATCCAAGGTGTACAGCCTTTTGGATACCTGTTTCAAGTCATAATCAGATTCTATTTAATTGTTGAAGTTAAATCCCAGATTAATAAGCTTTTAATATAAAGATAAAGATACATATCATCCCCACGCCATTCAATTTTCCCCGCTCCAATTCTCTCTAATTCTCATTTCTCTTTCAAGTCTCAATTCTCTAAGTTTCAAATTCTCTCTCGATTACTAAACTATTAAGATTTATTTTATTTGCAGTTGCATTTATTTTTAGTTTTTTACTCAATTAAAATTCATTTCCAACAATTTATAATTTTCATCAATTTTATCACATTTTTTTCTTCAATGTTTTTATAATTCAAATTTTTAAATGGAAAATGGAAGTGGAGACGGTCCAAGGCGCTCCATTTCGATAAAACGTAAGGGTCGCATGACGGACGATGTCGGTTATGACTACACCGCCTATCACGAGTTCCCACTTCACCAAGCCTTTGCTAAAGCCCTAAACTCTCATCATCCCCCTCTAATAATTTCCGAACCCGATCTTGATGCCACCTCCCATTTCACAAGCCAATAAAAAAATATGTCTGATCCATGAAAAAAAAATAGAGAAGAATTAGCTAGAATTGTTGCAATAGAACACTTACCAGTTAGTTTTGAGGAAAATGTTGGTTTTATTAATTATTGTCAATAAACATTAAATCATGTTGCATGTCATGTTCCTAGAACCACTCTCACAAAAACATTTGAGAACATTTATTACAAAGAAGAAAGGAAGTTGGAAAAATATTTTGAAAAATATATTAGTCGTGTTTCCATATATACTGACATATGGAGTGACCATTGGAGAATGCATTCATACTTGGGTGTCACTTGCTATTATAGATAATGTATGGGCTATCCAAAAAGAATTGTTGTATTTAGACTTTTTAATAATGCACACACTGCTACTAATATTTTTAGACTACTTAGAATTATTTTTGAAGAGTATAAAATTAAAAACAAAATTTTTGCAGTTGGTTTTGATAATGCTTCCAACAATACTACAGTTATTCCTGTTTTAATTGATTTATACATGCCTTATCTTTATGGTAAAAAATTTTCATCGAAGATGTGCATGCCATATTTTAAATTTATGTGTTTAAAAAGGATTAGAAATTCTTCAAGATTTTATTCAACCTATTAAAAATGCCCTCTATCATTTGTGGAAAGATCATTTTACAATGAAATCATGGGTAAATTTTTGTAAACAAAATGGTAGGCATGCCATTAGATTTCTTCGTAATATTCTAACACTTTGGAATTCTACTTATAAATTGCTTGCTCAAAGTTATGATTATAGACAGAGGCGGACCCACCTTTAGACCAGGTAGGGCCCTTGCCCTAACTCAATTCTTTTTATAAAAAAATGATTTTGGTTTTAGTTATATATAAATTAAATAACTATCGTTATAACATAACCTCTCACATTTTTAGGAATATCTTTTTTTACAAGTTTACTTTTATTATGTAATTATAATAAATTTTCATATCTTTTTTGTTTTACCACCTTTTCCAATTCCTTTCTCAAATGTTCATCTTATTCGGAAATAAAACAATTTATTTTCTCTTTTCCATTATTATCAACTTCTTAACTACTTTCGATTTACGGTTATTTAACTCAATTTATTTTATATCTATTATTATTTAACTTTTATTATTTCTAATAGTTTTAGTTTCCAATAAATAAACCTTAAAATATCAATTTTAATTTATTGTATTAAAATAGTTCATCTATTATTATGATTCATTTTATTTCATCATTAGTATTTTTCTTTATTTTATAGTTTTAATTTATTTAAAATCAATAAATTAATAATTTACCGGTCATCAGATGACTTAAAAAAAAGTCAAAAACATGTCTAATAATGTTTATTAATCATTTATTTTTGTATAAATTTAAAGTGAATTCATTATAAATACAAAACAAAATTTCTTATTATACAATTAGATTGTAATTTATTATATTATAAAAGAATAAATATTGTAATTTTTCATTGTTTATTTTGTTTTTCTTCTTATTATTTAATTTTTAATATTGTGTTTATTGTTTTTACTTTTATTTTTTAAAAGGTAAGATTATTTAGTTTTATTTAGAGTAAGTGTTCTATTTGTTTTATTTTATCTAAACTTTAGTATACCATCAAATTTTTTTATGTAAAAAAACTCATTTGATTATGATCTTAATTTTTAAGTATTTTTTATAATATAATTGTTATTTTGTTCAAGTGCTTGACCTGGTTAAAATTCATGGATCCGCCACTAATTATAGGGATTTATTAGTTACTTTTATTTAATATAATGTTAGTCATATTAATCATTATTCAACCCATTGGGATGTTTGTACAAAAATTTGTGGTTTGTTAAATGTCTTTAATAATGCTACTAACAATTTATCTGGTGTTTATTATCCTACAACTAATTTATTTATTATTGAGAGTGTTAATATTTCAGTGCATTTTCTCATTGTGCAACCCACACTAAATTACTGGAGTCTGTTACTGCTATAAAATCAAAATTGTTAGACTATTATAAGGAGTTTCCAGATATTTATTTGATTGCAATGTGTTTTGATCCACGTTGTAGATTAGAAAAATTGTCTGAATAACTAACTGTTTATTATCAATGTTTAGAAATAGATTATGATGTTAACATGAGTTATATTATGAATATCTTAGAGTTTATGATCCATCACTGAATATAGATGTTCTACAAACTCAAAATATATATCATTCCCCAACATTCTCCGGATTTATGAGTTCAGGGTATAATCTGTTATCCAAGAAAACCAAAAAATTCGAGGTTCTTCTTCATCAAACTCAATCTCGTATTCCAAGTTTGAATCTTATCTAGGTACCTCTTTTGAGTTTATGGAAAACAGTGATGTTAAAAAATTTGATATCCTACACTGGTGAAATGAGTATGAAATGTACTTTCCAATCTTGGCTATTATAGCCAAACAAATTCTTTCAACACCAGTTTCTATGGCGGCTGTGGAACAAGAGTTTAGCGCCGGTGGAAATATTCTGGTCGTAAGATGTTCGGTTTTAAGTCCACAATCAATTCAGATACAAACTTGTATTGATGATTGGACCAAGACACAAAATAGACAACAAAAAATCGATCAAGTAGCACCTTACGATTTCTTCAATGATACAGATGATCATGACAACGATTAGTTACGGTGCCACCTCTCCTATCTCTCTGATTAATTTTTGAATTAAATTTAACTGTCCTCCCTCTCTCTCCAGTAATTTCAACAAAATATTTTCCTTTTATTCTTTTATCTTCACGCTCTTAATTTAAATCTTGAAGATTTCAATTTTTATTTTCTATTCTCTTTTATTTTACTTTCTCTCCTCTTACATCAAATAATTTTCCTTCTCTTTCCACTGTCCTCCTCCCCAAAACTATCTTATACATTTTACCTTTTAAGTTTTTATTTTTGCTTCTACAGTATCAAAATGAAAATGAAAAAAATAAAAATTAATGTACCTTCATTTCTGAATTTTTTTTAAATAAATGTTTATTTTAAATCATATCAAAACTCTTCATTGTTTTTTTTTTTTGAAGTTACAAAAATGTTTTTATTTTTTAAGAATGGTTTGCTTTTTGGAGATATTCAACACTTAAGAAAATCATTATTGGATATTCTTATTAGACCAATCTTACTGGAAAAAAAAAAGCATATTATTAAGATAGATAAATCTAGAGCATGAATGATAAAATAAAATATGTAGTTTCTCAACTCAACACATGAAGAGAGGTTTGAATGAGTAGTAGAAGAGGGAAAATTTGATGCTGGCACTGGGTATCGGCGTATCATCACCATAGAACTGGAAGGGAACAATAAAGAAGAAGAAAAAAAACATAACAATAATTGCTGAGAGACAGAGGAAATGGTTAAATTTAATGGAGAGAGAGGGGTTAAATTTAATTCAAGAATTAATTAAAGAGAGAGAGGAGACCGAATAAATCATCAAATTTAAACCCTCCAATATTATTACATCCTAAGACTATGAAAGTATGTCAAAATTTATGTAAAAAATTGGGACCATGGATCTTGCCCCACAATTTACATTATATTATTTTGTAAGTTATTAATTGTAATAATTTTTAATAATTTTTTTTCCTGAATCAAGATGCAATCACATAATTAATGGGTTAGTGAATAAATTCTCTTAAACAATCACAAAATTGATTTTTAATTATTAATTATTTTAAAGTATTACATTATTTGGTAAGTTTAAAAGACGGGCCATAATTTTTTTTGCCAACAAACAATAAATCTGCATTAATTATTTTATTTTTAAGTATTGTTAATTAGTTTTAATATTTCAAAAAATATTCTTAATTAGTTATCTATATAATTTATATTGTAATATTTGGTAAATTATTAACTGTAATAATTTATAATAATATATTTTTTTCCTGAATAAAAAATCTATAAATAATAAAGAGACAATCATGTAATTAATGAGATAGGGAATAAATTTGGTTCACCAATCTCAGAACAATAATGCTACTTTGCCCACATTTGGTTTACAAATGATGTGGCATCACTATAATCAATGCATTTAAATTTTATTAGATTTGTATGAATTAAATGAATGAATTACAATGATGTCATGTCATTTGGACACCAAATGTGGGCAAAGTAGAATTACTCATCTCATAACTGATTTTTAATTATTAAGTTTTTTTTAAGTGTTGCATTATTTTTTAAGTTTAAAAGACAAGCTATAATTTTTTTTTAACAACAAACCATAAATTCGTATTAACTAGTTTTTTTAAGTATTATAAATATTTCATAAAACAATATTGTTAATTGGTTACCTATATAATATTTATATATTATAATATTTGGTAAGTTATTTTTATTTTAAGTTCATTAAGATAATTTATTTATTATTTCATTTGTTTTGGGGATTCTTTTTGAAGGGAAATTTGTTACGGAATTGACTTTTCATTTTTATTCATTATAACTAAAAATAAAAAATCACAAGCTAACCTTTCATATTCAATTTTAAAAAATAAAACATTTTCTATTCAGTTATCTCATATCTGTAACCTTTTATATAATTTTTGTTAAGTTTGAACAGCCTGCAAATTTCTACCCAAAATAAAAGGTCAAAAATTCTTCTTCTCTTTTGCTATGTTTATTTCTTTGTTTGTTTATCATTCAATTCACACGCCCTGACGTCAATCTTTATATGACATCTTAGGGTTTCTCTTCAAATCCGCACAACCCATCAAATCCACTAAGGTTTATCATCTCCAATTTTTTTTAAACATTTATATTTTGATGTGTTATATTTCATTGTATTCTTTTTTTAGTGCATATTTAGGATTAATGGATCTCCATGGTAGTTTCTAACTGTAAGTGAACACGTGATTTGATTTACAAGTTTTTTTATTGTATTTTATTTTATTTTATTTAGTACATAGTTTACGTAATACAAATTGTAAAATATTGTTACGCATCTATATCTGTGTACTAGATTATATTTGTTTTGAATTGAATTATATTTGTTTGACTTCATAATTAGAATCACATTCAAGTCAGCGAGAGTAATAAAAAAAATGGTTTCGGGTATTGCTTATCGCAAAATCACCTTGGTATTTTTTTTAAAAATTCTATATAAATATTTTTTTTTCCATTTTAATTAAAATTATGGTGTTGATATATGTATTCAACAGGTACAGATGATTTGTCGTTCTGTCTCTAAGATTAAGCAGTGATGATACATGATCGCATAAAAAGAGGTAATAATAATGAACTTTTTTTTTTGTAAAATAACTTTACAATTAAATCTGGAATTTTAATGTTTATTTTTGGTATCTAAATTTATACGTACTACACTTGCTTGCCAAGGATTTGATCATATTCAAAGCTCTATCTACCACTGTTTTTAGGTATTTATACAAATAAGATAAGTTTTAATATATACAAGTCTTATTTATTTATTTATTAATTATTATTATTATTATTATTACTATTGCTGTTATTTTAAATTTGTGATAGATTTGTTTAACTTGATTTCTTTACTGTCTTATTTCGTCAGAGACCAATGATTGAATTAGAACATCAACTTAAAGAGTTTAAAGCAATTGTTTGAAATTATTTGAATTAAAAATTTCAGAAATTTGTTAAATTTGGGGTTGAAAGTTTATTTTGTATATTTCAAAATTCAAATACAATTACAAAAATTTATACTCGATTGATTTTTTAGTGTCTTTTTTTCTTTCATATGTTAATTCCAACTCGAACATTACACACGATAATAAAAATAGAAGAATACACATGGAAAATTTTAAAAAATATAAATTTGATAACAATTACGTTATGTTTTATTGTGTCCGCACATCGTATGGGCTACATATTATAGTATAGTTAATATTTGACTGAGAAGTATTAAATTATATCTTGATTATAATCTTAAGACCAATTAAAATTTAAGTTATTTTTTAACCTTGAATAAGACTATATAGAAGAAGAACCCATTCAAATTTGGTTTGCTAAGGCTCGTCCGTCCTGCAGCTATTTTTCAATCCTATTTTCGTTTTTATTTTCTAAAAATGATTTCGAATTCGCGTTTCATAACTTTTTTTATTTTATTTTCAAAAAATAAAAAACAAAATCAATATTAACAGTGAATATTTGAACAACACAAAATACTTGTTTTTGTTTTTATTTTTCATTTTCGTTTTGTTTTTTTAGATTTTTTTTTGAAAATTTTTTAACTTTTTTTTTTCTCACTTTTCTTTTCTTCTTCGTTCACAAAGTCACAGAGTCACTCACTTTTCTTTTCTTCTTCATTCACAGAGTCACAGACTCACAAACACCATTTCTCCTTATTCTTATTCTTCTTCGTCTTCATAGGTTGTCTTCTTGTCTCCTTCTTCATCTTCACAGTTCGTTGTCTCCTCCTCCTCTTCTTCCGCAGCCCTTCTTCTTCTCCATGAGCCGACGCCGGAGATGGTGAGATCCTCCTCCGGCGACGCCGATCTGGCACCGATCTGACCATATCGGCGTCGCCTGGAGAAGGATCTTACTTCCTCAGGCGTTGGAGTCGGCGGCGGAGTCGGCGGCTCCTTCCAATTTTTTTTTAAATTTTTTTCTTTTTTCCTTTTTAAAGATTTTGGACTCTTGAGTTTGATAATGGAGAAGTTATTAGTAATTGATTTGTGGTGGAGATAATCTAGACTATATGCAGTATTATTGGTTGTTGATTTGATTGTCAAATATGAGTGTGTATGTTTTTCTAGGTATTGTGTGTTCAACATGGGTATTGTGGTACCGATTGTTATTTTTTTTAACAATTAAACTTTATTGAGAGAAGGGAATAGAGGCAATAAGCCAACACCACAAAAACAGAGAACAAGAAGACAGAGCACATCGAGCAAAGGCAATCCCAAACTGCCACCAACAAAGCAAAATGAAAAGAATTACTGGTACCAATTATTGGTTTCATTATTTTCTGGGTATTGGTTTTAATATTATTGTTGTCTGCTCTGCTTTAGATTACTCTTGAGTTGCAAATGTTGAAATCTTCTCAAGCCTCATTCTCTCCATTGTTATCAACAAGACTATATATATAATTGCAGTCTCGTTTTGGGATGAATTTGTTGCATTTAATACAAAATTTGAAGCATTTGGAGATCCAAAAAAAGGGATAATCGAGAGGGAGAGAATTAACATATAAATTGATGTTACGGTTTGTTAAACAAAAATTAAATTGCTAAATATTTAATTAAATTGTTCTATAATTTCAGGTTAATGTAAAAATAAAAATAAAAATTGAAATTGATGTTACAAATTTTGATATTTTTCGTTTAACTTACCGGACACGTTTTCTCTGCTTTTATTTTCAGAATACAGTTTTCAGTTTGTGCTACCAGACGTGTTTTCGGATTTTGAAATTAAAACCAAATACACTGTTTTCATTTTCTTTTTCATTTTCAAAAAACAATAAATGAAAAAACGTTTACAGGATGCACCCTAATAGCCTAATACCAAACAAGTTTCCAAAAATCCTTATTGAATTGCAGCAACTTCTTAGTTCTTGTTGATGTTGAAATTAATCCTTATTTAAATCTATAAAATTTAATCAAAATGGTTGTAGGGCTCACACGTTAAAATGGATTAGGTAGTGTTATAATAATGAGTGAGTCATCATCTCAATTCCGGTCGTTATTGAACAAACATTTTTTATGTTCCCTAAAATTTGACCTTATTTTTATATATATATATATATATATATATATTCTTTCCATTATCGGTTCGAACTGATAGAAGATATATCAGTTCCTTATATGTGGGTTATTGGATTTAAAAGATGCTTTGACAAGTGCATGCATCCGAGTCAAAGCATTTAAATCAAATTGCTCACATGTAAAGAACTAATATATCTTATATCAATTCGAACTGACAATAGAAAAATTGTATATATATATATAGTCTTTTTCTCCTCAGTACATACGGATATAAAATACACATCAGTGCATTGCATATGGATCATAAATTATGGATAAGCACTGACAAGTGCATACAGACTAGATCAAAGCAATTGAATCTAATGATCCACATGCAACGTACTGATAAATATTTATTAGCACTGGGGTGAAAATTTTATATATATATATATATATTCTTATCAGAGTAATACTAAACATACCAATTCAAAACTCAATTTATATCTCAATTATCAACCAATGATATGCCAATTTGTAAATAAATATTCATTAATGATAAATTATTTCACTTGACACATGATGTGAATCATTTGAGTTGGGATGCCAAATGTCTAGCATTACTCTTTCTACTTATAAGGATTCTTTTGTTAAGTATTTAATATGAAAATAATTTCATAAAACTCGAAACGTAGCCACATATATTGATATATGTATATATGCAAATATAGAAGAAAATGATGATAAGTAAAAGACATCTTGTATATGACAGTAACTTGAGTTTTTAATTTGATTTTCCAATAAACCGAAGCCTTTGGACTGTCTTGTTGATGTTGAAATCAAACCTAAATTAATCAAATTGAGCGTAGGCTGGGCACACATGGTAAGGGTAGTGTTATAATAATGAATCATCTCAACCCGTCATTGTAGAGCAAATATTTTAGCAATTCAATTGGCTCGAACGTTAGTGGTAAACCCCTCACATCTACATTCGAGAGGTTTTGGGTTCGAGCTATACACACTCCTTTCAATACCGAAATATTGTAATAGTTAAAAAAAAATTGATGGCTGCCTTAATATATTTATATATATATATATATATATATATATATATATATGTTCCCTAAAAATTTGGGCAAAGTTTTTCAATTTTAGATTTCTCTTTTTTTTTTTAATTTCTTATCATGACTTATGATGGTTGTTACACCACTTGTAATATTAGAGAACATGCCAGGAAATTTCTGTGATTTGACTTAATATTAAAGGCTTAAATCTTGATTAGCTTAGTTGCGAAGAAGTTTCTGATTGATTTTTCAACACAAAGATCAGCTCGGATCTCAATCAAAACAAGAAACTCTAGTATAAATGTTCAAGCCTCTAAAGGGCACCATCAGCACATATATGATTGTCATATAGTCAGTATATTGCTTCCTTTCTCTCCTTCCTCTTTGTGGCTCTGTCTTGCTCTTAACTTCTTCTGTTCTTCTTGCATCCTTGTCTACTGATCAAGATGGAGGTCATTCATCATGAGAGCCACCCAGATCATCCTCTCGTGCTGAAAAGCTATGACAAGCTCTACACATGCGATGGCTGCAAAGAGTTTGGCTTTGGGTCAACATGCAGATGCGAGAAATGCGATTTCGATCTCCATGAAGAGTGCGCACATGCTGATCAATTTACCAGCCACGACTTCTTCAAAAACGCCACTTTCGAATTCTTAACTAAACCTCCTGGTCTCCGAAAAAGACTCTGCGACGGGTGTGGAAGAGAAGTAAAAGGATTTGTGTATCACTGCAAAGAACTCGGATGGGATTTGCATCCATGTTGCCATAGCCTTCCAAGTAAAGTCGAATTTGATTATGTTGAGTTCAGGCTTCGTGATAGAGTGACACCGATGTGTGTATGGTGCAATAAGAGCACGTCCACAGGCACTGTCTCTGGCATTCTGGGTTGGTCATACGTGTCCAAATGCAAGAAGTATAATTTTCATGTGAGTTGTGTCGCTCGAAGGATGCTTCGAGAATACACGAAGGGGGGTCATTTGGGAAACAGATTGGAGCAATGTATTCAAGTCCTCTTGGAGATACATATTAGAGGCATCTTGAAAAGACAAAGGAGGAGGAACATAGTGATGAGTTTTGTAATCACCAACCTTGTCTTAGAGCTTGTATCGGCTGTTCTTGACCAAGTTTCTTCTTCTGTCAATAAAACTCAATGTGCGTTATTTGGTATGGTGATCTCATTTGCTGCTATGCTCTCATGCATTGTTGAGCTTATTTATGAAGCTCGAACAGAGAAACTGACTTGGAGGAGGAGCCCCAATTTACCATTTCCATGGTATTATTATCGAGATCAAGGACGGAAGCCTTTTGGTACATTCAAGGATATTGTTGGATTGGTTTGTGCTCTTTCTCAATGTGTTGTTGCAACAGTAAGTTATTGTCTTCTCCGACGAAATGCTGATAATCCTATTAGAATATCAATTTTTCCTATTATCTTTGCCTTTGGTATATTATTTTCTCAAATTTTAAAGAATCGAGACACAAAGAAACAATCTCGTGAAAGCGAGACATATGAATTACCTGATATTTAATAGATTAATTATCATTTATCAGCATAATGTCGGAGAAAATGATAACTGGTTGTTGAAAGTTTAAGAGCACGAACCAATGCAACCATATTCAACTTCCATAGATGAGCTCAACAGTGAATGTGTGTAAGCATGGCTGCAAACGAAATCTTGCACGTTGAGGTTTGTTCATACTTCATAGAAGATGATGTTGCAACTTGCAAGGAAGCTAACCTTGAACCTTGGATGCAATGTTTTTCAACACCAAAAAATGTTACTTTAAAAGCAGTTAACCTTCTGTATCAGTCTCTCTTTTAATTGGATTTGATTGTATTTTAAAGTTTAATTATTGATATCTTGATATTACATTGAATTCTATTCAAGGCCTAACTAATTCCTTTTAATTATTGTCTACCAATAAGCAAGAACTCTAAGGCCATAGAGAAACCAGAACAAGAGGTTCAGTTACTTACAGTTAACATAACAAACCGGTGTTTGCCTGTTAACAGAAACATGGGTTTTGTCTCTCTAACTGAACAAGAGGTTCAGTTACATAACTGGTGTTTGACTATAGAGAGAGAGAGAGAGAGAGAGAGTCAGAGAGGAGTCTGTCGAGTCGAGAGAGAAGCACGTAACACGTTGCAGGACTTTGGTAGTGGTTTACTAGAGTAAGTTGAGATTAGCTTGATACCTAATTTGGATAATTTTATTTTATTTATTATTTTTAAGAATGACAAATATGACATTTATATATATATATATATATATTTAATATTCAACTAAGAAACATTAGAAGTCTATCTTAATTATAATCTTAAAACCAATTAAAATTTTACAAATTTTTTTATCTTGTATAAAACTCTCTAAGAAGTAAGAACTCGTTCCAATTTGGTTTACTACCAAACAAGTTTCCAAAAATTTTAATGAAAGCTTATTAATTTGTTAAGGGAAATGAAAAAATAAATTTAAAATATATATATATATAAAAACCTTATATGAAAGGAGAAAATTCTTATATGTATCAATGGGAGTTACAGTGTTACATTTACAAACATTACTAAATATTTCTTTTTATTATTTTTTCAAATTAAATTTGACAAAATTACAAACAAAGATAAATTAGGATATATGAGAAGAAGAGACAAATTCAATTATGTACGCTATAATAACTTTCTTATGTTGTTATTTTATAAATTCCAATCCAAAAAAAAAAAAAAAAGAGGCATGGAAGGCAAAGTATCAAACAATTGTTGGATAACAGATAATGTGTAGTAATTATTAAACAGAATCTTATTTTCAGTTGCGCTTGAATAGACAAGTTCAAATGACTGAAAATCTGTTTTCAACAAGATTGCAAGCACCAGTCTAACATGTACCAACAAAATTACTCTACATCATCCATCAACAATGCCAGGAAATTTCTCTATTGAGAAAGAAAAACATGTAAAAACCAAGAAAAGGCTTTTGACCGCCAATGCAAGATTGTTCGGCAGGCGAATTCACCTGTAAAAGCAAAAGAAGCATCAATGAGATGTCGGAACAAGAAACATCAATTCATTTCGGCATCATGTAAGAGGAAAATAATTCAATCTTGAAATTTCATTCTATGGTAACATAACAAAATGAATCCTTCAAATTAATTCTCTAATGAGCAAAGGAGAATCATTTAGATGATAAGGAAATCAACTATTTTTCAGTTCACACAACATGAGAGCACACTCACTGCAGACTATCTGAATATGCTATGCTTATGGAAATCTATTGGGGTAACTACTAACTACTTTGTACTAAGAATGCCGAACAAATATGTATATAATTAAATGAAATCAGCCCACTTGTAGCAAGTAAATTTGGGAGGGAGGTTGATGGGGTAATTGTATCAACTGAACTATAAGTTTCGAATGTAAAAACCAGGAAGTGTCTTGCTGAAGTAGTTGAGTAACACAAATAACAGGTGCAAAGCTATATCCAGATAAGCTCAACCTTTAAAATTCAATTGACAAAAATATTTCCATCATAATAATTAATAAATATGATTGGGATACGTTGTAGCAAAAGCATCAGTATCTTTCTGCAGCATATTTTTAAGAGAATGTGTTAATTTTCTTTAACAAAAACACCTACACGATTTATACAAATCTGTTATACCAATTTACGTCTACCAATGTCAGTTTAGCAAGCATATCCAGACCAGATATGGAAAAAGGTACTTTAAATCAAAATAATTGCTTTGTTGATGGTAATCAAGCACCCTAAAGTCTCAAAATTGTAAAACTACATAACCTGCATGTAATTGACTATAACTATTCATCATCTTGCCAGCATCCAATATCTGATTGTTCTAGATGAAAATTTGCTTGGTTAAAGATTATGAATTATGATGTTCTTGTTTGAACCTCAGCAGTTGAATATAGTTTTTCAAACTCATAAGCAGGTAGTTTTTTAGCCTTAGTAAACTAGTGCAACGTCATCAAGGTCCTCCAATGCTGCATCTATTGCCAACGAATTGTCAAATACTCGAGTTTCAAACATTATTACCCACTCAATGACACTTTATTAGCAAGGATCACCAATTCCCTAGCAAGTTACAATAAAAACCACCTTTTCTATAAGTCATTTGCTCTTGCAACATCTTAATACCCATTCCCCTTATGCCCTTTGAAACATTAATCAAACTAAAATAGTTCTCACTGCTAAAAGAGAGAGAGACAGACAGACAGACAGAGACAGAGAGAGTAGGGGAGAGAGAGGGAGTGAGCAAGTTCATATCACTCCTATACTTTTATCATTTCTTGATAATGTAGCTGCACGCCTGCACACGAGACTAAAACAAACACTTATACTCTTGTCAGAACTAGACTTTCACCGTTATACCAAACAATGGCATTTAAAGTATTACTCACCACAAGTAATTTCCAAAAGAGTTAAACACCGGTGACATGAAGTTAGAGCTTCACTATTGAAAATGAGTAGAACCGGAATTATCAGTCCCTGCTACTTTTTCAAAAATGACAACCCCAAATTCTATCAGTCTAGAAATTCTATGGTCAAATTCCCACTTTGGGATTGTCAGTGCAAATCAATCCAATTATTCTCTATCGAAAAAAGAAAATCTTACTGACCAAATTTTAATCCCAAACATGTCTTTCTTGTCAAACATCCGAATGATGTCTATCTACTTGAAGCAAATAAGCCCTAAAAAATTCAACTAAATCATTATAATGAGCTGGTTAAAACAATGATAAATAAAAATATCATCATAGTGATTCATTTCCACCTACATTATACATAAATCAAACATAATCTAATTTAAGCACAAAATAAACTTCACTCGGCTATTAAAAACAAAATAAAATAAAAATCCTAACACATAGCTACAACTATATATAAACACAATCAATAAGTAAACAAATTTTTTAAATAATAGTAAAAAAAAACCGAAAAGCATCTAGGGTTTGATCCTTACTTCTTGTGCCTCTGTACGAATTTAGAATTCTTCGCGTCCTCCTCTACAAGTGATTTCAACACGTAAAACAGATCAGATTATAAATGTTGAAAAACAATGATAATAATAATAATAATAATTTAATTTTAAGCGACGATGGTTACCGGTTAAACCGAGAGAGATTTTTGTGATGATGGCGCCGGTGATGGCGAAGCCGACCAAGAATGGCCAGGTCCGGTTCCATTCTCTCTTGAAGAAGACAGGCCACGGATCGAATTTCCTCATGTCTGGTTCTTCTTCTTGATCTGTGATCTCCTGCAACGCAGATTGTTGGATTGCAGACGATCGATTTCGAGTCTTGACCTCGTTTGCTGCTGTGGCGGCTGTAACCTGCGTAAAATGATAAAACGGTGTCGTAATGTGTTTTAGAGATTAATTGGGCCTGTTTGGTGGTTGGTATAGAAATAAACACTGCACCGGTTTAATGAATCCCCAGACCCGGATTAGTGAAACAAGAATTCTGTTATACAGTAAACCCCCCACACACAAATTAGAAGTTAATGAATTAAATTTTTTATTCTGATTCATTTTTCATGAAACTTGATTCAATTTTGATTTTATTTTTATTTCTTGATTTTACTTTTATTTTTATTTTCGATTAGTAAATACACCCTCGCATAAATTTAGAAAACAAAATACAGTATATGAAATATGTTTACTTATATATAGTAGTTAATACTTAATACAATTCCTCTTTTTAAGGGTATTTTTAATATTTTAAACCTCCTCGTTTTATTTATTTGAGTAAATTGTTGGATTGAAATTTAGCAAATATCAATTAAAATATATAATAATAAATACTTTATAATGTTATCTTATATTTATCCAATAAATCGTAAAGTGTGAAAACTAAAGAGAATCTTCTCATATGATTAGGGTTGCTTTTTTAATTATGTTTGTAAGGTTTAATTTCTTCAGGTCCGGTACAACCATAACCTTATATCGGTTTTTAAACGTACATTACTAAAACTTTTAAATTAAAACTAAATGGATTCAAAATACAATAATATTTGAAAATGTCAAGTAGGTCCATACAACATGTGTATGGTTGAAATATTTTGATACAAGCATAAAATGGGTTAAAGTCTAAAAAAATAATTTTTTTAGTAGCTGTTTTTTTATTTTAGTTTTTTTAATTGCATCAGGTTAGTTTTTAAAGATAAAAGATTGCAATCTAATTTTGAATAGATATTTAAGATCACGAATCAAACGTATGAGAAAATGTCATCACATAGCACTATAGTTACGCAACAAGAAGTACAAAAGTTCATATAACATATTGGTTTCAATAAAAATTAAGGAAGTAAATATTGGTTTCAATGAAAATATCCAAAATTCAAAATTTTAAAAGTTTTTGTTGATATATTAGAAATATCATCAATATTATTAAAATATTACTATATTTAGAAGTATTTTTATATACCTATATAAAAATTAACCATTCGATATATTTTTATCAAAGTATAGAGATTTTTTTTACCGGTGAAGAAAATAATGTTTTCTTTTTTTTTTCTTTTTTTTTTCTTTTTTTGCAATTTCGATGAAAATATTGAAAACAGTCACCGATATCTTCAATATGTTGAAAATATTCAAAGATAATTTGTGTATTGATCTCTCCAAAATATAATAAAATATCCAAATATCTCAGCTAAAGTATAGATGTTTACTTCAATCATCGTAATGATTTATATATTAACAAATGTATTGGTACTTTGACTAGATTCAACATTATTTCACTTGTCGTGGTCCTCTTCAAGTGCTGACAGAGTCACAGAGACATCGATGATTGAATTGAGTTTTCTAAATTAAAATTTAAAACTCACCAACAAATAGTAATATAGTATGGTGGGATCTAATCATAATATATAAGTCCAAAAGAGATAATATAATTAATTAATTACACTTTATAATAATTCGACAACTTCTATGTCAAATTGTATTTATATATTAGAGTTATTGGTATAAATATCTCTTAATTATATGTGAATTCGCATGCCCCCAATCTTTTTTTTTTTTAGATATTAAACCCTTCAAACTTTTGTTTATTAGCAAAACTCGACTGTAGATGTCTTTTTTTTTTGGTTTACACCATCCGGTTTTCGGGTGGAGCGGATCCACCATACGGTGCAATCGGCACTATCCACACCCCGACTAATCCGAACTCGCACTGGGTCGGTCCACTAAGGGGTAAAGTACTCCCAATATGTGCAGCTGCGTTCACAAGGGGGTTGAACCCAGGACCTCGCTTAAGGGATGAGAGGCACGAATCACTCACACCAACACATGATTGGTACTGTAGATGCCTCTTCAAACAAGAGCGGAGGTAATAAATCCAGCTGATTACCAATAAATGAAAGTTCGGAGGACTTAATGTCTAAAAAAAGTTTAGAGGACAATATACGAATTCATGTATAATCGAGGTGTTATGAGTGCTAATTACTCTATATTTTATTATTTCTCCTAAGATATTTATATTGAACACACCGTGAGTGCCATCTCAACATCACAACTAGCACTTAATAATAAGTCAATTATACTAATTAAAAATTCGAGGCGGTTATGCATCATAACCCTCCATCTCTAAGCGGGTTCTAGTACCATATTATTCATCAATTCACTATTTTATCTAGAAAGATTTCAGTAAACCCTTAACTTTAGTGTAAAAAAAATTTAACAGAATGTTTGAATACAAAATTGAAGATAACAAAAGTTGTCAAGAATAAAATATTCTATTGTTAATTTAGTTTAAGTTTCAAACATATATTAATCACCATTTAAAACATAAAAAAGGTTTTTTTTTTAGACAAAAGTAAAGATAAAAAAAGGTTGCGAAGAATCAAATATTCTATTGTATTATTTTAGTTTATAATTCACACATATATTGATACTCTTTTTATGAATAATTTAGACTCCACCAATCCAAAATTTGTACGTATGTTTTAGCGTTAGTATCCACCAAAAGATTCCAATACTAGCTTTACTAATGTGCCACTAAATATATAAAAAAATTAATACATTTTAAATTGCTAAAAATCTACATTGTTATTCGCAACTTTTTGTATTCCAATTTCCAACTACCATGTGTGTATATATAATTTGATAAATCACATGAAACTAAAACTCCTCTTTTTATTGATGTAGATGTTAAAGACTTTGTTATGATGCCATCGATTTTCACAACTTTTGTATCCAAGCAAGAGTAATTACTAATTATGTATAATCATCATAAATTTGGCAGCGTGAGAGATAGATACAACTAAAATTTATTATTTCATTGATGTAGATGTTACAAACTTGAGGGATGCTAGGTACACTCTCCCAATCCACTCTCTTAACCCACTCTCTTCTTTTATGTTGACACATGTTTATCTTTTGTTTTTTACCATAAAAATTATAACAATAATAAATAAATTGTTTTTTCATCTTATTTACCACTCAAACCAAACATTCCCTTCCCATATTACCCTCCTCTTTTTACCAAATATAATTTGTCATCTCTCATCTAATTTTTTCAAAAAACTTTTTGACTTTTTTAAGGAAAAAAACATTTTAAATGAAAAAGGATTTTTTTTTACGCAAAACCATCATTTATACTCTTTTAAAATATGTATAATTTATATTGCCACTTATTTCATTCGATATTTATTATAATACGAAAAAAGATGATTGTAATATATAAATATATATATTATATATATTTTAGTCTCAAATATCATTTATACTTTTTAATATATATTAAAGGAGTATAAATGATATTTAGGAGTAAAAAAAAGAAAATTAAACTTGTATATGTTTTTTTTTATATAAAAAAATGTCAAAATGGTTTTTGGAAATAATTAGATGAAAAACATTACAAATTATATTTTGTAAAAAGAAAGGGCAATTTGGGAAGATGTTGGTTGGTCTGAATTGAAAAAACAATACATTTATTATGCCCCAATTTTTATGTCAAAAAGTAAAAAGTTGATATATGTCAACATAAGAAGAGATAGTGGATTGAGAGAGTGGGTTAGGAGAGTAAATTTAGCATCCCTCTAAAAACTTATTGAGAAGACTTTTGCTTAATCCCAAGATGGAGGGTGAGCATTACCTCCCTCCCGAATAAATGACACGTGTTCAATGAGGGGGTATTTTTATCCAAAAACTCTTATGTGTTTGGATAAAATTACCCTCTCCTTGAACACGTGTCATATATTGGGTAGGGGTAATTCTCACCCCACTTGACATGGGGGTGAGCAAAAATGGACTCAAACTTATTATTAGAAGATCATCTTTTTCATAAATTTTGTATTCTAACAAAGGTACTTACCGGTTACTAACTACATATAATTATGATATATTGAGGAGTCATGAGAGATAGATACAATTAAAATTCCTCTTTTCATTGACGTGGATATTAGAGATTTGATATCAATCATCGTATCTATTTTCATCGATAACATACCAAATTACCAATGTGATAAAAAGTAAAAAATTAAAATTAAAATATAAAATTTTATATACGAAACCAGAATATCTAACATTACTCTTGTAATCGTACCCGCAAACAAATATACGTAAAATATATGTTGTCATGAATCATAATTATATGAAATGTCAATTCGACCGGGTGCCCACAAACCCACTTGAAATTCAATAATGAATTATTACTTATTAGTATTGCCGGTCACCATCAGAGTCTCACGGGTATGTTTCTAAATTCTGGCTTCCAGCCAAAAGGTGTGTTGTTTTTTTCTTCATTTTATTTTTGTCTATTTATTGGTTTTGTTTATGATAAATTGATAACCTCCACTCCTCCCAAATACCCAATTGCTCCTAAAATATGCTTGACGACTTAAGGGTGTTTTTGTCATTTTATCTAATACATTCATTGTTAATATACTAATTAGTTTTAACCTTTAAACGCTATCATCTCTTAACTCAAGTTTCATGTTAAAGGGTTTGGGGTTTAAGTCCCTTTCCAATGATTTGAGTTATATATAAAAGATAATCTTTGATCTCGCTAAATTCCAAAGCATCTTCTTTAACATATACCCTGTTGATTTTTTTTTATAATAAAAAGTCTCAATTTTGATGATAACTTTTTTTTTATCAATTTTAAAAAATAATATTAATACTAATCTTCTTTAACATGTACACATGTTAATATATCCTATCAAACGAGATTAGATTTACCAAATGATATGCCTCTTAAATTTACATCATTAAAATTATGAGTTTGTATCGTATTTTTCTCGATTAAAACCACTGTCAAACGTTATAAGAACGTTCGTTCAGGTAGCTAATAATTCAGTTTTGAGTGATATAGTCGGAGGAGGTTGACATCAATCTCCTTCTAATAGTCCTTATACTACCAGATTCCTATCCATAGAGACCGAAATTACAATAACAACCTTCAGACAACATGGCCCACACGTGTACCCATCGCAGACCCTGACGTGGACTTGACAACCAAGTGGACCCATCTTAACCGACAACATCGAAATCAAAAGCACAACACTTCTAAGTTCTAACTCTCTCGCAACTCTCTTACAAACCACAAGTAAAATAAAATAAAACTTCCTGTTGTATATAATCTAGGGTCGTCGGAGCAATGTAAAATCCCGAAAATCACCCTCACCGACGACTCAATATCCCGTTTATCTTCCTCGTCGAAGTTTATCTTTTAAAGAAAATTCAATTGGACTGAGATAATGGGGATTTCCTCCGACGACGTCGTTTTGGTCAAGCCAGGCATGATCCCTAGCGAGCCCAGTGTCGTCACCGTCAACTGCCCCGACAAGCCCGGTCTCGGCTGCGACCTCTGTCGAATAGTTCTCGAGTTCGGTCTCTGCATTGTACGAGGAGGTCCGTACAAATAAATATAAAAACAGTGTTTTTAGAATCTCCGAATTATCAGGATTTTGATAAATTGAATCAATTTTTTGTTGTCTACTGTAGATTTCTCAACTGATGGAAGCTGGTGTTACATAGTTTTGTGGGTGGAGCCACATTCGAGCTCATGTAGAGTTGATTGGGAGAGCTTAAAAAATCGTCTTTTATCTGTTTGTCCATCTTGTATGGGCTCGTATTACTTGTCGATAGTGAAAAATCGTCCTAGTAATTCGTCGCAGCCTTCACTGTACTTGTTGAAGTATTGTTGCATTGACAGGAAAGGATTGCTTCACGGTAACTGGATAACACATCTATAAATCTTGTGTTTTAGTGAATTATTCATGTTGGATTTCGCTAATGTTGTGTGCTTCTTTGTGTAGATATTACTAAAATTCTTACTGAGCTTGAATTCACAATTCAAAGAGTTAAAGTGATGACAACGCCGGATGGCAGAGTCGTGGATTTGTTCTTTATCACGGATGAAAGGTAAGTTTTATTGATTTAACACGCGACCGTGATGGTTTTCAATGATGTGTGAAATGCTATTTTTGAGTAAAACATCAGTAGTGATGAGTCTAGATTACCTGTTGTTTGTAGCTTGGTTTGTGACTTGTAATTCGATTGTATGGTGGTTTATCTGAGAATTGTCTTAAAATTTAGTTGTTTTAAATTGGTGGCCGTCGAGAGATCAAATTTTATGGTATTCAATCTGCTGATTAATGTAAGTATGTAACTATATTTAGCTTTCCAATTCTTCTATGGGGTTCGTTTCATAAGTTTATTGTCACAGAGCTCTGGATCTAATCGGTAGTAGGATGAGAGATGACGGTTATATTGTTTAGTCATACATAGAGAAGAGTAATGCTATTACTGTCGATACTATGTCTTGAGGTGATTTGAAGTTGCTCTGAAATAGATGCTTTTAAGTTACTTGTGTGTTTGGGATCACAACACAACCAAGGGTTCTCCTTATCTTGCTTGCGAGAGTTGAGGGAAATGGTGCCCACATGGTTCTTTGATGCTTGCCATCCTTCTATGTCAGTAGGCATAGGCTGCAGATGATAAACCCCTCTTTGATTATTTTCACTTTCTAATTTGCATTTTACACGAGGTGCCATTGGTGCTCAAGAGTCATGATTTCAGAGATTTGGACCAACACGGAGAGTTGAAAATATCATATAGAATGATGCTCACAAGTTAGATTGCCTTTAGCAGTGATTTTTCTTGGAATATGCACGATTAAACTGTGTTACATTATGAAAACGTTTTCTGAGCAACTGAGGTCTGCAAATTCAATTTGATGTTAACTTTACAAACATAGTCTTTTGCTCCCGAAAGCACCAGGATTTGACAACCTAGATGTAACACAAGGGCATAATTTTTGTTGGTTAAAGAAGATGATAGATTCAGAAAGTATGCTTTATGTTGATATTCAGTAGGCTGTAAAAGTTATCTCATACTTTGTACTGTCGCATTTCAGGGAGCTTCTGCACACAAAAAAGAGACGTGACGACACGTGTAACCATCTGTTGACCATTTTTGGAGAGTTTAGCATCAGCTGTGAACTTCAGTTGCCTGGACCTGAATACGGAAGTCTGCAGGGGTTCTCTTCGCTCCCACCAGCAGTAGCAGAAGAATTATTTGTTTGTGAGCTGCCAAACAAAGAAGACTGCTCGAAAGGACTCAGCACACACGTGGCGACACTAGACAATGCCAGTATTATAGTGGATAATCTGTTAAGCCCAGCTCATACCTTGCTTCAAATAAAATGTGCTGATCAAAAAAGCCTGATTTATGACATTCTGCGGACTTCGAAGGACTTAAATATTCAGGTACTTGGTCTCGATGTATCTTGATATTCGTCTCTTGCAGTCTTGCACTTACCTAGATATTATAAGGCTTGAGTCTAGCCATCTGTGATTCGCTTGCATAGTCTCATCCAGTGTCTCAACTGTCGCTTAGTTAAATTTTTTAACTGAACTGTTTGCAATCATTTGATTCGATTCTTCCTCTGACAATTATACTGATTTTTCTCAATAGTTTACGGAAGACCTCCTTTATACGACGCATTCGTTACTTTTTGTCCCTTGACATGCCTTCGTGCCAATTTCTGTTTGGATGTAGTACTAATTAGCGTTTTCAGTTGTTAGTTTACCAACATATGGCTGTTGTTGTTTCTCATTTAGATCGCTTATGGTAGACTCTCTGCAAGCGTGAAAGGCTACCGGAATTTGGATTTATTTATTCAGCAAGCAGATGGGAAGAAGATTGCAGATCCTAAGCAGCAGACTGCTTTGTGTTCCCGTTTAAAGAAGGAGATGGTTTATCCATTGCGAGTTATTGTAACCAACCGAGGCCCAGATATAGAACTCTTGATCGCTAATCCTGTTGAATTATCTGGAAAGGGAAGGCCCCGAGTATTCTATGACGTTACGTTGTCCCTAAAGATGTTAGACATATGTATTTTCTCGGTAAGAATTTCATCTTTGGTCTTGTTTTTTATGCTTTTGACACTCTCCCACCCTTAGAGTGTCTGTGTGAGTGAATAAACTCTCTTCATCCTTTGCTTGTAGGCTGAAATTGGAAGGCATTCGACTTCAGATCGGCAGTGGGAAGTTTACAGATTTCTTTTGGATGAAAGTCCAGAGTTCCCATTATCCAGCAATGAAGCTAGAAATCAAATCGTGGAAAGAGTAAGAAAAACATTGATGGGCTGGTGAACCGTGAACCTCACGCAGCAACCATGTAGTAACTTACATGTGAAGTAAAACCTTTTCAAATTTCTCTCAACTCTCTCGTTGGTTCACAATCATCGAACCTCTCATTCGTGTGGTGTGGATTGATCGAGTCTCTCCAGTCAGGCACACACGGCTGTCTTTTGAGGTTCCGAGACCCCTCCCATTAAAGCTATCTGGCAGTTTTGGGTTTTGTAGGCTCTGAGGCTTTGTAACCTAAATGTGTATGTTGCATTCAGTCTCTTAATATATGTACGATATCAGTCTCTTAATATATGTACGATATCGAGCATGTAATTATGTTGTAGTGATTTTGTAATAGTTCAAGAAAGCTTCCTGTAAACAAATTTAGTTGAAATTTAACATAATTTGCTCTAAAAATTTAAGTTGAATCTACTCCTCCATGTCCTGCAGTATCTAAAATTTGTTATTGGTTCTACTTTCTGTTGAGTTACCCAAAAAGCAAAATGTGAAAATCTCAGATGCTTACATACATTCATGTGGTTTTGTTCTCCATTCCACACAGGATATGTAAGCTAGTGTAACTGGAAAAGAATTGTAGGAGTGCTTTTGTAGAAAGTGCTTTCGAGGATAAAACATTTGTTTTAGAGGAAGCACATATATAACTTTATAAGATGCTTTTATAGTATCTACTAAATGCTTCTTCAATAAATTATTCTAAGTAACCCTCTAAATTCAGATACTCATGTTGTCTCTTTGGAGTCATAGATTACAATACTATTCCACGTGTCGCTTTGACGCTACGTGTTTAACGCATTACGATGTCTTTACAGTTTACAATTTTTTAATATTAATTTCACACTAAAGCTTTGATCCAGTGCTTGCGTTCCCATCCACAGTCTCATGAGACACCAAATTATCCAACACCTCTTTTAAAACCACCATCGATTCTGAGCGGCTTTAACAGTCCCCTCCACGCCATCGTGCGCCGAGTAGACAATACCCCTCTCCACCGCCTCCACAGCCTTCATCTTAGCCACTCTCAACAACAGGTCGCGCCGAGCGGCCGGCTCCCCGACCTTGCACCTGATAAGAGCCGCAGCCCAAGCCAGGATCGTAAGCTCGATATCGAGCTCGCTCATGTACAGAATCCCTCTGTCTCTTCTCATCAAAACGTAGTCATGGCATAAGGCAAGAAGCAATCCGGCGGCCGAGGCGTGGCCGGTGACGGCGGCGATGGTTCAGAACGAGAGATCCGAATGAGCTGGGTCTCTTCGGTCGGGCCGGGATTCGACTTGAGTGAGCGGGCCAACGCGAGATCGAGACCGTTGGAGAAGAACTTGCCTTGGTTGGTAGTGATGAGAGCCGAGGATGATGATGATGAGGAAGAATTCGAGTCGACTGTGACCCGGCGGAGAGCGGATCGGATCGCGTCGATTAATGCCGAGCTTATAGGGCCCACCAGTGTTAGACTGTACAGGTTACCTCTCTTCTCTAACGTGCACATTTTTTATTTTATTTTTTAATTTGTGGGAAGCTTCAATTGTATGGACAGAAATATGAGAGCTCAAAAAGACTATAAAGAGATAAAAAGGCGCCAAATTATATATGCTTACGTGGCCCAGTTGTTGTCAAAATTATAAAGAGATAATTTTGACAATGTTTGTATTATATTAAGAAAAAAGTAAATATATAAAAATGATGAGGGATAAAATATGGGTTTAATTGATATTGTTTTATTAAAATAATTTTAGATTTTTTAGACAATGTTAATTAAAAAAAAGTACGAAGGGTGTTTCATTAATAATATTTTTAGATTTTTTTTAAAATTATAATAGTAAATTTAATGTATAAAAAACAAAATAACTTTACTATAATATGATAAATAAAGAGTATTTACGCATTTTAATTAGAATTGTTAAAGTCAACTGTTATATTTAACGCCGTTAAACCGTTAGATGAACCAATTTGGTCACTTCTAAAAGGACAAGACTAATTTGGTACTTGAAAAAAAATATGAAGATCAATTTGGCCACTTTTGTAAAAGTCATAAACAACTTGAAATTTTAAAAAAGAACAAATTAAACCAAACTCCCCTGAGGTTTGTTCTTTTACACACGAAAACAACTTTACCCTTAATTGTTTCCGCGTATAAAAGAGTAAATCTCATGGGAGAATAGTGTAATTTGTTCTTTAAAATAAATCCGTAACCTAAGTAGGAATTGCCTTATTTTACTTCTTCCAACAGTTTAAACAGTTATAGTGACTTATTATGTAAGGCCCAAAAAACTCATCTGAAGCCCAAATTGTAACTCTTTGTGTTATCACCTAATGTTGTCATCTTTTCATCTAACTATAATATTATTTCACTGAATTTAAGTAGTATTTAACTTCTGGACAAGACCTGTATAGTTGTTTGGAAAGTTATGTGTAGAATTGAAATTGAATAACTAAAAACAAACTCTTAACTATATGATACTTGTATAGTAGCTGAACCTCTATTTAATTATTTGTCATTTGTTGTGTTTACTTCAAATAAATGATCAGAAGGAATCGTGTCACGATAATCAATATTATCTTCCTTGATTAAGTGTGTTTTTGTATGACTTTTGAAAAGATCAAAAAAGTTTTTTTAATGTTAGAAACTATTTTGAAGTGTTTTTAGTTGTTTGGTAAAACTCAAAACAATTTTTTTAATATATGAATTGTTTCAATTACCTTTTATAAAAGTCATTTTATTTCTAAGCTTTTTTAAAACATATGAATTGTTTTGACCACCATTTATAAATTTTAGATATTCCACCATAACTCTTTCATTATAAATATATTGTCAACATTTTTTTTGTAATTCACTCAACTAAAAACTATTTCTAAAAATACATTGTTAATATTTTTTTTATAATTTACATAACCAAAAGTCTTTTTTTATTAGAAACTCTACTTGAAAAGTCATACAAAACACACCATAAATATGACCAACTTAAAGAAAATTGCATTATGTATTCTTTTCTTTTTTATTATACTTTTAGTGTAATTTCAAGAAATAAATTCATATTTGCATAAACTAATAGCTTTAAATGGTTTTACATTTCTCATTCACATCTCTTATAGTTAATGTATGATGCAAGCAAGCCCCCTCTCAACAGGTAATCGGGATCTAGCCAAGCTCGGGCATCAATGTGGCGGGTCAAGCCGGACAGGCTTGTACTGAAACTGATAAAACCCGTTATGGGTATGGGCCGATATAGCCCTTTTGACACATCTAAATGTATCACAAAATATAAGAAGACCATAATAATAGGAGTTACTTTTCGGGACAGTGCATATATTACTTGATCTCATTGGATTTTTCTTTTGGAATTAGCTTTTTTTATTTTTATTTTTCATCTTTTACAACATAATATACCTTTCTTTAAATTCAACTATTATATATACCTGATTTTTTATTAATGAAAATCATGAAAATGACCTTAAACATACGAATTTGAAACGCTAAACTTGCACACACTCACGATTTTCCCAAAATATGAGAAGACTACAATAATGGGAGTTACTTTTGAGGCAATGTATCACATCTAAATATATCACAAAATATGAGGAGACCACAATAATGAGAGTTACTTTTCGGGACAGTGCATATATTATTTGATGTAACTGGTTTTTTCTTTTGGAATTAGCTTTTTTAATTTTTATTTTTCATCTTTTACAACATAATATACCTTTTTTTTTTAATTCAACTATTATATATACCTAATTTTTTATTAATGAAAATCATGAAAATGTCCTAAACATACGAATTTGAAACGCTAAACTTGCACACAATCACGATTTTCCCAATAGTAAATTTTCAATCACAACAATTCCACACTAAAGCTTTGATCCAATGGTTGTGATCCCATCAACAGTCTCATCAGACCCCAATTTAGTCCAACACCTCTCTCAAAACAACCATTCGATTCTGAGCGTACACGTGTCCATCCCACTTCCTCATCACCAGCTCCTCCCCAAACTTGACGGCAGCCTTAACAGTCTCCTCCACGCTATCGTGCGCCGAGTCGATAATACCCCTCTCCACAGCCTCCTTAGCCTGTCAGCTTAGCCGCTTTCAAAACCAGCTCGCGCCGAGCCGCCGGCTCTCCGACCTTACACCCAATCAGAGCCATGAACCAAGCCGGGATCTTGAGCCCAATATCGAGCTCGCTCATGTATAGAAATCCTCTGTCTCTTCTCATCAAAACGTAGTCATGGCTCAGAGCCAGAATCAAACCGGCGGCTGAGACGTGGCCGGTGATAGCGGCTATCGTCGGCATCGGTAGAGAAATGAACTCGGCGAGGAGAGACCGCAGTTTCAGTGACATGAGCTTGAATTGGCTAGGTTTTGACTGGGCCCACGCGAGATCGTAGCCGTTGGAGAAGAATTTACCTTCGGCGGTGGTGATTAGAGCCGAGGACAAGGAAGATGAAGAGGTCGACTCGGCTTTGACTCGGCGCAGAGCCGAGTGGATTGCGTCAAGTAGTGGGGGGTTTAATCTGTGCTCACCTGGGCCCACTAGAGTTAGAATGTAGAGAGTGCCTCTCTTCTCTAAAGTGCACATTTTTGTATCTTCGATTTTGTTATGTGAAGATTGAATAAGCTCGTTTTATAGACTATTATGGAGGAGATTTAACAAAAGAATACGCATGCCCATGACTCTATAAGGCCATATTCGGATTTCGGAAGCATGAAAAAGAAAGTTTGTCGTATTACATGCAAAATTATCCAAATATATACGGACAACAAAATTTAATATTCGCAAGCAAGGAGATATAGGACCACATGCTGGTACAACCTTCCAGTCTACAATGGTATAATTGGCTTTGTGTTTACGGATTTGGTATAAACCTATTTCGACTTTATCCGTTGATTTCAAATGGTGCTTAGAGTGGATGATCTCATCATATATTTTTATTTTTATTTTTATTTGTATGGGATGGAATCCGAATGAAGAGATATGCAACAAATTCAATGCTTTATTGGATTGGATTATTTTATGTGATTTGATTGAATTGAGATGAGACTGGATTAAATGGGATGAGATTGGATTGAACTAGATTAAAGTTATGTTTGAGATTGATTATGCCGGGGAAATAATCACTTATTTCTCAAGTTTTGAGCAAATGGGTGTTTGGTAAACTTTCCAAAAGCAACTTATTTTATAAATTGCTTCTCCATTAATCAGCTTTTGAGAAGCTGGGTGAGGGTTGCTTTTTGAAGCAGAAGCTAGCTTATTGTTTATACAATGTCCAAAATACCCTCACCATTTTATTAAAAGACGGTATTACCCTTATATTTATTAATAATATAATAAAAAAACTAAAAAAAATATGAAAATATAAAAAAACAGAAATTGAACAATGGTGGTGGCCACCACCGGAGTTGGAGGCCGGAGGAGATCCCTTCATGTCCACCACCGACGCCGAAGTCGCCTTACTTCCGTCGCTTTTCCGTTCCTAGTCTGTCTATGTTCCGTCGCGATTTCGTCGCGCCGGTGAAGTCTGTTCGGCGATGGAGGAGGAGGAGCGTCCTCCATTTTTGCAATCTTGGACGAAATCTCTTGATAATTTCAGTTCGGCGTTGGAAACGATGTCGGCGGCGAGGGATGAAGGCGACGCTCTCGACGGCGAGGGATGAAGGATGACAATCCCTCGATGTCGGCGAGGGATGAAGGATGACAATCCCTCGATGTCGGCGGCGAGCAGGAGACGATGGCGGATTGCAGAGATTCCATTAACAAAGCTTGAGTTGGTGAGTTGACTCAGCAACTTATTGTTAAGATGAGCGAGTTGCCTCGACAACTCAGTGTTTAGATGAACGAGTTGACTCAGTTATAATTTATTTTTTTCTATTTAAATTTCTTATTTATTTCTTTTTATATATTTTATATTTATATTATTAATTATGTCTATTTTAGTAATTTTGTTCAATACATTTTCCATCCCTTCAAAAGTAAAGCAATTTTAAAATTTATTTTACCAAACACATATCCATTTTTTTGTTAAGTTGATTATTTCTTAAGTGAAGCTATAAGTAGATTTTTTTCTTAAGCAAAGTAATATCAAACATAGCCTAAATTAATATTATACCGTGTTTAGAGAAATATGGAACCTGACTAAATTAATACAATGTTTTGTTTTGTGAAATATGAGATTTGACTAAATATAATAAAAAAAAAATTAAAAAAAATTGCAATCATCGTTATTAAAGAAAAAGAAATTTAAAAAAATAAATAAAGATTTTTTTTTTGGAGGTCTGGTATCTCCATCTTTGGCAAGAGATATTAAAGAGCATTTAGCCTTATCTTCTAAGGAGTAACTAATTATCCTATTAGTTATTAGTTAATTAGCTTATTGTTGTCTTGATATGAGCTGACATCTGTTACTTGAACAAATGTTGTTATAAGCCACTCATATATAAATCTAGTAATTTATTTTTGTCTGAATGAGAAGTCGGAAGATAATTTCCTCCATTTCATCTTTTCTCTCTTTTGTAATATAGTATCAAAGCGCCTTTTTTTGCGCCGCTGCTTTTTCTTTTCTCTTTTGATTCGTCCTTCATTTTTTTCTTTTCTTGTTCATGGCTCATAGAGGTAGAGCTACTGCGATCAATGCCACTGGTGGCAATAGAGGGAATCGATTTGCAGTGGTGGATTCAGGAATTTTAATTAAGTGGGGGATTTAAACAAAATAAAAATTATATATAAAAAATACTGAAAATTAAGATCATAATAAAATGATTTAAAAAAAAACAAAAATAAGCTTTTTATATAAAGAAAAATTGATGGTATAATGAAGTTTAGATAAAATAAAACAAATAGAATATTTATTCAAGATGAACTAAATAATCTTATATTAAAAAACAAAAAAATAAACAAGAAACACAATATTAAAAATAAATAATAACAAGAAAACAACATAAACAATGAAAAATTATAATATTTATTTTTAAAATAATAAATTACAATCTAATTTTATAATAAGAAATTTTGTTTTGTATTTATAATGAATTGAATTTAAATTTATATAAAGATAATTGATTAATAAATATTACTAGACATGTTTTTTAATTTTTTTTATTCTTCTAATTATTGGTAAATTATTGATTCTAAATAAATTAAAACTATAAAATAAAGAAAATACCATGGATAAAATATAATGAATCATAATAATAGATGGACTATTTTAATAAAATAAATTAAATTTTGAGATTTTAAAGTTTATTGATTTGATGTGTAATGTATGTTAAATTAAAACTATTGGAAATAATAATAGATAATTTAATATAAACAAAAATTAATTAAATAACCATAAATTGAGGGTAATTAAGAAGTTGATAATGACTGAAAAAAGAAAGTGAATTGTTTGGTTTCATAAAAAGATGACAATTTGAGAAAGGAATTTGGGAAATATGGTAAAATAAAAAAGGCATAAAAAATATTAATAAAATCACCAGATAACGACAAAATTGAATTTAAAAATAAAAAGATATTTAGATTGCTTAAAAAATGGAATCGGTAGGAATTGAACTCAGCACAATAAACTATTGTTGAATGGAAGTGACAAGTTCTGCTGAAAGGTGAATTACTGTTTTTTGTGGTAATTAATACATATATATATATGTAAATGCAAAATCATTTTTTTAAAATTAGAGGTAGGGCACGGGCCCCACCAGGCCTTAAGGTGGGTCCGCCCCTGTCGATTTGCAAACCTTGAGGTTTCGAACTCAGATCGATCTTCAATGGAAGATTCTAGTAGTCCTTTTTTCCTCAGCAATGGTGATCATCTAGGTCTGGATCTTGTTTCGCATCAATTGGTTGGAGAGAATTACAATACCTGTAGGTGAGCTATGTCAATGGCACTAACATCGAAGAATAAGCTCTGCTTCATTGATGGTACAATTTCTCGTCCCCATTCCACTGATGCTCTCAATAATTCATGGTCTCGTTGCAATAGTATGGTCATTTCTTGGATCCTCAATATTGTTTCGAAAGAAATTGGAGATAGTCTCATGTATATAGATACTATTGTTGATGTTTGGAATGATTTACATGATCGATTTCATTAGAGTAATTGTCCTAGGGTTTTCCAAATTAAACAGATCTTAAACAGTTTGTCTCAAGGATCAAATGATGTTACTAGCTATTATACTAATCTCAAGATTTTGTGGGATGAACTTAAGGAATTTAGGCCAGTTCCTGTTTGTAATTGTGGTGGTATGAAAGCCTGGATGGATTATCAACAACAAGAGTATGTTCTTCAATTCTTGATGAGACTTAATGAATCTTATACCCAATTAAGAGCACAGGTTCTCATGCTAGACCATCTTCCACCCATTAACAAAGTTTTTTCTCTGGGTGTTCAAGAAGAGAGACAGAGACGTATTTGAGCTATTTCTTTTTCTTCAAATGAAACTGCTGCTTTTGGTATGAGTAGTAATGCTTCATATAACTCTAAGACCAAGCGTGATAAGGCTCTATGTACACATTGTGGTATAACTGGTAACTGATCATATAATGGACAAAGGTTACAAGCTGCATGGTTATCCTTCTGGTTACAAGTCCAAGAACCGAACTAATCATAACAAACCAGCTGTAAATCAAACTTCTTTGGTTTCTAAGGGTGTAGAAGACGCTTTATCTGTTTCAGTCATGTCTTCTTTATCACCAAATCAGTGTCAACAGCTTATATCTCTTCTTAATTCAAAGCTTGAACAGAGTTCAAATCAAGCCTCTGGAGATCAGTAGCCGTTGGTTTCAAATTTTTCTGGTATAAGCTCTTCAATTTCTACTAATGCTTGGATTTTCGACACTGGTGTCACTCACCATGTTTGTCAAAACTTAGACTGTTTTGAATCCTTTACTTCATCCATTGTTTCACATGTAACTTTGCCTAATGGTCAGACAGTTCCCATAGTTCGAGTAGGCACTATTCTGATATCTTCTCATATTATTTTGGACAATGTTCTGTTTATGCCAAGCTTTAGATACAATCTTTTATCAGTGAGTTCAATGACTAAGTGCCTATCTTGTTCTTTGACTTTCTCTGCAAATTATTGCATGATTCAGGACCAAGCACATGGAACCAAGATTGGGAAGGGTAGGAGGCTTGGCAACCTCTATTATTTGGTTCTGGAAGGTGTTTGTAGTTCTTCAAACTCCGTAAAAGTTGTATGTAGCTCTTCTTCTTTGTCCATTAGTGAACTTTGACACTATAGATTAGGTCATCTTTCATTTTTGAAACTACAACAGTTGAATAAAGAGTTACATTCAACTTGTAATGATACAAACCTTCATTGTTCCATTTGTCATTTGGCCAAACAGAGAAGATTTCCCTTTATTTTTCATAATATGTTGTCTAAGTCTCCTTTTGACTTAATTTATTATGATATATGGGGGCCTTTTCATACTGTTACTGTTGAGGGCTTTAGATATTTTCTGACTATAGTGGATGATTGTTCAAGAACTACCAGGGTTTATCTTCTGCGTGTAAAGTCTGATGTTCAGAAAATTATACCGTGTTTTTTTTGCTTTGGTACAAACTCAATATGGTAAAAGCATTAATGCAGTAACTCAATAAGACCAGACAATGCTAATGAGCTTTCCTTTAAGGGTTTTTATCAGTCAAAATGAGTAATACATTATCACTCTTGTGTAGAAAGACTAGAGCAGAACTCTGTGGTATAAAGGAAACATCAACACCTGTTAAAGATGGCTAGAGTTTTGTTGTTTCAGTCATGTATTCCTATGGTTTGGGTGATTGTGTTTTGACAGCAGCTTATTTGATAAACATAATTCCTTCTCCTCTGCTGAACAATAAATCTCCTTTCGAAGTTTTGCATCACAAAGCTCCTTCCTATAAACATCTTAAGGCTTTTTGTTGCCTATGATATGCATCAACTCTACTGAGTACTAGGGACAAGTTTTCTCCAAGATCTAGAGCATGTGTCTTTATTGGCTATCTATTTAGTATGAAAGTTTATAAGCTCTTAGATCTTGAGTTCAATAAAATTTTTGTTTCAAGAGATGTTCAGTTTCATAGGCAATTTTTTCCATTTGCTAATGGTTCAGTTCCTAAACAAACTTCTGATTTCGTTGGTGATAGAGTGATACTTTTTCCTATTTTTGAGGACACTTCATTTGTTCCTAATTCTCCTATAAGGTCTTCTTGTCCTAATGAATCTTCTATTGATGTTCAGACTAGATCAATTAGAGTTATCAATAGACCTTCTTATCTCCAGGATTATCATTGTTCACTCATTACTGATTCATCAGCACCTTGTGCTCATATTTTTTCTTCTTATCCCATTTCCTAAGTTGTTGACTATAAGAAGTTGTCTTGTTCTTTTAAAGATGTTGTCATTTCTGTTTCTAGTCATTATAAACATGAACACTATTCTCAGGTTGTTGGCATACCAAAATGGAAGCAAGCCATGACCAATGAACTCGATGCTTTGAAAGCTAATCATACTTGGACTATTGTTAGTTTACCTCCTAATAAACATGTTATTGGTTGTAGATGGGTGTACAAAGTTAAGCATTAGGCCGATGGTTCTGTGGAAAGGTATAAAGCACGTTTGGTTGCTAAGGGTTATACTCAGCAAAAGGGTGTTGATTATACTGATACATTTGCTCCAGTTGCTAAGCTTGTCACTGTCAAATTACTTCTTGCTTTAGCTTCTATAATGGCTGGACATTACAGCAACTTGATGTCAACAATGCATTCTTGTATAATGATTTGTATGAAGTACATATGGCCATTCCATAGGGATTTATCCATAAGGGGGAGGTTTTACCTATCAATCCTATTTGTGGGCTACATAAATCTCTTTATAGCTTAAACAAGCTTCAAGGCAATTGTATGCAAAGTTCTTTAACGCTCTTTTCGAAAAAGGTTTTCACCAATCAGCCACTGATCATTCATTATTCATTAGATCTAAAGGCTCTTCTTTCATAACTTTACTTGTCTATGTAGATGATATAATCATAGCTAGTAATGATGAAAGAGTAGTGAATTCCTTAAAGGATACCTTGGATAAAAAATTCAAGCTTAAAGACTTGGGAGATCTGAGATTCTTTCTTTGACTAGAAGTTGCTAGATCAAATAAAGGGATTTTTGTATCCCAAAGACCTTATGCTTTTCAGTTATTAGCAGATGTTGGTTACTTGGGCTGCAAAACTGTCAAAACTCCTATGGAGGCAAATCTTAAATTGTCTCAGGATGAAGGTGAAGTTTTAGAAGATCATTCCATGTATATAAGAATGATAAGTAAACTGCTATATTTGACTATAACCAGACCTGACCTATCATACTCAGTAAATAGGTTAAGTCAATATCTAGCTAAGCAAAGGTTACCACATCTGACAGCAGCACAAAGGTTTCTACAATACATCAAATCTACATATGGTTAAGGGTTGTTCTTTCCTTCAAGATCAGAGATGCAATTGAAGGTGTTTGCATATTCAGATTAGGATGCGTGTCCTGATAGTAGAAGATCTTTTTCAGGATACTGTGTATTTCTAGGAGATGCTTTAGTTTCTTAGAAGTCTAAGAAACAACAAACAGTGTCCAGATCTTCTGCAGAAGCAGAGTACAGATCTATGGCTAATGCTACTTGTGAAGTGACATGGTTACTTTCCTTGTTGAAAGAGTTATTCATTTCCCATTCAAAACCTGCACTTCTTTACTGTGACAATCAAGCTGCTTTACACATAGCTGCTAATCACGTGTTTCATAAGCGTACTAAACACATAGAGATTGATTGTCATATAGTTCGAGAGAAGATACAAGCAGACAGCCTAAAAACTCTGTATGTGTCCACACAACATCAGCTAGCAGACATTTTCACTAAGGCTTTGCATCCTACTCAGTTTCAGTTCTTAATCAGCAAGATGAGACTACACAACATATATAGTTCATCTTGAGAGGGAGTATTAAAGAGCATTTAGCGTTATCTTATACTATTAGATGATATGTAACTAATTAGCCTATTAGTTGTTAGTTAATTAGCTTACTTTTTCTATTGATATGAGCTGCCATATGTGAACAGCTGTTATTGTAAGCCACTTATATGTTACTTGAACAACTGTTATTGTAAGCCACTTATATATAAATCTAGTAATCTGTTTTCGACTGAATGAGAAGTCAGAAGATAATTTCCTTCATTTTCATATTTTCTATCTTTTGTAATAAGAGACAAAATTAAAGAATTTCTAGATCTCCATCTTTTTTTTGAAGGGACCAGATCTCCATCTCCATCTCCATCTTTTGCGAGAGACAAAATTAGAGGGAAAAAAATGAAATCATAAATGTTTCTTCTTTAATCATCATTAACAACATCAAGTACATTTGGGGTGGGGGGTGTTGATCAACGTCATTAGTTATAGAAAAATAATACAAAATTTTCTTTTCTGGAACATCTTGATTCGATTTCCATCTTCTTCAATCATCACCACCGTTCATTTTGTTTTATCTCAATCAACATCATCAGTTAAAGAAAAAAAATTCTACTTTGGAAGATATGGATTTGATTTCCATCTTCTTCTTCAATCTTCAATCATCATCACCATTATATACTTTTACCGAATCGATCCTAATAGACTCTAACCGAAATCCGGTAAGGTTTGTAGTTTGATGGCAAAACGTGATCTCCATTTGCTTGATTTCTTCAAAAATCTGCAAAACAGAGAGATGAATGGCGGGGGGAAAAGAGAGATGAATTAATTACGGTGAGTCCATAGAAAAATAGTCCTAGGACTAATAAAGACAGGGGTGGAGGTGGTATTGTTAGAGCATATAAGACCCAAATAACAATCCCTATATGTGGGATTCACCAGACTAGACCTATCTTGAGTTCCAAATGTGGAACTCAATTTGGAGTTTGTCCAATGATTGAAGTTTGGTTCCCAATAATTCCCAATCAATAGGTTTATATATATTATTTAAATTTTAATATATAATTATAAATATATATTTATAATTATATATAATGAAAAGTGTAAATAATTTTAATTTTAAATTTTTATTTTAATTTCATTAAAATAATTTGATTGAAAACATTAATTTTGTTTTCATTTATTTTACTTTTTATAATATATATATATATAATTATATGTAATTGTAAATTTAAATAATTATATATAAAATTTTAATATTAATTATGTATAAAATTGAATTAAAATGTAAAAACTTATAAAAATTGATTTTTTGATTAATTGATAGTGTTGATATTTAAAATATATTATATAATTTATCTATTAATATATATATATATATATATATATATATATATATATATATATTAAAGAAGAGTAATGATTATTTGAAGAAAAAAAAAAAAAGGTGGATCCAATTTAGTTGCATCGTAGGGAAACAATACCTATTTTGAGAGGATCCAAATGGGAAGACCCATTTTTTGAAAATAAAACCCACAAATGGTGATTTTCCACACAATGAGTCTTGTGTTTGGATCTTGCCCACTGTGGATGCTCTTATATCCCATGTTTATGGGCTCTTATATCCCATGTTTATGGGATTATTTTACTTTTAGGACTAGATATCACATCTTCCAAAACGACGTCAAACACCAGATTATGTAACTATACTGCCAAAGCATATTATGTAACTGAAAGCATTTTTGAAAATATACTGCCAAACAATCTAGTAACTGAAAAGCTATTATGTAACTGAATATTAAACAATATACAGTTTTTTGTTAGAAGCTCTACTCTAAAAAGATCTACTTTAGAAGCTCTATTTGAAAACCCATACAAAACATATTCTAAAGCTTTGACCTAGTGACTGTGACCAAATCAACAGTCTCATCAAACGCCAATTCATCCAACGCCTCTCTCAAAACCACCATTCGATTTTGAGCGTACACGTGTCCATCCCACTTCCTCTTCACCAACTCGTCCCCAAACTCAACAATGACTTTAACAGTCTCCTCCGCGCTATCATGCGCCGAGTCGATAATACCCCTCTCCACGGCCACCTTAGCCGTCAGCTTAGCCGCTCTCAACACCAGGGCGCGCCGATCCGCCGTATCTCCGACCTTACACTCAAGCAGAGCCATGAACCAAGCTGATATCTTAAGCCCTATATCGAGCTCGCTCATGTACAGAAACCCTCTGTCTCTTCTCATCAAAACGTAGTCGTGGCTCAGAGCCAGAATCAATCCGGCGGCTGAGGCTTGGCCGGTGACGGCGGCTATCGTTGACATCGGAAGAGAAATGAACTCGGCGATGAGTGACCGTATTTTCAGCGAAATGAGCGGGATATCCGACGGGACTGACCGGGCATACGTGAGATCGATGCCGTCAGAGAAGAATTTTCCTTTGGCGGTAGTGATTAGAGCCGCCGCCGACGGCGATAGAGTCAACTCCGCTTTGACTTTTTGTAGAGCCGAGAGGATCACGTCGATTAATGTGGGGTTTAATCTGTGCTCACCTGGACCCACCAGCGTTAGAATGTAGAGGCTGCCTCGCTTCTCTAAATTTCACATTTATTTATTTATTTATTTATTTCTGTGTCTCGTTGATTATTGTTGTGCGGGGATTGAAAAAGCTCCATTTTATACCGCAGAAAAGGATCGAATCGATCGAGAGCTGAAGATTACAAAAGAGAAGACAGGTCCAGATGTATAGCCGGTAGATGAACGAGTTTGAGATTTAGACAAATAATTCATAAGTAAACTGTTCGAATCCTATCAATGGTTAAAGTTTTTTAAAAAATTCATAGTCTAAATAAATCGATAGATATATATAGTAAAACAAAAATACAAAGAAAAAGACGTCACATAGTTTTATTTGATAAAAATGTGCTTACGGGGACCAATGAGATCGCTGGCTTTTAGTAGGTTAGATTTGATTCGGGTTATGAACGTGATAGTATAAATACATGATTCAAATCAGCTGTCTAAAAATAGTTGGATCATATGTCTACATTTAATTTTTGTTTTCAACTTCTTTCATAAATATAGATATATGTCCTAATTTAGTTGGTTAAACATAAATTTGGACATTATTTTTGAACAACTGATTTGAGTCCATAAATAAATAAATAAGTTTATATGCATAGCCCGGCTCTAAAGAATTTATTTGGTTCATCTAAATTTTCTTTTTAAGTTTTTAAAAGCTAAATTTAATTTTTTAAAATTTAGGAATTTTTTATTCATATTTCTGATGAGTTTAGTGATGATGATATGATATAATTTTCCACACAACAATATCTATACAAAAATATGAAAGTGCAAAACCACAAACAATTGGAAAAAAAAAATCCCGAATCATCACACATTCACACATAATAAAACACAAAAATAAACATCGACTACCAAAACGGTAACGGAGGGACCGTAAGCCTCTTCTATTATTAAGGTACAAGCTTAAAAAAAAAAAAAAAAAAAAGGGTTTCATTTGGGTTGCACTCGACAAACATGCACTAATTTCTAAAAGGGGAATTATTGTTGAGTCATTTTGATAAAAGGAAAAGTTATTGACTTATGTTTATTAAGGTCTTTCGTATTTTAAAAATATATATTAAAATGATTCATTCCTCAATCAATGGTTACTCAAAATTAATGTAAATGATGGTATTTACATCTTTATACACAATTAGTATAAAATTGTGACATGTGTACCAATAAAAAAAATTAACAAGAAAACAATTTCATATTTTAAAAAAGAAGTAAAAAAATTGGAAAAAAAATAAAATTGAAAAACTAAAAGAAAAAAATCATTAAAAAATTTCACATGTGGACCTCCATCTACCGATCTACGTGCTTATGGAGATCCACCGATAGATCTCCATGATTTGTTTGACAATATTGGCATTAATGGTTTTATAGTGTCGTAGATTACTTCTTACAAAGGCCTTTCTTTGTTGGCATTGGATATCTTATATATAAGGATATATATTTAATAATTTAACATCTTAAACAACAAGGGTCCATAGCTCAGTGGTAGAGCATTTGACTGCAGATCAAGAGGTCACCGGTTCGAACCCGGTTGGGCCCTTCATTATTTAATATATAATATATTTTTTAAATTTTAGAGCTACATTTTTTTTTTGTGATATTTAAAATTTAGAGTTTAGAGCTTGATAATTGATAAGTCTGTTTAGGTTAGATTTGCTACAGAACCTGTTACCCAAATTGTTGAACTGACTTTTTACTTGTTAATAATTTTTTGTTTTATGAGAAACGTGTGAATCTTGAAAGAAATTTCACATTACCAACTTTGTTTTGAAAAAACTTTGTATTGAAACAAAAAGTTATCGGCTTAAAAGAAAAAAAAAACCTCCATTTTGGTTGAAGCATTTGCCCATTCAAAGAAAGAATTCAAGGAATTTAATAATATATAAATGAAATTTTTATTCAGTAAATTGTTTGTTGCAACTAAAGCTACCACAAATATAGTTGATACAAAATCTCAGAAACTGCTGCTTTGACAGAACCTCTCTCTCTCTCTCTCTCTCTCTCTCTCTCCTCCTGTCTCGTTCAGAAATCGCCAATGTTTCGAAGCCGGAATACAAGAGAACGGCATATGCAAACTATAAAAGCAAGCAGAAAATAACATATCCGAGTAAGTTATCAATGCATAACAGCTTTAAATCAGAAATTTATGCGTAATTCTATATTTCATAAAAACAACACGGAAGCCTACATATGTCCCGGAATCTTACTGAAATGATGAGTTTAAACACTGAGCAAATGTTAAGTTGAAACAAAAAGCAAACACACAGATTGCTGACAGTGATGTCTGTAGCTAAAAAAAAATCACAAATGAAAGCTCACTCATCAACCCTCAAATTGCTCAATCACCAGCAGCAAAACTGAAACGAAACATGATTTAGGTGAAAAATAATGTACCCGAGACTTTGAAAGAAAGAACCGAGTTTTGTTTCAAAAATATTCATGATGTACGGAATATTGAAGTCTAGAGAAAACTTTTTGGCCTTAAGCATTCAGCTAAGCTTGCCTCAAGGAGCACAAAGAGTAATTACAGGTGTCTAAATAATTTCAAACCGGTAACTAGTAGCATATAAGCATGTCTAACCCTCAAACAATCAATGAACGGGTCAACGGGTGCAGTGAAATGTATCAAGCATGTCTAACCCTCGATCAATTAATGAACGGATGCAGTGAAATGTATCAAAAACGTTAAGCTGAACTCAAAAGAGTACTAGCTGGAAAATTACTCAACTCACCTCTCAAGGGGAAAGGAATACTTTAGATCGCCAAGAAAAGACCTCTGACGTTTGCAGTTCGTCTCTCATTATTTTTATGTAACTGCTCCAAATTATGTGTTTGTTCATTTAAGATATCACTAGATATTGTATCTTCAGCAAGTTTGACTGCTGCCATTTGAGACAGTTGAAGGTTCTCTCCTGCACGTTGCAGCTTCCGTGCAATTTCTTCCCCACCAAGCATCAAAAGGGAAACCAACAATGATTTAAGCTCATGCTTAGCTCTGTCTGTTAGAGACATGCCCTTCAAATGATCTACCAGAGCCATCTCCTCCCCAGCACTACAATATCAGTCAAGTAAGAATTTAACCAGTAAGATTGTAACTGAAGATGACCTTTAGCCAAAACCAAGGAAAATGGATTATCAGAAGCATGAATGACAGTAATACCTTCCTGGACGGATTTTCCCTCGACTTCTCTGGCGTCTCGCGTCTCTTCCCTTGCTAGCAGAAGTGGTGGTCGAAGCAGCAGATCCCTTCCTTGTCCTGTTCAGGGAACAATATGAACACTTGAAGCAACTCAGACAGATATGAGAAACAAACATTTTGAAACAAATATTATGCAAGCTAGGTACAACTCAATTGAATGAATAACGTCAGTATATGGTTATGTAAGCTAGGTATTACCGGACGAAATGGAAGAATCTAGTTCAATCAAAAAGTAATGTAGTCCACAGACTAACAACAAATTGATGACAGAAAGCACTATATCAATCAACACTTTAAATAATTTCATCATTTACTAATGAAAGTGAAACTTAGTATTTTCGGATGATAAATCTGATGACATTTATTATCACGAAAGCTGCAGCAAGCTTCTCACTTGAGAGCCCTTATATGAGATAAAGGATATATTGTGTGCCAATATAAAAAAGGCAAACAGCGTAAATGAGGAACTGTATAAAACCATGTGCTTTAGTTAAGTCATAGAAGTATAAAGGATGTACCCGGTGGTGTAAGCACTCATTCCACTGAAAGTGCTGCTAGATTCTGAAGCAGTGTCATCATCGAGATCATTCATTGACCGCTCCTCCGACTGAAGCTTTGCAGCGAGTAGTAGTCTTCTTTGTCGAACAGCTAAGTAGCGAGTCAAGTACTTCCCTACTTTCTCCAAGCCCTCCTGGTATTCACCGATTAAACTGCTTGCACATTCCAGAGCAGCATCCTTCACTTCTGAGATTAAATCTTCCCTCCTGTGCAAGAAAGCAACCCTCAAAGCCTCCTCCCAGTCCCTCGCACTAATTAACAAACTTATCCCACTGTTAACATCCCCACAATATTCCAAAGCAATTTTGGCAGCTTCACCAGGTTTACCAAGGGCCTGGAATTCTTCATAGAGCTCACGAGCCAGTTGTATCACCTCATCTTTTCCTAATTTAAGAAGCCCAGCAACTGTCAGCACCCCACTCCAATTACCACAATCACGATATGCCTTCATAGCCTTTTCCAAACTGAAACAACACAAATAAGTTGTCGCAGCATCCTCAAAGCATTTTTCATCACTTAGATGATCTGCCCAAGCCTCAAGAACTTGCCCCCTCTTGGCTGGATCTGTAATCAGTTGAAGTCCTAGCGGAAATAGTTGAGGATATTTCTTCATGAGGTTCATAGTATCTTCATAATAGGCATCGCCCATGGAAACAAGATGTTTGAGAGCCTTCTCAAACCTGTGCAGTCTAAGGTCAATATTATAGCGCATCAAAAGAGATGGCATATGCTCCAATTGTTGAAGAAAAGGAAGAAACTCCTTTGGGTCTCTCTGTGAGTTCAATGCCACAATAGCAGCAAGGTTCAAATCATATAGGCCTAATGCAGCTTCATAAACAGCCTCAGAATCTGATAACCACAAGAGATGCTTCAATGCTTCTTCAGCAGAAGGGTAAGACATTCTCCTTGGGTCATCAGAACCTGATAACTCAGTATCACGAATAACTTTAATTCTCTCCAGAGCTTCTTCAATAGCTGGGGGATCACTGCGAGCTAGTGTAGTCAAAATGCAAAGCTCCCTTGCTGGACTTTCTGGCACATGTTGCTCAAGAGCCTTCCTTATCGCCAGCAGGACTGAAGATACCTTATTAGCATCAGAACCGTTGAAATCACTGACTTGCACATCTTTATCCTCCTTTTGATGGGGTAGAGAGAGACACTCAATATTTCTGTAAAGTGTTTCAGTAATATTTTCATTTTTTATGGCACAAACAAAGTCAGTTATGTAGCTTAAATTGTTAACCTGCTGAACAAACTCTGAAGCAGATTGAAGAAATGCTTGCCAACCGCAATAGTCAACAATAACATTAAAATCTATCCTCTGCCGCCTCACCATAAGTAGTGCATCACTGAAGCGCCCTTGGGCCAAAGCATTGACAATTGAGGACAAGACCAATTTTCTAGGGTAAATGCATTCTAGGTTTCCACGGTTTGTTTGTAATATGACTGCAGCTTCATCTCCATGCAGTACACCAGTAATTTTGGCACCTCTTTCCCAAATATTAATGAAGTTTATATTTTCCTCTTTACTTCTTTTGTTACCGACATGGATGAAGTTCTCATACTTCAACTCTAATTTTCCGCCCAATATATCACTAATGTCAACTATAAAGAGAAAATCTTGTTTGGTTCCGAGAATCAAATGTGAGATAACCTGGTCAGCCAACTTTGAGTAAAACGAAAAACTACTGCAGTTGTTGCACACTATTTTCCCACTGACATGCAACCTACCTACATCGTCAAGTCCAAAAGGCAGAGGCTTCAATGGCCCATTAATAGCAACTGGAACCACACTCATCCAAGGGCAAGAAGATGAAAAACTTATATCATCATCCTTTAAAGCTCCTCTTGCCATTCCCAATTTTGACGTGTACTCGACGATTTTTCCACCTTCAAACTGAAGGAATGCTGAACATTTTTTAGCAGGATTAGAAGCCATGCCAATTAACAACCCTTCCAGAGAATTTTGTTTGGTAATTTTTGCATGCCAACCTGAACATGTCACTAATCCTGGGATGTGGTCCTCAGAACACACAAGCTCAATCTCCTGCAAATAAAAACCGAGAAGCTCATCCTTACTTGATGAGGATTGGGAAGAGTAATTGCTATGGCTGAACCCAAAATGAGAAACAGATAGAAGAATGTGCGAGTCCAACCATATTAAATGTACAAATGATCCGAATGTTGTTTCAGAAATAGAAGCTTCAATAATAAATTCTTTGCCCTCTAGTTCTTCCCACATATCAGGCACAGGAAGCTCCACGACACACAAACAACCATCAGATAAAGATGCAGCCAAACAGTTCTTAGAATTCTTGGAATAGAAAGTCATCTCTCGAACAGCACTGGGAAAATTCAGGCTAAATAAATACATAGGAGGTGGCATTAATGATAAAGTAAGTGGGGTTACAAGTATCTTGGAGCCATCAATGACTAATGCAGTTGAGTTCTCCATGACAGCTGTAGTCCAGATGAAGTTGTACATAGTAATTTGCCCATCAAGAGTCCAACATATCAACTGCAGAGGCTTTGTGGGATGCCACATGAACCTTACACCATCCTGCCTTGAGTATCTAATTTCATGTTTTAAGTACCAATGATTGTTGCAGAAAGACCAGATTTTGACAGAGTCATAATTGTCACATCTGACAACTGCTGCAAGAAGATCTGAACTACAATTCCACTTTAAAAGGTCTACTGTGGCATCTATTTTCTCATTAATGCTGAAGGAGCTTCTTTCTAACCCATTTCTCTCAAAGAAGACAATTGAAGGACACTTATTATCCGATTTTCTGTCATAAACAGCTGCAATTTTTGCTCCACTTGGCATCCACTCTAAAACTGCTCCCTGGAATACCTTTGATTCTGAAGAAGCTTGCAAATCCCCAGAATCGCGTTCCCAGATCTTAAGCCTCTTATGCAAGGAAGCAGAACTATTCAACTCACTAAGAGTGGCAAAGTATTTCCCATCACCTCGCCAAGAAATGGGACTCTCAAACATATATGTGGAAGACAAATCCGGCTCACCTGAAATAAAACAAAGATCCAGTAAAGGGAATTTCCCAAATATGCTTTTTTTTCTAAAAACAATAGTTATACTATTGGCCAAAGTTGTTTTAACGGCTTAATTTGTAATGTATTATACATGATGAAGAGGCATATGAGGCACCAATGCCTCCAAAGAAGTGATGACAAGGCAACAGGTGTAATAAACCAATTAAGATCTCTTCAATGACATTTGTTTAGCATAATCTTTACCTAAAGATATTTCCATCTCAGGACCGAATTTCTCCTTATTATCATTAATCATGTCACGCAACACAGAGAACAAAATGTATGCACATGCAATCATGCATTTGATAATTTCTATCCCCATTGGCTAGTAAGTATATTAAACAAAACAATTAGTGTGATCGTATGTCAAAAGCTAAAGAAAATAAATATATTGCGCAACAAAATATGAGAATAAAGGAATGGGTCCTTACGTACGTCAACACCATCAGGAAGATCCTCTAGTGCATTCTCATACAACAAATCCCAATCATGATTCATCACTAGTATCTGCCCAAAACCAGTAACTATACCAAGCAGATCTCCATCCGGACTAGGTGAGATGCACCTGACACCTCCCTCCACCCGGCCAACAACTTCTGTTGCATTACTATCCACACTATGCAACTGTAGAAGTCCACTAGAAGTTCCCACTATCAGCGCTTCTTTCTCCATGAGATAATCAAAGGAGGTAAGAAAGTCCCCAGGCTCCAAATCAACGTGTTCGACTTCTGCAGATATCGAGTTCTTGGTCCACGCTCTTTCATCCTGGAACGTTCATATATACACATAAAATGTCTCATGTTTTCACACACATTGACTATCCCATCCTCAACATATAATCATCTATATATTTTTTATCACTTTAACACTACTATTCCCAATGCTTCATTAACCAACTACATGAAAACTCACTCTTCCAAACAGTTCGGCCTTAACATGACACATTATTCGTAGAACAGAAACATTTAAAACATATAATGCAATACAACAAAACAAAATGCTACAACGACCAGATTATCATATAACAGTTTCTCTTCCAAACAGCATTAAAACAACAACCCACTATGTTCTTCCCTTTATTTACCTTTTCCTTCACCTCTACTGTCTTCTCCGACGAAACCGGGCATTGAGTAAACAATCAATTAAATCCTAAATTTTCAAGGACGTCTCTGCTACAGCTCCACAGAGTATAGATCAACATATTTCTATCCACAAAAAATTCTCCTAACATCATATTCTACAATAAATTTATCAATTCTTTCAACAACAAGCTCTATGTCACAAAAAAAAAAACAGTATCTAAAATAAACACAAACAGAGCAAGAGATAGAGATAAAGATAGAGATAGAGATAGAGAGCTTACCTGAAAAGAAAAAAGGTGAGTAGTGTAAATGTTATTGTCCGAGGAAGCGAAGAACAAACGATTTCGCTCGATATCGAGAGCAGAGAAGAGTAAAGTTTCTTGCTTTGAAGCTAATAAATCGAGATTCAGAGAAACCTCAGAGTAGAGTTTCAGATTATTCATTTTTTTTTTTTAATTCTCAAATGTTTTTATTTTTTATGAAAAAAATAAGAAGTTAGGGGTTTTGGAGCTTGAGGGTTTAAGAGTTTCAAGGAGGCTCTCGATTCTCGAAGAAGAAGCAGCAGAGGTTTTACAAGTACAAGTAGAAGACGAGTTGCAGGTTAACCTAAATATAAAGCTAGTCTGTCTCTGTCATTTAAAAACGGCGCATGTTAGATGACAAACGCGTACTTTTGTTATTTTGCGCTGTTTTTCCCATTGTATTTAATTATTTATGAGAATAACTCCCTCAATTATAAAACGGAGATAGCAGTACACTCCCTTGTTCGTATCCCCGTATTTTATAAGTATTTAATTTGGGCTCTAACAAATAGACCATGCCATGCCTAAGCTGAAATCAATACCAAAAGTTAGGTTACAGTTGCGACAATAAATTTTAAATGTCAGATCTTCCATTACCAAATTGCTTGTCTACTAAGATAAGAGTGGTAAGAATTCCAACCCTGAAACGAGTCTTAATCCAGCATGAAAAAAGTGTGCAGAATCCCGTCCATGATAATTATTATATAAACTTGTTGTATTGTCGAGATTCTGCCCAGAAATTTCAGGCAAGTGCATCTTTAAATTATTAATACATTCTGATCAATGATTAATCAAAAACATTGGGAGCCTTATTTTCCTCTGAAAAATCAGCAACATACAACTGTAAATTGAAGATATATGAAAAACAAAAATGTAATCTAATTTGTATTCATTTCAACTATATATATCAGTACAAAAATCCGGGTAATTACAGTTACTAAAAATATGGGACAACAACAAGAACAAGAAGAATGCAAAAAAAGAAAAGACGAGACCTTAACCTAAAACAGAAACAGTCACCTAACTGTCAACTACAACCTATTAGAGTATATTTCCTATCCATTTTATATTCCCTAGTTTCGAGCAAAACTTGTAACCAACATCTGGCTTGCTGAGGACTACCAATCGGGAGTTGTATCATGCTATCATGTATAAACTGTGACAAGAAGTTAGCGGCAAATCTGTGTAACTTCTTCAGTAAACGCTATTTCTACCAACAATTGTGACAAAAATTACAGTTGACTTCAATCAAGTTCTAAACCTTTTTCTCTTGCTGCTTCAACAACAGCGTTTGTGTCTCCTTTAGTCTCTGAAAGTTTGTAATAGCATTTCCACAATTTGATGGAGAATGGATATACAGACAAGGCTCTCTTGTAAAACCTTTCAGAGATTGATTCAATACCTGTTATATCGCCTAAAATACCTGCAGCTTCGACCCAAACGTATTCTGGAGCAACTGGGACGGCATGAAAGATTGCACTGACCAAGGTTGAACTTGCCCAGAACAACACACCGGTCAAATTACCATCACCGAGGTTGTGGCCTCTGCTTAGCAGCTTACAGACAGAAAATGCTAGCATGTAGTTAGATGGTACAATCTCCATAACAGCTTCAACAAAATCAACTAGATCCTTCAGCTTACTGAAATTTTGGGGTAAGAGAGATGACCCATACCACACTTCAAGAACCAAATTCACCAGGGAAAATTCGGATGAAGTTGGACTCATCAGATTTCTAACTAGCTGCTGGACTCTTGGCTTCTCAATTTTGTTAATGAACAGTCTAGGTAATGGTTCGTGAAAAGGGAGAGACTGAGCAATATCCAAGTAACGGCTCAAAAGTTTCACCTGCCAACTGATAAGTGCATCTTCCTTTGATCTTGACTCATAAGTAAGCAAAAACATGGCATGCTCTGTCACACAATGCTTGAAATTTTCAGGAGCTGCAACCTTCAATGCTCTATCAATGGCTAACCAAGCCACATTGCGATCATTCTGCAATAAATTATGGAGAGAGAGATTAAGAAATCCAAACATTACATCCATCAGGTTCTTATCAGATACTGAGATATCAGGATATGATGTTATAGTTGATTCCGGCAAGACATAAGAGATATCACCACCTCTGTCATCCAAAACATATTGAGGATATTTAACTTTCCAAACGGAGTGAAACCAACGGTCCATAAGTTCTTTTGCAAAACCAGTTCTTCCACTCTGGAGGGCATACTCAGCATATTGATTCCAGATACATTGAATCCCAGATACTTCTTTGGGCCACTTAATTAGGGCTTCCTCAAACCCCACAAAACTCAAGTCCCCGAAATCACGTTTCTGTAAGCGTGCTGACATCAGAACAAGTTCTAAGCAGGATGGGTATAACTTAATGTATTTGTCTAACAGGTTCCTACCGCATTCTAAGCCATCAAGTGCCTCCATACACCTGATATGGCAGATTGCAAAGCATTGTAGTGATCTGAGATTGATTTCATCATTAAGTGATTCACTATTTATGCCCGATTCAACAGAATCCACTACTGTTCCCACCAGCTTTACAGCCCTCTGCTTCTCATCATCTACTAGGTGAACAAAAGGCCACTCGATTAAAAGTAGTTCTTTCTTACATTCAAACTGCTGTGCTACAGCATCAGGCAGTTTCCTGTAAATAACTAAGTAAACACAACAAACCCAGAATATAAGTTTGTCAGAAAATGTTAAGCATGTGAGGATATCAGAGAGCATCAAGGAATAAGGCTCGTTAGACTTTGTTGCAGCAAGGAAAAATCCAGAGATTCTCTGTATGGCCTTGTCAATATTCCCAGACATGCACAAGCACTCTACCATCTGCAAAAACAGATCTAAGATGCATGCACTAGCATTGATTTCATCTCTATCAGGGGCCGATGCATGGCGGCAAAGCGCAGAAAGGGCCGCATCATACGCTACAAACCGATCATCAAGTTGTATCCTACTGTTGATGTACATGAGCCAGAGAATGTAAGATCCTTCATTGTTTTTGACCTGAAGACCAACAAGAGAAGTGTTTCCATACAAAATTTGTATTTCAATTTTAATTTTGACAAGAGAGCAAAAGGTTTAAAAGAAAGGCATTAAAACACCCCATAGATTTATATGCATACATGCAAAACACTCACACATGCACATACCAGCACAAGGACACACACACAGAGGTAAAAGTTATATTTAGTACCATGGGCACTAGTCATCTAGTTAATTGCTGAACAGGTGCCACATGTACAATAATAGCTAATTGCTGAACTCCAATTTATATTTTCCCATTTTCCAAGTCAAACTTCATTAACTCTCTTCTCTAAACTCTCTATGATTCTCTATCCAAATATTTTTCTGAAGTCTTGACCTCTTTGCCTCCAACTTCTCTTCCCTAAATCCTACAATTCCCCAGAATTCTTGGTTTGAAGAGCCAAGTTACTTTCGATGAATCCTTATTTTTAATTCATAACACAACTGATATATAAAACTCTATCCATAAGGAACATGACTGATTCTCATAAATTCCACAATTAGTTTTCTTGAAATTTATATTTCCAGTCCAAGTATTTGAACAGATCACCAATATATTGTATATAAAGTTTGTGTGAGCATGTGTGAGAAAGAGTATTATGTCTTCTATTCTCCCTTTGTGCTCCATTCACCATAAAGGTGGTACACAGATAACTGAATTGAAAGAGTATTAGTGTTTGAAAGTCTCTCAGTCCATATGGCTCATTTCTGTTAAACTAGAGTCACTAGAAACCCAATTTACTGCATATAAGTTTCGCTCGTATATTGTGCAAGCATGTCTCAAGATGAGAGAGGAAATTCCAGTAGCAAAAAAGGTTTCCACCACAAACAAAAGTTTAATAATTAATTCTTGGAAATGTTCAACAAGCATGCTAAGACCATTTTTTTCCTGGATTTCCAGAAACATTGTCCACCTAGATTTGGTGCAGTTTACACATGGGACGAGCTATGCAAAGAAGCAATCCAACTTAACTGTTTTTGCAACTTCATTTTACTATTCACATGAGATTACTAAAAGAGTTGCAGGTATATGAAAGATCACAACTCAGCCACCTACAACTTCCAAGATGAGCTATCCTACATCTTCCAATGAGCTATTTCTCATCTGAATTAAAATTAAGTCTAATGCTATGAATGAAAGGAACAGGAACATTAATATTTGGTAGCTTAAGCCTGATCAGACACCATGCCGAGACACTGTGTGAAGGAAAAATATTTGACACCAGGCCAACTTTGATTCAAATAAAACCGAAACTCTGAAGTTTAAGGAAATCTATCCCAGGGTCAAAAATTTAATATCAACTTTTAGGATATACCTCAGTATGGTGAGAGTATACAAAGTACCCAAAAAGTATCCGAATTCAAAACAGACACAATAGATGACTGCTGCAGAAATATCAATGATTTACTCAGACAAAATTGAGAACAAAGAACAGAGTCATGGAAAACAAAATGTCCTCGGACGATGGCTAGTTGGCTACCATATAACAGCTTCTACTATCTGGACCAACCAAAAAAAAATATGCAACTTCAAACTCTTAAGTTACCATAACATCAGGAGCAGCAATGAGCAGTCACCAGACATGCAAAAACCGACTCATTCTTCATAGCATAAGTCCCAAAGTACAAATTCACAGAATAACATACCGCATAAGAGAACATGTCGTCCTTCCCAACTGACATTGTACTGCCATAGTAAATAAGCAAATAAATTATCCAAAGAGATTCAGATGTTCGATCAGCCTCGAGAGCTCGCGATAACACTGAGAGAGCCTGCAAAAGTTAAGAATTTGAGCCAATGACAGAATAAAAAATGTTGACTATGATTAGAAGACAGCATGTTAATAACGTAAACAGCCACCATCACCTTTTTAACACCCTCTACTTTGCTAGCCTCTTGATTGATAATAAGAAGAGCCATTTCCACAGATTGGACCTTATCAAGCAAAGCTTGTTTAAGTTGATTCTAGGTATACCATGCAAGAACAAGACCAAAAATGAGGATGTGGACCAAACAAATCAAGAAATAGATATTCATCAGTTATATAACACAAAGTTTCAAACTAAAAGAATATAAACATAAACATTCAGGATTAAAATATTACTTGTCAAACCTGAATATTATAACCTGGATAAGTGTAATAACCGATCAAATTACAGCAGGATATAATCCCATCTGATGCATGTAACTAAAGTGGCGCTCAAATCTAGAACATGGATACAAAGATTACAAATTATAAATGAACATGCTTACGGCAGATGCAATGAACCAAATATATATATATATAATATAAAGCAATAAAAAGAAAATACATAGAATTTTATAAACAAACCATTACGCCATTTCTACTCTGAAAATATGATGACTGTCCACTCCAACCATTGTGCACTTCAATACGACCATCACTGGTATGCAAGAATTCTGTAGGCAAGTCCTTTTGAAACATACTGGATAAAGCTAAGGACATACTGAAACACTTTCGCCAGCATTGTCCATGTCTCCTAGCTACAACAGACTCATGTGAATGTGAATGTGAATGTGAATCAGCTTTTAACATATCTAAGCTGATTATATACATTGGTGGAGTCAAAATATTCTGAAACTTGGAAAGTTTAGTTGCACCGTCACAATTCTGTTGATGTATATTTAATCCAACTTGACAATCTGCACAAGCATTGGTGTGAGAATGTAAGCAAAAAAAGAGAGAAAAAAAAGATAACAGAAATTATTATGGGGATAATTGTACTGTACCAGCACTATCAGAATCATCATGCCGATGCTGATACATGTTTTCATTAGAGAAGTCCTTAACATGTTGCCAAGGACATTCATCATTGTTGCATTTTCCTCGGAGCTCATACATACAGATCGGCCAAAATGGGTCAAGAGCAAGATTGCTAGTATAAGAGCCAATTTTGTTTCCAAAGTAAACCATAGCAGTCTCCTCCTTTGAGTTGGCTATCAAGAAGTTGTCCTGGGTTTTGTTAAAGTTGACACATGTACCCTCTTCAATGTACAAGGTACACATGTGATTCTGTTGATTTTCAGCCTGATCTGACATAGAAATTGATGATCCAACTTTCAGATGATTAAATGTGCTCCTTAAAACCAACGGAGGTGATGCTAGTTCAGATACTGAACAGTGAACTCTAATAGGACATTCATTTTCCTTAGGATCAGCAGTAGAGTGGAATTTCGAAGAATTCTTTTCGGAAAGGCACTGATCCTGCACCTGGTTCTGGATAGGAGTCTCATGACTACTTCTCTCTGGCTTATCAGTGCCTAAATTAAAACATATTTAATTTAAATATTTTCATTAAAAAATTGTATTAAAAGGTCTAGCATGATAACAGGATTATCGATCAAACTTCATATTCAGCATAAAACACTAACAGCTAAATAATATTCCATAGAATAAATTGCTACCTCAAACACCGTCCCATTCATGCAAAATTTACCTCCAGTATCATGCTGCTGGTTCTGTCCTCCTTCTGAAGACAGAAAACTGCCATTACTCGTTTGCATTTTGTCACTTCCAAATTCTTTGTCAAGCCCACGTTCAACTGAATGCACCACATTAAATGAATCACTATTCTTTGGCAAAGTTCTCTTCCCTAGCCGGGTAAAAAGTTCAGATCTTAATGTTGCTTCAAGAAGCAGAGGATCCTGGGTAGACAACTTTTTGCTGGACTCAATATTTGTGCCCATTTGCCTTCCATCAGAAGTATGTTTCCTTCGCTGATATTCATAGTTAGGTTGAACAGATTCATGGTCCAAAGGGAATGTCTCTTCATCTTCATCTGCTGAAGCATTAAACTCATTGGATTGAGAGCTTAATCTATTCACAGCATTCTTGCTGTTATGAGGCAATGGCTCTGAAGTACTGGCATCTGGTTCACTGCATGGTTCTGATCCCAAATTTTGTCTGTTGGCATGCTGATAAGGCGCATTGAGGGAAGCATCATTCAGACATTGGATCCTTGGATCATACTCTTGTCGATTAAAAACATCATAGCCAGGTTGCAACTGATGGCTTGACATGGGTATTATATTTTGAGATATGTGATTTGACAAATCCAACTGATTTCCAACAGGTTCATGGGGCCTAGATGACCACAGTAAGTTGGAATCATCCATGATAAAAGTACGGAAGCGGGCTGAACACAATTCTCTCTGACGGTAAAGTTCAGAACATCTAGCATTAGCCTCAATCAAAGCCCTCTGGGCCTTACGATAGACTTTAAGAGCATTTCTTTCTTCAATTTCACACATGCGCCTGTGTTCTTGCGCTTCCTCTAGATCCTTGTCCAGCAATTCCTCCATGTCAAGTATTGACTGTATATCCATATTGCTATGTCCTGAGACATTTACATCACTCAAACAATTCCACATGCTCGCATTATTCACCTGGAACAAAAGCATAATTAAAAAAACAATAGAGAACAAGTAAGAGATCTAAAAACAGAGCTTTGTAGGCCACCAATTTGATATCTGAATCCTGGAAATACACCTGACATAAATTATTGAACGAGGGCTCAGCTGTCTTATCACCAGGTATGGCTTTGTGATAATCAATGCTGTTCATTTCATTATGTTTTCCTGTTGCTTTGTTTACATCAGAATTTGACGGATGATGTTCACCAACTTTTCTTGGATGATTTAATGCCAATCCGTCCTGTAAAGTGAAACATTATAAATATTATCCCCAAAGCAATTCAGGTATATTAGATTATTTGAACTAATTAAATTTACGCCACATTTCTCTGTAGTTCTGGGGAGGAGCCAAAAAATAAATAAATAAATTTGCAGTAAAAAAAATAACAGTAAAAAATGCAATGGAAACGCAAGCATAAAATATAGTTCAACAACTAATTCCATTGATCCAAGTAGGTGACAACATCCTTTCTTTATATATGAATATTAGATAAAGTAATAAAATGCTAATATTTTCATGCTGCTGCCTAATCACTATTGCACAAGGAAAACAAATACACGACATGATCCTTGCACCAAATTCCTATTACTACTAAGTAAGAGAATACTGCTAAAAGTCTAAGAGACCTACAATGCAAAACAAAGGCAATCAAATGTAGTTAAATAGTTAAACACAGAGGAATAGCTAACATCCCAGCAAACCTGACAGGAGAATGGAGAAATTATAGGTCAACAATACAATTGAAAGAGTGGAGCTTAACAAAACTTAAGCAGTGCAAGTCCAAAAATATCAACTTACTAAATTCTTCAGCGAAGTACTGGACGTCATGTTTGCTTGTGGTGCGATTTGACTTGAGATAACACAAGGATCCGCCAGCCTACTATCCTTTTCAAATTGATTGCAACTAGAGCTGATATCAGCAACTGCAGAAAAGAAGCCGACCCTACCTGTCAGTGCATCTCTAATTTCTTATCATATAGATTTGGATTACTGAGAAATAAGCAAATTGTTTACCATCTTTCACTGCACTAGGCATATGCTCTGATAGAACATCAATTCGTTTACCATCTTGCTTGTGCCGTTTAGCAATGCTCGACTCCACTCTGCTTATGGGAATGTCTTTCTGACCACGATCAACCATATTTCTATCATGGAGACTACTGTTCTCTACTATTGGCTCTTTTGCTGGCATAACAGATTTTGCAGCAGCTACTTTTTGTTGGCCATCAGAAGTTGCCCGATGAGTGTAAGATCCACTGACTTTTACGCGTTTCCTGTCCGGTTCTTTTTGTTCTGACTGTCCAGCATGAGCAGAAGTTGATTGGTAGTTCCTGGCCACATCATTGCTTAGATCCATAGCATTACAGTCGCTGCATGAAACTACTGCTAAATCTTTATTTTGCTGGGCAGTTTTAAGTTTCAGTTCACTTTCCCGGAGAGCTATCTGCTGCCTCAAGTCCTGAAGTTTACTGTTTTTCCAACCAACTTCTTGGTCATTACCGCGCTCTTGGTTTCCTAAACTTTTGTTAAGTGTATTAAAATTTCTAACTCGAGATCCTTGCTCAACTGGAAAGAGCCGAGCACTCTTGGAATTGGCTCCTCCACGAGCTTTTGACATTGATGAAATAAATGTACGATGTGAAGGTAATTTTTGGGGAATTACTTTATTTACATGTCTGGCCGTTTCCCGTAATTTATTAGATTTTATAAGCAATGAAGCAGGTGGCCGTCCACTGTTTTTCACCACAGTTGCATCGGATTTAATTTCAAATGTTTTTTCATGCATGGAATCTTCAGAGCCACTGCCACTATCATCATCGGAGAAACTTATTACAAGGCTACTGTTTGTAGAATTTGGAAACCATCCACGATTACCAGAAAATGTCACCCGATTCTTCTCGAAACTCTTTTGATTGTTTGGTTGAATGGAGCTTCGGGAATGATTATCAACAGAGCTGGAAATATTATTACCAGCAGCTGTTTTGGCTGTCAAGTACATATAAATCAAAAAGAAGATGATTTAGGAACAACCAAACAAATAGTTACCATGTACATAAACATATTACATGCCAAACTCCATACAGGTTGACTAGCAATTGCAACCAAAATGGGACCAAACTAGCACTCCATGTGAAAAAACATTAAATGAATATTAATTTAAACACTGAGGCATACCCATCAAAGTGCCTTCAGCGTTAAACGACAAACATTAAATGAATAGTAATTTAAATCCCAAGGCTTACCCATCAAAGTGCCTTCAGCGTTACTTGTGGCAGTAGCAAAAATGGTACCTGCAGAAGGGGTAACGGTACCAGTGGACTGTGCACCGGAACTAACAGGATTTCCCTACAGAACAAAGAAATACTCACTTACAAATTAAACGACATATTTAGCAAATATTATCTTATCAAAATAATCACCAAACCGCAAACACAATTACAAAAAAAATCACAGGGAACCGACTATAAATCTATAACTAGCAACAAAACATATACCATTTGCTTCTCATAAAATTTGCATTATAATCTTATTAGCAACAGAATCGTAAATCGTCCATCATCCATATGCAACCTACTTGAATCATTTACTAAAAAAAAAAATCAACTCTACTAAACTCATACTAACACAAAAAGGCTAACTAAAAATAACGAACTTCACTTCTCAGCAACACCAGCATCACGAAACACTGTCTAACCAAACACGAAACATTAGATTGAATCCAGCTATTATTGACTTCTCTAGTCCTCTGCTTTCACAGCAACTAGGTAATTGAAAGAAGAAAAAAAAAACATAAAAACAAGTAGACGGTACATATCACGATATTGCATCGATGAACATTAAAATTACACATCCGATAAAAAAAACAGAAAAAACAGAATATTAGGGTTAGAGGAAGTGAAATACGTCGTCGTCTGAAGCAGAGAGCTCGCCTTCTTCTCTGTTGGATGCGAGTGCGAGTTCTTGATTGTTGTTAGGTTTCGCATTCGCTGAACCTGAGGCCGTAGATTTGACTCTACCCTCGTGAATCTCCTCCATTTTTTTATTGTTTCTCTCTCTAGCAAATTCTTTTTTTTATTGTTTTCTGTCTCTCTCTCTCTCTCCAGAGAAAAAAGAAAACACGATACGTTTCGAGTCACACTGTTTTTTTTTTTTTTTTTTTTTTGCTTTTTTTTTCTTTTGAATCGAAACGCAGAGGAGAGAGAGAGAGTGCGGGAGGGAGGATCGAGAAAACGAACTTGACCAGCTGGCAAAAGCCTCAACACTATTCGATATCGAAGGTGAAATGACAATAATATCCTTTTATAAGTTTCTGATCTTTCATATTAAGAATGTCAATAGGTCAAATGGGCAGGGACCAGTGAAACCGTCTACTGCCTTCTCCGAATCAAACACTATAAATCTGTTTATTGTTAGACTCGAACTACCCCCCACTAACATGGAAAATGTGGTATATACTACATGAGTTAGAAGAGGATGTGGAGCCAACAGGGGCGTAGTTCAGCTGGTAGATGGACGAACTTGGGATTTGGACAAATGACTCTCAGGTTAGCGGTTCGAATCTTACCAATGGCGAAAGTTTTGAAAAAAATACCTGAACTAATAGATATTGTCTAAAAAAAAAAAAAAAGAGGAGGATGTGGAATAATATGTTTATTGAACATATAAGCAACTGAATTTACGGGTCATATTATTCATTTACAAGAGGCACATTGGCTTTTGTGTCTTAAGAGGGAGAATTTCATCGCATATACTCTTTTGAAAATGCCATTCGGTGTTTGATGAAGACTGGTTTTCGTTAGAGGAATATTCTGTGTGTGGAGAGGTTTTATGTGAAGATTTTTCAGTATGGTTGTCTTTTTTTGGTCTTTTTTATTAATGAGATATAATAAATTTAAGGATTTATGGAGAAGGATATAACTTGAACAGACTCATTATATTGTAAGTAATTCGATTAACACACAATTAACATGTATAGGCACAAAATTAATCCGAAAATAACATAAATATGTTTCTATATCATGATTAATCAAACCTTAAATACATGTTACTAAACTCATGTCAATTCAAGAGAAAAGAGAGATAACAATAAGCGGAAGCGTACCTGAATCCATTGCCGGAGTTTGGTGAACGGGTTGTGTTCTTCCAAATTATCATGATTCTTGGAACACAAAAGTGTTCTCTCTTCTCTGTTGATGGGGATACAGAAAAGCCAAAAAGATCGTGTAATTTGGGGATCATAACTCTAAATATAATAAACATATTATTATATGTTTTGCTATTTCTAATTCGGCCCCTCATCAAATTAGAAATAGCACTCTGGTATCTACACATTAACTCCATGCCAATTATACCCTTAAGCTTTAAACTTTAAATCTTAATTAGATCACTTTAATTTAGACTTAACCAAAAGATAGCAAACACATTTAATATTTACATGTGTGGTCCCATATTGTGGAATTTTTCCAACATATATATGAGTGATGAACATACCATTAAATCAATTTTATCAGCCAAAATTACTTGTTCAGATAAATCAAAATTTTCAAGTTTCATGATAATTTATCTCTAACTTGAATACAGATATAACAGTGAAAACACAAAAATTTCTTTAAAACATGTGATTATTTTTGAAGTACATGTGTTTGACTTGATCGGCAAGCCAAGAATATTACAATCAGTATAATGTCTAAGTTGCATACTTTAACATCTTTCAAGGAGAAAATGAAGACTATATAAAATATTATATGCATTATTATTATTAAATTTGATATCAAATGGGCTATGATCGTCAATATTTGTCGGATATCTACTATCACAACATTAAAGAAAAAACTAATTACATATATTTATAAAATACGAAGGGTGAAACTTGAACTTTAATCATATACATGAAAATGGATGTGCAAACTTGACATGCAGAAATTTAATATGTATGATTAAACACTAAAACAACACATGTCATCCATTTGAAATAGTCAAATCCAAGTCTTTCTTTCACAGTAATGGGCCCGAGGCCCATCATTATTCTACGTGTCTAAACCTCGTGACCTTAGCTATGTAAATCTAAATTTCCGTGGCCCACACGTAACCCTTGTTTCCCTCCATACCCTCTCTCTTAGGATGACAATGGAGTATAAATAAGGGCCGGCTAAACCATCAGACAACTTACAGCATCATCAAAAGACTCTTCAAATAAGATATTTGTTAAAGTTAAATGAGTCATATCAGCATATTTAGTTCCAATAGACACTTCAAATGAAATTTTTTAAAAAAGATTTTGATTATCTCTCTTCAATATTAAAGAGCAACTTCTCCCTTTTCAATTATTATTATATTATTTTTTATATCACATCATCATTAATATTTGATATCTATATCTTTTTTATCTTTTTAATTAAATTCAATTAATATATAATAAGTTTTAATTTATAAATTCTATCATCATAAAATTATACCATTAGAAATGTCTCATCTAAATCTTTAAAATGAGACTAATATTGAATATTTAATAATAACATATTATTATTTCTAACTTGAAAAAATGAAGGATAATTATATTTGTTGAGGGAGGTATTTGAATGTTTTCATTAAAATAATATAAATATATTTCTAATTAAAAAGTCTTTTGAAAGGACTTCTCTTTATAAAATCATCAAATTGTCACATAGATAAACAAATAGACATTTGAATAGTGAAAATAGAAGAGTCTTTCGAATATGTTCTTAGACAATTGTCTAAGGCCTCACTTTAAAAAAAAAATTATTACTCGTAGATAAATCTTGAGGGCCTTATAAAATCTAACAATAAAAGTAAGGCCTCATACAGATATGGAAACAGATTATTTTAATAAATTTTATTTCTTTTTATTAATGAACAACTTCAACTTCTAACATATTTGATTTCTTTAAAAAAAAAAACTTCTAACGTAATTTTTTTATAAATCCAAACAAAATATACAAATTAATAGTTTCCTAGTTCTAAGAAAAACAGTTAACATTTTTCTAAATCCAAAACACTTCCTCAACATGCATTAATCATCGTTATTGTGTTCATCTTATTCGTATTTTTTTCTACTAATTATATACTCATTGATACTGATACTATATGTTTTCACTTAACTTAGATTCAATTACATACACTCACTTCATTGAAAGTTGAATATCAACGTTATTGTGTTCATCTTATTCGTATTTTTTCTACTAATTATATACTCATTGATACCGATACCATCTGTTTTCACTTAACTTATATTCAATTGCATTTACTCACTTCATTGAAAGTTGAATATCAACGTTATTGTGTTCATCTTATTCGTATTTTTTTTCTACTAATTATATACTCATTGATAATGATACCATCTGTTTTCACTTAACTTAGATTCAATTACATCCACTCACTTCATTGAAAGTTGAATATCGATAATCTGAATTCTGTGCAGGCAACATAGGTAAAAAAATAATTCACTCACTCACTTCATTGAAGGTTATTTGATTGTTTGCTCTTGATTGTAATATATAAGAGCATCTCCAAGACTCCAATAGGACGGAAAACAACATATTTTTGATTAAATATAGAGAGACTGGACTAGAATTTGCTCCAATAGCCTCCATATCTCACCCCTCAAATGTTTTTCCGGCCAAAACCTCCCCAAGTGTAAGGAGAGAAGGCTTCCTTCCTATTTTTTTTTCACTCCTCGATTAAAAACAGTGGTCAAGATGAGTCAACATCATTCATATTCAATGGTTCATCTTCAATGTAAGGAAAATATAATGAGCCATTTTGTTTCACTCCAAACCATTTTTAGAGAGGCTTGTTGGGGTATTGACTCCTTATATGACTCATTATTTGTAAAAAGTACAACAAACTCCCAAAATATAAGAAATATATAGGGAGCCTTGTTAGAGATGCTCTAAAGCCTCATTCAAGGTTTTCACCTAAGCTCATTATTCTCATCTTCTTATCCATCCCTAATTCTAAGTAAATGGTGGAGATTTAGGAAATCACCGAATTAAGGTAGGGAAAAATATATATTTGTTTCGTCTATCCCCACATCCGATATAGTTTACATGAGGAAAATATAACTATTACATTAAATATTTAAACAACTTCACAATATATATATAAATATATATAAAATATTTGTTTTGTTAAGTATTACACTAATACATTAATCAGAGTTTTTTGAGGGAAGAGAGTTTACCATCAGACCAATCCAATATATCCACAAAATATTAAAATTGATAATGTAGCATATGAGACATTCCCGAAAATAAAATGGATATCACGACTATAGCCATTTCCGCTTTGTCCTCGATATAATTGTATCAATATCCGTTCTAAATGTAACGGATAGCCGTATCCTCGAATAATTTTTCCCTCCCTACCCCTCTCTCTCACGCTGCATAAACCTCTCTCACTCTCCTCAAAACCCTCCAAACACTCTACTTTCTCTCTCCATCAACTCAACAAAATATCTCTCTCTCTCTCTCGTGCTTTTACCGAAAATGCCCAGCTCATTGGACATGTCTCTCGACGACATCATCCGTAAGAACAGTAGATCGGAAGCACACAACCGTCATTTCCGCGGAGGCAGAACCGCCTTCGTCTCCCGCTCTGGTCCAGGTCCGGACCGCCGGTTCCCGAACCGTGACCCGATCAGAACCAGGCCGTACCCGGTGGTGCCAGCACGAGTGAGGCCTTTGTTTTCACTTTGTTTTTATTTATTTTTCGATACATATACATATTCAAATAATGAACTAACAGGAAGATTTCTAGTTCAAAATGTTAAAACTGTTTGCGTGAAGTTCTTCGCTGTTTGTTTTGTGTTTATTGTCGCTGAAAACTGAAACCATAAAAACAAAAACAAAAAAACGTCGTTTTTATTTTTATTTTTATTATTTAAAAAATAAAAATAAAATCTGAAGTTGGCCATGAAGTTTTGGTTACAGCCAAACAGTGTTTTACGACTCATTTTATTTTTATTGTTTTTTTTTTTCTGGTTCGCGTAAATAAATAGAAGTCCGTACAAAAAAGCCTATATTTTTTTTTAATTTTTTTGAAGAAATTTTTGGATGCAATGAAGCCGATGCAAGTGAAGCCGGGAAGGGTGACGTGGCAGAAGCAGATGATGCCAAGTGGAGAGATTAACAGAGAATCAGAGGCGAAACTTTATATATCAAACTTGGACTACGATGTTTCTAATGACGATATTAAGGTGCTTTTTCTTTCGCTTTAAATTGATTATTTTGTTCAATTATTTTTTGATTACAGATTTTTGTTTGTTGTGCTTTTGCTTTATTTTATTATCTGTATATTACAGATTTAATTTTAGGGTTATATATGTTCACTATTTTTATTGCTGCTTGTTCTTAGTAAATGTTTTACGGCTGTTTATGTTTGGATTATGATTGAAATTTATTGATAATTTCCTTTGTGCTATAGCTACATATAGCATGTGATTATAAATTTCTCTTAAATTTTACACATTGCCTTAAAATCACCAAAACAGGTTTTAATTGGAACTATTGTGGGCGATAATGTCCTTCAGGATTCAATTATCTAGGTTGGTTTCGGTTGAGGTACATTATAAATTCTTAGAGTTTTCAGTCATCCTGTTCGTTCAATGCTTGATGATCTTGAGATTGGATGACATTTGCTTGAATAAATCAAGGTTTTGAAATTTATATTTCACAAGATATATATGGTTTGTAATAAATGAAGTAGTTGTTATAAGAACTAGTGAAAACGTAATTTTGATTGTGCAAGAACAATTAAGTGATACTAGTGATAGGGAAGGTGGCCCATGCCCATTGCGGTGGGGGTTGCAAGCTGTGGTGTTGTGTTGGTTCAGTCATAATATGGATGAAGGGTTATTTGATATGTCATCAATAATGTATGTGTATTTACTTCTACAATCCAGCTAATATAAGTTTTTTTTTTTTTTTTTGAACTATTACAATACTTTGGGATTGAGGGAGGGGGCATGACTCGAACCCACAACTTCATTAATGCTGATGTGAGGGGTTTAGGGTTTATCACTGAGTTTACCTTATCTTGTCTATATAAATTGGTTTATATAAGTTGGTTTCTAGTTAAATGTGTTATAAATATGCATGTTCACATAATTTTCCTACTTTCTCATGGCTTCTGCCCCAAGACGATCGCTTTGTCCACCTTTCATACCCAACAAGTGATTAGAAGAGCTGCATCACATCTCTATTGCTGATCTTCTCTCTAGACTAAAAAAATGCCTTTTGATGTGTTGCATATTTCATGGCAAGTTGACAATCATATAGCTTGCAAGAGTTAACAAGTATGGATAGATTATTACATATGTTTGGTTATTGGCAGCTACTCTTCTCTGAAGTTGGTGAGCTGATACGGTACTCGATCCATTATGACAAAAGCGGAAGATCGAAGGTATCTTTCTCTGTTTTAAATTCAATTCTTGAGAGGAAAATTTAAATTTTCAGCATGACCATGAATGATTGTTCTTTCAGGGAACTGCAGAAGTGATCTATTCTAGTCAGGCGAACGCTCTAGCAGCTATCAGGAGATACAACAACATGAACCTTGATGGGAAGCCAATCAAAATTGAGCTTGTGGGAGAGAGTGTGATTGCTAACAATGCTTGCATAAGGTTTGGAATTCGATGGTGTCTTCTTTATCTATCTAGCTATCTACCGTTTGTTTGATGGTAATTGGTTTCAAGTCAACTACATATCTTTGTGCGTGTCTGTGATGTAATTTGTATAGCAGCTTCATGTCTTTGGATTTGGCATTTAAAACCTTTGCAAAATCAATAGAAGTGTTGATCATTAAAATCGCATGATGGACCAGTGAAAGCATGCCGGCACAGCGGCACACATGGATGCACATGTATGCAACTGTTTGACAATGGTGCAATTTTAACACATATAATAGTGCAGATTTCCTCTTGATTGATGGAAGATACAAAGAAATAAAAGAGCTGTATCTTATTAACATAAGTAAGAGAGTTTCATCAAGTTTCATGCCACCATTGATACTGTTTTCCGTTTGTATCCTTCACATTTTTCTTAGACAAGGCAGTAAATAGCTGGGTCATCTATATGGCTCATCTAGGAAAAAGTTGTTTTCTTGGTTTTTTTTTAAGCTTATGCTCTAATTCCACTATCAGTTACTACAAAATTTAACCGAACTTTCCATTTATGCTGACATCTATTCTTTTTTATGCTCTAGTGAATTGGTTCGTTTTCATGGTAATGATGCTCGTGATATTGGAGCTCCTGGTTTCGGTGGTGGTCGTGAATCTGCTATAGTTCATGGTAATGATGCTCGTGGTATAGGAGTTCGTGGTACTGGTGGTGGTCGTGAATCTACTAGAGTACACAAACCAGGGAATCAGAATCACCCTGGTAAGAAGCTAACTGCACAAGATCTAGATGCTGAGTTGGAGAAATATCACTCAGAAGCGAAGCGGATTAAGTAATTCAATTTTTTCTGCGAGCATACCGGATCATACTGTTATCGGGTTTTTAAGCAATAGTATAAGTTAATAATAGACAGAAATTACTGAAAAGATATCATGAATAGGAGGATACTCGATAGAACACATCAATTCAGAGCATATAGTTATTTTGATAGTAGCATTTCTGATTTCAGAGCATATAGTTATTTTGATAGTCGCATTTCTGATTTTAGCATCGTATTGTCGTCCTTCCGATTGGACGGTTAGCCAATTTAGTATTATTAGAATGAAAAGCTTGCATCGTGAACTTCTACATATGTAAAAATCCTGCAAGTGAAAATTTCATTAATCTTCTTTTTTGGTTCCTGACATCTTTTTATATCTAAATGATCAAAATGTCTGAAAGAAGCAAAAATTGAGGATATTTAATATTTTCTTTCAATTAATTTTGTAATTATCAACCGCACCCACAACTTTTCACAGATCCAAGCAAATACGTCTACGATATATGGTAATACCAGACATCAAAGAGATATCGATGAAAAATGTTATCTTTTGTGTAGCATATCCTGCATCTAATTTAGAAGTAAGATTAAATTGAAAATATATTAATTTTATGAAGAAAATATATTTAATATATTCCAATAATTTGGTATTAAATGAGAAAGTAAAGATTTTTAAGTTTTTAAGTTTTAATTGTTTTATAAGCACTTTTCAATTGTTTAACCACTTAAAAAAAAATTGAAATCTTTCAACAGTTAAAACCACCGTTTTGAAGGATGGTGATCACTTCCAGTTTTGACCTAATTTTCAAATATTTTGTACTGAGGTGAAATCACAATACCATACCAAATCAGGTGAATAATGAATTCATCGAAACAGCAGGTCTTCCCTTGTTACAAGTTGATGAAATTTATATGTTACAAATCACTAAAAGCCAATTACGGTACAAAATCGGATTCTCACACATAATTACGTGGAAGATCCCACACCTATTTTATAACCATATATGTAAAAATCACTAAATTCTGGACAACCTATACCGGACTAAATATAAAAGAAACAAATTTCTAAATAGCAAATTTACAACAATCAACATAAAATAACTGGAGGCAAAAAGTTACATTATACATTTACAAATAAATAATGAACAATATATAGAACCAAAAACGCGTACCAGGCACGTCGCAAAGATGACACTAAAAACAGACACCTTTGCGATGCCAATTAACTCTTCAGCAACCCTTCAAAAACCTATTGCGCTAAACATACAAAAATACTGACTCAGCTCCGATTGCAAACCAGAGAATGAAAATGAACCTCTCTAAATACAAAAAGCTCGATGTTTTTATTTCTAAAGGAAGGCCATGAAAAAAGGAGCCAGTATTGACGTCACATCCCCGGAAACTACAAAAATATATGAAGGCTTAAGAGCAAATCCAAATATGTACAAGTTAGGGGTTCTCCCGTAGTTGCCCAGGAAGTCTTCAATTTTATGTAATGCACACCAAATTTCTGCTTCCAAATGAAGAATGAAAACGAATGAGAAAAAAAAAATTAGTGAAATGATTGTCTGTCTCTGTTTATGTTATGGATTCGGATCCCATACTCACCTTAAGTGTCCTCACCTCGTCCTCACATTCGTAATCTGTTAAAACATGTCTATTAAATAAATCAACGGTCTGGATTAATTCAAATAGTAAAGACATAAAAATTAATATAATTAATACAAATCATTGATTTGATTATTAGACACGTGGCAACATATTACAAAGGTAAGGACACTAAAGGTAAGAAGAGGATCCAGATAACAAAATGCATTTTTTTTAATTTCGGGAAGATTTATTTTAATTAACTTACCTTCTTTGGATGTATAAGGAGTGAAGAACATATAAAACATTAATGAATGTAATCGCAGGATTGAAGATAAATGGCAGTCTTAACTCAAGGAGGAGGAAGGTGGTACCTTAAAATATATTATATGCTCTGATCTGCAATATTTAGCAGGACGATACGAACAGACCAATGAATCCATAATAGGCAATTGAAGAACTTCAGATGACATACGTCACATACCAAACTTCATAACTTCCAAAAAAATGAAAGAATCCGTCACTCATCTATCTCACTAGCTTACCGTTTCCATTATCACGGTAAGTTAGAGAATTGATGGCGCACAAAGAATTTGCTAGCATCATCCAAATCTTAAGCTCATCTTATACACTTGGGTCTTTTACGGGAAAGTGAGAAGTCGGAACCTCATATGTTTGGCTTAAATTGATTGCTATTTTCCTTTCATAAACAAACACTGTGATGTCTTATGCATGTGATGTCTTTTGCATGCTTACAGGCATATGCCGCCAGTGAATTTTTGAGATTAGACCAAACGTTTCCAGGCATTGCTAGCTCGTGAGTGTCGGAGAAATGGACTTTAATTTACTCACATCAGTTTCTCCAGATCGAGAACAGATACTTGCAGAGTTGAGCCACCAGATTGCAATCCAATTCAAATATCACTTGACAGGTGAAGTATGCCACGCATCTGAAGGTACGGATTCTCCAATATTTTTTCATTGTTGCTCTGCAAAGAGCACAAAGCAAACATGTGATAATGTAATTCTGTTATCTAATTAAAGCATTAAAAATTGAACACAACAAATTATACTTCAGATGGATTAAACTATTAACATGATAAAGAAAAAATTTTATAATCTGATCTTTCTGAATTTTATGCTCGGATTTCAAAATCTAATGGCCTCCTCTAAGAAATCTTAACGTTGATTTATAGTACAATTTAAATGCACTAGCAGAAGCATTGATCAAGTTATTGTCTGTTTCCAGTCACAAATGATCTCACTTTTAATATGTGGATTCACGGGAAGCAACATTAACCTCTTGCTATCTCTTACCATAAAATTCTTCCGAGGAAAATAGTATTCCCTAACCACACATTCTTGGCACACAGAAAATTGATACAAGAGTAATAAAGCACGTGCATTTTTAGTTGTAAAATGATAGAAATTGCTATCATATGCTAGTGTTCTGTAGTTACTATTTTGTAACCTTACATAACCATTAAATAAGATTGTACCTGCTGAGCCTTAAAAACAAGATTCTGTAGCATGTGTTGGTACTTCTCTGGCTTTTCTGTCATCATCCTCTGCAACATTCAATGCTTCATCGAGTTAGAAAAACATTGAAATGTAACCATATCCAATAGATAATCATTGGTGGAGGGAAATGGAAATTATTCTTGCCTTTAAAAGAAATGCTGAGGAATAATATGCCACCCTAGAATCAGTATCGTCTAAAAGTTCCCTGCCAAAGCCGAAAGCACGTAGATGTCAGACATGTACTCATACAGAGTTGAGGGAAATTCATTTCTAGAAACTGGAAAACCAAGAACTCACCTAAAAAATTCTTCTCCACCAACTTCTTGGAAAGCAGCAGGATCTGCAGTGCATTTACCAATTAGAAGCAAAAGAAGAGTAGCCCGAATGTCTGATGTGGCACCAGGAAGGTTTCCTCTTCCTTTGCTACCAACAGCAACACCCAAAGCAATATTATCTGCCGCTGCACCAGCAAGTTGAATCAATGGCCAATAAAACAAAGCAGCAGGAACACGAGCAACTAATTGCATTGGAACAACAGCCTGTCCTCGCAGCAGCTGCGCTGCCATTGAGGCTGTTTCAGGAATCAAAGGAGAATTTATATTATAGCCAGATCTGCCATCAGTTTCCTTGAAGAATTCATCCCAGCGATAGCTCTCTTGTCGTGTACCATCCCAGCGATAGCTATCTTGTCGAGATCCATCCCAGCGAGAGCTATCTTGTCGAGATCCACGATCAGCAGCATCAATTTTTTTATTTAGCTCTGCAGAACCATGACCTTTACCCTGCTGCGTTCCATCTCCAAATGGCATTTCAGTAGCAGGGAAAACTTTGAGGCACAATTGAGAGAACAGAATGTCACACATCTGTTCAGAAAACAACCCAAAGAAAAAAGTTATCATATAAATTATAAATTATGAAAAGGTGGCCTTAAAAAGAAACTGCAACTAATACATTGAAGCGATTTGAAGCAAATCCTCCAACATGGTCAGACAAAATGGTTTAGACCTAATTACCTAAATATACATTTGCTGCACCCAATAATTCCGTGATCAGCTAAAAATGGGGCATATAACAATCCATTTAGTCTGTAAACCCTTCTAGAGAGTACATGCACTAGTGCATTACATAAAACTATACTATTTGAAGTGTCTTTGAAATGGCCTACTCCATGTAAACCTCAATTCCCATCTGACTCAAGTAACATCTCTTTGATACCTAGAATGAGTGATGTCTAATAATTCTCAAAGGGTGCAGTATTACAGTATTAAATTGAAGTAAAGGATAATAGCATAGAGTTTTTTAGGCACTTCATATATAGTCCACGAATGAAAAAATAGTCACCAGGCTGGCATAAAGACCAAGGAACTTGAACCCATAACATATACCTCAACAAAGAGGAATTGAATCCTATCAATAACATGCTAGGTTTTTCTTTCTTCTTATTTTATACATGTATATATATTGTGTTTTGATGAATGACATGCTAGGTCTTCATTTCCCGTAAATAAATCCAAGCAATGTCCCTAGGTTGTTCAAGGACAATATCATGTTACTTGTCAAAACTCCATCAAGACTTGGCCAGACACTAGAAACAGAAGACGATATTACTACTAAAACCACCTGATAAAAGTTAGGTACAAAAGTAGGGGTGTAAGAACAATAATGGTGCAGTACCTTCAAGATGTTGATGCGGTCTGTTTCATTTATTTGAGCTACCAAAGACAATGCACTGCTCATAATATCTATCACAGCATTTGCTTTCTCCAGTCGGCTATCTCCACGTTCATGACCAGCATTTCTGTTGCTTTGTTGTTGCATTTCCTTCTCATCCAACAAAAACTTGCATCTCATAAGAAGCCTCTCAAGAATAAATAAGAAGCCCCATCTAATAAGGTTGTTTTTTGACTTCAGAAGCCCGCACATCAGCAAAATGGACAGAGGCACATCTGAAGCAGCAGAAGAATCATGAACACCAGCATGGGCAATTTCATGTTGCAAATTTTTTATATTTGACCACACACTTCCTTCCCTTTCCTCACTAATTTCTGCAATAAGCAGATCACCTAACCATATATACCCATTTTGACGAGATGCTATTCTTTCTGAATGAAGAAGAGAATGTAAAGTGGCCCATGAGAGCTTTGCTTTCATGCCAACTCCATTTCTTAGAGCCGCACCCTCGATGCTTTCTATAATCTTGTTAGTTTTGGCTATCTGCTTCAGATAAGCAAATTCTTTGTCTAAATGGGTAAATGAACTTATTATCATATCAAATTTCTCCATCAAATTCTCCAAGAGCTGCAACAGGAAGAAGCAACTCAGAAAGCAGCATCACTGAGTAAGAACTAAATTGACTGAAATTCCATTAAATTCATACTTGTATACATGAAGTCAATAAAACTGGTAAGACATTAGTTTAACATAGATAAACACATTATTATACAAGCTTCTGCACTCATATATCATATTACGTGGTTTATATAAACTATAAAGAATGATGAGACCAGGCCGTTACTAACTCAATTCTACAAATAACCAGTAATTTTGAAACCTGCTTCCAACTGAATCAAAGTATCAAAGGAAATCATAAGGGACACAGCATAATTCTGTTTCAGAATTCGGGCTCTTATCAGTTTTTACAAACTAATTAACAAATATACTCATGTGCAATAAAGAGTGAATACTGAATAGTAAGCAAGACTGAGTAATATGAAGGGGCATAAAAGAAGCGCATTTTATCAACAAATGTCAAAAAGAAAAAAGAAAATACACCACACAAAGAAAACAAGCATAAGAGTTATTTGCATACACTGTATAAAAATCACAGAGAAACTGAAAGAAACAAAACTAACATTCATATGCAAAAGTAGGAATGAAAATATTTGCACATGCTGTGTAAAAATTAAAGAGAAGCTGAGAAAACATCTAAAATGTGCACATGCGAAACAGTTATTGCTCTCTCTCTCTCTCTCTCTCAACATTTCTCTAGTGTCCTCAGAATCCTCAAACGATATTTACAAATAATTACCCCTCCTACCATTTATGATTTATTTAAGACACAACACATGCAAATGTGCCACACATGCATACACATATTTCATAGACATTACCATATTAAGCCGTTCATTGTTAGCATATCTAGACAATGCAACAGCAATAGATCTTCTCAAAAGCTCCCCGATACCTTCTACCCCAAGCTTAACAGATATATAAAAAGCTTCAGGCGCATCCGCAATAGCAAGCAGGGTAGCAATAGGTTGAATCTCATCATCACTATATTCAGAAACTCCGGCAGCAATGCATGTTTCATTTATTTGATACAGCACATAATCAAAAAGTACCAAATAAAGATTTCGCCTCTCTTCCCTTGAGTTAGCCAGTGAGTACTGCATTGAGTAAGACAAAGGCAAGAAAAATCTTAATATCTATTATTGTACTATAAAGATATACAAAATTAACAAAAGTTTAACAACTTAAAAATACACAATTGATTGCTTAACATAGAAAATAACATAAAAGGCACAGACGTGCCATGACTCCAGAACATAAAAGTAGGTACAAATTATGAGGTCAGCATTCAGAATATTAACATTTCTTCATATATTTCCAATACAAATGGCTGAAAACATATAGGACCTTTATTTTATTTTTTTAGTTTATGATAATCCCCAAATCCTGTGCAAAATTTTTAATACAAATCGGTGGATACCTCTTGTTCTGGTTCGGTCCCCCTCATTTCATGTCCCGGTATATTATTTATCAACTTTTCAAAACTGATTATTTCTTCGTTTTTTGCTCTTTATGCCACTCTTTCATTTGCTAACAAGGTTAGGGTAACACAATCATCTACTCTGATTATTGTACATTTGTACCTTTCTTTCTTTATCCACCTTTATTCAAGCTATCGAGCTTATCTTACTCTGAATTTCTGATTTTAATATTTTATCATGATTGCATACCTCATAGAAAATAAACTCAATTCCACCAATCAGGTCAAGCTGGTCTAAAAGAAAACTTGGAGTAATTGATGCAGCCTTAGTAGGTCCATCAGGAACTTCATAAAGCATGTTTGTCAACATGCAAATAAGCTTGGAATGAACTATTCCTGCCCAAGAATTATGCCTGCTAGTCACTAGAAGTGCCTTAATAACCTGGAGACAGAAAAATAGAATAATGTCAAACTAATAGATAAATTGTCATAGACATAAATAATACAATACAATAAACCAGAAATTGGAAACCTACAAAGAACATAATGCCACATGAAAAACTACAACAAGTCATACTACTGCAACAATCACAAGACTCTGACCCACAAAGGTATGTCTTCTCTGTATGATGACACTAATTCAAATCAAGCAAAAAGCAGTAGCTGGAACACTTATTCAGGAGCAGACTTTTGCTTTATTGATGATCCAAGGCAAGATGATATTCGAAGAATTCAAATGCATCACCAGAATACAGTATCTACATGGTAATTCTAGCGAACCATAGTTTTTGCAGTTTTCTAGGAGATTTCGGACTAAGAACCAGATTGGAAGTGTGCTGTGTTCGAGCCACGACAACACTAGAATTTGGCCCCCTTCCCTATGTTTCTTGTTCTATTCTCAGGGACAATCGAGTGTTTAATGGCTCGAATGAGGTTGTTGCAGGTAATCCTTTTTATCAGGGGCATTTCTGAAAGAAGAGAAGAAATTGGGGCTTAAAGCACAAAATCGAGAAGTAGGGCCTTCAAGAAGGATTGTTGCGGTCGAAGCGCCGTCTTAGGCCCACCGCGACATCCTGGCGAAAGCAACTCTCGTGACCCAAGTGTCGCTGATGTTGCAAGGAAGCTAAGGCACGTCAAAACTGGAGGAAGAAGTGTCGTGGTCGAAATGCCGTCTTGGACGACCGCGACAAGAACTCTCGCGCCTAAAGTGTGGCTGCTGTTGTCGCTCGAACTACGCGCAGAATGGAATATCAAGCATTGTCGCGGTCAAAGTACCGTCTTGGAAGACCGCGGCATTCAAGACCGCGGCCGTCCGTCAGCTCGCGTTTCAAGGAAGATTTTTGCCCTTTTTGGAATTCATATAAATACCTCTTTTTGTTCTATTCTGTGACCTAATCATCGGCCACAGAGGGAATATCCACCCAGCAGCCTTTCATATTCTTAGATCACCATCCATACATACTTTCTCTCACCTACATTAACCATCCATCTTTGGAGTTTGGAAGCAAGAAGAGGAAGCACAATAGTCAAGAAGCCTTAATGACAAACTTTGGTTTCTTCTTTAACTCTTCTATGTTTTCTTTCATTCCCTTGATGTGTAACTAATCTTCTAAGTTAAGGGATTGATGTAACCGATTGAACTACTCTTGTGATCTTTAGTCTAATATTTTAATTCAATTCATTATTAGTCGCTCTTATTGAAATACTTGCTTTAATTAATTGCCTCATATTCACTTGTGACCTCAAAGAATGTGTGTTTGGATTAGTTTATACATGAGATTGAGGATTAAATGTGAGTGACCATCCCATTTAAGCCTTAACCATAAGCTTAATAAGAGAGAGAATTCACATATGCATGACCTTGCTATGTTTAATTCGGCTTAGATGTTTTAATTAAAAATTAATTCTAACCATTGCTCATTGCATGACCTTGTGTGACTAGTGGGAAGGATTAAGTACTTCATGTTCTATCCTAAAACAAACCCTAATAATTGTATTGAAGAACTTTAATGAGACTTATAGATTGCATTGAATGGTTCAATTAGGTTGCATTAATTCCCTAGCGTTCATCTCCATATTCATCTCTTCGTGTTGTTTTTGTGATAGTTAGTTTATTTACACTTGCAATTTAGTTAACCTAACCTGTTTGATCCAAAACCTAAGCATTATGCCATTAAATGTCATGCAAATAGAATAGATTTCTCCTAGGTTAATTAACATTCAACTAATAGAAAAAACCGATCCAAGTGAACGAACTTTATTTCAATTTGAGTAGAGATAAAATACTGCATCATGCTGTAGTTGAAGGAACTATATCTCCGATGAGATAAATAGATACTCAACACTCCAACAGATCTTCCAAACCTGGTAATTTGCATCATGTCTAAAAAAATTCAAAGCATGCAGAGATGACCCTTCCGTTGCAACACTGAATCCAAGAATCAAAAGGTGCTTTCAGCTGGCATTCTTTACTACATGTCCCTGCCACCATTCCTGTCTTTCTCACACCCTTTTGATTTTTACATTTTCTTTTCTTTTTTCCTTAGGCCAGATGTTGTTTTTTTAAAAATTATTGTGTCTCAGTGTGAGGAATCCAAATATAGCCACCTAGACCAAACTACTCTATATAAGAAAACTTCACGCCTGAAAACAAGAAGTTGTGTTTCTATTTCCAATACAATATAGTAAAGCAGCAAGTCCAGGTAGCAAAAACAAACTTACCCTTATGTCAAGACCATTTAATCGGTTCCTCCAAATTTTGCCTCTATCAGAGACAAAATAAAGTAAACAGCTAAGGGCAGATGCCCAAACAGATTCTTCCCTCTCTTCAGTCTGCAAAAATTATATAAGGCAGGAGAAGTAAGGCTATGAGAAGAAATATAGTGCAATTCCAACAACCGAACTAATATAGAGGCAAAACTAAAGATAGGGGGTCTTCTATGTTAACCAGTTGAAAACTTGAAATAATATCTTTCTTTCCCTGATTTCATAAACCCAATCATAGGTTTACACCACTAACTTATAATTTGCTTTCTTGTTTAAGTTCAGCATTCTGATCCCAAAATTCCTCCAGATGAATCGCGATCCAACTTTTGGATAGTGCAAAATAGTGTCATATATAATACTATAAATAATATCCATTTGCAAATTGCTAATTGAAACTAGTTAATCTTAGAAATTTGCCACCTGCTTATAACTACAACAACAATGATCAAACTGTGCCTGTATAAACATAGCGCCAATATCAATTTGTCTGGCGAACAGAAGCCAACACCAGTTGAATGTTTGATAAATGCTGACTTAAAACGAAAAGCTTGTTGCAGCCAATATGGCTGTTAGCTCAATATAGAAAGATGGATCATTTATACCTGAACAAGAAGGAGCAGTATCTCATATAAAATGTTTAGAATCCAAGACTCAAGATTATCAATAGCTGAGGAAGAGCCCAACTTCCTAATAGAATCTGTTTTTCTCTTCCCTTGTGTTGTAAGTTGGTCTTCATTGTCAGAGAATGATTCTTGAGGGTACTCCTCTTCAATTGTAGAAGCATCGTCAGTCATCATTGGCTCTAACAAATGAGCATGGACCCCAAGGTTCAGAATCAAATCAAATGCGCGGACTTTACAAGCTGTTCTTGGAGAACTAAGCATTTCCTGGAAAATAATTGATTTTAATTATAAACAAAAGTAAGAAGCTTTCACCATATTCTCATCATAAAGAAATAAATATCTAATTGATGCAGCACCTCAAGCATTGACAGAGTGAGAGGAGCAGCAGTACTGGAATCCAACACATACCTACAAAACAACTTTTTCTTAAACCTTATACATTTACATGAGATTGTATTAACAAAAATGAAGAACAAAAGAGATGTGCAGATCTGATGGCAAATAAAACATGCAGATGGTCAAAATGTATGAAATATCTTGTTTTTTTCCAGGCTGACAAAAACCCATCACAGGAATTACAGAATAAGATTTTGTATAGCACTTTATACATTACAGTGAGTGAATTTATTGTCTAGAACTCTAGATCATACAAGCTAGATAACATAACATGAACCTGATTCAGGGTCCCCTATTCAGTAGTTTGCTGGGCTTACAACCCCCTTTGAACCTCAGTGAAGAATGAATTAGGTTAATGGCCAGATGATTACTTGAGCTATTTATACATGTTAGCATTATCTAACCATCCTAAACTCTAAAATATCAATTAATGATAAGTGTGAAACATCATGGATACATGTTTTAGAAATGAAAGTATTGCTACTGCACATAAAAGCGGCATAAATAATATTCAATTCAGATATTCATTTTAATTGAGCAGAATAATCTAAAGAATCGAGCACCCAATATTGATTAATAAGATCATATTCTAATATAACACCATAATTCATAAAATAAACAATAGAATATGTAGAAAGTTTTAAATATTCCAACAGAATTATAATATCATGAAACCAGTTTTGATAAGTGAAAAAGGTATCCAGCTCTGCATATAGATGAAATTTACATGACTTTGTACATATAAAACCAACTCATATGTTATCAGCACATCAACTGACAATCTATAATCACATGTATCATTGTTTATGTAATCAGTGCATCAATTAAACAGGTATAATCATGTGTATTATTGTTTCTTTGTGTTTTTAAGAGAGAGAGAGAGAGAGAGAGAAGCATGCTAAACATATGATACAAAGGAATGGAATGAAATAATACCAGCAAACAAATGTATTGAAACATACATGTCGATAACAAGTTTAATAAGCACGCTAACAGCCACATCCATTGACGGTTTTCCACTGTTATTGCTTAATCTAGATGATACTGTCATGAGATTAGCACTTGCAGAAGATGTCTCAGACGAAACTGCAGCAATAACCTCGCATACCTCAGCAGGATTCAATCTCAAAGGTTGTTGTTCACTGAGTACATTAAAAAATATATATAAATAAAATAAAAATCATGGAAATTAAGGAATTAAACTTCCAGTTCATTAAATAGAAGAAACAATTAGTGGATTTTAACTTATGATTTTCTTCAGACCTTATGCAAAGTTATTGAAATATAAGCAAATGAAATGGCAGTTCAAGTTTTTAATACTTTCACACCCACATGAGAGGTGGAACTTAGGTATTAAGATTCAGGAGGCCATAAAAATAGATCTGCAAGGAAAAAAAGAATAATGATACAGTACCTGAGAAAGGTAACAAGATCAAATACAAAAATACTCGGCTATTGTTTGTCAAGTATTCACATTCAACTATGAAAATATAGTGAGAGGGGGTACTTATATGCATGGCCAATAAGTCAATTTATAAACATAAGATATAAATATCTGATACTTCATATAAAAAGTAAATTAAGAGAATTTAGAGATGAGAAATGGATCCCTCATTTAGTACCTGTAGTGACGATATTGGAAGAGGGGTCGAGCACGAGGACGGAATGTGTTCACAGGAGAATCCTCCCTGCCAAAGGAAGTGCAACGCTCAGAATTTTAATCTCCTAAGCTTGTTGACAATACTGACTCATGTTTATATTGAAGAGTCCTTCATCAATTTGATTCATGTTTATGTTTCTAAGCTAGTATGTCAGAGTTGCAATGATATCAACCAAAAGTAACTCAGACAAGTTCACGTCTCAGATTCTTACACAGCCTAGGCGATTGTGCCAGAGATTTTTACAAACACAATCGTAAGGTCGGACTAGGCTAGGAGTTGCAAAGGTTATCTCAGCATAAACAATCCCAACTTTCAAGTCTAAATCATTAGGTACTTTAAAATCACTGCCCTCACACTCTGAACCTTTTTTTTTTCTTTCTCTTTTATTTTTTGAAATACTTCTCTAAACTTTATATGGATGAAAAGAATACCTTAATGAGGCAAAACTGTAATGGCAGGAAAAAAACATGACAGTTACCTTATTAAAATGTAAAAATGAACCTATAAGCAAAAGAGGGGAAATAATGATAATCAGAATAAATGCACCAAACATATAAAACCAATAATTTGAGAGAGAAGAACATGCCAAATTTGAAGAGGTCCAGCTCTAGTGCGCTTCGATGCTGTTACTGCTCTCAAGTGTGAACGAGCAGACGCTGAGTTGGTTAATGTTGTAACTGAAGAAGGCTGCAGGAGTTGATCAAGATAGGGCATATCATTAGTCCCAAAATATTTCCAAGGTTGGCCCTTCATTACAGCTTCCATGTCTCCTACAAGGAGAGCAGCAGCACCAACTTCTAACAAATTATGCGTATTCAATTCTTGAAGAGTCAAATCACGGTCACTGTATTATAAACACAATAAACAGAAGTACTATAGTTAAAATTTGAAGAAAAAGATGAAAAGAAAAAAAACAAATAAATTTGCAAACTTGAAGAAACAAACACCTCAGTAAGAAGAACATGTGCCAAGATCAATTACCTATCAGTTGACATAGACGATGACTGTCGCTCTTCTAGCCAACGCCATTTCAGAACATCAAATGCAATGTATTCAAGATCTTCCATTCCATCAGCTTCTTCAATATTGGATAAATTTGAAACAGATAAAGTTGTAGAATCTTTGTTCTCTGCAGATTCTCCACCATTTGCCGGAATTATTTGAGAATTGAAGGATCTACTCAACAAAGACGACAGTGTTGGAAGTGACTGTCTTGATGCAGGGGGAGCGCCAGCAAAAGCTGCTGGTTGGAACAACCGCCTTGGAATATGTTGAGCCACTAGAGAACGAACATAATTCAAGGACTTTACAAGTCCTCCAGAAGCAACACTGGATACAGGTAAAGGAGAAGCATTTGCAGTTGTCGTGGATACACCAGATTGGTGATTTAATGATCGAGACCATGGTGACACCCTTCGGTTTGGGTTGACATCACACTCAGCAATTATGTTTAAACAAAATCGATCTAGCTGCAGCAATGTCTCCTCACTGGGCTTGTATCTGCAGCAATAAGATATAATATTTAACTCCATACAAAATATGTGTGTATCACAGAGGTGGCTACTTGTTGACAGGAAATCACAAATTGAGAAATGCTACCTGGCTACTTGACACACAAAAGGAATGTATTCAACGAGTATGACTGCACATATCTACAATTTCTCTAGGCCATTATGATAAATTATTCTTCTTAAATTAAGGTTAAATTGACCAAAATCAGCATTCTAACAATGGGGTTATTCATAAACTAAATCAATCTTTTGTTCCTGAACAAGAAAACTGTAAAGAAAGATTTTATAAACTTCGTTAGGTTATAATGCTGTACAGGGAATGTTCATGGTGGGAATACATTTGTAGGGAAAGTGGGAAACCCAAATTCTATATGACAAAGGTTGCGTTACCATTTGAAATTTTAACAGTCTTAGTTTTCTCTATGTGCCATATCTTAGTGCTGAATCAAAACTCTCATGATGACATTACGCAAAATACTCTGATGCAAATATCCATGGACAACATAAGTGGAACTTCGAATGGTGACTTTTAAGCGAATTGGGAGTTTAGCTTCTGATAGTAGAGTAGAAACCCCTCGAATCACCATGCATATAGATTACATACTAACAATCTTTAGTATCTGACATTTACTGTTTACATATATCTACATCTTCACTCATCATCCAAATCAAAATACATTTGCATCCAATGAATATGATGAGTAAGTTCTAAGCCTGAGATAAATGCATTACCAATTAACACCAACAATGTAGGCCACAAACATATTGATTCCCATATGAGTCAATTAACATGATCACAAAAAGCTCATATCTTGGTATTCTGGTACATCAAACCGCATCCGTAAAAACAACTCTTTTACATAGGCTGCTAATAATTCTGACCACGAAGATTATGTACAGCCAGAAGCAATAACAGGTACAAACTTAGGCAAAGCAGTAAAAAGTTCGCAATTCAAATGTGTTTATCAAGTTATAGTCTAGAATTCACAACATCACAATCAACAAAAGATAATAAAGGATAGAAGTTTATCATAAGAACAACATACCGGAGAAGGTATCGTTTCAGAAGTGCCACGCATCTTCCAACTACTGCTGGGCTGTTGAAAAGCATAGAGTCACAACCTCTTAATGATCGTACTTTTTACATTTAATGTATTATAAGCCTAAAAACGTCTTCTTTTATGAATACTTAAACACACTAGATACAATTACTCATGTCCAGTACTGTAACATAGTTAAGCAATATTTTATGCCTTTAATAAACTTATATAATATAATAATGCATCATTAAACAAGCACAGAGTCACAACAAAAACATCACCATTAATGATCATTATAATACAGTTACCTGCGCTCCTTTTCAGCAATTGTATGTTCTATAATCACACAGTAGGCCATGTCAATGGTCGCAGACGATGCCAAATAATCCTATCATTGAAAAAAACAAAATTGCAAGCTTCAAACATATGATTTTCTTTTCCAGCAATATTATGCTCGATATACAATTTTCAATTCTCAATTTAAGCAACCAAAAAAAAAAAAAAAAGCAATGCCAGTTCGAGACATTGTTTGGTTCCTCCATAACAGCATAGAGAAAAAATATAGTTTTTTTTCTGACATTTAAAAATTAAAAATTATGCATTTCTAGAAGGTATGTAACCTATAAAACTACAATGCAGCAGTTCTAATCACCAATTAAGCAGTTAAAGTACCAGTACGAGTAACAACATAAATGATTCCAGTGGATATCAAAGACTCTTAAGTCTTAACCATAGCCATACTGGTTGTCATATAAATTATATGTGAATTGTGATGTATTAGTGGGTAACATAGTAACATGTATACTCCAAAACCCAATCAGCTATAAACTAACAGAAGAATGATGTAAACAATAACACCCGCTAAAAGGAGAGATTCTTTGAAACTACACAACTTCGGCATATAAGGGATAGTGGTCCAATTAACATATGATGGTTTATAATGGTTTTTCTTCCCTTCCTATCAACCGTACATGAAGAGAAAAAGGTCAAGGCATCTACCCATTGAGAGATACCAAAAATTTCAGAAGCACAGACAACAAACTTGAAACATTTCAACTTTCAAGTCCACTAACAAAAAAAAAACTAACTTGTAAAACTCTAGGCACAATAAATATTACACGACTGTAAAATAAAGTCAATTGTCAATGATGGTAACTTAGTCAAATGCAAGGACAGGTATGATTCTATCTTTAACTTCCCTTAAACAGAACAAGGAAAAATAACACAAATGGACACTGATTATGAATATATTGAATCTAAAAAGAAAATTCAGTCTTAGATAACATGAATTCAATCCAAACATCACTCAAAAACTAGCTAGTAACCTAAACGAACCACGCTCCTAATTTCACTAAGCAAATCACATTTCGCGTTAAATAATTCAATCAATAACAGTAATTCATCACTTCTATTTTTTTCATTTCTACGCAGCAAAACACTACAAAATCGCAAAATTCAAAACTACAATCACGAGATCCAAAACAAAATTTAATCAAAAACAAACTACTAACCCGGAGAGTCCTGGAAGCCTCAAAAACGACACCGGACGGACTGCCTGGGTGAAGCGAGGTAGGCGCGGTGGCTGCAACAGCCGACGAAGACAGACAATCGGCGACGGCACGGCGTAGCGGCTCAGGCGGCTTCTTCATGGAGGAAGATCTCAATCTGGATATGCCACCGATGCTGCTGCCGCCACCGGCTCCCAATTGCTGCAACCGGGAGCTGCCCGGGCTCCGTCCCGGGCTGTATACAGATGACATGTCGCTTCTTCCGACTCGCTCGAGAACGAAGGAGCGAGCGAGAGTGAGAGTGACAGCGAGAGAGAGAGAGATTGCAAAGAAAACTGTGCGCAACTGGAGGAGAGATTATATTAGGTTTTATACTGTGTGTGTGTAAATTTCTACATTTGGAGAAGAAATGGAAATTTTAGAGAGAGAGAGAGTTGAGGAGGTGTGCGTGGAGATGTGGATTGGGAATTTTTCTTGTTTGTTGTTCTTAAAATTCGCTTAGTGAAGCAGAGAGAGAGAGAAAGAGAGAGAGAGAGAGAGAGAGAGAGTTGTTATTAGCTGTCAAGCGCTAAATCTTGTCACTTTTGGTGGGGAACAATTTAGTGATACCTTTGTACTTTCTGTTATAAAATTTTAAATTTATGGAAAGTGTAAATTACAACTAAGTCCTTGATGTTTTTTACCCACTGATCTTTCACACCATTTGTTAAAATTTAACGGGTATAAGAACATACATTTTTGTCATTTCAACCATTGGATGGTGGAGATTTGGATCTTCATCGCCGACTGTGATCCCGGCGGGGAGGCTCATTCTCCCTTTGAGCTCTAACCTGGATTTTTTAATAGATTTCCACAGTTCATCTGGAAGAGATAGATGGTGGATACATTGAATTTTTTTTTCTTTTTCTTTTTTAATTCTAATTATAAAAAAGCTTTTGATGTTTTTGTATTTAGGTAATTTTAGATATAGGACACTTTGGTATCAAACCTGGTTAATGGTTAACTTTAACCAAGTTTGACCAACACTAAAGGATGTGGTTTTTCGGTTGTAAAAAGGCAAGCCTTGCTGACTTTTGTTGTAATTTACTCGTAGGGTTTTGTTTTGAAGGCTAAACGGTTAGAATATATGATAATTTTTGTGTTGAAAAGACTAAAATGCTCTTTCCATATTTGAATATTGTAATTTTTTTTGAAGTATAAAAAATAAATACTGACATCAGACGGGTAAGGGGTCTGTCGGGCATGGGATTATTGTGGCCCAAATATATACCCTCATAACATTCCAGTAGAAACTCCTCACACATGCTAACTTGTATGATCCATATATCTACTCTCATAAAGGGGGATTTGTAAAATACGAACCGTGACTTGTACGGCCTAGATATTAACTTCCATAATGGAAGATAACCTATGCTACCTGAATATCCCATCACGAATGATATCTACTACTCATAATATCGGGAAGAACTCCCTACACATACTTGTTAAATGTGTTTGGTAGAACAAGAACCCCTGCCACTAACGTGGAATGGGAGATACGCTATGACTTGTGTTAAGAGGTGATGTGTGTGTTTGATTTCCATAATTTAGATAAATTACTTTCCTTACTTTGGAGAACTAATGTAAACAAACAAATGCTTACACCGAATCAAATTACAAATTTGAGTTAAATTTGTGACTCCAATATTCATCTATTCATTTGGTGCTAAACTAATCAAAGAGAAGAAGAGTATATGACAATCTTTAAGATTTATATCAAATTAATGGATGAATATTGAAGTCATTCCAATTTAGTTAAATTTCTAAGTTGATTTAGTTTAACCCTGTAAAAAAACTATTGAAATACACTTTGAATTTTTTTTTTTAACTGAAATATAATTTGATTTCAGAAAAAAAAATTATTCCTATAATAAAAATGTAGTTATAAAAATGATCGAGGTTGTATAAAAATTATCAATTATTTGTTTTTATTATCTTCTTTAGTGATAGTACAAATGTACAATAGACATAATGCTCTAGCTAACATGACTTAGTTAATATTTTATTGTCGCATATTGATATTATAAAATTACAAAACTATATTTGTATGAAGTTTCATATTTTTTTGAGGTTAAAAACGTATGGTAACATTTTTTTCTTTTTTGAAGTTTCTGTTGGTTGTAACATAAGTTGATTGTTTGTTCTACTCTACAACCTTCTAGGTCTTCAACTTCACCAAAGCACTCATCTAACATTCGTGATATCTCATCTTTTGTCTTGAACTTTATAGTTTTCCCTAACATAATACCAAGATTCATGTATTTCACTAAGCCATCAGGTATTACACTTAACACGTTCAGTCGTTATCTCATTGACAAATTTCATGTCTTATATAAAAGAGGAGAAAAAAGTCTTGCATGATAGGTGCAACCTAATTGAAACTGTGTTTTTTTTCCATGTTTGCTCCTTTATTACTTTAGTTTAAATTGTCAAAATCTTTGTTCTAATGTGACTGATCTTTCAAACGTGGCTTTGGGGGGCGGGGTTTGTAAATCTCGGATCTCGAACCTTCGATTGGATGACTTGTGTGTGGACGTGTCCTGGATATACGGATGTCAAAGTATATTTATTCATATATATTATATACATACTTGGTAAATATTCTAGGTTACAGACGATTATACAATTAAATATTGTTATGTATATCTGTTATGATAATAGAAAGCATATTGTACATGTACATCTGGTCAACAGATTTATATACTTGGTATATAATATATATACATATATAATATTCAATGAACATCACTATATATGCACACTGATTTATAGTTTCATATCAGAGTGTGAAACATTTTATATCACTGTGGTTGATATATTACAACAATGTAGACCGTAGAATGTAGATACTATGTTTCAGTATACATACATGACGTGTTACACTTGATAGAGAAGTGTGGTCCATATATGGGTTAATCTAGTAAATAGATTATATGTTATATATTGTTGTGTTATTGGTAAAATATATATATATATATTATATATATATATATATATATATGTGTGTGTTTGATAAAACCCGAGAATAAATGATAATTGTGAAATATTAGTGGTTTATATCATTGTTTAATTGTGAGTCAGGTTGATAGTAGGTAAATAAACCAATTTCCCATTACAACAATCCCAGTTTTATTTATCATTTATTTAAATAAAAAAATTTATTTTTCTTCTTAAAGAAAATATAATATTATTTCATATAACCAACTTTTATTAAGACATATACATGTATTATTTACTTAAAGTTACAAATGTCAAAAAGTTACAACCAAACAGTTTTAGAAACTCTTTTAAAAACACAAAAATGTCATATTATAATTGTTAACAGAGTTTTTTTGGCAAGGGTCCATAGGAGAATTTTCTACCAAGTATTTACCTGGTAGGGACCAATACAAGTCCCCAGGTACCTAGCAGAGCTGGTACCACAACCCTGATAAAAGCAACACCTGGTAAGATCAGGACCTCGACTACCTATCTACCCAGAATGAAGCGTCAGAGATATTCAACTAGGAAGAGCAGGTACCTCGTTGAACATCCATGTTGACATCTGACGAGAGGGGTATCACAATATCACACATCCAGTACCTCGCAGATAGCCGATACTCCCCGCCTGATACCATGGTACCACTGACTTGCACCCGATATCCCATGGCACTTCGGCATCAACCCAGAATCCAATCAAGACAGGCATCCTACCGGCCCAGAAGAACCGACATCACTACAAGGTTGCCATTATGAATAAAACAAGAGCCACAACAACAATTCGGACCAGCATGCTAGTATACCTCGCCATGAGATCAGTATTCTCCTCCAAGTAACGCCTAGCAGAAAGAGTTGACTCCCTCGCCATTTAAAGCGCCATAAATGAGACCAAACGGTCAACCGAATCAAAGTTTAAATACGACAGTGATTAACGGGATCAAATCCCACGTCCTTTAGCCTCACTCAACTCCCTTTCAATGCCTTAAAATAGGACTCTAAATAATTCTCATCAAAACTATCGGATTCTGAGGGATATTAGAGGCCTATATATATGGCTTTGAAAGGATAAAAGAGAAAGGGGGAACTTTCCAGGGAATTGCAAAAGTGAGATCACCACATCCAGGGAGACTTCTCTAGGTTTCTCTGAAGCCAGTGAGAGTTTCATAAATAATCACTGGGAGGGTAATAGTCACTTATCGACATAAACGGAATTCTCATCTCCATTTTGTATTAAAAGATTAAAGAGAGAGAGAGTGTTAACCTTCATACAAATGCTTATTCATATCATGTTGGTTCCTTCATATTAATTCCTAATAATCTCCATCATAAAGAGGAACCCCGATATCGGAAGGTACCCATCCCGCTATCGCATACCGGTAGAGGACGAGGATGTTAATTGAAATTTCCGCTCACCGAACAGATTTTTTCCGTTAACAATAATTATAAAAGATTTTCAAATGTTCTAACCAAGCAGTCTTAAACTGCTCTTTTGGATGCAAAACCTCTCTTGAAATATACTATCCAAACGGAAACAGAAAAGCTCGAGCTTTTACTTGTCTTCTTCTATTGTCAAAACTAAAAGTAAAAATTATCTCAAACGAGCTCAATATCATTTTACTGATTTACGAGCTTTAATGAACAACCTAGGTTACACATAACTCGTTTAACTTTTCAAAGCTATTTTTTTTTTCATTTGAAAATATAAACAACTTGGTGTAACATATATATATTTTTAAGTTCCTGTTTTTTTTAGAACATTACTATGCGATGAAGATGCCGTTTACTGTATATGAAATTTCATCGTAATTGTTTACATCTCCAACATTCTTCATCTTGTACCGTCGGTGAGAAGGCGTGCTATGCTATGCTTGTTATTGTTTAGGCATATTCGATCTGTTTGCATTACTCAATATATCAAATGCTTCTTTTCTTCACTGAATCGATATGAAATGCTTCAAAACAAAATGTGGGAATTATCGACATTGATAGCAATAGTTTCTTTTTTTAGTACATACAACATGGTTTTGAGTCGATATGGTAATCATAATCTTTCTTATTTCAATTGCAGATTTCTCATCACCATTGCCATTGTAACAAAAACCATAAAATTAATAATATACAATACCCACCAAGGAAAAGCCGAAAAGGAAAACAATCTCTCTCCTCAGATGACTGATTAAGCCTTAATTATATCTGGAAATATAAATCATTTGATGCGTGAAGATATGTCAGCAGAAACTTTCGATCACAAACTCAGACACTGCAAAAATAAATCACCAGTGGAAGTACCAAACATGTCAACACTACCATAACCAAACGCAAATGGCAGAAAATATATTGTATAAAATGAAATGCAAGAAACCAAGGTCACCTTCAATTTTAATATCAAATAATAAAAACTAATATTGGTCATCTAGTTGCAAGAAAAGTCTAATGGCAAAGACAAGAAGATGGGAAGATTCTCAAGTTTACACTACAAGAAAGAATTTATGAGGAAATATGCATAATGGCATGATTGCATGAAGAACTTCTAAGAAACTACTTCAACTATTCGGATATTGAGTCGATGCAACAATTAAATCGAAGAAGCAGATTGAAGCATACAATAACATACTACTATGAAGTCATATACAGACAATGATGAGGATCTATAGGCTTACAGCCTCAAGCAAATGTTGTTAGAGTCGGCTTTTTTAATACTTCTTATCCTTGGACAATTTCCTCCCAACCTGCAAATAGACAAGTAAAGCAGTAATTAAAAGTAAGAATGCATAATGTAATCAAAATAATACCGAAGCTACTCAGCTCACGATCAGAAAGATCAAAACAACTGGGATTTTACCAATATTCTCAATCACAGCTGTAGGCAGCATCGAAATTACTAATAGACTGTGAATAATATGATTCTGCTGATTCAAAACATAATGTTTCAGGCCTTGATATGAATTGGTTCATGAGCCAGCCTTTCTGTCTTTAGACTGCGATTTCAGGCTCTGGACCAATTAACTTTCATCTTTTTATCCATTTCATGAAGTTTGTAAATGCTAGAGACAAAGTCACCAGTAAATGTTGCGTGGAGCAGATACCATCTTCAATTTGATGACAACGAATGGTATCTCGAACATTGATTTTGTGATTTCTGTAATAAACTCTGTAGTTGTATGACATGATGTGCAAGCAATTAGATTCTTCACCATCTGGATGGTTGATCCAGGTTCCATATTAAGTAGAGCAAAGTTCTGACTAGCCTCTTGCTGTGATTGTAAAGAAAGAAACAATTCTTCATCCTTTTTTCCTCCAGGATCCTTTTAACACAGCTTCTATCAGGAATGTCTCCACTTTTTTTCCATCTTCTCGGTATATATGTTCCATAAAAGACGCATACTTTCAAACTATCGGCGGTTATCATCACCCACTCGAAAAGCCCTGATCTGATTATTGACCTCAACCCAACTACAACCTGGAGTTTTCATTAGCCCTCTCTCATTCATTTTTGATTTCGTTTTGTCTGCATCATTCCACCTTCCTGATTGTGCATATATACTAGTTAAGACCACATAATTTGTAGGATTTTCAGGCTCTAGTTTAACAAGATGATCCAATGCGACTTCTCCCATTTGCACGTTAGAATGCTCTCTACACGCACTTAGTAAGGCTCCCCAAACTCCAGCATCAGGTTTTATTGGCATTTTCTTTATAAATTCCAAAGCCTCTTCAAACAGACCAGCACGACTTAACAGATCCACCATGCAAGCATAGTGATCCAAGTCAGGTACAACACGGTGGTTCTCACGCATGGAATCAAAAATTTTCCTCCCTTCTTCTACTAATCCTGAATGTCTACAAGCAGACAAAACATTAACAAAGGAAACGGAATCAACTTCGAAATGTCTTTCTTGCATGAGTGAAAAAAGAGCAATAGCACGATTCCCTTGGCCATGAACTGCATGCCCTGCTAGCATTGCATTCCATGAAACAGTGTCTTTATATTCCATCTCATCAAAATATTTTTCTGCGTAGTTGAGCCTCCCGCATTTAGCATACATATCAATAAGACTATTTCCGACAAGTGTATTAGACTGAAAACCCATTCGAATAATACAGGCATGAATGGCCATGCCTTCTGTTAAGGCTGCCAAATAAGCTGTTGCTGGAAGGACACTGACAATTGTTACTACATTTGGCTGAAAGTTCTCCAATCTCATCCGGTGAAAAGCAGAAATAGAGTCTTTGGCATGCCCGTTATGCATGTATCCCGCGATTATAATATTCCAAGAGACCTCATCCTTCCCAAAATCAGTTCTGTAAAACAACATCTCAGCTGATGAAAGGTTTCCACATTTGGCATACATGTCGACAAGAGCATTCATTACATGACAATCAGATTGAAATGCATACTTTATAATTTGGCCATGGGTATAGGAGCCCAGAACAAGGTCATTTAAAAGCACACAAGCTTGAAGCAAACTCACCATAGTTCCCGAGTCTGGACTTATTTCTGATAACCCTAATTCATGGAATATCTCAATTGCGTGGTAAGGGAAACCATTCTGTATATACCCATTTATCAAAGCATTCCATGCAATAACATCTTTACATGGCATTGTATTGAATATGGTAAGTGCTCCACTAAAGAACCTGCATTTGGCATACATGGAAACAAGGGCTGTTCCAGTAGAAATATCAGAATCGATATTTGCCCTAAGAGCATAGCAGTGTACACTCTTACCTAATCTCAAAAGCGATACTTGTGCACAAGCTGGAAGGATACTCATCAGAGTTATACTATTCGGTCTCAAATAATTCGTTTGCATATCTCGGAATAGAGAAACTGCTTCTTCGGGATACCCTGATTGGACAAAAGCAGCTACAATTGAAGACCAAGCAACTAAATCTTTTTCTGGAAGTTCTCCAAACAATTTCTTAGCCTTCTCCAATTCTCCACACTTTGCATACATGTTCATTATAGAAGTAGCAAGCAGAATATCAATGTCAATATACTGCTGCATAACACAATCTTGAATCTCCTTCCCTTTCTCTAAATCTCCCATCTCCCCAGCAGCCAAAAGAGCACTTCCAGCCGATACCTTATTCATTTTAAGATTCTCGTTCTTGATCTGATCAAACAACTCCAGAACCATGAAAAAACATCCATTCTGGGCATACCCGGCCATCATTGTTCCCCATGAAACATCATTCTTAACCCGAACTCGATCAAAAACATGTCGAGCAACAAGTGCATCTCCACATTTACAATACATATCAATCAACCCATTAGAAAAAACCTCATCGAAACCCCTCTTAATAACATAACCATGAATAGACCTACAAGAATCCATATCGGTCAACTTTGAAACAGCTGGGACTAAGTTCAAAAAACTCACTATATCTGGCTCCACACCACTAAATCTCATACTTTTAAAGAATTCCAACGCCTCATGAGGATCAGAACTTTGTGATAAACTCGCAATGATCGCATTCCAAGCCACAACATCTTTGTTAGGCATTTTATCGAACACTTCTCTTGCCAACCTCAATTCACCCATTTTTCCAGTACATATCAACCAGACCAGTCCCTATAAACTGATCACACTCTAGTCCCTTGTCAGCTATCTGTTTGTGAACTAAAAAACCCTCTTCTAAATCTAAAACACCAGTGCAAGCTTTCAAAACAAAAGTGAAAGTATATTTATCTGGTTCTAAATTTCTTTCCATCATCAAATAATACAATTTTAGAGCTTCTTTGTGTTGGTTTGTTCTCGTGTAAGCTCTTATCATAGAATTGTACAAAACAACATGTGGGTTTGGTGTAGAATCGAAAACAATGCGAGCAAAATCGCATTTTTGAAACAAAGTGTAAGATTTTACGAGATGGGTATTCACGGAACTGTCTTGTTTGAAGCCTGAAACTATCAAGTGGCCATGGATTTGAAGCAGAGACTTGAAATCTTTGCATGAAGAGAGCATGCGAGTGTAGTTGATGTAACTTTGTGGGGTCTTGGAGGGGAAATCGTGAACGTTATAGCTTGTTGAGAGTGCATGTAAATTTCTGCGCAGTACATTTTTACAAGTCATGGTTTTGAGGATTGTTCTTTGTTCATGGAAAACTATACAGTTGTGAGTTTCACACTCACAGAGTTGTTTATGGAAAATTAAATTATGAAGTAAAGTAAAATTTTAAATTCTGATTTTTTTTTCTTTCTTTCTTTTGTTGAAATTTAAATTTGATGTGTTTAATATTTTCCGGAAAGAATACTTCAGGATAATAATAATATATATATAAATTATGGAAGAAATTTATGGTGTCAAATGGATCATAATAAGACATTATATCTCAGGTTAAACCTCTGTAATAAATTAGTACCATTGATTATGAAAATTTATTAATTAATTGAGATATTAATTTATCAAGGTATTCTTTACAAAGAAGATAAAGCGGAAGACGATAGTTATGTACTGGAATCTGTCTCACGTAAAGATGCATTCAAAACAACAATCACATTGTATATTTTCTCTTACAATATGAGAACACTATACGGTCTACATCAGAGCTTGCAATAAGAAAAGTTAAGTATGAGATCCAATGAAATGTCAATTTCGAGAGGAAACAAGTAATATTGAAGTCATATTTTACAAGACCTCCTAATTGAGTCATATATATATATATATATATATATATAACAAGAGCATTGAAGTATAAGAAGATTATTAATTTATATATCAAATGGGATCTATGTGTTTTTTTTTAATGTATTATCTTACAAATTTAGCGAATTATTAATTTGTCACATTAGGGACCGACTAAAAATATTATTTAATTAAGGTTATTAATTTATCAAAGATTATACTGTATTTTTAAAAAAAAAATTATTGCAAGTATGTAAAACATGTGTGCTATAAAATAAGGATAACAGCAGATTGTAAATTGAATTTATTTTTATTTTTATAAAAAAATTTATTAGGTATATTTTTAGAAACTATAAATAGTTTAAATTCACATTATTCTTAGTTCTTGTCATTTTGATCAAACTAGGAATTATCTTTTAATGCAAAAATTCTGAGATTGATTTTTTTACCCTTTTTGATGTTAAAAATTTCGAGGGTTGTAATAGTAATCTTTTTCATATAATCTACATAGACTTTTACTAAAATTATTATATATTCAATTCCTCACATGTAAACCATGTATAAGTCGATTTTTCCTCGTACAAAATTCCCAACATTTTAAAAATTGAAATTCTATATTTACAAAAGTATTGGTGGCAAAAAACTTTTGTCCGGTTAATCAATTCCCCCCTCTAGCAAAAATCTACAAAATCTTAAATGGTTTCCGACAACTTTTAGTTTTTTTTTTTTTTCCTTTAGTATTAAAAGATCTTGTTTGAAGTAAGTAAAGCAATACCACTTAACAGTTAAGATGCTCTCATTTGTTTGTTTTTTATTTTATATGAGAATATTCCTAATTAAATATTAAGAGGTTTTAATTTTACTATTTTATCCTTATTTTAACAAATGATTTGATTTTTAAGATATTTGATTTTTATATTTTTAATGTAGTTTCATTTCTTAACAAATATTTATTATTATATAAAAAATTATTTGTTTCATTTACAATTATATTTAAAATAAAATAAAATATAATATAAAACATTTTAATTTATTAATAAACAATAAAATAAAATATTTTATATTATCAAAAAAAAAAAAAAACCATCAGCCATAGTCATCACTCATCACGATCCACAATCAACAACCAACCATTCACGCCTGCCACCGCCGCATACTAACATCCGATTGCCATCGTCGTGAGTACCCATCACGACCGATATAGAAAGATTCACCGGTCACCGATCACTAAACCTTCATAATTGAAGTCGCCAATTTGTTCGCTTACTCACGAACGAAACCTGTGAAGATTCGATTTTGCAGACCCCGCCTCCGCCGCTCCGCTTCCACTGCCGCGACTCCACCACCCTATAAATAGCCTATCTATGTTCCTTCGATGATTGCATGAACTGAATACGTCACCGACATCTAATCTCTTCCAATTGTTGCTTCTTCGAAACTCAACATCCTTTCTTCTTCCGAATCACCGCCTATTATAAAGTATTTTTCGATGGCCTCCAATCTCCATGATGGAGGCACGAAAGAGGCCGACCAGCCTCCTCCGGTCAAATCCCAAGACGGCTGCGCTGCCCACCTGCCTCCTCCTTGGTCAATTTAAGGGTAGGTTAGGGTTAAGAAAATTGACGATTTTTTTATTTAAGGTTATTTTTTATAATAAATTAATTATACAAGGTTAATTGTGGAAGTGATTGTGAAGGAGTTGATTACAACTTATTTCATAACTGAAAGGCCAAATTTTTTTAATTTTTTCAATCATATATTTATAAATATATATATATATATATACAATAATTTTCACATAAGAACATTGAATGTGAGCCACTCATTTTACATATTTTGACTTGGCATGTATGCACTTGTCAAAACTCTTTTATAAATGAGTGGCTCACATTCAATGTCCTTACATAATTCTATCGGTGCGCACTGACAGGAAAAGGTCTGTATATATATATATCTTAAAATAAGATATAAATTGAAAAACCAAACAAATCTATTTATCTATATTTAAGTTATAAGATGAAATAAGACTTATAAAATAAAAAACAAACAGCACCTTAGAGTAATTAAATTAAATCCTAAAATGAACCAATCGAACAGAATTTTCATACCATAAAACATGATATTAGTACCGGGCATTGAAAATTTTCTCCTTCCATTATTCCATCACAGTCATCTACTTCCAGCGGGCTCCACATTACCCATAAAAACATCCAATAAACTCTTGCCACATACAATTTTCTAACGAATTTAAAATCAAACGATTATCGTATTTGCTAGTCTGATTTTAAAATCAAAGTAATAATTGATGCATCACAACAAAGTAATAAAAATCAAAATCAAAGTAATAAAAAAAATTAAATGCTTGCACAACAAAAGAACATCATCAGCATCAAAGTCTATAATTGATGCATTTCAGCGAAGGGTACACATAAAAAACAAGGCATGAAATTAAAGCTAAAATGAGACATGTACCCCCAGAAACCATTGTATACTAGTCTGTAAATATCACACTGAAGGGAGAAATATTCACCCCAATAATCCGCACAGATATAACAAATGAAGACTTTAAAATTATAACTCCAACCACAAGCCAATATCCAAACACGTTTTCTTAAGTCTCCAACAATATAGACATTACATTTAGAGAACCATACAGTATCAAACCTTTTTCCCATTGCTCCGATAGGCAGGCAATCTACATTTAAGATCATTTAAGAAGAACGGCTTCTAATGACATCAAGACCCATCTCAGTAGGATCGGTAGCCTGCAATTCTATCTGAATACCATCCAACTCTCTCTTAAACCTGTCCTTGGAGCTAGCATAAATCATCTTGCTTCTCACCTTTGCGGTGTCAGGGGACCTTAAAATGCAACATCAATCATAAAAGTGTGAGACAATCAAGAACTCGACATGAAAAAACATGAAAACATAAATATCATTGACCATTTCCTTACCAAGCAACGAAAACAATCTTGCTCTTCTGGCAGTTCTCTTCTGTCACGAAATCAAAGTCATAGACAGCATATCGACACTCATCAGCTGGAAGGCTAGCAGAAAAATTCTCATAACTATCAGTTGGTTCACCCAGCTTCTCGACAATGACCTGCTTCTGCTTCTCCTCAATCTTGAAAACTACGAAGCGATAAGTCCTTTTTGCCTTCAATTCTAAAAATTTCAGCTTGCAGTCATCGTGCACAGCAATTCCTGATGCCGCGTTTGCCTGCCAAGTGGACAAAACGTTCATAGGTGTCCAACATGCAACCAGTAAAAACTCGAATATAATAATACCATGAATAGGAAGAAAACTAAAGTACACCACAGAGCTATTACAAGAAACTACAGCAAATGCAGATTCTCCGAACCGTTGGTGCTTTGTAAGTAGGTATGGTATAAAAAGGGTAAATGGGTTGCAAAGTATTTTCCAACAAATAGTATTGTATATACGCTGTTAAGATAAAAGGGCGGGGTAAAGTATAATAAATATCCACAAGTGGCAGTGATACTGGTGAAAAGCAATACTAACAACGAATGAAGTTTTCGTATAGCTCCATAAATAATCATTACATGTCAAACAAACTACAAAGAAGAGAAAATTTGCAGATTACATAAACCATTATTACACAACACGGTGTTCACATCCACCCCAACCATTGAACAATTTGCAACACACACCAAAATCAATCCCTCAAACAAAACAGTAAAAGCTTTTGTTCCATTTTCCTCCAAATATGTAACACCTTTCCAATCTCATACTCATATTCATGAACCTTTACGTGTTATTTCAAATTGTTAATGATTACCCTTTACATGTTTTATTTTTATCAAATTGATAATGGTGAGAAATCCTTATTTTAATCATCCTCCCAATTCCATCACTCATTTCTATTAAATTTTCATGAAAAGTCTATTTATCTAGCACAAAATCTTGAATGCCCAAAAATACAACAACAAACAGCACAACCAAATATCAAACCCTAAAATTAGCCATTGCCAGAAATATTAGTTACATATTATAAAATAATAATAACAATAATAATAATAATAATTATTATTATTATTATATTAATATAATAATAATAATTGTTTTAAGCAACCAAGCAGCAATCAAGCCACAATATACACGCATACACATAACTAGATTGAACTTTAAAAAGGAGAAAAACAATTTGCACAAGACAAGTCCATCCATGACCAAGACATGATCAACAATCAATTTTTGATCGAATCGCTGGCTAGAACAAAGATCAAATCATCACACACACAACAATTTAAATTTTTTATCAGGTGATCGAAGGAGAAAATCAATCTAGATCGTCAAACCGACACGCATCGCAAAACCTAGATTGCAAACTTTACAACAAATAGCAAAATAGACACCGCAGATCGAACACCGAAACCGACATGTTTTTCTCAACAGAGTTAAATAAAAATAAAAATATAATTATTTTAAAAAATACAAACAGTAGAGTGAAGCGGTGAAATTAGTACGTATGATGCTTACCATTTTCGCGAGAAAATAACGGAGAGAAACCAAGAGAAAATCTAGGGCTCACAGAGAGAGAGAGAGAGAGAGAGAGAGAGAATGTAGTTGATAAAGATAGACTATTTTTTCTGCGTTTTTTTCTTTTTAGTTTTTTGGGTTTCGTTATTTTTTGCGCGTTTGGTTTTTGTTGTGGTCTCTAGGCTCGTCTCTCGATTAAAGTCACGGTGACGGCCGCGGAGAATCTCAGTGAGCGGAGGAGGTTATCCAATGATGTTTCAACACGTAGCCATGTGTGTGGAAAGTCATGCCACGTCATGGGCGGTGATGAGGAAGCGATTTGAATCACGTAACGAGAGGATTTGAGATTGATATGACGTCGTTTTAGTATAGGCGCGTCCTGCGGTGCATTATTTATCACAATTTTCACAAATTGTGACACCGGTGATATCTAACGAGATTAATCGAAATAAACATAATCTGTGTAGGGATGGCAATGTGATGGGTTCGGGGAGGGGTGGCATTTCCTGTATCCCATCCCATTTATTTTTTAAAAACCCATATCTTCATAAAACCCCACTATAGATGGAGCGGGTTGGGTCGGGTTGGATTGGGGTGGGACGGGGTACAACAGGGAGTACTTTCCTCATCTCCACTCATTAACCCTGTTTATAATTTTTTATTTATTAAAATAACAAATATATAACCATAGAATATAATATAAAATATAAAGTAATAAATAATTCCAATAAACTATTAAAAAACATCTCATAAAATTCAATCATTTTCAAACATAAACATAAAGTATGAAGTCAAAATATTTAAAATTCATAACGGTGAAGAGATGTAAAGTTAGGGTTAATTTATTTATATATTTTCTTTTTTAGATATATTTATTTTCTTTGAAACTACGTAGTTTAACTAAATATTATTTTAAGTGAGGCGGGCGGGGTGGGGAGTATAAAACTCATCCCCGCCTCATACTCATTGTGGGTTAGACTATATATCTCCATCCCGCCCTATCCTCACCCCAAAAGTGTGGGTTCCCGTCCCCGCGGGGAATTTTACCATCCCTTAAATTCGTGATTGGCGTAATTCAGATGGTAGATAAAAGCGTTTGAGATTTGAGAACATGACTCTCAAATCAGCAATTTGAATCCTACCGAAATAAAAAAAAAACCTTCAAAAAAAAAATTGATCTTTAATAGATAAATACCAGTAAAAAAAAATTATAGATCTATGTAGATCTATCAAGAATATACCGAATCCTAAAGGGTCACCGCACATTTGGTGGAAAATACAGAATTACACGAGGTAAGACCTGAATCCCCATCATAAAAATGGAACTACAAGCATGCCCATATAACTAGTACTCTTGAAACATGGGAGAGAGATCACCTCACTCTTGTTGATTTGGAACTACAAACATGTGCAAATTTTCTATTATCTAGAATTTGATGAATTCAAATTTTAGCAAAAATAATATATAAAATAAAATCTATGTTGAACACTTGAATAGTTGTTGAAACTTCAATATTTTATTTCTTTCAAAAGTTGAATTTACGTTAACATTTCTGATATGAATAGTTCATATTATAGAACAAAAACATTCCAATACTTTATGGTTCAAATTAGTAATAGATAAATTACAAAATGTTTAGACTTGTAAAATAAAAATACAATAAAAAGATAGGTATTCAATCACATAATTAATCTAACGTAAAAATTAAGATACATAATTAGCTAGAAAAAAGATGCAAATTTTTCATTCGATCGATAAATACCTGTAAGATTCAAAATTTCGAACAATGAAATCAAAAATAATTAGGATAAACAAGAGTGAATGGCATCAAAATTTTGTGATTAATTTCTTGATATAGAATGTGAATCAATCAGCAAGTCTTGATTTTTTGTTAATTTTGGGTAACTGATATGGGAACCAAGCACAGTCCTCTGCTTCGTAGGTCTGACTTTTCCGCTCCCATTTCCTGCATAAATATTTAAACATAAACAAAATAAGTTAACTAGAAAGAAAAAATAATAATAATAATGAGAGAATTATTTGAAAACATCTAATTTGTTAAATTAAATTTGTTAATTTATTTTTATTTATTTGGTACCTGTGAGTGAAGAGTTGTGACACTATAGTATGAGCTGCTAAGAATCTGAAACAAATTCTGTTAGAATAAAATGGAAAAGAAAAATGGTAAATCAGTACACTCAACTTCTATTGAATATCAATATATTAACCATATCAAATCATTCGTGCACCCGAATAAGAAAACACTATAACGTATGAATCTATATATGATAAATTCTTCGTTAATTGTGTTAAACTACAACATTATTGTGTTCTGTTTATCGGGTGTACAGATGATATGAAGTGTCCGTTCTATTAAAAACTTTCTCGAAAGAAAGGTTTATGAGGGTAGAGCTTTGCCTGAATTTGTTGTTGTAAAAGCTTGATGTAAAGATTGGCCTCTTGAAGAACCGAAGCAGTATCAGTCTATATACACGAAAAAACGTGTAGGATTCGGTAAACTTGCTAGTGATTAATAATCTCTATATTGATATAGTACTACTTACTTTGCCATATGGAGAAACCAGTTTTTGGAGAGCTGTGATCTTGTCACTCATCTTTTGGCTTCTCTTTACTGGCACCTGCAAAGGCAATTAAAAAGCACTTATGAGCTAAAAACATGTAAAAGTACTTCTACCTAAAGCACTTTTTAAACAAATATTGGTATACCCTTTGTTGATCTTGTATTATTTCTGTTGATGGGTCCTTGATTTGATGATGATGATCATGGAGCCATTTGTTATGATCTTCATGAGAGTATGTCTTCATTTTCTTGTTTTTATTCTTCTTCTTGCATGCATTTGAAGTACTTTGATTGTGAACAATATCGGTAATGGATTCTTGGGGCAGAAAATCATCGACTTCAATTGCATTTTGAAAGGACTGAAAATCCTATATATAAAATATAAAATGTACCAATTAATTTTAAATCATTGAATTTAGTTTAATTTTTTTTTATAACTAATTTCGACACAGTCTTCAGACTACATATATAAAAAAAATTCTTCTAATATTGGCCACGGAGTCATTACATTTTCTTAGATTAATATGATCGTGTATAAGAGTTTTCTAAACAAATTTTGAAATTACTCGAATCAAATAACATACCAATTCAAATGGAGGAAGTTGTCGTTTTTGGCTCAGCAGAAAACACTGCTGAGAAATAATGTCATCACAGCTTGTTGAAAAGGATTGAAAACCACCTGCAACCAGACAAGGCTTGATCAATTATTGTATATGCAAATTAATACATAAATAGCATAATAAAAAGTGGACAAAATTAGACAAAATTAATTGAAAAAGAAGAAGAAGAAAAATTCAGCAAACCTTGTTGATAATTATTGAAGAGGGGTTGACAAGAAACTGAGTAGCCTCCTCCTCCTCCTCCTCCACCACCTCTGAGAATATGGTTGTCATGATGATCTTTGAACATTTTGGAATCCATAGAGAAACTATTTCTATGGACATTTGTGCTATAAAACAATAAATAAATAAAAACAAATTTCATTAATTATTAGATCTAAAAATATATATATAAGCGGACCCATACACAAAACCTATATAATTGCTATAAAGAACCCATCTATACAGTCTTTTCAATTGTTGATTTTCAATCTAATCAATATAAAGTATAGAATACCTCATGAATCATGATGTTATTGAATTTATATGGTAGCATGATCCAAATATAATGCATCGAAACTACAAAAAAATTGTGACAAATGTGCAGAGCCGTCCATGTATATAAACATATGCATTGTCCTTTTGAGTACATATGCCAAAATTTGAAAATAAGAGACAATTTTTAAATAATATTTTGTCAAATCATTTTTGTTTCATATATAGCATTCATTATTTTTGTATAAGAAACAATTTACAACAAAAATATGATGACTATCCATGGAAATATTTTCATGTTTGTTGTTTTTTTATCTTTGAAGAGTCAACTAAATAAATTGAAGGAGAGAGTAAGAAAACATACACTAAGCTGTCAACCTGCATGGACATGTCTAAATTTGGCATTTGAATTTCATTATCTCCTGAAACAATATACAATCACCAAATGTTTCTCAAATGTATTTCAAAACCTAGACAAGAACAATAATATTTTTTTTTAAAGCTGTTTTATGTCCAAAAAATAAAATTGACAGAAATTGCAAAGATGAAGAAATGCAAAAAAAAAAAAAAATACCAAAGTTGTAAAGTTCTGGAGAAGAAAAGACGGCGTTCCTCATTTTGATGCTCCAACTCTTCAAATTCTCCTGGAAATATTTTCCAAGCAATGGATATAAATATATGCATATAGAGAGAGGCCCGAAAATATCACATGAATTAATGAATATTCACACAAAGTGATTTCAAACCAAACCCAGAAATATATACATTTCTTATGATCATTTAAAAAAAAAAACTTAAAACAACGTTGAAAAGAAACAAATTAAGAAGAAAAACAGAAATCAATATATAATCTAATTCTCTCACCTCTCTTTTTCTTATCTCTGAAACCCAATTGAGAGGAACTGATCACGTAAGAGCCAGATTCTTCTATGGAGAATTAGAATTTATAGGCAAAGTACAAAAGAATGAAAATGGAAAATTAATGAAGAGTGGTTTATTTGTTTGAGTGAAGGCAAAGCAAAGGGTTTCTTTAATTTTCTTTTGAAATGAAAATTAATGAAATGTTATTTATAACATTAAATGAATATATAACGTTCAAGTGAGTCATGAGAAGAAGATAGAACCTAAGTTTAAGCTATTTATATACAACAATAGTAGCCATGGGCGGCTCTAATTAGCAAACTTAATTATATACATAATCAGTTTGATTTCGCTTTCATTTAAGTTTGACTTTGTATGGATTATTTGTGATCATGATAAGTGATTAGTACTAATTATATATATATCACATATTAATTAATTATAATCAACTTGAAAGCAGTCCGATACTAGTCTACTAGATAGTCTTAAACGTGTAAAAAACGTAATTTTGAGTACTATTTTGGGAGATAACTATGATTTATAGTATTAACTCAATACGTTTGCTAACTCTAAAGACTCCTTCACGTACAAAACAATCATTGGATGCAATCAAACAATTGAAATTTGAGGTCTGGAATGTAATTAAAATCGAGACGTTTTAACTATTTAAAGGATAAATTTTTGGTTACCAATATAAAAAATATTTTTAAAATTTTAGAAATATTGACGATATTATATATTGCTATTAAATGATTATGGCTAGACTTGAAGTACTCCCACCACAAACGGTACACGTTGAATCAAGAGAGGATATGCAATATTTATAAATATTTGGACCTTTTTTAAAACAGAAATCAATATTATTTCCTTAAATCATGTAAGAATTAGAAAAGAAAAAAAAGAAAAAAATTCCTTTTTTTTTAAGTATTAAAAGAACTATTACAATAGGGTTGTTATGGGTGCCAAGATTAAACAATATATAAATATGCAGTCCGGATATCTACTCTCATAACTGGAGATAACTACACCTACAAACCGGAAAGAAAACTCTCCACAAATGTTTGTAAAATGCGTAAGTTGGAATTTGAACTCCACATCACTAATGTGGAATGAATGTGCACTACCACCTATGCTATGATGTGATGTGCAAAATATAAAAAAATTCTTAAACCTACTGGATCATTATTTCTGGTTGAATTTGATTTCATAAATTGAGCTTGAAGTTGGAATGCAGAAGTTGATATATTTATAGTAATTATCTCAGAATTAACCAGTACTTGCCTTCAAAGTTCTTTAATTTCTAACACCAAAATGTGTGTACTGCAAGCTTTTACATGACCATAAAATCCCTGAAGAATATATATTAATCATGAAAATTATATATATATATATATATATAGAGAGAGAGAGAGAGAGAGAGAGAGAGAATTGGCTAGAAACAAAATGTTTACTTGAGGTATATTGGTAGAGACTAGAGAGTACTAGCGACTATAGCGTGTTAATTGCTATTATTATTTATAATTAAAGTTGTTGAGAGAACTTGATTATTCAAATAAAAAAGGAAAAAAAAATCCAGACGAATCATGTAAACTTATGCAAAAATAGCAACAACAAAAAATAGTAGCTCACAAACTAGATGATAATATTTAATTAGATAGGTAACACTGTAACAGAAGTGGCGTGCAGGAAGCCATAAATTGTGATGATTTAAGTGTATTTGCTAGTCATTTTCTAAGAAATAATAAAACAGTTATATATATATATTAAATATATATATATGTTTACTTGGGGTCATATTTGAACATGCTATCTCCATTTGGTAGAAAGGTCCGGTTAATACGAAACTATTGTTTTCAACCACAAAATAAAAAAATACATTCGGTTATCTATTCTGATTCGATGTTTGAAAAGAGAGAAGAGAATAACTCGAAATCATAACCGTATTTATATTATACAAATCTTGTATTATCGTATGAAAAAATAATACTTCTTAAAATTTACTTTTCAAGTTTTTTTTTAAAAGAAAAATATTATTAAATTTTTTTATGTAAATTACTTTTTAGAAAAACATTGTCTTCAGTTTTATAAAAAGTAATTATAATTTTAAGAATTCAACTTTTATCCGTTAAATAAAGATACCTCGATCAATATCTGTTTTTTTTATAAATAAATATTAGTGAAGTCGGCCAAAGACCAAGATATATACAACTCAAATGAGTTTTGAGTTTTTTTTTTGTACTTAATTATTAATAAAGTAACGAAAATAAAAATAAAAGTTTGATATTTGTCTTCCTTTCATGGTTCTTATTGTTTGTCTCTCTTGTGTAGTTGTGGCATATATGGCCTATTTTTATGAATATAAGTTTAATTTGTTGACCTCTTCCCATGCACAAATTAATATATATATTTTACGATGTTGAAATGCAAGTTAATAGTTTACTTAGAACCAGGTTGACCACTTTTATATTCGACTATATACTTAATTAGATGATGTTACAAATATTCTCCAACATTTATATAATATATGTTTAAATATGTTTGACCATAATTTTATATATATATATATATATATATAATTATGATTAAAAATTACCAAGACCCATGTAGCTAATCTTGTGGTTCGAGACTTCATATAAGCTCTTCCATCTTGGTTATTAGGACTTGCATTTCGAATCGTTGGTTTAGATACTCTCTCATAGACCAGAGACCGGAGTTTGGCTTTGATTGACAACCATTTTTTTTTTAATATTTTCAACGTGAGATTCGTTTCATCTTCTCTCTATTTTCGGTCCTTTTTAAAATAAAATTCAAAATATACTTATAATATCAAAATCTTAAAAGAAAAATTAAATTTGATAGCTGAATTGAGTCAATCACTTACCATATAAAAAACACGTACCACTTCAAACTATAAGTAAATCATAATTTATTTCACACAAAGTAACAAAAGGAAACCAAAATATTAAAAATGTTAATTACGACATCAATTAATTATAAAAGTTTATATGTATAAATCAATTACAATAATTTAAACACTCTAAAAAAAATGACTGAGTAGGGACTCAAATGTCAACTCTCAATGTTTTCTCTTTGAGTCATTGTCTTCTAGATTTCTACTCGCAATATTGACATTGATCTTGTACTGTGGTACATCGATTTTATTATTATTATACAGAAATTGTTGTCAGATTAACACGTGTAATAATTACCCACAAACTGATAATCATGTAATTATCGATATTAAGATTTTAATCACTGTTGTTATCCCAAAATCAGTGTTGCTTATAATATTTCTTTACAGTGATCTGTCATCAATGTTCGATATGATGACACGTGGAATCTATACAATTATTGGTCATTTTCGAAAAAATAAAAAGAGTTGGTCATTTGATAGCAAGTTGGTAATCTAGATTAATGCTCTTCTTATTTGTTTTCCATATTGATAATATCACAATTGTTGGCCAGATCGACTAAAGGTGCTGGTCAAGAGGTTAGATAACGGAACTGTTTAGATTGAATACTATATACACAGTTAGAATAATTACTTTTGCAAGCAAGGGAGTAGAAGTTCCGAACATTTCTTATGGATATGAAGGAAATTTGAGGATATATCTTCTTCTACTATGAAAAATATTATTCGGATCAAGTTGTAATATAATCCTAAAAACAAAAACATTTAATTAGATTTTAACCGAACTTTTATTTTATTCTAAGAATCTAAACTCATATCTTAATCATATACAAAAATTTATTAATCGGGATAAAAACTAAACTCGAACATTTTCTATGTACTTTTAAGTTACACAAATATGCTAGTTAAAAAAAATAATAACTTACACAAATATGTATATATGGAATAACTCTGTATTGTTCTTATTATTATTATTATTATTATTATTATTATTATTATTACCCTAGAAAAAAAAAACTCTTTGGAAGTACATTTTGGAGCTCCAAATGAATAAAAATACCACTGGTGAGGAGGAATATGTTGGTGCATGTAATGACAATAATTAATTAATTCGTATCCAATCCAATGACAACAATTAATTAATTAACTCAAATCCAATCCAAATCGCTGTCTTAAAAAGTTCAAGTAATGGATTTATATGCTTGTAAGTAGGAAGCAAAACCACAAGTTAATTTTTGGATGTACTTAAAATAAAGAATCATAATCAGCTACAAAACAGCTAGCTTTTGGGTGATTTAATTATTTCAATTTTATTTGAAGATGTTTTTCCAATTGTATGGTTGACAAATATTATTATCAACATTAAGAAGTCAAAATAGTTTGTCAATTAGGCCCTTGTTTAGATGTTAATCGGTTAATATGATTAATTAATTAGATGTTAATCAATCTAGCTTGTTTATGTTAGTTTTTTAAATAACATATGCACCGTGACTCGAAATATATGACAGAATTAATAAGCGTACACCTAGCTTCTCTTAACAAAATTGGATGAATATTAATTCATGCAAAATATTGTAGGAAAACTCTCTCTTATAGCTCAAATTGCAATCAAACCGTGTTTATAATAGTTGATTTCGTCAAATTCGGACAGATCCATAACTCAATAATATCATTTAAATATTTTTTTTTATATATGTACTTACAAGAAAGAATCACAATCAGCCACAAACTGCTAGCTTTTGGGGGAATCTATTTAAATTTAATTTAATAATTTGCTTATTTAACAATGTTTTCCAATTGCATGGTTGACAAATTTTATCAACATTAAGAGGTCAAAGGAGTTTGTCAATTAGGTATTGTTTTCTCTTTCAATAATTACAATTTCCATGTCAACAATATTATTTATTAATTAGATAATAATCAATTAAGCTTGTTTATGTTTTTTGGGTGGTCCATTTTCTCTTGATAGGATTGAATGAATCGTTCTAAAAAAAGGATTGAATGAATCTAAATTCATGCACTTAAATTATTAGGCCAATGAATCTTCTTGATATTATTATTAATTAATTAATTTTTTTTCTAATAAAAAGCCATTGATTTGCAGGCCAAGTACACTAGTGTTACTGATTTCCTCTATCTTATAAATTTTTAACATTTCTTAAAATTCATTAGAAAATTTTATTCGTTAAAAATATCGAAGATCAACCATGAAAATAACCTTTTGATAATTTTTTAAATCACATGCATATGTGTCTTGTTTTTAGTTGAAATATATTACTTTTAAAGTTTATATTGCTGTGGAATTCTTGAAAATGTGACAATATTAATGAATTGTGTTGAAAATTTTCGAATCTAGATTCTTTATGATCTGATTCTCTATTTTTCTTAAATTTTTTGGGGTAATCAGCACCGGTCATCCTCTAAACTTTAAGTGAGTTTGCATTTTATCCCTTAAACCTTTTTTTAAGCTTTAACCCACTGGACTCTCGTTTATTGACAAACAATTTGATTTATTACCCCCTGAACGCCTATTTGAATATAAATGACAAAATGACTCATGGGGACAGAGACCCACACTTATGGAGTGGGGATGTGTACCAAATAACTTATGGAGTGGGGATGAGTTTCAATTTGGTGGGGATGAGGATGAGGTGGGGACGAGGATAGATAATAATACCCGTAATGGGTATAGGCAGGGATGAGTTTTATAATTCCAGCCTTGCCCCTCTTAAAATATAATATACATATATTTTATTATTTAGGCAAATGTTTATGTTTTAAAATGATTTAATTTATTTATTTAGTTTTGAGATTTATATTTATGAGATGATTTTTAATAGTTTTTTGAAATTACTTTATATATTATATCATATTCATTATACCGACAGAAGAAAGAAAATGTAGTTTACTTGCTTACTTGTTAAGGAACTGGCAGTGATAGGCAAAAAAACTATACTACGACCCATTGAACACGCTAAAGAGAATCGGCCATATAGAATAGAAGAAGAATTGGATAGCGAACCACGACATTTGAACGATAAGGATAGGTGATAGGCGGTAGTAGTGCAGAATTCACATAGAGTGATGGTTAAGCTGCCCCGTATAGATAGACTGCCCCGTAAAGGTTAGGAAGTCAAAGTGAAATCAAGCATTCCATTCCGGACCTAGGCGAAAGAGAGGGGAGACATGAAGAAATAGAGTCTAGAAGATCAATTCCTAGTCATCCGCGGGCAAAGAGGAAGCCCCCCGCCGAAGGGAAAGGAAAGTAAGCACCGTAGATAGCTGTCCGCACTAAAGTACAGTAAGTCAATTAGAAAAAGACAAATAGTGAAAAAAGAAGTCTCTTTCTGAAATTATCTGACTTCTTACTCAATTGAGTGACTAAAGATAGATAGGAAAAGATAGCGGTTTAATAAATCTTTTTTGACATGATTTTAATACATATTTTAGATAATGGGTTAAATTGGGTAAATTGGGTGGGGATGGGGAAAGCATACCCGGCCCCGCCCCGCTCCGTACAATCTATCGAGGGGTTTTATGAGCGGACGGGTTTTCAAAAAATAAATGGGGTGGGGTGCGGGGAGAGCCACACCGCCCCATTGCTATCCCTATGTTTGAGGGGTATTTACAGTCAGATTTTGTTAATAAAAGAAAGTTCAGCGGATTTAATGTCTAAAAAAGTTAAATGAGTAAAATGCAAACTCGCGTAAAGTTCAAGGGGGACTTGTGTCAATAACCCTAAATTTTAACATTTTTTGGAATTGTTTGTTATTAAAGGATCTAAAATGTTTTTTTTTTGTGGCAAATACGGACCGGGGCATACCACCTTAATGTTTCAAGTGTGTGGAGTATATCTGTATATGTATATGTATTGCTGGACCTATGAACCTTTTTTTTTTTTTTACACTAATGAACTGTTATCAATTAGTCACAACTGACAACTTAAGAAGAAAATAAAAATAGTCACAGCTGTGGATGTGAAATGGGAAGAAATAATAATAATAAAGGTATAAAATTGAATTGTGCATAGCCAATGAGACTATGAGAGCTTATTATATTAAACAACTGTTAACAAAATAGGAGACAAAAGGTATAAACTTCTTTTAACACATTAGCATTTATATATAATTTATCATATGATTATATTTAAACACAATTAAATCAAGTAGAACTCTTAAATATCTTGATTTATATATACCCTAATTATCGTGTGCTAATGATAAAGTTTATGCTTAATAATTAAACTATATTTTCTTCTTATTTTTCCTTTTTGTTTTCTTCCTAAACAATGACTAGGCTATTATCCCCACCGCCTTCTTGAGTCATCCATATGAATCGAAAATTGGGATTTAGAGGGGGAGACACGACTTAAACCCACAACTCTATAGTATAAGTGTGAGAGATATACTATTCTTCTGTCAATTAAAAGTTTTATTAGGTAAAAGAATTTAGACAATTTTATTTCCGATTCTAGACATGTTCTTTTATTATTATTATTATTTTATTTTCTATTAAATTGATGCGAGAGAAGTTCGAATTCGAGACTTCTTGTGAAAAAAAAAACCATTTTTATTTTTTTTCTTATATGTTTTTATTGTCCAAAAATGTATTCGGCAATAGACTCACGTCTCGATATACTATTTTTTGGGTGATTTTGTAAATACAATAAAAATGTAGAAATTATTATGAAATAATAAATAATAATACTAAGTAGAGACAAAGATGAGAGAGAAAATTACTTTTATACTTTACTTTTATTTCTCTTTTGTTTTGTTTCTTATAGCTCTCGATTTGTACATAAAAAGCAATCTCAAGGCAATCTCATAGTATCTATATAAAAACTAATCTCTCACACAAAACAACAAAATTATAGCCTATTTATAAGGCTTAACGATTGATCATAAATTGACATTAAATAACCACTTGTCACTTGTATAAAACTTGTCTTTATTTTGTACCACATATGAAGACATTAGGCAATTGATTAGTGTGGTGATGAATCCACTATGGGATATTTTAGAATTCTCTACAATATTCCACAATACTCCCCCTTGGATTATCACCACTTGTATCTTAATTTGCTAGGAAAAATCCAATGGGATAAAAACCTGAGCAAAATATATACAACGATCTTCTGGATCAAATGATATTAGACGTGTTCATAACTGCCTCATTAAAACCTTTCCGGTAAAACCCAGTGGGACAAAATCCGGTAAAGGAAAAAGAGTACAGTATGTCCATTCAAATTTCGCTCCCCCTAATTGAATGCTCCCCCTGAATAAAACTCCCACATCAATCCGATAATTTGCAGAGTCGACGCATACCAATCCCATATACCAGTTTCTCAAAGGTTGATGTTGGCAATGTTTTCGTAAACAGATCTGTAAGATTATCTGTAGACCATATTTGTTTAACATCAATTTGTCGGCTCTGTTGAAGTTCATGAGTATAGAAGAATTTAGGAGAAATATGTTTGGTTCTATCTCATTTGATATATCCCCTTTAACTTGAGCAATACAAGCCGCATTATCTTCAAATATCGGCGTCAGCATTTCTGTAGTTGATGAAAATCCACATGTATTTTGAATATGATAAATAACTGACCTTAGCCAAATACATTCTCGACTTGCTTCATGAAGTGCAAGGATCTCTGAATGATTAGAGGAGGTAGCCACAAGAGTTTGCTTTGTGGAGTGCCAGGAGATTGCTGTGCCATTATAGGTAAAAACATATCCCGTTTGTGAACGAGCTTTGTGGGGATCAGATAGATACCCGGCATCAGCATAACCAAGTAAACCTGAAAAGTTGTTGGATTTTGAATAATATAATCCTAAATCTTTTGTTCCATGAAGATAACGAAAAAAGATGTTTAATCCCATTCCAATGTCTTCAAGTTGGTGCTGAACTAAATCTAGCAAGCAAATTTACTGAAAATGCGATATCTGGTCTAGTACATTGAGCCAGATATAATAAAGCACTGATTGCATTAAGATATGGTATTTCAGGACCAAGTATCTTTTCACCATCTTCAAGTGGTCGAAATGGATCTTTCTTTAGGATCAAGATTTCTAACAATCATAGGGGTACTTAATCGATGAGCGTTGTCCATATTAAATCTTTTCAGAATCTTTTCAATATATGTTGATTGATGGATAAGTATTCCGTCTGATTTATGCTCAATCTCCAGGCCGAGACAATATTTTGTCTTTCCCAGGTCTTTCATTTCAAATTCCCTTTTTAAATATTCGGCAGTTTTCAAGAGCTCTCCAGGAGTTCCAATCAAATTCATATCATCAACATAAATTGCTATAATAGCAAATCCAGATTCTAATTTATTTATGAAGACACATGGGCATATATGATTATTAATATATCCCACTTTAATCAAATATTCGCTGAGGCGGTTGTACCACATGCGCCCAGATTGCTTTAATCCATACAATGACCTTTGTAATTTAATCGAATATAAATTTCGAGGTCTAGAGCTGTATGCTTCTGGCATCCTAAATCCTTCATGGATTTTAATAACTATATGAATCGAGTGAGCCATATAGGTAGGCAGTTACTACGTCCATAAGACGCATATCAAGTCTTTCTGAGACAACCAAACTTATCAAAATTCGAAACGTAATTGTATCCATCATTGGTGAATACGTCTCATCAAAATCAATACCAGGTCTCTGTGAGAAACCCTGTGCTACGAGTCATGCCTTATATCGTACCACCTCGTTTTTCTCATTACGTTTTAGTACAAAAACTCATTTGTAACCAATAGGTTTGACATCTTTAGGCGTCTGGACTATTGGTCCAAATACTTTACGCTTGGTTAATGAAGTCAATTCTGTTTGAATTGCTTCTTTCCATTTAAGCCAATCAGACCTTTGCCTACAATCATCGAGGTTATGAGGCTCATAATCATCATTCAAGATTTCGGTAGCCACTGTGTACGAAAATATATCATTGATGATTGTTTCTTCACGATTCCATATTCCTCCTGTATAATTTATAGAAATTTCCTCATTTCTATGTTCTTGTATCTCTTCAGAGATTCCTTCCCCTGCGGGGGTTTCTTGTGTCCTTTCAGGGACATCTAACTCTTGTGGAGTTGATTTAGAGAAAGCGGATTTATTTATAATTTCAGGAGTATGATCCTGATATTTTGTTTTCTTCCTCTGGGGAATAATATCTTTCGAACCAAGTGGCCTACCATGCTTCTGGCGTACAGTAGATGATTCCTTTGCTATTATTTGTTTAGATCGTTTTTCTAGAACAATCACTCGTGCCGGTACATTAACAGCTGGGATGTATGATTTGGTTACCCTAGTAGAATCTGTAAATGCATTTGGTAACTGATTTGTTATTGTTTGAAGGTGAACTATCTTTCGTACTTCATTCTCACATTGAGATGTGTATGGGTCAAGATGAATTAGACTAGGGACTTTCCAAGAAAATTCACTCTTCTCTTCAGGAGAAGTTTTTCCTTTCCCAAATGATGGGAAATTTTTTTCTTCGAAATGACAATCTGCAAATCGTGCAGTAAAAAGATCACCAGTTAAAGGTTCTAGATACCTAATAATTGATGGTGAATCTAGACCAACATATGTTCCCAAACGCCATTGGTGTCCCATTTTATTTCTATGTGTAGGTGCAATTGGGACATATACTGCACAACCAAAAGTACGCAGATGAGAAATATTTGGTTGATGGCCAAATATAAGTTGCACTGGAGAATATTGATGATAAGAAGTGGGACAGAGACGAATTAATGCAGCAACATGTAAAATAGCATGTCCCCAAACAAAAATTGGTAATTGTCTTCGTAATAATAAAGTTCTTGCAATTACTTTGAGACGCTTGATAAGTGACTCTGCTAATCCATTCTGAGTATGAACATATGGAACTGGATGTTCAATATCAATCTCAACCGCTCTGCAATATTCATCAAATGTCTTGGAAGTAAATTCACCCTCATTATCAAGTCGTATTAATTTAATCGGATGATAGAGAAAATGTGCTCGAAGCCTGATAATCTGTGCGAGTAACCTTGTAAAAGCAACATTGCGTGTTGATAATAAGCAAACGTGTGACCATCTGATGGATGCATCAATTAGGACCATAAAATAGCGGAACAGTCCACTTGGTGGATGAATAGGTCCACATATATCCCCTTGAATTCTTTGTAGGAATGTAGGGGATTCAAACTCAACCTTAGAATGAGATGATTTTATTACTAATTTCCCTTGTAAACATGCAATACATAAATTTTCATGGGATAAAAGAATCTTCTGGTTCTTTAATAGATGTCCATGAGAATTTTCAATGATTTTACGCATCATTGTAGATCTCGGGTGACTTAGACGGTCATGTCAAAGCATAAATATTTTTGGATATGAGAACTTCTGGTTCATAACTGCATAAATTTCTACACCTCTTATACGAGTGTAATATAATCCAGATGATAAAACACGCAGCTTTTTCATAATGAGTTTTTGGCCTGAATCATGAGAAGTAATGCACATATACTTAATATTCTTATCATATATAGTTTCTATGTGATATCCATTACACCGTATATCTTTGAAACTGAGCAGGTTTCTTCTAGATCTGCTTGAATATAAAGCATCATTGATACATATTTTAGTATTATTTGGTAACAATATCATAGCTCTATCGGAGCCTTCTATCAGATCTGCTGGACCTGATATTGTATTAACATTTGCTTTCAGCAAGGTTAAATTTAGAAAGTATTTCTGATTCCGCAGAATCGTATGTGTCGTCGCACTATCGGCTAGACATATATCTCATGTATCTTGCTTGTCAATGTCACCCAACTTATCGTTTAAAGACATATCTATTCACAACAATAAAACAACAAGAATAAATGAAGTACATATCAGATAAAGTGGTAAAAGAAATAGGAATATATACATAAGGAATATTTACACAAACATTTCACATGATAACGAAACAAATTACAAGCAGTACTTAATTGGTATGGACATTTCCATCACCAGTTGAAGTGGTCACTTTATCAGTCAGATCATTTAGGAAATCAGAAACATTAAACTGGGTGATATCCATAAAATCTGAATCTTCCAAGAAGTATGTTTCAGGATTCTTCTCTTTTCCCTTTTCTTTGATCGATGCTTGATAAAGCTCAACCAGATGTTTAGGTGTGCGGCATGTATATGACTAATGGTTATGACAGCCACATCTGAAACAAACACTATCATCCTCCTTAGGTCCATTTTGGATACCCTTCCCTTTATCTGGTCTGGCTTTATAAACATTCTGCTTCTGGGGAGTGTTTTGATTATACCTACCCGGAACAAAATAATCATATGATCTTTCACGACCCCGACCACGACCACGGTAGAAACCGCGACCGCGACCACGACCGCGAGTATGTCCTCCAATAGTGTTGGCATTCACTTTTGGGAATGTTGTAGAGCCCGTCGGGCGTGATTCATGATTTTTAATTAAAAGCTCGTTATTTTTCTCTACAACCAGGAGACATGAGATTAGCTCTGAATATTTTGAGAATCGTCGTTCTCGATACTGCTGTTGTAATATCATGTTAGAGGCATGAAATGTTGTAAATGTTTTTTCCAGCATATCATTTTCTGTTACATCCTGACTACACAATTTCAGCTGTGTAGTGATTCTGAATAAAGCAGAATTATAATCAGAGACTAATTTAAAGTCTTGAAAACGTAAATATTGTCATTGGTACTTTGCATTTGGTAATGCAACATCGGGTTGGTTGTCAAATCTGTCTTTCAGCTCTTGCCATAGAACTTCTGGTTATGTGATAGTTAAGTATTGGGCTTTTAGATCTTCATGCAAATGGCGACGGATAATCACCATAGTAGTAGATTTATCTTGCTCACTTGCATCAACCCCATCTTCAATAGTATAGTATAAGCCCTCTGATTTTAGGAGTAGCTTAGCATCAATAACCAAGGACATGTAATTCTCCCCGGACACTTCTAGTGCAGTAAATTTTAAACTTGCAAGCTTTGCCATTATTACAGCATTATCTGAAAATCACAATTAGAGTCAGAACTTCTGGTCTAGGGGTGGGCACTAAGTTCAAAACCGAACCGAACCGAACCGAACAAAAAAAAGGTGTTCGGTTCGGTTCATAAAATGAATTCGGTTTAAACCGGTTTAAAAAGTTGAAAACCAAAAAGTTTTCGGTTCAAACCGGTTTGGTTTTCCAAAAACCAGTTTGAACTGATTAAACCGCCTATATAAGTAAAAAAAAAAAAACCTAACCTACTTCTTTTCTTTCATTAAATATTATTATTTATTAGTTAGGTTTGATTTGAGTTTTTTTGGGCTTGGACTATTAAAATTTATGAAACTTTGGCCCAAAATTAGAATCCAACAACCCATCAAATTTAAAAACATATTAAAAAGACTCATTAAACACATCAAGCCCATAAGGCCCATTAGGCCCAAAACCAAAATGAACCGAACCGATTAAAATCAGTTTGGTTCAGTTCAGTTACCATTTCTTATTCGGTTTAAACCGGTTCAATTTTAGGTAAACCGAAATATTTTCGGTTCAGTTCGGTTTTGCCCAAAACCGAACCGAACCGAACCGTGCCCACCCATATTCTGGTCTGTTAAAAATCCGAGGAACTTAAATCTTTAGATATATAAAGGAATAAATCTAGAAATTTCATATTCCAGTAATGATAAATAAATACATGAACTTCAGGTTTTGGATGTGTGACCAAATTAAAAATTGCGTTAAGTAAATAAAGTGCAAGAAAGTAAATTGCATAAAAATAAAATGCGAGAAAGTAAATTCAGAACTGCAGGTCCTGGTATTTAATAAATAAAAGTCTGGAAGCTTCAGGTTCTAGTAATAATAAATTCAGAAACTTCAGGTTCTGGTAATAAATTTAAGAACTTCAGGTTCTAGTGGTAATAAACTCAGAATTTTAGGTTCTGGAAATAACAGTATCGTGCTGAATAACGTGTTATGAAATAATAAATAATAATACTAAGTAGAGACAAAGATGAGAGAGAAAATTACTTTTACACTTTACTTTTATTTCTCTTTTGTTTTGTTTCTTATAGCTCTCGATTTGTATATAAAAAGCAATCTCACAGCATCTATATAAAAACTAATCTCTCACACAAAACAACAAAATTATAGCCTTTTTATAAGGCTTAACAATTGATCATAAATTGACACTAAATAACCACTTGTCACTTGTATAAAACTTGTCTTTGTTTTGTGCCACATATGAGGACACTAGGTAATTGATTAGTGTGGTAATAAATCCAATATGGGATATTCTAGAATTCTCTACAATATTCCACAATAGAAATTGTGATACGTTCAAAATTGTAACATGAAATTTAACTTAGAATATATTTGGTATTATAGGTACTACCCATTAACAACACAAACGAACACATTTGCCTATTAAGGGTCACTTTGGTATTGCTTTTAAAAAGTTACAGTCATATTATTTTATAATTTTGATATAAAATGATGTTTGGTAAAACTTCTAAAAGTGATTAATTGATAATCTAGCAAGTTTTGTGATTTTGAGAAGTAGGTAGGGGGTTACTTTTTGAAACTGATTATAGAATAATCTATTTCAACATTTAATGCATCTTTTAAAATTTAATTAACATCCTTATGAAATCAAGTTGAAATCAAGTTAAAATCATTTATATACCTTATTTCATCTCAAAATTAAGTATTCTATTTAAATGTTGATTTGATTTATAAAATCTTTTAAAAATATTTGTATTGTTCTTAAGGAATTTTTTTCCAATTTAAATATTCTACTTAAATATTGATTTAATATATATAATTAATGAAAAAAAAATGAGATAGGGTCCTAAACTCATGTATATTTTAGTCATTGTAACCAATCTCAACGCTTTTGCAATAAAATTACCAAACATATGTAAACTGCTTTTAAACTATACAGTAGTTTTAAAAATACAATTAACCAAATATCTGTTGATTAACTTCACATCTGATTATTCATTCCGAACATCTAATAGTGATTATTATAAAAGTTATAGCAATACCAAACTGACCCTAAATGCTTATTTGGTCGGGCTTTCTATTGTCTCAAAAGCTCTACACACCTCTATTTGAGTTTCCTAGAGTTGTTTGGTTAGATTTTTGATATTGTTTATTTTAAGTCAGTAGAGGTTAGTAGAGTTTAAACCCTTACTAAACAAAAACTTATGGGAAAGAGCTTCTCCAAATCGATTTTTTTTAATTTACAGTCTACGAACCAAACAACTGCTCTAATAGATCTATTATAAGTAGACATTTTACAAATAAAGGTTTTTCAAAAACTCAACCAAACAAACTTGTGAGAGTTGCATTCTGTGTCATACATATAATGTCTAATATCGTCAGATTCCCGGTAGATCTCGATGCAATAAGAGTCAATTTAATTAAAAAAAGGAAAAAAACCCTCTAAGGGTCCGTCCTGTAAGCGTTTTTCAGTGGCTGTTTTTAGAAAATAAAAATGAAAATGAAAACAGTGTTTTTGGTTTCAATTTCGAATTCTGAAAACGCGTCTGGTAGCATATATTGAAAGTTGTATTATGAAAATGAATACAGTAAAAACGCGTCTGATAGCTTCACTGAAAGCTGAATTCTGAAAATGAAAACAGTAAAAACACGTTTGGTAGAATTACTAAAAACATCAAAAACTATATGTAATTTGACTCTCTCATGTCTTTAAAATATTCATAATGTAGTAATATTTATTTTCATCCACTTAAATTTATAATTTATAATTTAATATATATATATATATATATATACGAAATAATTATACAACTGTTCATAATAATATAATAATTTGAATTTAATCAATTTTACGGACCATTCACTCATTTTTAATTGAATTATACAAATGATTGTATGATATTTGATTTGTTAGCATTAACAAAAAATACATAACTATCAATTTCCATAATTATAGATTGCTTTTATATTTCATTAAAATTCTCATAACATAACATTGACATAATTTAATTATATAAAATCACGAATAAATTACAGAAGACACCATCTCCTATTATAAGACATCACCTTCTATTACGTGAAGCAATCTCGCCACATTTTTTTTTTTTTTTGCAATTTCATCTCTAACATTACTCAATAGTGCTACATTTGATGGAGATAAGGTCAATATTAGGAATTGGTCTACCTTCTCCTTCTCCTTCTCCTTCTCCTTCTCTTCTCCATCAATAAATGATCAATATTAGGACTTCAATGGCAATAACCCTTCTCTACTGGCCATCTCGTAGAGACCAATGGCAGTTAAAACCTTCACATCAGCTGTCATGTGCCAGAGTTCCCGACAGGGAACTACACGAACTTTAATTAGCTCACCATGCTTACGAAGACCTGTTTCTTTTCCTTGTAGATGCCTGATTATTTCTTTGTCAACACTTCCTTTGTATAGAAACAAGCTAATTTCTTCGTCACAACCTCCCTAACCATGAAGAAAAGCTAGAATGAATAATTTTTTAATTTTATTTAGATAAAATAAAAACACAATATACGATTGATAATTGGAGCAAGTATCTTTAGTGCCATCTAAATTTTGAAGATACATCATATTATTTGATAATATCTAACTCATTCTAAATGAACCTAGTTGGTGAGGACATGCTTATTAACTTGCGACTCTATTCCAGACAATAGTGGATAGTTTGAGCAACAGATAGCATGATATGTAATCTTCAAATGGTAATGTTTATATTTCAAAATGGAATTCATTCAAACCATAATCTAAATTGCAAGCAGCATGTTACTTTTTCTTAACATGCAACGAGTTTCCCATACTCAAATTCTATCAAAAAGTGTTAATTACGTGCATCTACACTCCATAGCTAACTCTCTCTCTGTCTAATAATAAAAGAATAGAGGCATAATCAGTAATCTTAATGGAACATATAACCAAATAATTCATCAATAATAACTAGTAACTAGGAATGGCAGGCCTCCTTTTAAAACTCAACTCAGCAATGGAGTCCTACAACACCCCCTACCCCGAAAAAGTAAATAGAAATAGAAAGATCAAAGAAAGAAGGAATATACAGGAGACGGAATAACTCTGCATCCAGTAGATGGGTTCAGGAAGGCTGTGAGGTCGATCATAGCTTCAAGATTCAAGTGAATACCAATCCTTCTTCAACCTGTCAGAGTAAAATCTAATGATTAGTCAACAGCACAAATATAATATATAAGCTCGAAGACTACTAAAATCACCATCATTACTCGCAAGTCATAGTAGGTCACAATCAAATGCCATAACAATCATCAAGCAGGAGTAGAATATAAAATACAATCAAGGATAGAAGTCAAGAGATTTATAGAAACATTTTACTGGCAAAAAAAGAGAGATAAAATTGATTTCTCATTTCCAGTTTGCCTATTAAGTGAATTCAGACTTTTTAATTTATCATTTTGATGCTATTATCCATTTATTTAGAAGTACATACTAAAAATTAAAAATAAAGCTAAGGGTAAGTTATTTTTTTTCTACAAATGGCTTCACTTGTGCAGAGACCTGACAATGAACTTAATAGTACCTATTTCTCTTCATTTCACTTATGTGCACTTCTTTGATCACTTAACTGTCCAAAACTTCACCCCACTTGACATCACTTTGTTCAAAATTTCAATCCATCAAGATTTAATTTTTGGCAATAAAACACAACAATAAATTAGACTCTTAATTCAGTGAATTTCACCCAAAACATTCCTTCTTTTGATTATCTATTTTACACATTTTCTAGCAATAGCAACACCAAAACTGCAACAAGGAGATAAAATTGAACAAATTGTGATAACATGTACGTTTATATTTAAAAAAAAATGTACCTGAATAAGAACTTGTTTTAGTAGCATATCACTATTGTCTAAAATCCCAGTTTTCAGTTTGCAAGTTGTTTAACCATTGCTTGAACAAACTTGATTCTATTGCATTCCTGCAAAACCCCACCAGATATATAAGAGAGAACTAATTGAAAGAATCTTTATATGTATGCGATTATGTGACCCGATTATGTGACTGACCTGAACTCGGTCTCGGTGAGACCAGAAGCGGCAAGTACGTGGACGGGTTGGCTAAGTTGAATTGGGTGGGTAATGGAGTGAGTCAAAGTTGATGGAGATGAGTCGAAAGACATCTTGGAACATAGTGGTCTTGTCGTTGTTCTGTGACTGCGAGTTGTGTGAAGCCAAGTATGAGAAGGCAAAACGTTTAGAATCCCAGAATGTTGCTCAAAGCTTCCAGTCTTCCACAGTTACTTTCCCTAATAATCACTGCAAATTTTTTTAAAGGGTTACATTAATTAAATTTCGGTTTAAGAAAGACGAATAATTGAAAAATTACTTAGATCTACATAAATCCAAGTAAATCAACAATAATTTCAGTTTAAGAAAGATAAAAAATAAAAGAGGAAGAAGATGATGATGATCTGTAGAAGAGGAAGAACACGAAAAGAAGAAGAAGAAGAAGAAGAAGAAGAAGATCTGACGAATAAGAAGAAGAAGAAGAAAATCAACAGCAAAAGAATAAGAAGAAGAAAATCAGCAGCAGAAGAAGAAGATCAGACGCAGAAGAAGGAGAAGAAGAAGAAGACATACCTTCGAGATGGTGTTGAGAGGACAGTGTTGGTTTCACTGTCTTCAATGAGGACTTTTTTTTTTAATTTTTAATAATTTTGTTTTTTAAATTCAGAAAACAACTTTTTTTCAAATTTTTCGCTTTCGGCGTAGGTTTTGTTTTTCATTTTATTTTTGTTTTTCTAAAATAAAATGAATAACAATTGACTTATGCGAATTTGAAATCGTTTAAAAAAAAAAAAAAAAACGAAAACATATCGAAAAACAGCCGCAAAACAGGGCATAAAGAACTCCCAAGCATAGAAAAAATGGGCCGGCCCACGTATTATTAATAAGGGTTATGCCCATATTACAGTACTCTATTTGTTGTAAACTGAGGCCCAAAATTAAACCAAAACCCAAGAACTAGGGGTATTATAGTAAACACACAACCGTTCATTCTCCGAATATATGAACGCTAGGGTTTCACATCTTACACTCTCTCGAAAACCCTAGCTTCTGCTGCACTCGCACTCGCACTCTCTCTCTCGGAGGCGCCTGTTCTGTTGTGATTTGCCTACGGTATGTTCAGTTCAACCTAACGCTCCGGATCTGAGCTTTGTTTTTTCTTGTTTGATTTGATTTCCTGATGTGATTTTAGTAAGATTTTTTTGGCATTTGAGTTTTTATTTTTATTTTAATTGATCTGTTCATCGCCGTGCTTTTCGTTAGTATATTACTTCAACTTAGATTTGTTTAAGGCCTTTCGTGCGATTTTAGGAAGCAAATATGACGGAAAAGATAAATCTCGATTAGTTTTTTTTTGCAATATGCTTTAGAAAATTAGCAAAATTTGCTGTAGATTACTTGTTCTATGTAATTTTTTTTAATTCGAGCGCTGTTTGATTTGAATGGAACTTTCATTTTGAATCGCTGTAGGTTGATGTTTTGGTTTTCAATGCTCTGAAAATACCTCAATTTTGTTACTCCTTACGATGTCTTTTTTACGAACATTTTGATGGTTTTGTTGTGCTGTTAATGTAGTTGCTAGGCATCAAATTGCTGAACGCTCGTCGTTTGGTGTATTGAGTAACTGTTTAAAAAAATGAAATAGAGAAATAGAAAAGGATAGATTTTTAATGTCTATAGTTTGAATGTAAATGCAGTGTATTTTTCACATTTAGGATCTGTTGATCGGAAATGATCTGATAGTTTATTTTAGTTTGTATGTGGTAGGTGGTACCGTGGTAGACTTGTATTGACATTGAGACCTTTTTCTTAAACTATATTGCAGCAACTATGGTGAGAGTCAGTGTTCTGAATGATGCTCTCAAGAGCATGTATAATGCCGAGAAACGTGGGAAGCGTCAGGTCATGATCAGACCATCATCCAAAGTTATCATCAAGTTTCTTATTGTGATGCAAAAGCACGGTATGCATCCAACATTGTCGCTTTAGATTCTCCTTATGATTGCTATTTGCCACACATTTTAATGTTTCGAGTTTTGTATAATTCTTTGGTTATTATCCGATATATAGGTTACATTGGAGAGTTTGAGTACGTTGACGATCACAGATCTGGCAAGATTGTGGTTGAACTGAATGGAAGGCTGAACAAGTGCGGGGTTATCAGTCCTCGTTTTGATGTTGGTGTTAAGGAGATCGAAGGCTGGACCGCAAGGCTGCTTCCGTCAAGACAGGTTAGCTTATGAAGTATCTTTTAATTTTCGTGAACTTTGTTGGTATCAAGAATATCTATCAATTATATGTGTTCAAGCCCGTATCTGATTTCAAACTTTACTTGCAACTTTATAGTATTGATTCTTAGGTTGTCTTCTGTTCTTTGTTTTCGTTCATTGGGTTTAGTTTGTATTTGCATATCTATCTTGTAAAATACTAAGTGTTCGATTATTTGTGTTAACCTTGCCTTGATGGTTGAAATCATGCAGTTTGGATACATCGTTCTGACAACTTCTGCTGGCATTATGGACCATGAAGAGGCCAGAAGGAAGAACGTTGGTGGTAAAGTTCTTGGTTTCTTTTACTAGGCTGAGTTGTATCGACAGACAGAGAGAATGGGACTTGAGTTTTGCTTTTGAGTTATTGATGTACTTTTGGAGAATTGGTTTACAATTCAATTAGGTTTTTTTGTTTTGCTCGATTTATTTATGATATTCGAAATGCGGATAGTTGTTTGTGCGCTTGTTAGTTGAAGACTAATCATATTGTGTTCACTTTTAATTTACAAGCAGTTGATGTGGTTTATCAAATCTGGAATAGTTTTTAAAGGTAATGTGTTGTGTGTGTTCATATTTTCCCTTGGTTCCTTATTTAATTGAGAATCCATATACAGAATATGCAATGATTCAGGATTATCCAGGAAAATCATATATAGATATCCATATGAATAATAAATACTGGACAACGCGATAAAGTCGTTCAAAATTCAGTTAAAATAATGTGATATATTACTCGTCTTTGCTATGTCATTTACCTTGGTTTGTGTATCAGTGTTTCACTTATTTGTGTAGATTATGCAAATTATTTATTTTATTTAATCAGAATTTTCCTTGAATTATAAGACCATCCAATTATTTCAATGTTTTGTTTCATGACACCGTTTCCTCTAAATTGCTGCAATTGTAAATGAATGCTCAACAGTCTCAACTTTCTTCAGGAAGAAAACAAAATAATAATTTCTATTTAGTATTGAAATCATACTTAATAGTAAATATTACCTACCAAGTACTATATATTTTACCAACACATACAAAATTTTACCTACAAAGTACAATATTTATCACCAACCGATGAGCTAAATATAATATATAAAGGCCAGGAAATTTTGTAGCTGCATATCTGATATAATCATAAAGTAAATTGCCAAAGATCATAGTTGCCCTAACGGTCTAACAACCGTTTAACCTTCATTACAAAACTCTTTATACTCCTCCTCCTCCTCGCTGCTTTGGCCACTGCTTTCACCGCAACTATCGACCTCGAAATCCATCCGACTGCTACTGACCTTGAAATCCATGCGAAAATGCGAAGAAGTCCAGCAAAAACCAGAGAGTAGCTCTTGACTCTTGAGCAGAGCTTGTGAAGTGTGGGGAATTGGTGATGTGTTGTAGCCCTTTTTATAGAAGCAAGAGTGGTGGGGAAAGGATCTTCCCAGAATATGCTTTGGTTCACAAGTTTTTGCCTTCACTTTTATGCTAACTTTTTTGATGATTCATGACTAGGTTTGATAGTTGTGGAATCTACCTAAGATATTCTGGCTTTATTTTATTTTATTTTATTTTATTTTATTTTTCCACTCAAATTTTGTTTTCCTCATCTTCATCAGGAATTTGTTACGAGTTTTATTCTGAATATTAATCTCAAAATTATCAAATTATTTCTTACATTATTTTATTGCAATTTTATAGTATTTATTTGAACTAGATAAATGATTTATAGTAAAAAGAAAGGGATAAATTATCTTTTAAATTTGAATTTTTTTAAAGCATTTTTCAGAAGAAAAAATAAAAAAAATATATATATATATAGATTTTTTATGCATTTTCTCTCCCAACAAAAGCGATTAAAAGCGCTTTTTGGCTTTTTTGCCTCTTTATTTGATTACAAAGCAGCCTGTAATTTGTGCCTTTATTTTTATTTTTTAATATTCAAATTTAATGGTTGCCAAATGTTGTTCAATAGTAAAAAGTGAGTTGATTCTGCTTAAGATTCGAGTCATACAAAATCTAAGGGAGTTCAATTTTTCTCACCCGTTATCTCTCTCTCCCACGTGTTGATATGTGTTTATTTATTAATTATTAATTTATCTATATATCTTTGCAATAGTTACATATCAACATATAGATGATGATTAGTAATCCAAATAGACTTATTTACTTTACAAATTTAACGTATTGAATTATTAAACTCTAAGTGATCTGAACCCAATAAAATTTAGGGTTTTATTGAGAAGTAATCCATTTGGGGGTCTCAACTCAACAACTAACCCATTTTTAAAAAATTTGTAAAACTAACTCATTTTTGATACTTAAGTACCATTTTACCCTCACTTACTCACTTACTCCTTTCTACTTTACCTACCCATTATATACCTATTATTCTCATTCATTTCCTCTTATTTCCACCTCTCTCCACCACAACACACAACACATCTCGTTTCTCTCCCCTTCTCTTCTCCAAAATTTTTTCTTTTGTTCTCTCTTCCTTCATTTGTCAAATTTATAGTAATTATTTACATTCTCCACCATTGAGCAACTCGAAATTATTCATCTACCACAAGGGTTTCTTTTATTCAAGATTTGAGGTGAGTTTTTTAGAATTTTTATACTTTACACATCTTCAATCTCGGATTTTTTCGAATGTGGGTATTTTTTGTATGGAAATAGTTTACATTTACATAATAAAGCATGGGTCTTGTGTGTATTTGATGTTGTTGTGATCAATTTAAAGTTTAAACATAAATATGAAGTTTATTTCTATTTTGAATCTTTATTTACTTTGATTTGTGTATTATGGTTGTTAATTTTTGTCAAAATAGTTGACATGAATGTAATAGAGTATGAGTCATGTGTGAATTTGATATTATTATGATCATTTTAAATTTTATACATAAATTTAAAGCTTATTTGTTGATTAAATCTCTTATTTAGTTTAATTTGTGTAATAGAGTTGGTTATTTTGGTGAAAATAGTTTTCATGAATATAAAAGAGCATGGATCTTGCTTGAATTTGATGTTGGTGTGGTTAATTTTCCATTGTTGTATTGAATGTAGACAATTGTATGTTTATTTTGAAAATGTGTCCAGGTTCGGATTTCCAAACAGTGTTAGGATTTCTTAACGGGTATGAGAATTCCAAAAACCGTTAGGATTTCCTAACGGAGATGAGAATTCCAAACATCGTTAGGAATTCCAAACACTGTTAGAAATCCATACTGCGTTGGGAAATCCTAACTGCGTTGGGAATTCATAACTGCGTTGAGAATTCCTAACTTTGTTGGGGATTAGGGAATTTCAAACGGCATCCAGATTAAAAACATTGTTTGAATTTAAAATAATTTGTAAATTCACTGTACCATGAGTGTAGAATATTTGTTTAAGAATTTAATCATTAATTTCTTATTCATTTGAAATGTGGTTGCATGGATAAAGTTCGGTTTGTTGTTTTATACGACGGGGAATGGAGTAAAAGCGGTGGGAAGTTCAAGTATTAATGTGGAAAGTCAAGAGTAATTTCAGTTTCAAGGGAAACCTCGTATGAATCATTACATTACATCATATCTTGTCTTGTTAATGTCAATCCGAAAGAGTTTTCCATCAAAATGAAGTTTTTGTTTAATTTACCGGAGGTTTTAGCATTGATTGAAGTTTTGGTTAATTGTTGTGTACATTTGCTTGATTTCATGTCTTAATTACATTGCTATAATGCTTGGTTGCTGTAAGGTATTCATACTCTTTTTTGCAATCAAAATTAAGGAATCATTGTAACAATGATAAAGTGTTCTCATTGTATAACTTGTAGTGTTTGGTGTGTTTATTTAGTTTAGGGTGTGCTGTATTTACAAAGTTATTTTTGTTAGTGTTGCTTAATTGTGACTACTTTGTTTGCTGTATCATAAGAAGAAAAAAGAATAAAAAAAGAGATTTTACACTTAAAATGGTAGTTTATGCAAGCTGTGATTCTTGTATTTCTGATTAGTAACTAATATATGAAAAATAAGTATTTCCAATAACAGACATAGAGCACAGACAAGACAACCCAAAAAAAGCATTTTCAATAACATCATCTAATTTTAAGCAACTAGCAGTTTTATATCTAAACAAAAATCAAAATATTCAAGCAAAAATACACTTTGGCATATGTATACAAAAATTGTCTGTTGCCATACATTGAAATAATTCCTACCACAGTTTGTTACATTCACCACATGACATGATGGGCTCCAATATGGACTTTCTGATCCTTACCAAACAAAACCGTTTTAAAAAAATATAGTAAAGCTAGCTTCACCAGGTCTTCATCATTATCAGAAGAAGCAACTTTGAAAATTGTCTCCAGAGTTTTGTTATGGTACCGCACTTCACCATTCAACATGGACGACCGAAAATTTCCACTACCATCCCCTTTTTCCTTAACCATCTCCGGTGGGTAAGGGCCATACTCTAAACCCGTGATGAGACAAAATTCTTGAATAGAAAAACAAAATTTCTTGCCGCCTACTGCAAACCACATCTCAGAGTTATTATGCGACCGTATTTGTCTAAGGAGTAGATGATGTACCAGCTGCCCGGAAAACTTTAGCTCATGCATGTCCAAAAGTCTCCCGAAGCATGTTGTGCGGAATAGAGCCAATTGCGCCTCCGTCAACTTTTCCTTAATCTGCTTTATAGCAACCATAGACGAAGTGGTGTTTATCTTTGTAGGGAAATGTTCCTAAACCTTTACTAACAAATCAACATCTTCTCCCATTCTATTTTCCTGAAATATAATATAAAACCATTAAAACTAAATTCAAATCATCTAACTGAATTCGCAAAAAAAATAAATAAATGAACACAACTAAAAAAGTACAAATTTAAACATCACAGCCTTTTGATTACACTAGTTTGGAATTCCTATCAGGGTTTGGAATTTCGAATGATGTTAGGAAATTCCTAACAGAGTTTGGAATTCCGAATGATGTTAGGAAATTCCTAACAGAGTTTGGAATTCCAAATAATGTTAGGAAATTCATAACAAAGTTAGGAATTCCAAACAGAGTTAGGAATTCCTAACAGCGTTTGGAGTTCCAAACCCTGTTATGGAATTCCTAACAGCGCTGAGAATTCCAAACGCTGTTAGGAATTCCTAACTCTGTTAAGACCCAACCTCAATCAAATATGAAAGCTAGCTACATGCTCAATCAAACCTAGGGTGTCCTAAGTAGTGGGTCTATTAGGCATGTGTTTATGGAAAAGCACAAAAACGAATAAGTGAAACAAAGAAACCCTTGGTTTAACTTCTGGTAACTGAAGTTTTATTTATAAAAAAAAATTGTATCAAATACATCCACATATCTATAACTTCACCATTATCAGGACTCTACACAATGAGGAATCAAGTTATTGCCTTGAATATATAAGCAACACAAGAGAGGATATAATGTAGTTTTTATGCTGCCTCCTGTTAAATGTAGTCTTACACATCAAAAATCACAGCTACATGCATTCATATGACCTAAATTTGTCATCACAAACACCACAAACAACAATAACAATTAGATTGCATTCCAAGCAATTCAGCTTGTCAAACATAATAGAATAGGTTGATAAATAACTAGTAACAATGATTTAGACTTCATCAACTATACAAGCAATCAGAAACAAATATGAGATCTGTTCTGTTGTCAAAGCAAAGACCTCAAACCATTCAATGAAACAGGTCAGGAAAATATATTCTAGAGAGCAAAATGAAAGTAAATTAAAAAAAATGACCTCAAAGTCGTTTGAAAGTTCCTTGTCAAGTGCCTTGAGGAGATCTTCTCCATAAGTTTCAGCATATTGTTCACGAATCAACTTACACTGACCAGCATTTCTGTGGGCCAATATGGATATGATCAGCCCTTCATTTGTTCCCCATCCTGTAAGACATTTTATATATATAAAAAAGGCTTAAGATTAAATCATTCAAATATAGAAATAGTAGTGTGTCGAAAAAGTTCCAATAGAACTCGCATTTCTGATACAAAAAGTTATGATAAATTAATGATCCATATGAAAATACAATCATTCCAAAAACAACAAATGGATGAATTGGAGTTACAACCAAAAGTCCATTGGTCTTCATATTAGGCTAAAATATGTATTTTAATCATACAAGATTTTGCAAATTTTAATAGATAATCTTAAATCTAGATATATAATTACAAAATGAATCAAAATTGCATGAAATGCCAAAGAGATCAAAGTCTAACATAGCAAACATGAAAAAGTGCAGCTTCACGTTAAAATCAGATCATCAAAAAACTAAAGTCATTTCTTTTACAACTCACCAAAAGATTAAACATCAATTCACACCATGTGCAGATCAATTTTTGTGCAGAGACCAATGACAATCACGACAAAAATTTATGCCAAAATGAGCACTTGGAGACTACATCACAACCCAAACTCTTAACATTCAACATAAATTTCAACGATAAATTTACTTGACTATTGAACCAAGCTAAAAAGCAAAACAAAAAGAAAGAGAAAAAAAATCCTACAAAATACAAAAACCCAAAAAAATAATCTTCGGGTAGAACTTAGAACCCTCAACAAAAGAACTCAAAACAAACAACTAGAATCAAAACTCAACATCAGCTAATCAAACCCGCACATCTCCACATAAAATAGCCCTAATCTTTCAGAACCCAGAAAACAAACCAAGAATCGAACACAAAACAGAGATCCCAAAATTTACCCATATATAGTATTCAAAAAAAAAAAAAAAAGTCAACAAAAAAAAAACGAAGAGGAGGAGGAAGAAAGAAGTATATACCTAATAGGGTAGAAGATGTTGGACGAAAGAACCTCGCTGCTGCGTCGCCTCCATCCTTCCATCGTGTCGTCCTGCTTCAGTTTCGACTTGAGTAAGATTAGGGTTTTAGAGTTTCGATTTAGGGATTAATGAGAAAGAGATTTGCTAGGGATTCCGAAATTCGTGACTTTGAGAGAGGTTAGCGTTTGAGAGAGGTTAGGGTATTTGAGAGAGGAGAGTAAAAATTGCGAGAGGCTCTGGTTTTCAGAGAGGTTGGGTTTTTTGTTCGTTTGACAGTAAAGATTTAGATTGTTGAGAATTGAGATCTTATTCTAATATAAAAGTTTTATAAGGGCAATAATGTCTTAAATAAGTTAGTTTTGTAAGTTTTTCAAAAACAAGTTATGTGTTAACTTGAAACTCTCAAATGAGTTAGTTCTCAATAAAATCCTAAAATTTAACCCGACTCACTAATTTTATCTCCTATTTATAATTTTCTATCGTGTCGACATTTGCCACCCTGACCCTATGAGTCTATGACCTATCCCGTGAAGGGTAAATTAATGTACCCATTGAATAAACATAATAAAATAGAAACAAAATCTGAAAACAGAGAAGTGTTTTGCTGTAGTCGAATGTACATTAGAAGCCACCCGCATCTAATGGAATTGTGGGGTCCAACACAAAAGCGTGATCACGCCACGTAAAATACGCGGAGAGACAGAGAGAGTCGAAGAAGTCCCAAACTGGTTGGACGCAGAAAGTGAGAGAGAGAGAGAGAGTCTCTGATATCATCATCTTCATTGTCATCATCAACATCTCTCCCATGTCACCGACGATTTGATAACTCTTTCATTTTTAACGCTTCAAAAGTTGTCAAGGTAAATAATTATTATTATCAATATACGTCTCTCTTTTGATTTTCATTTCTGGGTTTCTGATCTTCTACATTGTTTTTTCATATTTTGTTTTTAATTTATACATGTTTGTAGCTTGTTGAGGGAGATAGAGAGAGGATTTGATTTGTTGTTTAGAGAGAGAATCGATGGCTGCACCACCGGCGAGGGCTCGGGCTGATTATGATTACCTCATCAAGCTTCTTTTGATCGGCGACAGCGGTTAGTTTTCATTAATTTTTAATTTGTTTTGTTTATGTTTGAAATTTTTGGAGGTCATGGAAAAAAATTGAGATACGAAAATGGGAATGTGTGATCTTATGTGTTTTATTCTGGGTTTGATTTGTTTGTAATGATTGAATCAGATAGGTTATAGTTTGAGATTTGATGCGGTTGGTTCTTGGATTTTGCTTTTCTTATTGTGTTTTTAGAAAATGGATTTTTCTGGGTCAATGTTAGATGTTACATTATCTGCAAAACTTGAGAAATACTGTGCATTTGTGATTATGATGTGCTTGTGGGTCAATCCTTGATGTGTTTGTTTGAAAATGTGCTAAGTTTCCGGTTCTAGATATATTTCACATTTTCTCTTTTATTTGTGGAAAATTTCTGGTTAATCTGCTCATTTGAGTTGCTCAGCATTTTGCCTACATAACTATTGCAGGTCTGTACTTTTAAATGTTTTCAATTATTATTATATTTCGATCCGGTAGTTCATTTGTACTGCAATCTATGAATTCTGCTATGTTAACATAACATAAAGTTGTGATTAGTTTAGATATGAATTTCTGTATTAGGGTATTGTTGCCGGATTCTGCAGTGATTTTATATGCTCCTTCCTTATGCTTAACCACAGACGTCTAAACTCCTGTGGTTATTGACTTATTTCACTGGCTCATGCTACTACTACGTATGTTTCTGGTTCTTTTCATTTTAAGAGAACTTATTGTGTCAACTTACCTGAATCATTTGGAATCAGGTTTTCCAATCTTATATAATAGTTTAATTGAAATGCTAGGTTTTCGATATTGAAATCTTTTCTTCTGGTTATCTGAAATTCTGATTGACCTCTATGTAGGTGTGGGGAAGAGTTGTTTGCTTTTGCGTTTTTCTGATGGTTCCTTCACGACCAGTTTCATCACTACTATTGGGTTTGTATCCTTGGGAACTCTGCAAATGTTATATCTTGAGACTGTGTTAGCATTTTTTGCATAGCATGGATGTGGATATTGATAAAAGGAATTTAGAGTAATCATCAATCTGATCTGCTCATGTGAGGCAAATTATGGATCACGGACTGACTATTGGGCATTTAGCAACTGTTTTGGTTATATGCTGGAAAACTTGCTGAGGGAAGAAACTAAATGTCATATATTTTTCCAGCCAAGTTCATAGCTTTCTTAGACTATTACCCTGGCGTCACGTCTAGAATGGCTTTCTCTAATGCTTTTAGCTTAAGGAACTATGAAATACCAAGAATTTTTCTTTTGTCTGTTTGCTTTACTTCTTGTCATATTGGAGAGAGAAAATATGCCATTTGATGTTGATAGTTGTAGTAAATCTTGCTAGCAGTATTTATTCAATCTGACTATCATGCTTTTTTCTGACAGCATTGATTTTAAGATAAGAACTATTGAGCTTGATGGCAAACGGATTAAATTGCAAATCTGGGATACAGCTGGTCAGGAGCGATTTCGGACCATCACAACAGGTTTGTATTTTAGCTTCAAGCAGTTGGCTCTTTAAATTGGAAAATAGGTGGATAGATGCTGCCCTCTTTATAAGTGTTCGAAATATTTATGAGAGCGAGGGGTACAGAATGGTGTGTTGGCTTTTGTCCATATTTTGATGCTTTGAGACTGTAAACTCAACCCTACTAATAATTTGATAAATGAAGTAAGATGTTGTTCTTTTCCCCAAAAAGAATCTTCAAAACAAATGTTATATAAGCTTGAATGGTGTTCATTGTTTCAGGAGGTTGATATTTTACCTAGGAAACGGTTGATTACTAGCCATTAATACTTGTTGGCATAGAAAATAGGTTGTCATAGTCAATGTTTTTGTATAAGTGATTTGGGTTTTATTAGTTTCATTGCTGTATTGTATCTTGCAAATTATTAAATTGTGTTGGAGTTGGCTCACGTGCTTTGTACTCTACTGCAGCTTACTACCGTGGAGCCATGGGGATTTTGCTGGTGTATGATGTTACCGATGAGTCATCTTTCAACAGTAACTTTTATTTCCATACCCTCATTTGATTTTGATAAAAATGCCTGTTTCCATATATTATGAAATTTTGATTAATTTATTTTTCTTTGCTTAAAACTTTTTTTTATCACATGCATGGCATGCAACCTTCATTTGGGTGTGGTTAATAAGTGAAATCAGGTTTCTTTGGTATTTTCTTCTCTTCTTTAGTTGAGCTGGATGAATGATGGCCTACCCTTGGCAGGGTTTAGTTTCTCCCATTCTGATGGCGTGTTATTTAACCTTTACATTTCTTGTAACTCCTTAGAGTTTTGTTTCTCTGTGTTCAGATATTAGGAACTGGATTCGCAACATTGAACAGCATGCTTCTGACAACGTCAACAAGATACTAGTGGGGAACAAGGCTGACATGGATGAAAGCAAAAGGGTAAGTATTTTTAAATATTCAGTATGTGAGCAATGCATGTTTTATCCAACAGGTTGGGTTGTGGATTGCAGATTCACTAATTTGACATGCAGTCCTTTTCCAATTGCATGACTTTCTTTCTAACTGTCTATGACTGCCACATACTCGTGTGATCATATTAAAAGTGTGAGAAAAGGATGAGTTGTGGAGGTACCTATAACCCTGCTTCCAGATTCCTTGAAAAACTAGGGGTGTGAGGCTTAGGATCCATACACTGTTTCTGTACATGTATGTTTGTGTTTGTGTATGTGTTCTTGACCAACAGACTAAATGCAAGGGACATTATCTTTTCTTCCTATTAAGGTTGTGCCTACTGAGGGTCAAGATTTTATTTCAAGCATAGTAGCATGGTGGTTTGGTGTGGGTTCCCTAATTGGAGATGTAACCTCTTTTCAGTTGCATTTCTTCTGTAACTGACCGAGTTTGTCAAAGTACGTATCGTTGTTGTGTAGAGATTTTTGACCCTACACAACTTTCCTTGAAAAAATAGGGTGCTGGACTGGGGTTGGTATGTGTGTTTGTGTAGTCAGTGATTGCATATACTTGAGTTTTTACTTTAAGGATGTTCTTTGTTATTATATAGGCTGTGCCTACCGCTAAGGGTCAAGCTCTTGCTGATGAGTACGGCATCAAATTCTTCGAAACTGTAAGTAGCAATGTGCTGTTGGGATTGAATCTTCGAAACTTTATTTCCTTGTGTTTTCTAATTTAAGAATTTGTTCTGCAGAGTGCCAAGACGAATCTGAACGTGGAGGAGGTTTTCTTTTCAATTGCAAAGGATATTAAGCAAAGGCTTGCGGAATCTGATTCCAAGACTGAGGTATTCTTCACTTCTCAAAGAACAATTTTTTCCCACCTTTGCTTTCCCTCCACCTAACAGATTCATGCCAGCTTGCATGGGAATCCTCTTTTACTTGTCTTAACATATATTGTTGATTGGTTCCAGCCTCAGGGAATTAAGATAAACCAAACAGATTCATCGGCCAGTGGCGGTCAATCTGCCCAGAAATCGAGTTGCTGTGGTTAGTAAACATAATCAGAGAATGTGGTACGAGGGAGACGATTTTGATAGTGACAGGCATTCGGGTGTAGAACTAATTGTGATGACATTGTGGTGGGTGCATGTATTTATCCCTCTGTTATTTTTTTCTGCTACTGGCATTCGTCTGTTAAAGGTCACACTTTCTTTGATCAACTTCTGGAATTCATGATATATGACAGTCTTTCTACTTCGCTTTCTTTCCCATCCATCCATCAATCCATTTTCGATGCTTGAACACGATTCAAACTCGATCCCCGTTTTAATTGTCTTGATGTATAAGATAGATAACTGAAACTCAGCTCATTTCTCTTGCAAGAAAAGGCTGTGTTTTGTTTTTGTTGGTTTTATTTTTTGCAATAGAGAACCAGTAGCTCTTTATGTTTATGCTGGTTTTGAGAGAGAGAGAGAGAGAGTATTGATTTGCTGGTGGATGATAAGTTTTTTACTCAACAATGGCAGCATTATTGGTCTTGGAGAAGAAATCCTCCTGATACTACAAAATGGTTTCAAATCCAAAACCATTCTGCTATTTTGTGTCTTTTTTGTGCTCTTGGATGGATAATCTAATAAACTTGATAAATTGGAAATCAGCTAAAAATTTATGTAATGGGAGATTGTGAGCTTTATATTGAATCTTTAAGCCCTTTTGTTGCATTATTTCTTAAAACTGTTTTTATTTTACAAATCTTTAAGGCCTTTATGAGAGATTTACCAATCGAGAATTCTAACAAATCGGGAATTAAGTTATCTTTCCTGATTATAATCATTCATTTTCAGATTTCGTTTTATTTTCTTTCCTTGTTAATAAAGCATGTTTGAGAGAATCTTAACCTTAGGAAAAAAAAGAAGAAGAAAGATTTATTTTGTAAAATGTAGATTTTGATGAGATTCTTACTTGATGAAGCACTCCATGTGCTACAATCACAAACACCCACCTCTAAATTAATGGCAGGCAGCTACTTATCTGAACAACTTTATGTGATTGCCACTTTTAGTGTTTCTTGTTTTTTCAATTTCCATAATTAAATAAATAAATGAATAAAATAAATTATACTATAATTTTTTTGGGTCAATGTGAAACAAGTCAACCTGTCTCGTCATCCAGCGTGGGGTTGCACGTTATGGCACACTGCACACCTAATTTTGATTTTTCTCAAATATCCAAATTATGACATTTTCAGCCTTTGACCACATAATTAATAGTTAAATTTGATCACTACTTCTATAAAAATAAATAAATAAATACTGTAGTACCAAGTTATGGACTTCAATTAAAAAAAATAACAATTATGTATTTCGATGGACTAATTCAGTAGTCTGTTAAAAAAATAAATTTGTTCCCTTAATTAACTTTTGTCCTAAAAAAACAAAACATTAAAAAAAAAAACCCTAATGGGGAAGAGAGAAGAAACATGTGAAAGAAATATTATGAGTATATTTTCAAAGACTGACACATGTCAATGTTGAGCCAATTAAATTTTACACACAAAAGATTTTTTCCATATATATATATATTTAGGACAATCATTTTAATATTTTATTTTCAAATAAAAATAATATTTTATTATAAAAAAACTCTCGCATTAATTTTTTTTCCTCTCAAATATAAGATACTATGATCAATATTATATAAAAAAACGAAGAAAATAAATAAATAAATAGAAAATATAATGGGCCCAATTTGGGCCCGAATTGGTACACAAAGTCAAAGTCCAGCCCACCACAAAATATGGAAACTAAAATCGAACAATTCCAGAATATGTAGGAAAAAAGAGAGAGAAGAAAAGCATAATAAAAAGCCACTCAAAATATTTTTTGAGCCTCAACAGAGACTCACAGCAGCGAGTCACCGTCGTCGCTTCACTCATCGATTAAAGGTTTTTTTTTTCCCTTTATTTTCCCATCTCTCTTTTGGTATTCTATTATCTGGGTACTATTCTTTTTTCTTTTTTTTTTCCTTATTTTTTTGGTTTTTTGTTTAAAAATTTTCCATTAACGTACTTTGATTTTCTATTTTACTTGTCGATTTATATGTTGTAGATCAAACAGACCTTGAAATTAGAGCTTTTTGTTATTGATTTATTGATTTATAAGTTTCGCGTGTGCTGATTTGATGAGGATACGATACGTATTCATTTGGCTGCAGTTTTGTTTCTGGTATTGTCAATGTTGTGTTTGATTGATTTTGAATGTGTACCCATTTGTTTTTATTTTTAAACCACAAGGATTAGGTTCTGATCTTGTTAATTGTGGTTGGTTTGTTTGATGTTAGTAGAATTGGTTGTTTATTTTTTGTAGATTATAGATTGATAGCTATGGGATGGTTTAGAGCTGGTTCGAGTGTAGCGAAACATGCCATTAGGAGGACTGTATCTCAGCGTGGTTCTTACGTAACAAGGACACGGATTGTTCCTTCACAGAGCCGATATTTTCATGCAACTGTGTTTAAACCGAAAGCACAATCTGCACCCGTGCCTCGTCCTGTACCCTTATCTAGGTTAACTGATAGCTTCTTAGATGGAACAAGTAGTGTGTATTTAGAGGAGCTTCAAAGGGCTTGGGAAGCCGACCCAGATAGTGTTGATGAGTCATGGGACAATTTCTTTAGGAATTTTGTGGGCCAGGCTGCTACGTCTCCTGGAATTTCGGGCCAAACGATCCAGGAGAGTATGCGTTTGTTGTTGCTTGTGAGGGCTTATCAGGTTAATGGTCACATGAAAGCCAAGCTGGATCCGTTGGGGTTGGAAGAAAGAGAAATCCCAGATGATTTGGACCCTGCTCTTTATGGTTTTACGGATGCTGATCTCGATAGGGAATTCTTTTTAGGGGTGTGGAGAATGGCTGGGTTTTTGTCTGAGAATCGTCCTGTGCAGACCCTTAGATCCATCTTGACCCGGCTTGAGCAGGCTTACTGTGGGAGCATTGGGTTTGAGTACATGCACATTGCAGATCGTGAAAAATGTAACTGGTTGAGAGACAAAATTGAAACCCCAACACCTATGCAATACAACAGGCAACGCCGTGAGGTTATTCTTGACAGGCTTATATGGAGTACACAGTTTGAGAACTTCCTGGCTACCAAGTGGACAGCAGCAAAGAGGTTCGGGCTTGAAGGTGGGGAGACTTTGATTCCTGGCATGAAGGAGATGTTTGATAGGGCAGCTGATCTTGGGGTTGAGAGCATAGTTATTGGAATGTCTCACAGAGGACGACTGAATGTGCTGGGTAATGTTGTCCGAAAACCACTTCGTCAAATATTTAGCGAGTTTAGTGGTGGTACGAAGCCTGTAGATGAAGTTGGGCTCTACACTGGGACTGGTGATGTGAAGTATCACCTGGGAACTTCCTATGACCGGCCAACTAGAGGTGGTAAGAGAATTCATTTATCTTTGGTTGCCAATCCAAGTCACTTGGAAGCTGTAGACCCGGTTGTTGTTGGAAAAACTAGAGCAAAGCAATATTATTCCAATGATGCCGACAGGACCAAAAATTTGGCTATATTGATTCATGGAGATGGTAGCTTTGCTGGACAAGGTGTAGTCTACGAAACACTACATCTTAGTGCACTTCCAAACTACACTACTGGTGGAACTATACACATTGTGGTGAACAACCAAGTGGCCTTCACCACTGATCCCAGGGCAGGAAGATCCTCACAATATTGTACTGATGTTGCCAAGGCTTTGAATGCTCCCATTTTCCATGTAAATGGGGATGATATGGAGGCAGTTGTTCATGTGTGTGAGCTTGCAGCAGAATGGAGGCAGACATTCCATTCAGATGTTGTGGTTGATTTAGTCTGTTATCGTCGATTTGGGCACAATGAGATTGATGAGCCATCTTTCACACAACCCAAAATGTACAAGGTTAGCCTGCTATAGTCAACCCTGCATTCTTGTTAGATTGAGGTGGACTTTTTGTAATTTCTTATGGTTTTATTCTGGTACTTCATGTATTTTATTTATTTTTTTTGTGTTTTATATTTTCTTGTAGTAGGTTATTTTGGTTTCTGTAAAGACCATTCATCTGCTGCTCCTGATATACGTAATCCAAACTATTTTTGATTGATTGGATGCTAACAGGTCATCAGAAATCATCTGTCAGCTCTAGAGATCTACCGGAAGAAACTCCTAGAATCTGGTCAGGTGTCCGAAGAAGATATTAACAAGATACAAGAAAAGGTCAATAGAATCCTTAATGAAGAATTTTTGGCCAGCAAAGATTATGTTCCACAAAGAAGGGACTGGCTCTCAGCTTACTGGTCTGGGTTCAAGTCACCTGAACAGCAATCACGTATTAGAAACACTGGGTATGTTGATGATTTTGTCTTTTTCTTGGCTGTCTCATACCTTTTCGTTTGTATTTGATGAAAGATGATATTGTACAGGGTAAAACCAGAGATCTTGAAGAATGTTGGCAAAGCAATCACAACCCTTCCAGAAACTTTTAAACCTCACAGGGCTGTAAAGAAGGTTTATGAACTGCGTGCACAAATGATTGAAACAGGGGAGGGCATTGATTGGGCAGTTGGGGAAGCACTTGCTTTTGCTACATTGCTGGTTGAGGGAAACCATGTTCGATTGAGTGGTCAAGATGTTGAGAGAGGTACATTTAGTCACCGACATTCTGTGCTGCATGATCAAGAAACAGGGGAGCAGTATTGCCCTCTGGACCATGTTATAATGAACCAAGATGACGAAATGTTCACTGTGAGCAATAGGTAATGCTTGCTCCTTTTCTATGTTTCATTTTCTTTCTAGTTTTGTCCCTTTCTCTCTTCTAGTCATTGTTACATGCTAGGAAGCACTGATTTGGATATGCAGTACGGATACAATACGATACGACACTGGATACGTTGGCGTCTTCCAAAAAATAGGATACGGATATGTTTTGAAACAGTACCAGTCTAACAACAAAATAAACATAAGATACTATAACTGATTTGAAAGTCAAATAATATTTGAAAATTGAAATTGTTAATTTATGTGGCCATGTGGGTTTCCAATGTGGGTAACCGGCTATTGATTGAGAATTTGTTTTCTCAATTGTCAGCAACTAATATTCTACACATGCAATACAAAGTCAAAGAATTTGCCTTCTCAAGGTACAATTATTTATTAATTCCAAAAAAAAAAAAGTTCAAAAAATAAAATAAAAATCCTATTAGATACGCATCGGAGCGAATCCGAAAAGTATCGGAAATACAAAAAATTTAAAAACATTAGAATACTTCAAAAAAGCGTATCTGACACGTATCAGGGTGTATGGGACAATGTATCGGTATCCGACACACTCTCCTCCTTGAAGTATCCGTGCTTCATAGGTTACATGAGCTGTTATAATCTTTATTTCTGCTTAAGCAAAGTTTAGCAACCGTTATTTCTTATACAAATACTTTTGCAGCTAACTGCTTCTGTGTTCAGCTTTAGCAGTATGTTAAAAGTCTTTGTCCAATTATAATTCCTTGTTATCCCAATCCTTTACTTCCTTTGCTGCTGGTTTTTTATGAAAACCAAAAGTACAGGTGATATAATTCTTCTTTTTTCATTGTCCACACTTTGATACAGTACTGATTAGTACATATCTAACAATTTGTCCAAGATAAAAAGTGAAATATTACTAAACATTCTTTAAATATTCTTCTTCACATGCAATTGTTATCTTCTGTACAGTTCTCTTTCAGAGTTTGGTGTTCTTGGATTTGAATTGGGTTACTCGATGGAAAATCCAAACTCATTGGTCATGTGGGAAGCTCAATTTGGTGATTTTGCTAATGGAGCACAAGTGATATTTGACCAGTTTTTGAGCAGTGGGGAGTCTAAGTGGTTGCGTCAAACTGGGCTTGTTGTGATGCTTCCTCATGGCTATGATGGTCAGGGCCCAGAACATTCAAGTGCACGGATGGAGCGTTTTCTTCAGGTACTCCCCACCAGAGGATCTGTATTTTTCCTTGATATACTAATTGGCTGGCCGTCAATCATTTTTGGTTCGGCTGTTTCTTCACTGATTGATGTTTATCATGTGGTTGAACGGATTTAATGTATAGCGGTATATTTCAGAAGAGAAAAACAAACTTCAGCTAATTTGTGATTTGTATTCCTTTGCTGTTTTTCATTTCTCTGTTTTAATATTTGCAGTTCCTGACTGGAGTTTGTTGAATCCTGTGGTGGGTGACTTTGTTGCCAACTAACCTATATGTTTATAAATTTTTTATGGTAGATGAGTGATGACAATCCATTTGTTATACCCGAGATGGATCCAACTCTTCGGAAACAAATTCAGGAATGCAACTGGCAAGTTGTGAATGTTACTACTCCTGCCAATTACTTCCATGTTTTGAGGCGTCAGGTGAGTAGAACCTATTGAATTATGAATCATCTCTGAGTTTCTTCACATGTATCCGTATTTTCTTATGTTTTCCTGTTTCATCTTGCAGATACACAGGGAATTTCGTAAGCCTCTCATTGTGATGTCTCCCAAGAACCTACTTCGTCACAAGGACTGCAAATCGAATCTGTCTGAGTTTGATGATGTACAAGGTCACCCGGGTTTTGACAAACAAGGAACAAGATTTAAGCGGCTCATAAAGGATCAGAACTACCACTCTGATCTTGAGGAGGGCATCAGACGTCTGGTTCTTTGTTCTGGAAAGGTGTCTTGCTCTTAGTGCTGCTCTTTCTTTTCTCTATATTTTTTAGGGAACATTTATCATTTTTTATATTATATTCTCGAGCCAAGATAACTAGTTATTTGTTGTGTTGCCATTGAAGGCATCACATTAAAATATCATAGCCAGGGAAAAATGATTTATCAGGTGTGCTATGATTATACTTTGTGTAGAATTTGGTGCTGATACACAGTTCTATGCATTCTTTGCTTGAAGGTTTATTATGAGCTTGATGAAGAGCGGAAAAAGAACAGTGCAAGTGATGTCGCAATCTGTAGGGTGGAACAGCTTTGCCCTTTCCCATATGACCTCATCCAACGAGAGCTTAAGCGATATCCAAGTATGTACTTTGAATTTTTTGCAAGGGAGGTGGTGTGTTAAAAGGTTTCATTGCTAATGTAGATTGCTTTCTTAGGAGAACAAAAGTATCAGCATTCGTTATTGCACATCGGAACTTAAATTTTGCATCATCATTTAGTTTTATCAAATCTAGTGTAATTCTGGTTGAAGTTTCACTTTGGTGTATCAAACAGTTGGGTCACTCAGGATTTTAGGTTTCTCATTTGTCCCGAGAGAATTTCAATTGACATCACGAAGCTGATTTATTTTGCTTTGATTCTTTTAGATGCCGAGATTGTTTGGTGCCAGGAAGAGCCAATGAACATGGGTGCATACAGTTACATCTCACTCCGTCTTGGCACTGCCATGAAATCACTTGGCAGAGGAACCTTGGAGGACGTCAAATACGTTGGACGCGCTCCATCTGCTGCCTCAGCCACCGGTTTCTATCAAGCTCACGTGAAGGAACAGACAGAGCTCGTGCATAAGGCCATACAACGCGAACCAATCAATTACCCATTTTAAGTCTCCCTTAATCTCTTAACCCCTTAAACCCTATACGAATTCGATCTCCAGAATTACATACTGTGAGTTCTGAATTTTTTTTTTCTTTAATTTCTACTGTTTTGATGTTTTCCATCGATTTTGTTGCCATAGTATAAATCACAGACAAGCAGGATACCCATATCAAATTAATATTTATGCACTACTTTTGTAGTGTTTTTTTTTATTGTAATAATTTTTGAATGTTGTCATCCTTTTGCTACAAAAGGGTACTTCAAATACATGTTCTGTTTTTGTCGACCAGCTTTAAATCTCTGTAATTTTTTTTTTCTTCCCTATGTGAAAAAAATGGAAAAAGGGTCAACAACGTGTAGATTTCATGACAAGTGAAAATATATTCTTTATTGACGATTTATATTTGGAAAATTAGCACAGATGTTGCATTCCTATAATCTTGTTTGGAAACACACAACAGAATTTTTGGTAGGGTTTTTTTAGTCTAACGACGTTTATTTCTGAAAAAAAAAAGGGTTTAAATCGCACTTTATTTTTTATTTAATCCGACTCCAATTGCCTAATTGAGTCATGAATATAGTAGAATTTGACAAGATCAAATGTTATTGTCTAGACACAATTTAGAATGCAACTCATATTATAGAATGCAACTCACATTATCGAGGAGTTTTTCCATATTTTATGATTTAGAGTGTTTGGTAGGGATGAAAAGGGAGATGAAAGAAAATGGTGGAGGGAAAATAGGGAAGTATGTGTTTGGTATGGAGAGAAAAATGGAAGGGAAAAGTGGAAGGAAATATTTATAAGTGGGACCTATTAATTTTAATCCTCTTAAAAGTGTGAGGAAAATTGAGAGAAAATAGGAAATGGTTTTTGGTTTAATTGAAATTACAAATTTGCTCATTTTTTAATCCATGTAATTAGAAAATAAAACCAGTAAATTTATTCAATTTGATATGTTGACATATATTAAAGCTCTCTCTAGTGAATATTTGACTTATGTTGTTGGTTATATATATAACTAGTTTGCATCCTGCACGATGTGCAGGAACCGTAAAACAATATAATGTAACGTTATCAAATTTATTATTATTATTATATGATAATTTTTTTAAAAGAACGCCAAAGAATTTTAAATAGTTATTTATATTCTTAAATATATGTAAGTGTGAATAGAGCAATAGTGTATGTATTATTGATGATGATAATATTAATAAGAATTTAAATCCAAAGCTACCACACTTCAACATGTGACGTTAAATTTTCTCATACCAATAAAAATACTATCATTTAATTGAATTGACCAAAATTATATTTTTTATATTTCTAATACAAGACAAATGTATAATAATAATAATAATAATAATAATAATAATAATAATAATAATTTATTTATTAACATTGATTTTTAAATGGATTCAAATGATATCAAATTCAATAATAAATCTAACTTTGTACGAAATTGTTAATTTTTTAATTCTTAAAAATTTGTAAGTGTTACATTGAAAGAAAAAAAAAGAATACAAATAAATTTTAAAATATAAATAATGTCCGCACATCATACGTGCTACAAACTATAATATGTAATAACAGAGCTCTTAATGTCATGTGTCATCCTTTGAGGCTGAGTCCATTAATGTTCATAGCTATTGTAGTGGTTCTATCTTCTTCTCATAATTCGCCGTTTCATTTTATATTATAAATAACCTCACATTAATATTTTTTATAAAAAAAAAACATTTATTGCTTCAATTGCCTTCTGTAAATATATATATATTTTTTAAAAACTCTTTGTAAACAACTAATAAACTCCACATTTTCCGTTTTGTTGTTTCAATTGTCTTCCATTAATATTCATTAAAAAAAATTCTTTTTAAACAACTAATAAGCTCTTCATTTTCCATCCTATTAACTTTCAATAGTTAGCCTATAAAATAACACCATGTTGTACTCATTTGATTCGAGATTGTAATAACTTACCAAATATTATAATATAAATTATGTAGATAACTAATTAAAGGTACCTTTTTTTTTGAAATATTACAACTAATTAACAATACTTAAAATAAACAAATTAATACGGATTTATGTCTTGTTGGCACAAAATAAAATAAAATTATGGCTTAGCTTTTAAAATTATCAAATAATGTAATACTTCAAAAACAAAATTACTTAATAATTAAAAATCAGTTATGAGATTGGTTAAGATAATTTATTTTTATCCCATTAATTATGTGATTGTCTCTTGATCATCAATTGATTTTTGATTTAGGAAAAAAAAATTATTACAATTAATAACTTACCAAATAATATAATGTAAACTATATAAATAACTAATTAACAATATATTTTTTTTGAAATATTACAACAAATTAACAATAGTGTATTAAAAAAACTGATTAATAAGAATTTATAGCTTGTTGGGAAAAAAATATGGCTTGTCTTTTAAACTTACCAAAATAATGTAATAATTAAAAAAATAATAATTAAAAATCAATTATGAGATTGGTTAAGAGAATTCATTTACTATCTCATTAATTACGTGATTGTCCTTTAATTACCAATAGTTTTTTTTTTATTATCTTACAAAAAAAATTATTTATTACCAAACAAATATGAGTGAATTTCATATATTTAGAAAAATAATCTATTGAATTGAATGTAATAATTAATGTTTTTATGTGTTACCATTAATATTTGAATAAAACTTAATATTTTAATACATACAAAAACATTATCATTAATACATTACCATTGACATGTTTTTAAAATTTACCATTAATTCCATACAAAACAATTACCATTATTTTGATATTACAATTGATATTTAAAAAAATAATAGATAAATATGTAATTTATTGACAATTGGAGCATTTTTAACCGATCATTAGTTAGCTCTAACCATTTGAATAAGTTGAAATTTTAAAAAAGTTTATTTTATCTTAAAATTTCACTTGTTAAAGTTCTTATTGTAATTCGATTTTTATTATAAAAAAGATATTGAATATGGTATTTTGTAGACTAAATAATACTAATCACGGTGTACTAATCAATCTATTTATTTATGACTTCAAAATTCAAATGCCAGATAATTCCACTTTTTTTCTGGAAAAAAAAAACTTTTAAGAAGCTTAACGGTTTTAAAATATCAATTACCTTATATTAAAGGCTTTGTATTGATAATGTATATTAATTTTATATTTTGTCATAACTTGCATACTTAAGAAAATAATTAATTTAAAAAGTATACAAATTTAGGGGGGTGTATTGGTTCAAGATTTTATTAGACAATTTGGGGAAGTAAAAGTCGGGTGGTATTGGATTGAGACTTTTTAACAAGTTAGATAACTCCAGTGGTATTCGATCAAGACTTTTAAGATTTTTTTTAAAAGTTCATATTGTCTTGTGGTATTGGATTTAGATTTTTAAGATTTTTTTAAAAGTCTATATTGTCTTGTGGTATTGGATCTAGACTTTTAAATTTTTTTAAAAAAGTCTATATTGTCTTGTGGTATTTGATCTAGACTTTCAAGTGGCAGCAAATTGTCTGGTGGTATTTAATTGAGATCAAGATTTTTAGGATTTCATGACAAAATGGATTTTCCAAACTTTTTAGTGATTTGTATAAATAGTTTGAACTCAAAATTGTCTTGCCCTCTCCCTCAATACTTGCTAGACTTTTCTCTCTCACTCAAAATTAACGGTGGGCATGGGTTGGTTTGGGTTAGGTTTGACGATACCCAAACCAAATCATTATTTAATCATTTTATTTTTTTTACAACCAAAACCAAACCAATTATAAGGTAAAACCAAACCAATAAAAATCGGTTTAGTTTGTCGGTTTAAGAAAATAATTGCATTTTTTTTATTTGAACAAATATAATAATATCAATATAAGTAGATATAAGATAAACAATAATACTAAATTTAACCCAAGTACATAATAATAATAGTTAAAAAAAAAAAACTCAAGTGTAGAACGCATAAAACTTATATAAAAAAAGTAAATCGTATTGCTTAATGTGTTTTTGTACGAAACAATAATAATAATAATAACAAAATAGATACTTATCCTCAATAAATTTATTTAGTGTCAACAACTTCGGATGAGATGAAATAGCTTTAAGAATAAATAGAGGGAGTTAGAACTTAGAACTGGGGAAGCGGTAACCTTGAACATAAATATAATATAAAATTAGGTTAAATTTGATTTTTTTATATATGATAATATATATATATATATATATATATATATATATATATATATAAGTATGTAATGATTTGGGTTGGGTTATATGGGTTGATAAAAGACAACTCACAAACCAACCCAAACCAATCGGGTTACTAAAAAATAATCCATTCGTTTTTTTTTTCTTTAACAAAACAAAACCAAACCAACCCGCTTAAATTGGTTTGGGTTGGGTGGGTTGATCGGTTTGGCTGTTTGGGTGCTCACCCCTACTCAAAATCATTTTTAGCTTCTCTCTTGCTTCGCTATTTTCTGGTTTCTAGGTTGTTATCAAAATTTTGTATTTTTGTGTTTTGGTTTTGAGAGAATCATTATAATCATAATCAGATAGTAATACGCAACAAAAACTGTTTTTTTTCTATCATGGTTGTTACTGAAAATGAGGATTATATGTTGGTGAACTGGTGATGTCAAAATCTGGTGGTGGGTATGTGAATAATAGGAGTGATAATCAGATGGATAATAGCAAAATCAAATTTGGTCCAGTGGCTTTGCTCTGCTGTTGTTTCTTTCCTAGTCTAAAAGAATCTTTCATGAATCCCCAATTTGAATTCACTTTCTGGGTCTTTGAGTTGTCTTGTTTTGTGCTTTGCTACTTCACTGTAATGAAATTCTTGAACATCTCTTTGCTTTGTTGATCAGTGACTGCCCTTAACAAGATTATAGAGCACTACAATCGATTCTTGAAAGTTGTATTTTTAAAAGTCCAAAAAATCTTAAAATAAAGTCTAGATAATCCTAATAGTCTATAAATAAAATCCAAAGACTCTTTCATAATCCTAAAAGTCTAGTCCATATAATCTTAATAATCCTAAAAGTATAATCCTAACAATCTTAATAATCCTAATAGTCTTGCAAATCCATAAAATCCTTGCATCTCAAAATTGTCTATTAAAATCCCAATCCAATACACCCCCCTTAATGTTTTTGTCTTAAAGAATTGTAATAATTATATATATATATATATATATATATATATATATATACACACACACACACACACACACACTACTAAAGAGATAGATAGCAGTCAAATTTCAATTAATGCAATAAATAATTTTCAATTCACCTATATAATAAATTAAACGACCCTCCGTTTCTATATCTATATAATATACAAATAAAAAGGCAATCAAGAGTCCTAAAAAACAATCAAGAGGCAATCAGTAAATCACAAAATCAATAGGTAATCAAGAGACAATCTTGTAATTAATGTGATAATGAATAAATTATGTTAACCGATCCCATAATTGATTTTTAAACAATTAATAATAATTAATATTCATAATGGCAATCAAATTATCAATTCACCTACTTTGTTGAGATCTTTGAGGATCAGATTTATATTATTATATTATTATATATTTTTAATTTGTTTTGAAAAATATTTAGTTATGACCATTTTATATATATATATATAAAGTGTTTTCGAGTAAATTGAGGTGTATTTAGAGGTTTTATAATTATGTTTATATATATATATATATATAAATGTTTATTCTATAAATAGTTGTAGAAGTATTCCATTTATAAAAAAAAACTCCATGGAGGTTATTGTAAAGCTCAGTGATAGATTAATTTATTTTTCCACATTTATTTTCTAAAGACATTCAAATTTATTTTTAATAAACTCACTTTTATTTATTTCATGCGTCATCTCATATATGATTCAATACAAAAATAAAAAAGGTGAAAACTTTTATTGAGATGTAAATAGTAGTGGAGTTATTTTTATTTATTATTGTACAAAAATAATTTATTTATTACCATTTATAAAAAATAATATGTGAATTTCATATATTTAGGAAAAGAATCAATTGAGTTGAATGCAAGTAGTTAATGTTTTTAATATCTTACCATTAATATTTGATTAAAAAATATTATTTAAATTTTTTGTTATGTTATATTAAGATATTACTATTGAATATTGATATCTTTTTTTTTTTTTAAATTTAGCATTACAATTTTGTTAATCAAAACAAACATGATAAAGATACCGAAATACGTCACAACAATAATCAATCCAAGATTACAATTTTGACTACTAAAGTGTTTCCTAAAAAAACCAATAACAAAAAAAATAAGAGAATGATACCTGAGAATGATGTAAGGCTTTTTGCAAGATGCATTTGACAATCATCATAACCAAAAAAAAAAAAAACTAATAGATTAAAAATATTCAACTAAATATTAAAAAAATCGGTAGAAATTACTTTCACCTCCCAATATCATCCAATACCCCACCGTTTGGGTGTTGATAGTCAATAGAATGAGTTAGAAAAAATGTGAGATTTGGGTGGTTTTTATAGAGAAAATCGAGGAAGATGGCAGGGATTTTGGTTATTATGATTATGTGGTTTAATTGAATAAACTTAAAGTATATTTAAAAGAAGAATATGATAGGGTTTTTCATGTTTTTTTTTGTAAGGATGCTGTGAATGTTTAAAAAAAAAGATATAGGAAGAGTTTAAATAATTTTATCTTGTTTTATAATTGTAATCAGATTGTATATTCATCTTACCTTATTAATATATATATATAAAAGAAATGAATACATTAATCGTAATCAAATTGTCTATTCATTTTGCATTATTAATATATATATATATATATATATATAAATGAATACATTTATATTTTAAAAAAGAAATAAATAAATACATTTAAATCCAAAACTCCTTTCATTTTGCATTATTAATATATATATATATATATATATATATGAATACATTTATAATTTTTAAAAGAAAGAAATAAATGCATTTAAATCCAAAGCTCCTTCACGGCGACATGTGGCGCTGTGAGAGTTAGCTTTTATATATTATATAGATTTGAGATATATTAACCCATAGTGGGAGTAGCAAAAATCACCTTATACATTTTGCTAATTTATGACTCACATAACTTTTACCCAAAAAAATCCCATCTAAATTTTTTTTTAAAAAAATCAAGATTGAAACATTTTTTTTTCAAAAAAGATATAGTTCAACTAGAAAAAAGTAACTTAAAATTTATTTTTTAAAATAACTTGTAAAACATAATGAATTAATTTATTTATATATATAATAGGTTAAAAATTTTGAAGTCATTTTGTAAAAAAAAAAAGTTGGATTCAATATTATTTAAATTATATTTATTTATTAAATATAAAAATATATAATATATAAACTATAATATAATGGTAAAATAGTATAATTGATAAAGAAGATTTTTCATCCTTTGTCTTTTCCTCAATAATACCAAACAAAGGAAAGGAAAGATCTCTTCTTTCCTTCCTGTTTACCAAATACCTTAACGGAAAATTATTTTCATTTCTTTCCATCATGTTTTCTATCTCTCCAAATCTTTCTATCATTCATATTTTATTTTCTCCCTACCAAACACACTCTTTAATGAACGAATGTGAAACGATTCTAATCGCAGTACATCCATTTAATAACAATCACACTTACTTTCACAAATATATGTTAGAATTTTTTTTTTTTAATAGATGCTAGGTTAGAATTTGGTCTTTATGTTTATTTTTGTTAAATTGACTAGTTAATCGGGCCTCGATATGAAGAAGAAAACAAATAAATAAAATGTTTGAGATTTGACCATTTTAGATTTAAATAGATTGGGTCATGAGGCCCCTAATTTTACAAAAGAAGTATAAATACATTTGGTCAATTGGAGACCCCAAAAATAGAAGAAGTACATTGAACCAATTTAGGACCCCAGCAAATGGTTGGGTTTGCTGCCCTCGTGAGCCCGCCCTGGTCTTCTTGGAAAGGCAAAAATACCAAATTATTTATGTTTCTCTCTTTAATTTTACTTTAATTAGCAAATTTCAATTCGTCACGTTTTTAGATCTCTCTCTACTATATAATAAATTCGAATTTTCGAGATTTTGTCTACAATATATTTGTGCATATACCTCTCATATCCATCAATGATGTATCTTTGACTCTTTGACTTTTTATATTTGTGCATATGCCTCTCAGATAAGACTTTTGCTTACCCCTTCAAGGGGTGAGCATTATTCCTCTTCCCAATAGATGACATATGTCTAAAGAAGGGTATTTTTGTTCAAAAACTCTCATATGTTTGGACAATACTACCTTCTCCCTAGACACGTGGCATATATTGGGGAGGGGGGTAATGCTCACCCGACTCTACCTCTCATATCCATCAATTATTGTTTCAATAATAATCTCATTAAATCAAAGAAAATGATCAATTACTTGAATTAATTCATTCCATTAGCGTAGTGCCGTAGTTGACTAAACAAAATTCTTGATTTTCTTGAAGTGGAAGTTTGGATATATTTTTACGCATCCGTTTATCATAACAAATATGTAAATTAAAATGAGAAACTGAATTTAATATTTGAAGTATGTTTGTTTGTTTGTTTTTTCAGGAAAATATATCAAAATTGGTCTAGTACTACTATTAGTATTGTTGACAAAATTGAAGAACGTTTTCTTTTTTATACAAGCAAAAGAAGAAGAATCTTTATAAATTATTGATTTATTTTTCAATGATTAACGTATATAAATAGAACCTATTTTAATATTCTTCCAATATATATATATATATATATATTTTATCAGGTATGGATCCTAATTGATACCGGTGTAAAATATAGAATTTTTCATTTTATACCGATGCATTGGAATCTCGAACGAAAATACATATAAAGTCTCCTACGTTTTTTTTCTTATGATTCTTAACTCTATAATGTTATAAAGTAATATTGATTAAGTGATTTTTTAATTTTATTGAATAAACTATATAACGTTATAAAGTTGAGTATAAACTAATATATATATATATATATATATATATATTTATTGTGCTGATCCTACGCTTGAAACTTGGTCCGAGTAAGATTACAATGGCAAAAACGATGGGTGGGATAGTGCACAAAAATTGGTGTTCCAAATATTTGGTATTGTGTTTAAATATTGATGGATGAGACAACAATTGCAAATCACATCATGGCATCAACTTTGAAAAGTTTTTGATATTGATAGCAGTTCTTTTATCAACCAGTTAAAGTAGTTAATATTACACCAACATCACAATTCACACATGAAAAAAAGAAATGACGGCGCAACGTGGCTATGTGCTAAGGCTATGTGCTAAATGACGTTGATTCAAAATAAACTATCAAATTTCATATTTCAGCATTAACTCAATAATCAATATGACATACCATTTGTAATTGTATACCTAATAAATATTGATTTTGTTTCTTCATTATTGGAGATGGAGAAATATATAGAGACAATCGTTTCATTAATCATTATATACCCAGAGACAGTTAAGTTGTAGTGTACATATTTTATACGATCTTGAAAGAAGATAATTAAGAAACTCGATGATCTTGACACTGATCAATAATGGAGGTCATCTGGAAGAACTCACTACTGTACGCAATATTGATTATTACCTGCCATTATTGCATAGTGATATTGATAGAAAGAATAAAGATCCTAATATATATCCCGATAAATCAATCATAAAATAATTAATTAGGTTTACCTTATTACATTCTTAAAACAATGTCTCGTATCTTTTATATAAAATGATGTCATAATTGATTCCTAGATATCATGATATTATATTTTTCTATATTGGCACATTGAACTCTGTGTTATGTTCATATCGATTGCACTATCAATAATTAAGATGAACATTATCATGTGATATCTTTTAAAAGTGTAGCAGTATTTAAAAAAGGAGTTTCAATTTTTAATTTTGGATTGTATATATGTGGTTAAATCACCAATCAAATGAGGATATATATGAGAGACACATAAGATTGACCTATACATGGGCCATGCATATTTATATATGGTGTGCGTGCATGCAATTTCTTCCACTAATTATATATGTTTTCAATATAAAAATGGTGATTGAGAGAAGTGACTCAACATTCTAGAAAATTAAGATTACATTAATATTTAATTGAAGTGGAATGATATATCATATATAGTTCTATATAGCTTGTTAAAATATACATGAAATGTTTACTATATGTGTCTTACTATGGGCAAGAACACATGGATTTTCTAGTTCCATATATCAATACTAATACTAATAAAAAAGGTTTATATATATATAATACATACATTTGCATCTATAGGTACATCTATATATGTATAAACATCACACACACATTTGCACTCATAAAACAAATGAGAATGACTAAAACTAGAAAGGCAAGTTTGTTCTTTGAACAAAATTAAAGCAGAAATGGGAATTTGAGAGAAGAAAAATATTTCAATTTCAATTTTTTTCCTTGTAAAAATTTTAGGAATTTAGCCATCAGGTCTAAATATTAAATATGAATCATATATACTTCAAATACTTTGTGGTCTATTTTTCAGTGCTCCTGATATTGGAATGAATATCCGACCAAGTAAAAACCATTTCTATATATCAAGACAACATATTATATACCTAAACACTTTACTCTCAATAGGATCAATTATAACAAATCACATACTTGTATTAGGGACACACATGAGCACACTATCACATATTAAGTGCGTGGAATCATCAACATGTGTAGATTACAATTACATGGGAGATTTACGTGAATGTTGATGATGGGTTATTATTCAATCTTCCATTTCATTTTCAAGTTGTTATATCATATATGGTTGATTGATTTGCTCCTTCAAATAGAGTATACGTCCTTTTAATGATGCATTAATATCATAAGAAGAGTTTGGTTTTCCTTTTATGAGAAGAAAGATAGTTAAACAAGAAAAGAGATATATATATATATATGATGAGTGTGTGATGTGTCTAATCAACTGATTAATTATTAGCCGAAAGTCATAATTTTATTATTTGCAGCTGAATGCTGAAGACGTGGTTTAATTATATAGAGTCTCAATGATAGAATACTGGAATAAATGATGATAATATTATATATATATATATATATATATATAACCAATCGAACCATTGAAATTCATTTCCTAGTAACATTATAGCACTTGTAAGATAGCACCCCCTGTGAGCATCCCAAATTTATACCCAATTTATGTGTCAATATGAGTTTTGACTTGTATTGAATTATATGTTAGTTTTACAACCGATCACATGCAACTTTATCCTTTTGACATGAATTTGGATTATTCATAAAGAAAATACAGTATAACATCGATAAATTAATAACTTCAATTAAATAATATTTTTAGCCGGTCCCGACTTAGAACTAATATGGTAAATTAATAAATCGCTAAATTTATAAGATAATACATTTTAAAAATACATAGGTCCCATTTAATATATAAATTAATAATCTCCATATACATCAAAATTATATATATACATGATTCAATTAGGAGGCTTTTGTAAAATATAACTCAAATGTTACTTGTTTCCCTTTGAAATTGATGTCTCCATGTACCTCATCTTTAACTTTTATTAGTGTCTTAACTATTAAGAAGCTCTGGTATAGTGTTCTTGACTTATCGTATTGCAAGACTAATTACATTCAAGAACTTTTCCATGACTTCTATTTAATAAGACAAATTACATTCATGAACTTGTTTTGGTTAAACAGTTTAACTGTAAAAACCTTAGTGCACACACTAACATTAATGATAATATCAGCTCCTCAGCTATAACGGTGGCTAGTCGGATTCATCTACTACTTCTATTTGGTAAATTTTCCACTTTACTGAATCATTAGTTCAGAGAATTTTATTAAATTCAGTACGCACCAAACATAAAACTCTAGTGACAATAATACATGAAATCTCACACTAAATTAGTTCTATATATATAGTAATGCTAGTCATGCTACCCAAAAAATTTATTCAAATTCATTTAAAGCATTTCTAAAAATGGGTTATGCCCCATGATGCATGAAGTTGTTAAATTAGTAAATTGTTGTAGAAAATATATGGAATAATTAAGAAGTGAATGACTCCAAGAATTTTCTTTTTTCTTCTTATCTTTGTTTTTTTGACAATATCTATTAATCTGGGACCAGGTATTTTTTTGAAAACTTACGCCATTGGTAGGATTCAAGTCGCTGGCCTGAAATTCATTTGTCCAAACCTCAAGCCCGTCCATCTACAGCTGAGTTACGCCCCTATTGGCTTTTTTCTTGTTATCAATGGACAATGGGCGACAACACACATGGATATTAATTCTAGTAACTATACAACATAGTGGTGGGTTCTATTAATTAAACAATTGAGATTATGTATGTGCCTTATAATGCTAATAATCACATCATGAAGTATGAGAAGGATGCCATTAATTTTCGTATTGGTTAACATACTTATATATAAATATAATTATTATCAATATAACACCATGATCATAAATAATAGATAAGGTGATTGACTGGTTGCTTTAATTTGGAGCCACGTACTTGTGACTAATAACCCACAAAAATCCCCCAATTGAGGCTGTAAATGAAGCTTGGGTGTCCATCAACTTTGACCTTGAAATTCAATTGGAACACTTTACATATATCTGATGAGTAAAGCAGAATACAAAATCACAATTAATTTAAATTAATACTCAGCCAATTGTAATTAACATACATAATGTGTTATATTAATAAACAATTCGAGTACTCCCAAACTTAACCATGATAAAGGCCGCATTATCAAATCAGTTGTCTGATTTATATGCCAACATTATATATATTCAATATTGAAGATATATTGGGATAATTTGATCAATTAAATAGATGGTTCTTAATTTATAGATCGGTAGAACGTCCAACATGTGCCCGGTTATTAAGTATTGTATAAATAGTTAATGAATATTTTTGGGTTAAGGGACCCCTTTGCCCCTAATAATTAAGTCGTTGATTTATAACGGAACACCACTAATGGTAGAGCATATGTTCATAAAAGTGAGAATAAAAGTTGTATACACTTTCAATTAGGTCAAATTTCAGGGGCTGTTTGTGAAAATTTCCCTGTACTTTATGTTTGAAAACTAAATTTTAATTGATATGAACACAAATTAATTTGTTTGATAGTAAATGAGTAAACAAAGGAATGAATTATATAACAGAATTATATCATATATGATCACCTGCATTACGAGGTTACGGGTTCAAGTCTCCACCCTCTTTAAAAAAACCTGAATTAATGTAATACTTAAAAAAAAAATTGTTAAATAATGATGGTAATTAATGTTTGTTATAAGATTCTTCAAAGTTGTTTGAAAATAATTGAAGTCTAGGAATATATATCGGTCTTTCTACTGTCAGTTCATCTTGATATAAAATATATCAGGACAAAAAATGTGGACCACAGATTATAGAGAAGTTTTGACAAATGCATACACTTTGAGTCAAAGTATGTAAATCTAATGGTTAACAGTCTTCGTCATAATATATTTTATATCAGAATGAACTAACAATAGAAAAATTGTATATTTAATCAATGGTAAGCATATAATCTAAAGATATCACTATATGTAAAGTTTTTTTTTCTATATATCGAATTGGTAACATATAAATGATAAGGACTAAAATGCTTTTCATGAATTTTTTTAAATTTTTACTTCATTGTGTATTATTGTGTTGTAAAATGGAAATGTTTAACAAAAAATTTATTGGAATATTTTCCCATTAAAGGTTCTAATACAATCCTCAAAAGGCTCAATTGGATCGATATTGTTTACGTTCAAGCAAACCCCATCCCAACTTGATCTGATCTATACCCATAAAAAAAAAGTTAATTAATTAACTTGATGCAATAACCCTCCTTGACCTCATAATTGTTGGTCAGGAGCATTATCATCATGATGGGTTTAATATAAAGAATCTTTCTCTGATTAGGACGATCTTGAAAAAAAAAATTAGGATCAAAAAGTACGTAATATAATAACTTTTAGTTTTGTAACGTTACGTAATTAATTTCAATTTGTTCGAAGCATGCTTTTGCTTGTTTTGATGCTTTTGTACTGGTGATGATGATCTAATGTGTATTCTTTATGAGGATATTATAGTAACAAGAAAGATAATTGAGCCACATATTAGCTAGTTTTCATTTCACGTAATATTGGCCAGCTTTAGCTATAACTAGTGGAGTCCCTAGACTTCAAAAAAGAAGATCGAAGACGTGTTGATCTTGTGAATATATTTGTTTAATTATGTATCGTGGAAAATAAAAAAGAAGAAGTCACTATATAAGCAAGTGCCTCTCCTACTTCATTTTGCTCATCATAACTAAATAAGCTGAGATTTCTTCATAGAGAGAGAGAGAGAAAGAGATAGATAGAAATATACAGAGAGAGAGAGAGAGATGGCTGTGAAGTCATGGAGTTGTGGTTTGTATGAGAGAGCAAAGCCATTTGTGGGTGTGATTTTGCTTCAGTTTGGATTTTCAGGAATGTCAATAATTTCAAAGTTTGCTTTAAACAAAGGCATGAGTCAACATGTTTTGGTTGTCTATCGTCAAGCTATCGCATTTCTTGTCATTGCTCCTTTTGCTCTTATTTTTGATAGGTTTGCCAACTCTCTCTCTAGATTTCTTCTTTAAATTATATGTATGATAATGAGCTTTCATGCATTATTGAAAGTTTATTTCAGGTATACAAGTTTCAAGAAGATTTCATTAAAATATAGGTGAAATCAATTAGATTATATATATATATATATATATATATATATATATATTCCGTAAATAACCCCCCAAACAATGAAGAAGCTATGAAGGGGTCTGGAGGCGCCCTCTAACCTCTTGGAAAATCTCCTTTCAATCCTCATATATATATATATATATATATGTATATATATTAAATTTTTTATATTTGCTTTCAATTATATGAAAATTTTACTGGTTTATTCCCCAAATTTGATTAAATTTGAAATTTTGGCCATGCCGCTGCCCCAGAGATTTATATGCTTATTCGAACCCGTATTTCGAAAAGTCTTATATATAGTATATTCAGTGAACTAATCATGCATATATATTCAACAGGAAAAAAAGGACGAAGATGACATTCTCCATCTTCTTCAAGATAGTTTTGCTCGGCTTATTGGAGTGAGTGTATTAATTAAATAGTTGCTATAAATTATATTATAATTCTCTAATTAATTGTCTTAATTAACTATAGTCTCTGATTAATCTTCATGTATATTTATGCAGGCCCACAATTGATCAAAACTTGTACTACGCAGGCATGAAATGTACTACAGCAACATTCACAGCAGCCATGTACAACATCCTTCCTGCCTTCGCATTTATACTAGCTTGGATCTTCAGGTATAGATATACAAGTTTCAAAGTTTGTTAGAAACCTTAAGTTTTACCATTATAGTATCTCGAAACCAAATAATTGAAATTGTTACTAGGATTCTGACAAAAGGGTATATTATTGATATTAATTAAGCTTTCTTGAATGGTTAAATTAATTTCAGGTTCGAGACCGTCAACATCAGAAAAATTCATAGTCAGGCAAAGATATTGGGGACAATAGTGACAGTTGGAGGAGCAATGCTGATGACATTAATAAAAGGACCAATGTTGGATTTGCCTTGGACTAAACCAGAAGATTTCAACCAAGAAGCTAGCACTTCTTCATCAAATGTGCAAAATCCAATGAAGGGTGCTATTATGATCATAGTTGGCTGTGTTTGCTGGGCTGGTTTTATTATTCTTCAAGTAAGACTAATTAAGTAATTATTAATGGTCTTCTGAACAATTCTCTAATTAACTTGTTTAATTATTCAAATATTATCCATTGACAATATTATTATAATTATTCACAATTTTTCTCTCTCTTCATTTTATGTAAGTAATATTCTTCATGCATGGTTCACTATAATTACATAAATTCGACAAATTAGAGAATATTTTTTTTCTTTACAAAGTCAAAGTTGGCATTGAATTTTAATTAATTATATGTATGTGTTGAAATTAAATTTTAATGTTTGGATTATTTATTTATTTTTATTTTTTGGAAGGCAAATACACTGAAATCATATCCAACTGCGCTGTCTTTGACGGCTTTGATATGCATGATGGGTGCCATTGAAGGCTCAGTTTTTGCTCTTTTCATGGAACATGGAAATTCTTCTGCTTGGGTTATTAAATTGGATTATGCTTTATTGACTGCGGTTTACAGTGTAAGTATATAATTTATTATTATTTTAATTTCAAGTCTACATAATTTGCTTCTTTTAACCCTCTCAAGAAAAAAAAAATAAAATCTATAACATAATTCTTCGTAATGTCGATCTCCTTTACAACTAATTATTTTAAAGATATCGTTAATTTCTTTTTGACACGAACATGAAACCGTCTATATTTAACTTGAATTGTATGAGATATTTATTAACTAACACGAAACTCGTGTGTGGAGTTAAAAGATGATGACCATATTAATTGTATGTTCGAATGATAATGCATGCAGGGAGTGATCTGCTCAGGAATTGCATACTATGTTCAAGGTGTGATAATGAAGAGTAAAGGACCTGTATTTGTGACTGCTTTCAATCCTCTAAGCATGGTCGTTATTGCTATTATGAGCTCTTTTTTATTAGCAGAAATTATGTATTTGGGAAGGTGGGTGTCATTTTCTCTTTATATATTCAACTTGCATTCACATAACAATTACTTTCTACATTATTGCATATATTATATGATCTTTAGTATATAAATATAACTTTTACAAAAAAAGAAAACAAAAGACAAAATATAGGGACATGATTACTTAAAAAATTTAGTGAAATATAAACAACCCCACTTAGCTTTCATTTCTTCATTAATGATGATTTCCTCTTTAGGACAATAGGATATTTTATATATTAGGTTTCTTATAACTTTTATGCATTTTGAGAATGATTTCCTGATTAAATTTCATAAAGTATTTTGGATGAATTAATCTAGAACCATATATATCTAAGATTTGTTTGTATTTTTACTAAAGTATAGGAGAATTCCCTAGTTAATTAAAAGCATAATATGGGTATTTTTAGGAACGTGATTACTTAAAAGTTTTAGTGAAATATAAACAACCCCACTTGCTTTTCATTTCTTCATCAATGAATAAATTCCTTTTTAGGGCACGATGGTTTCTAATAAATTTTATGCGGTTCAAAAACGATGATCCTGATAAACTTTCTCCCCAAGTATTTTTACTAAAAGTTGATAAAATAATTAGTAATTAGTTTTTCTTTTTTAAATGTTGGTTTTTGTTAGTATTGGAGTTGTGTAGATAATTAAACCACTAAATTTGCTTGCAATTTCAGGATTATTGGAGCAATTGTCATTGTCACTGGCTTATACTTTGTATTGTGGGGAAAGAGCAAGGATCAATTACCGCACTCAAAATCAAATAATTCATCATGCTGCAGCAACAGTAACAAGGTGGCAATATCACCATCAATTGAAGATGATGATGATGATGATCAAGAAATGGCTAAAATCAGTGATGATCATGATCACCAGAGGACACAAATTTCCAATAATCAAGATCAATCTGTTTTTGTTGCCTTGGATCATGTGATCATAGATAGACCATATGAATCTGTTTGAAACCCAGTAACCCACCCATCTATAATAACAAAAAACAAAAAAAAAACAAAAATATATCAGACATGATTTTCACTGTTGATAATCAACAAGTTCTGAGTTCTAGATGCAAAACTTTGTACCGTTTATATTTAAAAACTTCTTCTCGATTTTGGCTTTATGCTTGTTTATTTGTTTTTGTTTTTTTTTTTAAATGAGGATATCCAAAATATTAACAGATTATGTTAAATTAGAAAGCCAATTAAGCATACAAAAAATAATATGAAATTAAATAAATGTAATACTGATGTACAGTACAGTAACATAAAAAATGACTATAATGTATTAATATTAATAAAAAAAACATTCCTTTGGAGCAAATTCATTAATTAAAGTTGATTAAATAAAGCACTCAGTCAACTTGTGACGTGTCATGAGACTCGTGATGAGCCCAACCCATATTGGACTCCGATCCAATCATGAAAAGTTCGAAAAAATTGATATCAGACTGGGCCAAACGAGCGCAAAAACAAATCCTGAATGGACTAATTGGGTGGCCCAAATTTGAAGCCTGTCTAAAAATAAATACATGTCAATTACAAATAAAACCTTAATTTATAAAATAATTACTTAATATCCATATTTACAATACCCATAACAGAGTTGAACAAAAAAGGAGACTTTTTGGGAGCGTTTGGCACCTGGATGGGACTGGACGGGACGGGACGAGATAGAACAGTTATTCCGTATTGTGTTTGGAATGTCTGGGACAGAACTGTTAATTGTACTGTTAAACGTTTGGTATGGCTGGGACAGGACGGGACAAGAGGTTCAAATGACCAAATTGCCCCTCTTGTCCTTTCGAATGTTTATAACTCTTGTCCTTTCGAATGTTTATAACAATTTTATTGAGTTTGAAAAATATAAAATTATGGATTCCTTTTTTCTAGGCTTTGCCCCTTCTTGTACCAAAAAAAATATCAAATATTATTGAATTCTCACAAATCATTATACATCATCATCATCATCATCATCATTTGGAAACAAGGAAGAAACTTGAATTCTGGAAATCTAGAAATCATTATAAAAAATCTGTAAACAAGGAAGTAAAAAAATCTGGAAAAATTGAATTCCCACAAATCATCATCATCATCATCAACGGTCAACACCAAACCATTATACAACACAAATCTGTACACAGATATAGAAGTTCACCAACACCAAACCAACACAAATATGAACATAAATCAAAAATCCCAACTATCCATCATCGTCAACATTAAAGTAAAAAATTGAAACTCCACCGGTAATCTCCACATGACAAATTGTTGTTCCACAAACCAATTGAGTTTCAATTAAAGCAAAAAATTGAATCTCAAATGAAAATATTTACACAGAAAAATTGAAAATTGATTATTGTTTTTGACAAAGCATCAGAGAAACAAATGGAAAAATCGATCAATGCCCTCTTCCGGATCTGCGGCACCAGCAACGGCAGACGACAACAGCGGCAAGCGGCAGGCGACAGTAGCGGCAACCAGCAGCAGCAGCAGTGGCAAGCGACAGTAGTGGCAACCGACAGCAGCAGCAGCGGCAGGCCTCGGCGGCGATCTGATGCAGCGTCAGCGGCGATCTCTATGGCGTCGGCGGCGAGTTGATATGAGAAAGAGAGAGAAAGAGAGAGAGAGAGAGAGGAGCGGAGCAGCTCGCGTCGGCGGTGATCTGTGCTGCGTCGACGGTAGTCGGTATGAGAGAGAGAGAGAGAGAGATAGAGAGAGAAAGGATGAGTGAAGATGAAATTGAAACGTGAATTCAAGATTAGGTTTTAATTTATAGTTGGTAATTTTATAATTTTTTGAAATTTTAAGGGCAAAAATGTCTTTTCCAGACTTGTCCCATGCATGGGACAAGTCTGGCCTAGGGTCTGGGGTGGGACAACTTTTCATGGTTTTTGTCCCACCTTGTCCCGTCCCGTCCCAAGCTAATGGCGTGCCAAACATGGGACAACAAAAAGTTGTCCCGTCCTGTCCTGTCCCGTCCCGCGTACCAAACGCACCCTTTAAGAACCCACTTAGTATTTGTTTCAAAGATGTAATCTTTAGACTTTCTAATGCTCAATTTTTGGTGCAGAAAGTTTTTTATTTTGTTTTTGATTTTGAGTCAATAAGCATCTTCAGCTTCAATGTGTTTATGGAATTTGGCTTGTAGGTTTTATAGACATTTATAAATCAACAAAAGAAAACAATGCTCTGACCATCCTCCATTCCACAGAAGAGGAATGGTTGGCATTTGGCAATGAGAAAGTAATGAAGACTTGTTGCATTAATTGCAGGCTAGTGTTGTGTTGTCCATGATCACCGTGTTAGTGGAAATGAGCAAAAATTGATTTCAAAACTTAGTATATGGATTTCAAATTGACTTCAAATTCAAATCTTGATCACTGAGACTCTTGAGGATGATTTGGAAAATTTTGTTGCTCTAGCTTCTGGAATTTGAATTTTATTAAATTGTCCAGTTGTGTCTCAAGATTTAATTAATGCACTGCTATTTTCAATTTTCACTAATTCTCCACTAACTATGATTAAATAGACGGTCATAATCATGCATGCACATAATGGTGTAAAAGGGGGCCGGTCCGGCCCACATCAACACGGCCCACCGGGCCTGTTTAGGAAAACGGGCCATGCCTAGCACGGCCCATTTTCCTAAATGGGGGCCCGACACGGCCCCTCCGTGCCGTGTCCGGCCGGTCCGTGGGCCAATTAGGCAAGCCAAAGGGACCGGCCCATGCCCATACCCAATTTTTTTTTTAATATTTTAATTTTTTTTACATATTATTTTTTTAGTATAATAAAAAAATGTTTATAATAATAGATTATAGATATATTTATTATTTTATTTAATGAATTAATTCAAAGAATAAATAAAGATAAAATATGAAAGAAAATAAAAGTAGATAACAATATGAAATGAATAATTCTTTATTTATTTCAGACTTTCAGTATTACATATTTACATGATTGTCTCATTAAAAACCTTACCAAGAAAATCCAGTGGGATAAAAACTTGGTAAGGGAAAAAGAGTGTACTCGTATTACAAGTAAATGTACATGTACAACCTAGTTCTGGACCTGGTTACTGTCGGAACCATCATCGACATATAAATTAACTATTACACATAAAATGATTATTTTACTAAAAATATATATTAAAATTAATTCCTACACATAAAATGATTATTTTACTAATAAAATATATTAAAATTAACTCTTACACATAAAATGAATATTTTACTAACAAAATATATTAAAATTAATTCCTACACATAAAATAATTATTTTACTAACATTAATTATTAAAATTAACTCACACACATAAAAATGATTATTTTACCAACAAAAATTATTAAAATTAACTACTACACATAAAATGATTATTTTACTAAAACAAATATATTAAAATTAACTCCTATACAAAAAATGATTATTTTATTAAAAATATATATTAAAATTAACTCCTACACATAAAATGATTATTTTACTAAAAAAATATATTAAAATTAACTCCTACACATAAAATGATTATTTTACTAACAAAATATATTAAAATTAACTCCTACACATAAAATGATTATTTTACTAACATTAATTATTCAAATTAACTCCAACACATAAAAATGCTTAATTTACTAACAAAAAAATTTTAAATTAACTACTAAAAATAAATTGTTTAATTTACTAAAAACAAAAATTAAAATTAACCCCTACACATAAAAATGATAAATTTACTAACTAAATAAAATTAATAACTGAAGTATAAACATAAAATGATAAATTTACTAACTAAACAAACATATTAAATTTAAAATATAAAATTAAATAATAACACTTAAATAAAAATGTACCTTTGAAGTTTGAACTTTGGTGTCTTGGTGGAGAGATTAGAGAATAATAATTATATAATAGTAAATTACTAATAAAGTATTATAATAGTATATTAGTAGTGTAGAATAGTAGATAGAGAGTAAGAACGAAATTAAGAATAATTGAAATTGTATAGAGAGTTTGAGAATGGAGAGATTGAGAGAATTAGAGAAAGTGAATGAAAAGTGGAATGGGTGAGAGTATTTATAAAAAATTTAGAAAAGTGGGTAAAAATATAAAAGACAAGAGTTAAGGGGGCAAAATGCAACTGTTATAGTTTTTTAAAAACATAACCGTTGGCTGACGTCAACAAACGGTTATTTTTTTAAAAAACAACCGTTAGATTAAAAAAAATTAAAAAAAATTAAAAAAAAAAAAACATTCAGCGGGCCCAACGGTCGGCACGACGTGCAGACCGTTGGACCTGGCACGCAGTGCTGTGCCGTGCCTGGAAACCTAACCCGGAACGTGCCAAGAATGGGGGCCGTGCCAGGCACGGCCCGCCATCCTTGGCAAGCCGGCCATGCCGGGCTCTCCGGGCCCGGCCCGGCCAATATTTACACCACTACATGCACATTAATTTCCTTTATTAGCTTGAGCTCCTTCTATAGATTAAAAAAAAAGGGAAAAGACAAAAGATAGTGGGCTCTTGAAGGTTGGAATTTGAAATTTTAAGAAAACATGTTCTGTTATTTGAAGTATATAACATAAAAAAACAAAAATTTCATTTCCGTAAACAAAAATACAAAGTTTGTTTTTACTAAAACAATAATGAGTTCTTTGATTTCAACGAATTTATTATCGTGCAGAGAGTTTGAGAAAGTATGTTGTAATATATAAGTGTAGTATTCGTTCATAAATGGTGTGTTTGGTACGCGGGACGGGATATGACAACATATGACAGTTTCTTCTTGTCCCATGTTTGGCACGGCCTTAGCATGAGACGAGACAAGACAGGACAAGGTGGTACAAAAATCACAAAAATCTGTCTCACCCAAGACCCTAGGACAACTTGTCCCATAACATGAGACAAGTGTCCAAAATGTCAATTTACCCTTTAAATTTTCAAATAATTACAATCATGTCCAATTTATTGTATATATATATATATATATATATTTCAATAATATATATATATATATTATAATTACATATATAATATTATAATATATAATATATTATTTATTATATAATATTATTTAAGAATATATATATCCTATGTATCATAATAATTGATATATCATATATATATATTATAATATTTAATATATTATATTATATATATATATTATTATATATATAATATATAATATATTATTTATTATTATATATATTATTACCTATATAATATTATTATTACCTATACAATAATATATATATTATTGTACATGTAACAATATGTAACATTATGTATATATATATATATATATATATATATATCTTATATATAAAATAATATTTAATATATCATATATATATTATATTATTATAAGATACATATATATATATAATATATAATATATAGTATTAATTTATACATATATTAAAATATATAATATACATTGTAATATATATATATATATATATATTATATACATTATATAATATATATATATATATATATTATTATATATATCAGGAGGACACTCTGGACATTTGAACCTCTTGTCTGGTCTTGTCCCAGACATACCAAACGCATAACAATACAGTCCACAGTTATCAGACATTCCAAACACAACACAGAACAACTATCCAATACAGTCTCGTCCCCGTAACAAACGCACCCAAAGTGTGTGGTGAGAAAAAAAAAAGAGCAAGAGAGCATCAGAGCAAAAAACATATACTCTTTGAGTTGTAATGTTATCTTCCATTTGTAATCAAAATATTCTTAATAAAAGTTGTGAATATTTCAAGTAATTTTTTTTCCATCTCTTGTATTTAGTTTTTTATTTTCATAGTCGAAAACAAAGAAGTCTCCCCAAGTTAACGAAAGTATAAAGTTGTTATCAGTTAGTAGTGATTGTAAGAACTTAGTAAAATTTTGATTATGTTGAGTTAAGATTCTCATATTTTGTGGAAGATTCTTTGGTGTCCTATTTAGCTGTATACAAGGTAGACTGTAAGAATCTTTAAAAATCAATCTTGAACTCTCCGACTCTCCGAGTCTCTCAAAATTTGAAAGGCCAAATTTTCTCAAAATTCGAAAATTGGTTTATGTTTTAACCCGTGAGAAATTAAAGACGCTCTACCCACAACCCTTAATAATAGAAAAAATAAAATTAGTTAAGATAAATCTATTAGAATATTTAGATTTTAAAATAGATTTATCTTAACTAATTTTAATTTTTCTATTATTAAGGGTTGTGGGTAGAGCGTCTTTAATTTCTCGCGGGTTAAAACATAATTAATAGTAACTAAATATAAGAGACGGTAAACTTACTTAAAAGATTCATAGCTTTTATTAAGGATACTTTGATTATAAATGGAAGATAAAATTATATATTCACTCACTTTTAAGCTTTACAAGCCAACCTATAACCACATAAAAAGAAGAAGAGCCATGGCAGACATGAAACTAAGGTTGAAGCTTTTCATTGACACAGAGGCTAAGAAAGTACTTTTCGCAGAAGCTGGTAACGACATTGTTGATTATCTCTTCTACTTTCTATCTTTGCCTGTTGGCTCTGTAGTTAGGCTCTTGAGAGAGAAAGGCGTGGCGGGTTGCTTAGCTGACCTTTACGAGAGCTTCGAAAATCTTGATGAAACCCTTCATAAAAAGTGGCAAAAACAGGGATTTGCTGATAAATCCTAGAGGTTTATTTCCTACTGATATCCCTCTGTTTGCTGTCTGATTTGAAGTCTCAAATGAAGAATGAGAGTAGAGGTTTCATTAAAGGGGACATAACCTACATTGTGACGGATAACTTAGAGGTTAAGCCAATATCAGCTAAGACTTTTGCTAGATTGCTTACAAGTTAAGTGTTAGGGAACCGGTTGACATCAAAGATAGGGTTGTCTTTTTTTTTTTTTTTGGGTTGTGATAGGTATGTTATATATATTGATCAATGATTATTTTTTGTCAGGGTCTATACCTGCTCAAGGCTTCTATGGAGTCCAAGACGGTTTTAACAAGTGTTTTCCTTGGAAACAGTGTGCTGCATAATTAGAATTTGAATACCCCTATCTATCTGATTGGAACTATCGATCTTGCTTTGCCTGGAATTGAGAAGCCTATATTGCTATTTGGTTTTCAAGTTTTCTATGTTTTAATGTTGGTCTAGTCTTGTATTTCCTGTATCCAATCTATATGCTTCTTTCCATTTTGGAATACTAACTAGCATGACAATTCTAAACTAGCATGTATACATATAACCAGATTTAAATCTTGAAGGCCAGACACATTATAAAAACAGCATTTCAGAGAAGACAACAAACCAAGCTCCATCACCCAAACAAAGCCATAGAAAGTCTCTCCCACATATACATTTCTCATCGGTTACAGCTTATTCCCAAGGAAAACTTTGTATTCTGGGGAAAGAGCACGGATCATTTACCGCCATCAAATTCATGCTGCTGCAGCAGTAACAAGGTGGCAATAGCACCATCAATTGATGATGATCATCAGAGGACACAAATTTCTAATAATCAAGAGGCGAGGGTTTCGGGTGGTCTGCAAGTGAAGGGCAAATGTTTAGGTTGTTCTGTCAGTTGGGCAGAGTGAGATATCAAGTAATCGGATCTAAAAGGTCTAAAACAAAAAACAATCCTAGCATTGCAGCTTGAATGGCACAGCTTACTTATGTTCTCCTAAGTAAGAAGCAAAGAGAAGGTGTATTCTGGGTTTAATTAGATAACTACGTTTAGACTACTAACAGATTAATTGCAGACCTACGTACTAGTTACTCAATCCTTCCTCCCAATATTTCCAACCGAGCTACCCCAGCTTAAAGGACCGATCACCACTCAACAAAATATCAAATAAAATCAATATAGCACCCACCCACTTGATCTAACAGTGATGGACATTTTATCCTCCGCGAAAAACAAGGAGAAGGCACATCTGGTGCTTCAATCATAGACATTCAAAGAAGTTTAAGAGATGATATAATTGTCCAAAACCAAAAATATTGTATCTTATATTAAAAACCAAAGTATTTAAGTATCCATCGACTGGAATTATTGAAATATGTAATGGGTTTATAATTTACTATTAAACAGCTAGCTGCTGCCACGAACAAACCAGAGCTTAACCAACCTACAAACTTTCTGAAGGCAAAGTCTTCAACTCAAGATGGCGTGGCGATTTCATCCTTCCCATAGATACGCTGAAGTTCACGAGTGGCCACTTGATATGATGCTGAGAAGAAACACAAATTTGTTTCAGAGAATAAACAATCTATCTTTCATGTTGCATTACTTGGATTTGAAAGAACCCTGCATTACCTTTCCAGATGGTAAAATTTCTCTGATTGATTTGGGATCCAGTCACAGTTTGGATAGCATCAAACAGCGTCTCCTGAGGGGTATTCTTTAGCTCTTGAACAACTGCATATATGGTCTTTCCATTCTCAAAGTAAATGTGATTATTGGGGTGTTTGGTCTTGCAACTAGCATGACGCTCAAACTCATAAGCATTCAACGTCTGCATATACAATTCCAATCACCAGTTAGGTCGTGAAACTCGAACATTCACTAAATTACTTTCTTAAACAAATACGAAACACAGTGAGTTACTTACCTTGTTGTAGTTGCAGTCACTGCAGCCACACAGATACCCAGTTCCTTTTATAGTTCCTTTAAGATTTTTCTGTGGCGGGAAAGTTGATCCATGTCAAAAGAGTTACAGAAAAGTGCAAATTCATTTTAAACAAGATAAAAATTTTATCATGGGAAATAAAATGTACCTCTCTTGACCAGGAAACATATTTCACAGGAATCCCATCAAGCATACCAGTTGATAACAAACTTTTGACATTTGAAGGGAAGTTATTTGCAGGAGCCTTCTTAGTTGTCTTTGGCTCTTTATTCTTAGGAACTGTACCAGCTTTAGGATTTGTTTCTGGAGTGCTATTTACAATTGGATCTAGACTAGACTCAACCAAATCCGTTTGGCTTGGTTCTTCTGAAGCTTGAGCTGAATTCTGACCAGCCACCATCAAATCATAGCTGCTAATGATATTTCCAGAGGGATTTGTTTCGGTTTCATGTTGAAAACCTTCAAAAGATATTGTATTACTCTCACCCTTGCTGTAGTTGTGGCTCGTGGAGAGAACTCCAGAATCCCCTTTGTCTTGAGAAGATCTCATCGATGTGAGGTTGGAATCTGCCTTGTCATACGTCGGAACAGGTGCTGTAACATTATTACTTCCTTTATCATAGGATGAACCCATTGAAATGAAACTCTCATTCACTTTACCAAAGGTGTGGCCTGTTGAGATAAAGCTTTCGTGCCCTTTGTTATAATAGGAACCCAATGATATAACATTGCTATCTTCCTTTTCAGAAGACTGACCAATCGATACAAGATTGGCATCCCCCTTGCGAAAGGACTGATGACCCATTGGTAAAGTATTCTCATTTCTCTTGCTATAGTTGTAACCCATCGATATACAATTCTCCCCTTCCTTGTTCAAGGGTTGACTCATTGAAATAAAGTTGCTCTCATCCTTTCTATAGGCGTGGCCCATTGATAAGCCATCTTCATCCGAATTATTATTATTTGAGCCTAATGATATGGTGTTGCTATCTCCCTTATAGGTAATGCCCATTGAATTTGTGTCATTACCTCCCCTGCTATAGGAGTGCCCCATGGAAGCTGATATGCCATTGGCAGAGTCTCTAACTTGATTGACTTTAACTTTCCTGATTCCACCAAAATTAAAAAATGAAGGTTCCTCTACCAAATGAGACATAGACAAACCCATTGAAGCATTATTATAATGATCCTGAAAATCTTTTCTTCCCATATTCGAGCTTCCACTTTCAACAGAAGGGATGCTCCTATCAACCAGATTGACAGTCCTTAAAGGCTCAGATTCAAATCGGCGATCAGCAAATTGTGCAAAACCTGGCTGGGAATTAAAGGTGTTATGCCATGGAGAAACATTCGTATGTGATATCCCAACAGCCCTGCTGTTTACACCTTCTATTGCTTGCTTCTTGTTACTGAATACTTCAGATTCGTTGGCATCCATAAACCACTGATGACCACGCTTCGGTTCAATTCTTGAGGAATCTTCATAACCTAACTCGTCATCATTTAGACACCCAGCATCCCCTTGGATCCAAAAACCTTTGTGCTGGAAAGACTGCAATGAACATGAAAAGAAAAGGAACATGGGAATGAGTGAATACAAAAGACTAGTTTAAGAACAGATGGGAAGAAGGTCATGTTACAAAATTATAAAACAAAAAAGGAACACAATAATATGGAAATGAGTGGATACAAAAGAAAGAGAGGATATACATCAGTCCTAAGGGGAAAATATTGCAAATAGGAGAAATAACCTATGGCACATATTTATGGAAAACTCTTGAAATTTCATAGATTTGTCACAGAAGAAATTCTTAAAAGAGTTATAAAACAATCTGACTCATGCTACCTCAAATGCCTAACAAACTATTAAGCTGGCCAACTGCAGCAGATTCGAGACTAATTACTTTCAAGCAAACAAACATGCACACCTATAATGTCTGGATTTAATATTTACTAAAACTTTTTGAATTTACAAGATAATCGATACTCGATACTTGATACACAAACATTAATATTGTTTTTTAGATCACAATTCACAAGAAATTCCACAGTAAGAATAATTTGAATATTTTCCTCGATTGAAAGACATTAATAAGAGGTCAGTCAGCACTTTTGCCCAGGTGCATGATAATAAATGATTACAAGCTTTAAACTGTCCAGTTTTATTGTCATATCCATGGACCTAAAATCTTTCCTCACATAGTTACCTATATGATGCATGCATGATACCAAGGGAAACAAATTTTGCACTCAACAGATAATGAACTTCATTTCAGTTGTAGCCTATTGCAGACATCAAAGGTCAAAGCCCGGTTGGCTCGAAAACTTCAGCTCATAAATGATATCTTAATGACATTGCATTATCATTACCGGCCAATTGGGACACAACAATCGAAGCTACATATATAGTACTCTATATTTAATTAACCAAACAACAACAATCACAAGGAACACATCACATAATGGATAATCATGCAAAACCATATTAATTAATCATCCCGCAATCTAGCTCTCCAAAATCTAGATTGTTAAACACGTGCTGTTAATCTGCAGCAATTTAACTCACAATAGATCTTTGATCACAACTGCATATTTTAGACAAATTATCACCCTCATTCACTTGATCAGAACATTAATATCCACCGACAAAATCGCTAAACAAAAATTTAGGCAGGGATTCAACCAATGGAACACAACAATCGGCCTACACATATAGTAGTCTTTATAATTAATTAGCCAAACAACCACTATGACACAGAACACGGCACATAATGGATAATCACACGAAAACCATATTAATTAATCATCCCGCAATCTAGCTCCCCAAAATCTAGGTTATAAACCACGTGATACAAATCTGTAGCAAACTTAGATCTCCAATCACCACAATTGCACATTTTAGACAAACTAATCACCCCCATTCACTTAATTAGAACATTTATATCCACCGATACAATCTCAAAACAAAAATTCAGACAGGGATTCGGCCAATTGGAACACAACGATCAAACATACATGCATAGTAGTCTTATATTTAACCTGCCAAACAACAACATTCACACATGATGCCATAGCTATTCAAAAATGCATTAACAAGTGAAAAAAAAAATCAACTTTGAATGTACCATTTTCGTGCCGCCAATTCAAGAACTCCAACTACTGCTTCAAAAAATCCACCATGTAAAACCAAACCTGATTCAGAATCTGCACGCAAGCCAAAAAAAAAACATTTAAAAAAATGGAACCTGGCATATAAATTAAAATCCAAGAACAAGAAAATAACAATCAAGCCTCGATCAAAAACAACATGCAATTCATGATCTCAAGTGAAGAACACATACAGTTTTCAGAGAAGAAAAATTACAATTCAACAAACCTATACATACACACGAGCACGTATACATACATGATACATATATATAAAAACGCAGAGACGTTATATAAACACTAAAACGCTAAGAAGACAGAGTTTTTAACTCGTTCAAATGATAAAGTACCTTCTGCAATGACTTACCGGAGTTTCCGCCGAAGATAATTACCGGTGCCGGGGAAGAAGTTTTGTTTTTTGATTATTTTTTTGGGGTACAAAATTACAAACGAGAGTGAGTACAAGAAGCTGAGAGAGTGGGTTTCAAGTTTTAACTATGAGGAGAGAGGAATACTGTGGAACTTTTCTACAATTATCATTTACTGCACGGTTCATCTATATCGTACACGTGGCGTCATGTGGTGTTTCTGGAAAATCTCGACCGTTAAGAGTTTTATGGATATCTTAAGATATTTAAGTGGGCTCTAGAAAATCCGGGTTTGGTAATTCTGCTATCCAAGGTAAGAGATTCCACGTGGCGGGTTATTATTGGTTTTTGGGTGTCTGTATACAATGTTGGACTTGAGAAGATTGATCCTCTGTGGATAGTACTATGGAAGAAGACGCTCTAAAGTTCACGCCGATAAATTATTTTCGTCCACGTCATTGTTATAGTTGATAAAGGAAGAAAACACTAGCTCCTGCTCATATAGGATCATAACCATATAATTTTTTTTAAAGCCATACTCATATAAAATTGTTAATTTTTTTTTTAAGAAATTGTTATTTTTTTGAATACCATATAAAATTTATATAAACAATAAAATGTTTGTTTTTTCAATAGTAGAAAATAGTAACTTATAAGTTAAAACTAAAATTTATATTTTATTTGAAAAGATAAGGGGGCCTTGATGGTTTGGTTTGTTCCGAATTATTAAAATATTTATAAAAAAAATATTTTTTATTTACATAAAAATAATATAAAATATTTGGAAAAACAAATCTTACTTGTGTTAAAAAAAATAATAAATTATGATCCAATTATCTAATAATATCAAACAATACATATATATATATATATATATATATATAGGATCTCGAATTATCACTGCCGGATCAAACAATAATTACCGTTTACGTAGAAAGGAGTTGTCCTGCCACATGCGTTATAAGAATTTTTATGTATATAAAAATTTGGTAAATGAACTTTAAAATACATTCAATTGGGTTGGATATTGTGGGCCCCACTTTTATACTTGTATACTATTTCATTCTTTGATAATAAATGTTAAAACTCTGGTGTATAATTTTCACACCAATTCAATAACTCTTAACTTTTTTTATATTCTTTTTTAAGGAAATTCAATTACTCTTCACATGTGATAAGTTGTTGTTGAAGAATTTTATGGTAACATAGAGAGTTTATGGCATGTGTTAATCGCAAGTTAAATAAAAGTGATACAAATAAATGGACCAATGGAAAATCTTGGTCCATTTAATTTTAAGGTAGAGTTAGGACCCTAAATAAAACACTATAAAAGATAAGTCAAATTGTATTTATTGTCTTATTTATGTATTTGTTGTAATTAAGTACAATAAATACTATGTATATTTTCCATCTATAGTGTTTTATCCCGTGTTTTTAGGGCACATTAGATTAATACTATCCTTAATTTTAATTATCATTTTTTGGTTGTAATTTATCAGATGGTTTAAAGAAAATCTGCTATTAATAAATTATCTAATTGAACAACAACAATAATAATATTATATACTTTTATTTCCATATTTGAAGAGAATATGTCTTGTGAAAATTTGAATTCTTCATCGGACTTTTTTTTCAAATTAAAATTAACGATTTCCATGTATCGAGAACATTATTATCCACTTTCAATTGTAGATTTTATATATAAAAAAATCAATTAAAACTTTTTAATTTAAAGAAGAAATCCATCCAAAATTGAGGTACGGTAATGATTTTGAAATTTTCTTTGGATTCAGTATTCATTTAATTTTTGTACATGTATTCGAAATGTATTCATGTATCCTTGGATTCTAAGTATTCATTTAATTATGGGGTATTATCATTAAAGTCCCAACTTTTTTATGAATTGTCACATTTTTAAACGTCTTTACCATATTAATCACAAGGTTGAAACTTGATAAACACAAGCTTTAACGAACTGCACTACACTAGCTCATAGTTGAAGATTTGTTGATTTAAATGTATATATATATATATATAGTTATGTAATTTGTTTAAACTAATTTAAACATATTTATATAATTTAAAATAAACTCATATATATAATTTAAAATAAACTTATATTTAATAATAATATATAAAAACATATTCATGAAAATGAAAATGAAAATAACAAAATTAAAGGAAACCCGGAAAATCCAAAATATCAAACCCCGTAAATTTGTTTCTTTCTTTCTTTTTTGGATTTTTTTCCTTTCCAAAAGTATATCATTTCAATTTGATAAAAAAAACCCATAAAACTAAAGCCCATAAATTGAAAAGTGAAAAAAAATCAACAACAAAAATAGGAAAAAAAATTATTGTTTTATTATTTTCTTTTTCATTTTCATAAATATTTTTATATATTATTATAATATATGAGTTTAATTTAAATTATATAAATATGAGTTTATTATTATTTTTATTTTTCTATTTTTGTTGTTGATTTTTTTTTCCCTTTTCAATTTACAGGCTTTAATTTTCTGGGTTTTTTTTTATCAAATTGAAATAATACACTTTTGAAAAGGAAAAAAATCCAAAAAAGAAAGAAAGAAACAAATTTACGGGGTTTTATTTTTTAGATTTTTCGGGTTTCCTTTAATTTTGTTATTTTATTTTTCATTTTCATAAATATGTTTTTATATATTATTATTAAATATGAGTTTATTTTAAATTATATATATGATTTTATTTTAAATTATATAAATATATTTAAATTAGTTTAAACAAATTACATAACTATATATATATATATATATATATATATATTTAAATCAACAAATCTTTAACTATGAGCTAGTGTAGCTCAGCTGGTTAGAGTTTGTGTTTATTAAGTTTCAACCTTGATGGAGTCATTTTAATTTTTTTCAAAGGTTGACCAGCTATTATTGAAACTAGAGAGACTAAAAGAAAAAAAATTTAAAAATAGCAATAAAGGTAAAATTGTATTTTTATATATTATGTTATAGTTGACCGTAAGTTTTTAGTCAAATGGACTAAAGTGATGTATTTTGAAAAAACAAGGGACTAAAGTGACTAATATGACAAGAAAGTTTAAAAATGTGACAATTCATGAAAAAAAAAATAGAGACTTTAGTGATAATACCCCTTTAATTATTCTACATGAATTATATTCTCAGAATTTTAGTTTATATTTACACTATTGTGATTGTGTTTTGTAAAAAACATGTATTTCGGCTCTGGGCCCATTATTGGCCCATTTATAGATCACCAAAATCAAAGTTTTTTTGGGCTCAAATGTTGGATACATCATTATACCACATCTTCAAGCCCATAAATTTTCAACTTCTTTTTGTCCAAAAAAAAAAAATTAACTTCTTTAATTAGGCCAATAATTAATATTTTTTTATAAAAATTATTACATTAAATACAGGTTTTGGGAAGGGATACTATTATTACTACTCAAACCTAAAACCTCATGGTATTTTTGTGCGGGGAATACTAAATACTATTGAGTTAACTTCATCTCACCAACCCAGTAATCGTTAAAACACATATGACATAAATTTTGTATAATTTTTGTTTGGACTTGCCTAGACAACTAAATGCATGATATAAACCAAAACAATTTATCCTTTGATTTAGGCAATTGTTCCCATGATTTAATTCATAGTTGAACTAAAACTGATCTCTTGTCTAGAAATAATTATGCATTTATTTCTGAAGTATTTAAAATTAGAAGAAAAACTTTTATGGGAGATCTCATCGAGAACTCCCAATCAAAAGCTACCATATGAAAACATTTTATAATTTATTTTTCCTTTCGTCGAATTATATTTAATCTTTTTATCATATAACTTGTTTTAATTAAGTATACATATTGGTAATTGATGAGAGTCTTGTTGCAGCAACCCAATTAAAATATGTCGTATGCCAACTTTTTAAATTGTATTCTTCTTTCGTTAAATTGTATATATGTTTTGATTGGATGAACACACAAACAATTAACGTGGTGACTGGTGAGACTCCTCAACCTTCTCATTCAAGATTTTCTTATGATTGAGAATTTGAGATGTCTGAAAGAAAAACAAATGTGTCAAAAAAAATTACTGAATAGACTTATAAATGACGCAGTACGTATTTAACTATTTACTAAAAACTTTTTTCCTTCTCTCGGAAGAAAAAGAGAGCTAATGATGTATATTTTGATGACATTTTCTCTTGTTTATCACACCAATACAGAATTACTTAATTGGAAAGTGATTACTTGTTAGGGACATGCAGTGACTTATCTATTAAGAATTAACAGTCACAGAATCAATTTATTTTCTTGATATATACATATGAATCTTAATTAATTGGTCACCTTCATCTTCTAGCTACCACTATTACTTTCTTTTTCATGTCTCTATTGCGTGCTCTCTATTTTCTACCTAAATTCACAATTTCATGACTAAAATTCTACAAAGCGTACTTGTTACTTTGATTTTAATTTGGTGCGTACATCCGCGTCTATCTTAGAATTTGACAAACTAGTCAGGAGGCCGGTGTCACTTTATATATTGATTCAAGTGTCTTCAATTGTCATTAATAATGATATATATATATATATATATATATATATATATATGAATATTTGCTTGTACATAAATTTTAAGAATAAAATAAATAATTAATTAATCATGTATGAACTATCGAATCAACAAAATTTGAGTTTAGTGTTCATTTGTCTTTCATCTATCGTTGGATCATCTATATTGAATAGTTTTGTATTTTCTTTTATCGATCGTGTCGAAATCATGATTCACCAAATGAAAATATATAACCCCGACTACTAGTTTTGAAAATAATTTCTCAAATTTGGAGATAGAACTAAAATTGGTTCTGTTTTGTGTTTAATTTGGGTTTAAATTAGATTGATGGGTATAGAAAACCAACATTATTTTTAGGTTCTTGAAAATCATCATTAATATATATAAAAAGCCTAAAAGACTTTTGTGATCATTTGTTCATTACATCATTCTCTCCTCATGATGATTTAATAAATCATATTAATTTCCTACATCTATAAACTAATTTGAATTAATGGTTAAATTATACATACATATATACATATACGCACACGAAAATTATCGGATGTGGAAATATCGTAAGTTTTTTTCCGTAAATCTATGTACAATATTTGACGCCGATGGTAATCGGGTTCCTATGTGAAAAAAACATACGAAATTGAATCCCGTATAGTACACCATTAAAACCAAAGAATTGCATCGAAATTAACTAAACATCATATAATTTTCTATTGTTATCTGTATATACGTAAGTATATATCAATGAACAAATATTAATATATCAACACAAAACAACCCAAAAGAGGGTTTTAATTTATAAAAAAAAAATCCAGAAAAAGAAGAAAAAAATGAAACCTATGTGTGTAGCAATAATTTTACAGAGAAAGACAATCAACCATATTGGAAACAACAGGAGCTGCAGCAACTGCCTTATTGCTTCCAAGCTTGAACAATTCCAAATCATTCTCATATGGAGTCAAATTCAAATCTAAACACAACACTCTTGATCTTCTTCCTCCATTAGATTTCTTCACCGCCACGACCGGAGTAACCCTTCTCTGATCCATCAATGGTAGTACTGCTGTTGTTGTTGTTGTTGTGGTGGTGTTTGCGCTTTCGTGCAAATTATGATTATTAGAAGAAGTCCTGTGTCTCCTCATATGCCCACCAAGCGCTTGCCCTATCGCGAATTCCAGCCCGCAAATTGAGCACTCGTGCGTTTTCGGCTTGACGGGGGACTGCAAGAGGAGGCTGCTGTCCTCCGTGCCCTCCGTCATCAGCCTAGGCTTCTTGTGGCTGGCCCTGTGCCCTCCTAGAGCTTGAAACGACTGGAACTGCCTGTTACAGGTTTTGCACTCGAAAACGCGGTCGGGTATCGATTCGATATTCCGGTGATCTCTTCCGTGTGAGAGCAACATCAAGCAGTTGGCCATGGATGTTATGGTCTCAATTTGGCTGTGATCTCTCTTCATGTTCATGCTCATGGTGTGAAAGTGAATTATTAGGTTTTTTTGTTCTTTTTTGTGGGTAGTGGAAATTGGAATAAAAATGAAATTTTGGACAAATGTGCATGAAACATGTTATGTCTTGACGTCTTGTATTTGAATATTTATAGGTTAGTTGGTTCAATAAGTTAGGGGGAGGTACTGACTTTTTAAGTTGACTAATGGGGTGAAATGACTATTTTACCCCTGCGTTTCTTGTCAGATAAGTAAGTGAAGTAGTGGTGAATTTGGAGAAGGAAAAGGATAGTGTACGAACAAGTATATAGTTGAAAAGTTGAAGTATGTTTATAAAGTGTGAACTGAGCCGACAGATTGGACACGTAAGCATGACCTTGTTGCTGAGCATAGAGAGAGAGAGAGAAACAGTCGTGTTGTGATTGGAAGAGTAGTAGTTACTTTGAAGACTAGTATCATATAATGTTATTCAATTCAATTTTTCTAGAACAATCTCATAAATATTCTTATTTATGCAGAGTCCAAATTAATATAGGTTTTCTTAAGTGGGTTTTTTTTTTTCTATTTTTCTTACTATTATTCTAATTTACCAAATCAAATCCGTCCGCAACACACGTATAAATATGGAAGTCATGTATTATTAATATAAGTATAAAGAAATAAAGTACTGCAGGCAAACTAATCAATTGATAATAATTTACTCGTATAGTGAGAATTGTATTATGGACCTTAGTTTTTGTAATTGATTTTATAAGATTCTGATAAATTCATAAGTAGATTGTTGTCGGATCAATATAAAAAGAGAGCTAACTACCAAGCTCGACGTGAAATGTTTCAATCGGGGTTGTTGGGTATTTTAGAAATGAGTGTTGTACTATTTAGTATTTACTGCTTGGTATAGGCAAATGTTAAAAAATCAAAATATAACATAGATAAATGTACATATATGTACATGTGAAGCAGGAGATTTTGTGATTGTGGGTCACGAATAAATATTTCATTATTAACTAGCAGTCCCAATTTGAATTTATTAAAAAAATAGTTTTCAAGTGTTTAGGAAGTAAAAATAAAATAAAAATGCTTTAACTTCAACAACAAAGATTTTGACTCCATTTTCAATGTAATATATTCTAATATCTCATCAATTTTTATTTCTGTACTTTTATGTATTTTTGAAACACCAACTCACAGAGTCACAGTACATTATGGAGACTTTGAAATTGATAACATATTTGGTGGGATAATTGATTTTTAGTAAATTAAAATCGTCATTGTATACTAAATGTGTCATTCTTCTGGAAGTATTTTTTGTAGAAGGTGTTTTTCTGTTTTTATTTTTTTATAAAATAAGAGTGTTTCTTGTAAAATTGTATTGTATTAATAATATAAGGATTCCAATTAATAATTCAACTTGTTCATTTTCTTATTGATTCGTAAGACAAAACAACATATGTTCAATTATTTAATTTTTTTTTAAAATCAAAAAAGCCTTTCGAAATTCGATTAAAAAAAAAATAACCCAATGGTTTCAAAATTATGTAAAAACCTTTTTTTTATCATAAAAGTTTTTAGCGAACTATATGAAAATATGAGAGAATCCAAAATTTTGAAAATATCATAAATATCGTTTATATCTTTAAAATATCGGGATATTCAATAATATTTTTGATATTAATCATTTAAAAGATGAAAAATAAAGAAGATATTTCGGTTAATGTATGTATATTTATTTTCATGGTTTTTTCGGTCAAACATAGCTGGTTTTTTTTTTTTTTTTTGGAATTATACTTAAAATGAAAATTCTTTCGAATCTTTTTTACTTGCTCTTCAATCATCATCAACATGTGGTAAAATGAGAGTGGTCTGACGTGTCAACTGGATAGACCATAGACATTTTCAGATTTTCTTCGATAAAAAATTTCAATCCAAGTTAATCTCTTTAATACCAACAAACATAGACCATTGAATATATATCAAGTATGACCTGGTGAGATTATCCCGTATAAATACGTACGATTTGGAAAGTAATTCTCATTACATGCATGAGAAGACTAATGAATGAAAAGAGTCTGTTCACATATACTTTATGATTGTGACTCGAATCCTTATCACGAATATAAAAAAAAAAGTATACAATCGTTTGAGTTATGAATTGACGTGGAGAATTCATGTATATATTGATATGCATGAATGAATGAATTTCTAGTCTATCTCTGAAAACAAGAATTGGAGTTGGAGTTGTTGTGGAGTTGGTAGAAAAATATGTGTACATGAACCTGAGACAGCAGACTATTATTTCCAACTATATAAAAGGGTTTTTTTTTTGGTTGAAAACAATGACTAGGAATTTTAATTTTGTTGTGAAGTAGTTTAACAATAGTACTTTTTACATTTTTTTCTTATTGATGATCAATTTGACTTCTATTTAAAAGCACTTTTTTCCTTTATTGTCACAAAGAAAATCTAATCTTTTTTTTTTCAAAAGTGTTTGTAGTACTTTAATTAAATGGGCCGGTGGTTTTAGTACAATATTTGTTGAAGCTGTTAGATTATTGTTGATAATCATGATATATTGACCTAATTAATCCCTCTTGAAGATAACCCACTTTTCCAATGGCCTCAATTTCAATTTACATTTCATTTCAATATTTTTATTCAATTTTTGGTTAAAACATATGGTAAAAATTAAGGTTTAGCACGATTTAAATACAAAACAAGTTTAATAGATTAGTATCTTTGGATTGACATGATTAATTAAATAGATTGTGTGTAGACAAACAAAAACATGATCGAGGGTGACAATTTTTATACAATTCATAAATATAACACAAATTCAATAGGTTGGAGTTTGTGGCTCGACATGCTTAAATTAAATGGATAGTAACCAAGGTTTAAATAGACACAGCTAAGGAGGACTAACACAATTTGTAATACAACACGAACATGAGGTTAGTTTAGCAAATTAGGGTAATGTTTTTGACACGATTAATTAAACAAGTCGTATGCAAATTTACACCGATACAACTACAATATGTATAGATGAATTGTCATCCTCAATAAAATATTTGTGTGGATAATTTCTAGTGGAAATTGCTAAAAATAACCACATCAAATATAAGAAATTTATTTTTAACCACATCTGAAACTTTAATTGTTAATAACCACATTTTGAAAAAAACAAATTCAGTGTATATCCATAAATTACAAAATACCCCCAAATTAATATTTCTATTTTCTTTTGTTTATTTTTCTCATTGTCTTCTTCTTGGTTCTCTGTTCTTCTTCATCACCGTCCTGCAAATCGACTAAATAGAAGATGGTTTTATCTCATAATCTCGTTGAAGATTTCACGAAGTGAATGAAGAAAAAACTTTTCCGATTTGCTCTAAATCGGTAAATATAATTTATTTGTTCATTAATTGAGTTACAAAATGTTACTTTAACATGGTTTTACCTTTAATGAATCAGTTATGTGTGTTTTTGTGAAGAATCGATTTCAATAAAGTTTCCAGTTTTTTTCCAGAAGATTGCAAGTTTCACGGGTTCGAAAACTTGAAATCTTCTATTAAAACTTGAAATCTTCTATTAAAACTTGAAATCTACTATAAAAACTCGGAATGTTGACAAAACTTGAGATCTTCTATAAAAAGCTCGATATGTTGACAAAACTTGAAATCTTCTATAAAAACTTGAAATATTGACGAAAAACTTGAAATTTTGAAACTTGAAATGTTGAAACTTGCCTGGTTCGTGATCGACATTTCAAGTTTCCAAATTTCAAGTTTTTTGTCAAGATTTCAAGTTGTGTCAACATATCGAGTTCTTATAGTAGATTTCAAGTTTTAACAGAAGATTTTAAGTTTTCGAACCCGTGAAACTTGAAATCTTATGGAAAAAACTTGAAATTTAATTAATTCGATTCTTTACCAAAAACACACAAAAGTGATCCAATAACGCTAAAACCATGTTAAAGTAATTGTTTGCAATTCAATTAATGAACAAATGAATGATATTTACACAACTTAAACTGGTTTAGAGCAAATCGGAACAACGATCAGAATTCGACCATAAAGAACTAACAGAGAAGCAAGAAGAGGCACGAACAAAGAAGGAAGAAGAACCATCAGAATTCGATCATTGGCATTCGATTTGCAGGAACACCGATCAGAATTCGATGATGAGAGAGAGAGAGAGAGAGTTAGCGAACTAGACGAAGATTTTGATGAGATAGAAAGGAGAAAAGAGAGAGAGAGGGGAGGGGAGAGATAGAAAGAGAGAGTGTGTGTGAGGACATTCAAGTAATTTCTCAAAAATATGGTTATTAACAATTAAATTTTCGTATGTGGTTAGAAACGAAATTCTACTGTTTTGGATGACTAGTTTTGGTTTTCTCTCTAATTTCTATTATCATTTAGTGTATGTTTGGTATGACTTTTGAAATGATTAAAAGCATTCTTTTAATGTTACAAGCTATTTTTAAGTTTTTTTAATTGTTTGGTAAAACTCAAAACATCTTTTTTAATGTATGAATTGTTTCAACATTCTTTATAAAAGTCATTTTATGTTTATTTGGAGAAGCCCAAAATTTAGGCTTTTCTAAAAAGCTTTTTTTGAACTTTTTTAAAACATATGAATTGTCTCAACTACCCTTTATAAATTTTAAATATTCCACAATAACTCTTTCATTATAAATATATTGTCAACACCTTTTTTGTAATTCACTCAACCAAAAACTATTTCTAAAAGTACATTGTCAACACCTTTTTTGTAATTTACATAACCAAAAGTCTTTTTTTTTGTTAGAAACTCTGCTACAAAAAGATTTACTATAAAAACTCTACTTGAAAATCCATGTCTAACGCACCCTTAATTGATAAATAAGTTTGCTTCTTGTGGTAGCATATATCAATATATCATTAAATGATCAAATAAAGAACCAGACTTTTTTGTCTTTAATTTTCTAGAAGAAAGAAATTAAATAAATTTGGAAGGTGCAGTGAAGTTTCCAAATTGCAGTGCCGTGCAGTTTAATACACAGAAAAAAAAATCTATACCTATCTATGAATCGCTATCTATCATGACAGGTCTACAAAATTCATTATATATATAATTACGGAATTGATCATGAACATGATTCAAATAAACATCTGTATTAATTAAAAAACGTTTCAATAAACTTTGATATCAATAAGAATCCTAATAGGTGCTCTAAAACATGTAAAATCCCCGCATCTGATATATTTATATTCAAGTTTTATAGGAATTTTATATATTCCATCAGCAACTAATGGTTGTTGCTTACTCAGTAGTAGAGTACTAGAGTCGGTTTAAATATTATTTTGGTAAAATTTCACATAAATTTTATCTTTTTAGTGATTTGTCACATTTATAAATGTCTTTTTAAATTCATCATTTTAGTCCTTACTTTTTTCAAAACTCATCACTTTAGTCAATTTGACCAAACATGTGAAAGTCAACTATTTTAAAATCCATAAAAGTACACTTTTGCCCTTGTTACTATTTAATTTAACTAAAATGATTATATTAACTTTAAATTAAAATGAAAAATAATAAAATTCTCAACAATAAAATCTTAAATAAATATATTACAAAAAAATATTAAATAAATAATAATAATAAAATCCATTAGTTTTTTTTTGTATTTTTGTCATAATAGATATTTATTTAGCTAAAATGATTATCTTAGCTTTAACTGATTTTTTATATAATTGTTTTTGTAATCTATTTATTTAAGATTTTATTATTGAGAATTTTATTGTTTTTCAAAATCAATTAAAGTTAAGATAATTATTTTAGCTAAATAAATATCCATTGTGAAAAAAATACAAAATAAGAAAAAATTAATGGATTTGATTATTATTATTTATTTAAGTTTTTTTGTAATATATTTATTTAAGATTTTATTTTTGAAAATTTGTTATTTTTCATTTTAATTTACGGTTAATATAATAAATTTAGCTAAATTAAATAGTAATAATGGCAAAATTGTACTTTCATGAGTTTTAAAATAGTTGACTTTCATATATTTGGTCAAATGGACTAAAGTGACGAGTTTTGGAAAAAAGTATAGACAAAAGTTATGAATTAAAAAAAAAATTATAAAAGTGATAAATCATTAAAAAGATAAGACTTATGTGAAATTCTGTCTTTTATTTTTAATCGTTGAAAACTAATTAATTTTATAATTGATCGTGTATTTATATATACGCGTGTTAGACACTTAATTAGACCAGTATGAATCGAAAGAAAATTCTAAAATTTATTATTTAATATTAGGAGTACATATATGTGGTATAATTTAAAATTAAAGGTAGGTTTGTACGGCTGGACTTAAATTTGTAATTTAAATATAGATTTTTTTTTAAATATTGTCAACTAACATATGATTAAGAATGATTTGATTGTTTGAAGTTGAAGTCTAGATTTATTTCATAAATTTATACATTGATTAAGGTTTTATTTTTTATTTTTTATGGTGTTTCTGTAAGAAAAAAAAAGTATTGTACATGTTTGATTTTGTCTCTTCTGATTTTTTTTTTAAATTACAATATTTTAGAATTTAAGAAGACACATTATTCGACCACAACCTATTGGATACATATGCCAGGAGTTTATCACTTAGCCATCTTTGTCTCTTCCAATCTTGTTTAAAAATAAAGAATTTATTGTAATTTTATTATTACAAAATTAACATTTAATTGATTGTTATTTATTTCTAACTAACTAGATTTTAATTGACGTGGAATAAAACCCGAACAACACCATAATTTAGTGTTATCTATACATACACATAATTTAGACGTAATATCAAGAAAGGATCATCTAAAATTTATATAAATAATTAAATCAATACATCATTAAACCATTTTTCGTGTCTTTGAAAAAAAAAAAGGTTTTCAATCAATTTCCCCAATAGTTTTAACACATTAAAACATCAAACAAGTGAGGCATGACATTCTTTGTTAATTAAAGTCAACATCAAGGGGCATGTGTTGTACGACACATCAATTTTCTATTTATTCTTTTTTTTCCAAAAATTGATATATAACTACTACTATTACAGTATTACTAGTGCTGTTTCTAGCTTACTTGGGACATAATATAATAAAAATATTTAAATCAAATCGTAATTGACTTTGCAATAAAATCATTAATTTTCAGCCTTGTTATTGTCACGACTATCATCATCAAAATTAATTAATTAATTTGTACATAATGAGTATATAGTCGCATTAAACAAGTGCTGACGACAAGGGATGAAAAGTGACCAAAACAAATGTTTGGTTTGTTTGAGCTCAATTCATTTGACTTAAAAATTACCTTGGGCACTAGATAATTATACTCTTAATTAAACAATAATGATCAGTATTACATGAATAGAAAAATATACTACAGAATTTTCAAAATACGGATCTAATCCTCCAATCACATCCTCAAATCCGATCAGATATTACCCATGAATCTCATTAGATAAAGTTGAATCACACACACATTATATGACTTCCATATATATATATTTTCTTTAATTGGAAGTGTAAAACCAAACTCATTGGTTGAAATATATAAATAAATGTATTTTTTTTAAAATCTTATTATGTTTTACGAGGAAAGAACGTTGGTAGGCTGACACCGGATAAACTATCTGTTGTTTGTAATACTGAAAAACAATCTGGTCGAAATCTGCAAGCAAACAGAAAGTGAAAACCACAAAACAACACGTTAGAAAAAGGTTTTGGGAAATCGAGGCCCGTGTTTCACACGGTGTCCTTAAGACAATTTCGCCGTATAACACCGTATGTGTATAGCGATTGTCTCCCAGGATACAACGATTTAACAGTGATCGTGCATAGCACAAACACTCTCGGCGAACTCAAATCAAGTTCGAACTTACCAAGAACTGAAACAGAGAAGAGACAGAAAAGAAAACAATGATTTCGTGATTTGCAGTAATATATGCAGAATCTATTTTCTGATGAATAGATTAGGGTTTTAATAAAACCGAAATCAAGAGGATTGTTTAGGAAATACTTCTCAATTACGTTTTCCATGAAAAGGATATTAATTAAAAATCAATCTCCAAGAGATTTATTTCTAATTAATCACCGATTCTATTTACTTAGTGATCAAGTAAGTATCTAGAATCCAAAACGGAATTTCCTTATCATTATACGTTTAATTTAGGGAAAATTAAATTGAATTAATTCTTTCCATATCAATATAAACATTGACTTAGAAAAATTAAATTCCAAGCAATAGCAAAAGGTCGTTTGTTTTATGACAGCCCAATCGGAGCGGCATTCGTGTATGCGGGTCGCGCCCACACACAAGTCATGCAATCCGAAGGTTCGGGGTCGATGATTTGCACCCCTCCCCCTGCGCGCGAGAGAGAGCCTTTATGCCACACATGTTGATAAGTAGCTATCACACATTTACTTATATATTGCTTATCAATGCTTTACCCAACCAATGTGGGATGCATATTTTCCCTACACAATGGGTACTCTTTGAGACTCAATTTCTCATTCACCCATTAGTCGATTTGTGAGTTTGAGTATACTACTTCGAAGCTCTCACGGAGGAGAATTCGAATATACATTGATCTTCCATTTTTATGGAACCGATCATACTCAATTAATGCTCTCAAAGCACTAGTTTGTCACAAATTTTCCAACAATCCCCCACATGAATGAAATTGACCTAGGAGACACGAGAGATGACTTTTGGTAAGTTCAATCGGTCGAAACCTGCATAGGATAGGTAGGAGTTACCCTTTGAACCTTCCCTCGTAAAGGTATGCTTACTTTACTGGCTGATCAGTAGATATGATATCCTTGAACTGTTCTGCCGTTTTATGTAAACGATAGCGTACCTCACACAGGCATCTTCCAGACTCGATTTGGTTCTCATTATTATGTTCGTTTTGGCCATGAACATGCGCCTAGTTCTGTGAGAGTTTCTGGAGAATATAGCCCTTCACTATTCTCTTTTAGAAGCTGCCCCACTTCTCTCTCACATAGGTGATTTCTTAATTAAGAGTAACCCGCATTACTCTACTCAAATTTCCATAGCTCGGAATTCTGACGCATAAGAATCATTAAAAACATATTTTAGCCTATTTCCCTACGGGCATCACTGTTTCATCATAGGAATGGACTGGAGGGTAACCCCCACAGTGATCCAACTAAGTCTTACAACTTGGTTGTCCCATTGAACCTAGATCTTGGGATCTCCAGTCAACTAGGTTGGGTTTCCATTGTATCGACTTTCATCTCATGGGCTTTAGTCTCATTCCTCTCGATGATATCTCAACTAATTCTCTATTTAACCCTTTGGTTAGCGGATCCGCAATGTTATCTTTTGACTTTACATAGTCAATAGAGATAACTCCAGTTGAGAGTAGCTGTCTAATGGTATTATGTCTTCGACGTATATGTCTAGACTTTCCATTATACATGTTGCTATGTGCTCTTTCTATTGCTGATTGACTATCACAATGGATGCAAATCGCTGGCACAGGCTTTGGCCATCTTGAAATATCCTCTAAAATTGGCATAGTCATTTAGGCTCCTCACCACATAAAGCAATAAACTCAGATTCCATAGTGGATCTGGCTATACATGTCTGTTTGGAGGATTTTCAGGATACAGCCGCACCTTCTAGTGTGAACACATACCCACTAGTAGATTTTGAATCTTTCATATCAGATATCCAGTTTGCATCTGTGTATCCTTTTAGGATAGCAGGATATCTGGTATAATGCAGTCCATAATTACGAGTGAATCGTAAGTACCTCGGTACTCTTACTATTCCTTTCCAATGATCGGTTCATGGATTACTTGTGTAACTGCTTAATTTGCTGACTGCATTAGCAATGTCTGGTCTTGTACAACTTATTAAGTACATCAGACTTCCTATCACTCTAGAATATTCGAGTTGAGAGACGCTCTCACCCTTATTCTTTGATAGGTGTAGATTTGTATCTACTGGTGTTCTGAAAATTCCAGAATAATTTTTGTTGAAATTCTCAAAAATCATGTCAATATAGTGTGACTGACTGAGAATGAGTCCGTTCGATGTCCTTCAGATTTTCATTCCCAATATTACATCAGTCGGTCCCATATCTTTCATATGAAATCTTGATTTCAACATATCCTTTGTAGATTTTATCATCACTACCCAATGAGCATGTCATCAACATAAAGGCACGAAATGACATAGCCATTTCCTGTGTCACATTCGTTGATTTAAAATCCATTTGACGTCATAACATTGTCAAATTTCTCATGCCATTGTTTTGGTGTTTGCTTTAGACCATATAAGGACTTCACCTATTTACAGACTTTCTTTCCTTGTCTTGGAGCGGAAAAACCCTCAGGTTGTTCCAGGTAGATCTCTTCATCTAGATCTCCATTTAAGAAAGTTGTTTTCACATCCATTTGATGTACTTCAAGATTTCGTAAAGCTGCGATTGCAAGCATCATCCTAATGGAGGTTATTCTCGTCACATGAGAATACATATCAAAGTAATCTAGGCCTTCTCATTGATTGTAACCTTTAATTACAAGTTTGGCCTTATACTTATCAATTGATCCATCTGCTTTCATTTTTCTCTTGAAAAACCATTTGGACCCTAGCGGTTTACATCCCGGAGGAAGATCCACTGACTCCCAAGTATGATTTTGAAAGATGGAATCAATTTCACTCTTGATAGCTTCTTTGCACAAGAGTCCTTCTGAAGAGCTCACCATTAGCTTCATCATTGGATTTACATGGAAATACATGTTCAAAGAACGATGCATTTCTAGATTCCATTATCGTGTTTTTGTGTATATCTGGGATGTCAGATTTATACACCAAAAATCGATAAGCACTACTATTATGTGCATATCCAATGAAGATGCAATCAACGGGTTTTAGACCTATTTTCACCTTCTTAGGTGTATGTACGGCCACTTTGGCAAGACACCCCCACATTCATAAGAATTTATAGGAAGACTTTCTTCCTTTCCAAAACTCATATGGGGTCTTGTCTTTTTTTTTTCCTTCCGGGGTACCTTATTTAAAAGGTAATTGCTAGTTAATATAGCTTCACCCCATATGTTCTGAGGTAATTCAGAACTTATCAGCATTGCATTCTTCATTTCAAGGAATAATTTTCCTGTTCAGCAACTCTGTTTTGCTGTTGGCTTCTCAGTGATATCAGCCACCTAAAAGGATTCACTTGGGATCATCCCTTCGACATGAATCTCATGTATAATCACTTGAAGCTCTTAGAGTCTGCCATTTTGTAATCAAGAAACTGGCCCACAACAAACCTTTTGGATCCAATATCCTCAGCCTTGTGTGTCCGGTCTAATGACTCCCACAGTTCTTTGACTGTTTTAGCTATACAGCGAGTCTGACTGCCCGTTCAGTATGGGTTTTATTTTTCATAGAAAATCCAAAGCATTCCATACCTGAACATCTCACTCTTAACCACTATTAGGTTTACGAGCATCTCCAGTCAAGAATCTGGCTAGATTCAGTGTGGTTAGATAGAACAACATCTTTTGCTACCACCACTAAAAGTTCCCGTGACTCACATATTGGCTCATCACCGGATCTCCCATGTTTCTCACGAATGAGTTGATGGCCAGAGTCAATGTTGCCACACTTGGCCCCAAATAGGCACATCTCCTACAAGCACTTAATTAACAGCTGAAGTGTCTAGTCCGACAGTTGGATTAGCACTAGGAGTCTCAAGTGGAACACCTGTGTTCACGTTTGATTTATCCGCCATAATATCAGGAGGAAATCAACTGAATTAATTTTGAAATTAATTCTCATTAAAATTGGCAATATTAAAGTCAAATCAGTTCTGTTTTGAATTCAAAATTTAATATTTCGATTAACTCGGAATTAATAGAAATAAATCATCATTAAATTGATAATTACAATTTTGAAGTTCAAAATACTTGATTATGACAATAATCACCATTTTAAACTTACACATCCAACTTGTCACCACTGTTCGCCTTATGAGCCTCAACAATTAAGAATTTCGCAAGATTCAATGTGGTCAGTTAGAGCAACATCTTTTGTTGTCATCTCTTGAAATTCAGACCACTGAATTTCTCTAGTTTCTCCATATGGTTCATCAGAAAAGAAACCGGAAACATAAATGAATTCACCGTCGGGGTATTCATTTGACCCACAAAAAGGGTTCACTTTTAGGTCGGTCAATTGACCCACGCTCGGGTTCACAATTGATTCAGCAATCACTTTCACAAACCAAATCAAATAATTTAGAACCACTAATAAATATCACAAGGATATATATATATATATATATATATATATATATATATATATATATAAAACAATATATCAATCACTGATATATCAAAATTAGTATGTTAATATATATATATCAAATATAATATATAACACACCTCAACCTTTGAAATACAAATAATCAGTACGTATACGATATTTATATAACTATAACTAATATATCAAACAAAGATATATCACACATCAACGTAATATTGTTTTATCAATGTTGGTATCAAATAATACCATACACTAAACATCGATATATCCACTTATATTAAACACTGATAAGGCAAAATCAATGTTAATATATATCCACCGTATATACTGACATATCTAACAGTGATATCAACCGGTATACACCAATATATCAGATATTTATATAATGTATTAAACAATAATATAGCACTTTAAATATAATATATGTATATATAAACAATTGCTGCACTTGGTGTTAGATTATATAACAATATAATCAATTTAAATACTGATATCACTTTTGATATCAAACAAGACTATTGTCTTTTAGTTCACCAAATATTATAATTTAGTTTTACACATATCAGTGCACCATATTGATACATCAATAGACCTTGTAAGTTAATATATATCAACAATATATATAGCACATACAGGTTAATCAATACTATGATATAAAACCAGTGTCAAGACTTATATATATATATATATATATATATATAGCTAAACTTAATATATATATATATATACATACACACTTATATATATATATATATATAAACTGGTTTGCACTTGATTATATAAACATATAATCCTTTTACCGGTTATTCCAGATATAGACTACAATTATATATCTCTGAAATATTAAATATTTACACACTCGTGTGTATAACCGATATACTCTTAGAATCACAAAAATACCATATAATATATATGACAGTACTGATATCGAATACCGGATATCAAATAAGTGAATCAAAACCGATTCCAGATTTCACAATTGAAATCACAATCAGTGTCTGGTATCAGACCCGATTACTCAATTGAAATCACACGTGATTTCTAAATCAGTGTCTGTTAATAGACCCGATTTTCCAATAATTTAAATAAGATAATAATTTGAAATCAGTGTCTCGAAACAGACCCAATTTCCACAGATATTATTTTAATTAAAACCGAATCCGTGTTGTTAATTTAAAACAAGTTCTTCACAATCCGTCACTAGATCAGACACCAGAAAGTTTGTAGAAGAAAACGATTTGATTAGAAAAAGAAGGAAATTGTCTTAAGATTGTTGTTTGTAATACTGAAAAACAATCTGGTCGAAATCTGCAAGCAAACAGAAAGTGAAAACCACAAAACAACACGTTAGAAAAAGGTTTTGGGAAATCGAGGCCTGTGTTTCACACGGTGTCCTTAAGACAATTTCGCCGTATAACACCGTATGTGTATAGCGATTGTCTCCCAGGATACAACGATTTAACAGTGATCGTGCATAGCACAAACACTCTCGGCGAACTCAAATCAAGTTCGAACTTACCAAGAACTGAAACAGAGAAGAGACAGAAAAGAAAACAATGATTTCGTGATTTGCAGTAATGTATGCAGAATCTATTTTCTGCTGAATAGATTAGGGTTCTAATAAAACCGAAATCAAGAGGATTGTTTAGGAAATACTTCTCAATTACGTTTTCCATGAAAAGGATATTAATTAAAAATCAATCTCCAAGAGATTTATTTCTAATTAATCACCGATTCTAATTACTTAGTGATCAAGTAAGTATCTAGAATCCAAAACGGAATTTCCTTATTATTATACGTTTAATTTAGGGAAAATTAAATTGAATTAATTCTTTCCATATCAATATAAACATTGACTTAGAAAAATTAAATTCCAAGCAATAGCAAAAGGTCGTTTGTTCTATGACAGCCCAATCGGAGCGGCATTCGTGTATGCGGGTCGCGCCCACACACAAGTCATGCAATCCGAAGGTTCGGGGTCGATGATTTGCACCCCCCCTGCGCGCGAGAGAGAGCCTTTATGCCACACATGTTGATAAGTAGCTATCACACATTTACTTATAGATTGCTTATCAATGCTTTACCCAACCAATGTGGGATGCATATTTTCCCTACACAATGGGTACTCTTTGAGACTCAACTTCTCATTCACCCATTAGTCGATTTGTGAGTTTGAGTATACTACTTCGAAGCTCTCACGGAGGAGAATTCGAATATACATTGATCTTCCATTTTTATGGAACCGATCATACTCAATTAATGCTCTTAAAGCACTAGTTTGTCACAAATTTTCCAACACTATCAATGCGTGCGGCAATACGTCTTACAATTGTGGCAAAGGCATGAGTGTAATCAAGTCACAATCAAAACATGGGCGTGAGAATAGGGTTAAGTCCCTCGGTGTCACGGGAGGAGATTGTTGGCCTTATCATGTGCCAAAGATCACCTTATGAACAATGAATGCATTAAATAAAATGTTTAATGCAATTCATTAATTTATGATCACCTATGCATTTTCATAGATATGTAACGTTATAAAGAATTAATTAGTCAGTTGAATATCCGGGAGCCAAAAAATCGTTAATTTGAAAAAGAATTTTGAATTATTTGATTTATTAGATTTTGAATCTTGATAACTTCTTTTAGTTTTCAACAATTCATGTAAATTATACCCACAGAAAATTATGCAATCGTGGAGCGCTTCGGTCCAATAATATCAAAACCAAAAGATTCAGAGTTATAGTTGTTCCACCTTCTTATTACATTGCATGTGTTTGACCATTACCCTCTCTTTGCTTTACCCTTTACACTACCTCAGAAGTTGGTCAATTTTCATGAAGTTTACTCTTATACATATGAAAATTCATATACATATATATATATATACATATATACATATATATATATATACATATATACATATATATATATATATATACATATATACATATATATATATTCCAATAATATCAAAACTAAAAGATTCCAAGTTCAAGTTGTTCCACCTTTATATTACATTGCATGTGTTTGACCATTGCCCTCTCTTCGTTTTACTCTTTCCCCTACTCAGAAGTTAGTCAATTTTCATGTAGTTTGCTTTTATACATATGAAAAAAAATATAAATATATATATATATTATATATATATATTTATATATATTGGAGCCTTGCTTGAAGCCATGAAATTGAAGATCCAGTAACTACCCAAAATTTGACATATTTGCATACCCTTTTCTGCATGCAAAATATGTATTCAAGGTCATTGATTATCAAGATGTGGAATTGAGGACTCTATCAAGTTTGAGCAAAAATAAAAAACTGGTGCAATTTCTTCAAAATGATGGAATTGAAAGCTAGAGCTAGGTAGCTAGCTAGGTTTCCTTCTTTGACAAATTGAATGCATGCCCCCTTTTTTTTTCCTGGTTTGGTTGGTAATTAATTAATTAATGCAGTTTGAAACACGCACTTGTATAAAATTCTCGGTATAAATTGGCAAAGGAGTAACCTGAAGAATAATAATAAGACAAAATTTCATATAACTCCCGTATTTTTTACGTTTTGTCAAATTTATAATTTGTCTTTACTATATTCATTTTTTTAGTCTATATTTTTTTCCAAAACTTATCATTTTAATCCATTTGACCAAATCCTTGAAAGTCAACTATTTTAAAACATGTGAAAGTACACTTTTACCCTTATTACTATTTAATTTAGCTAAAATGATTATCTTAACTTTAAATTAAAAATAAAAAACAATAAAATTCTCAATAATAAAATCTTAAATAAGTAGAATACAAAAAAATCTTAAATAAATAATAATAAAAAAATCCATTAATTTTTTCTTATTTTGTATTTTTTTTCATAATGGATTTTTATTTAGCTAAAATGATTATTTTTCATAAATTTTTTTATAAGCTATTTATTTAATTTTTTTTGTTTTTCATTTTAATTTAAAGCTGAGATAATCATTTTAGTTAAATAAAAATCCATTACGAAAAAAATACAAAATAAGAAAAAATTAATGGATTTATTATTATTATTTATTTCACATTTTTTTGTAATCTATTTATTTAAGATTCATTTTAATTTAAAGCTAAGATAATCATTTTAACTAAATTAAATGATAATAAGGGTAAAAGTGTACTTTCACAGGTTTTAAAATAGTTGACTTTCAAATATTTGGTTAAATGGACTAAAGTGATAAGTTTTGGAAAAAAAAGGGACTAAAATGATGAATATGGTAAAGCCATTTATAAAGGTAATAAATAGCAAAAAAAAAATTAGGACTTATCTGAAATTCTGCCTAATAGTAATAAAACAAATCTAAAAAACACTTTCGAAAGTATTTTATTTAAAAGTCATCTGCCAATGTGATTTGTTGATAAAATATATTCATTTAGTTTGATAATGTCTCACGACAAAAGTTGAGGTGATCTAGTGGAAAGTCTCACTCACATTAATTAGATTGTGGTTCAAGTCACATTCTTCACCATAGTTTCCAAATTTGTAATAGTTAAAAAAAATGGGTAAATACACTAAAATTCCCCTAAGTTTAATATAAATATAGTTGTATATTAAGACATTTGTGATATTATCCAAATGAGGTTGAACACCTAATCATGTCTAATTGTAAAATAATTTTATATTATATAGTTATTATGAAATTCCAATATGACAGCAGAATATTATATAGATATGTGTTACACGTGTGTATAGATGTATATACACTACCTATAAAAGATGGATATGGTTCTCACAAGTTAATCCTAAGTGAGAGTCAAATATATAATTAATCTTCTCTAAAGTATGATCATGATTTTGTGACCAAGAAACTATAAAGCAACTACTTTTTTTTTTAATTTGATATTATTACGGGTTAGGGATCTGTCCGAACCTGATATATTATACTATATAAATATGATTCAAAATACAACTCTCATATTAGACTCTACGATTACTAATCAAAGAATGCAAATAATAATATTTAATAAAACTATAAAAGAAAGAAAATGTTTACTGCGGTAACATTTGAATAAATAGTATATAACACGTTTCAAAATATAATTTCCATATTAGACTCTACTAGTACTAATTAAATAATGTAAATAATAATATTTAATAGAACTATAAAAGCAAGAAAAGGTTACTGTGGTGACGTTTGAATAAAGAAGATATTTGTTGTTACTTGTTAGTTAGTAGTGATATAACAAATTATCTAATCTAGTGTGTACCTCTTTATCTAAATTTATATTATTTATAAATTTATTTGATTAAAATATTAAATATATCATGGATTTTATTTGTCTCTCTCAAATTTGACCTAATTGTTGTTGTTTTTTTGGGTATATATACTATTTATGAATATGACGACAATTCGAACTTAAAATATTATTAATCTAAATTTAGTTTCTTTATCATTAAAATTGAACACGATTATATAACCCTACTAGAGAAAAACCATATATCATAGTGTTTTAATATATATATATATATTTATATTTATATTTATATATTGAGCGATGATACTAAACTACTAAAGGCAAGTTTCTTCCTTCGTATTTTTTATATTTTATGGTAGTCATACATTACAATTGCAAGTTCTTTGAAGTTTGAACCACATGTATATAGACTGTAGACTATAGACTACTATCTTGAACCACATGTATATAGACTATAGACTATAGTCTATAGTCTATAGTGTGTACATATATATTACAAAATCAGAAGTCTAAGCACGCACACTAATGAAGTTAACAATGAATTTATAAAATTAAATAATGAAATGACTTTTATCGAGATCGATATGATATTGAGAAGTCAAATAAAAGCTTTTTAAAGTCAGTAATGTGTTCAACAAGAAGAATATTGCTGCTGCCCAGGAATTTTGCTGTTGCCGGCACTTTCTTCATACACACTGCTTGGTGAGTTGGTGCTGAGTATTGACTTTTAAATTTTGAACAAAGATCACTACTACTACTATTACTTGCAATTCAAACTAGTTTTTGTTTCCTTATTCTTTTTATGTTTTTTTTTGGTTAAAAAAAGATGAATAAGATACTGATTGAGTTAGAGGTTTGTTGAAATTTGACGAGAACAAGTATGATCCGGAGTATAACTCCCACAATATGAGAGTGGTCTCTCTACACTTTGTGATTTAGTGGGTAAACGTGAGACTCGAAATTGGAAAACGGAAAAATGTGATTATATTGAAAAATAAATCTTGAATTTATGTTTATACTCAAAATTTATATTTATTTGGTGATTGATTATCAATATATTTGTACTCGAAATAATGCCCTAACATCATTCTCTTAAACTTGGAAAGAAAATCCCCAATAAAACACATCATTTGAAAAGATTACGATTAAGTAAGATGGGGTTGGATTAGTGATATGCTTATAGACGGAGCTAGCTTCATTAAATATGGAGGGCTTGGGGACCATGATAAAATTTTTGTTCAAAAATGTAAATAAAAATAAAATTGGGCTTAGAGGAATCATGACCTTTCCGGGCCAATTAATAGTAACAAAAAAAATGGAGATGCAAGATTTATACATTCAACTCTCTAGACCTGACCACTTTTCATCAGATTTTGGTACCAAACTCCACCAGATTTTATCTGTTGTAAGAACCACCAGGTCCACCAATCACCATAGACTCAATTTTCTTTGCAATATTACCCTCAACAAAATGCACAATTTCTCTTCAAAACTTTGAAACTTTTCTAAAGAAAATTAATATTTGAACAATTTTGATTAAAACTAGTTCATTTTTTATTTTCTCTTTCTCCTCTTGAATTATTCATTGCATGGTGAATAATGGTTTCGCCGAGGTCCCACATTTGACTAAAGAATCACAGAGTGTTGGGAGATTTTTTAATTTTTTAATTTGTTAATAAAAGTTATTTTTCAAACTATACTTATAGTGGTTGATCTTACCGGATCCTAACAATATTTATAACAAAATGTGAGCAGACTTTCTCTTGATCTAAACTCGGATGATCTCTATAAGATATTGTGACACGTTATCATTACCATTGATTTATGATCGAGGTTCTTATGGTTCCTCTCCCCAAATTCCAAATATATGCTTCAAAAATTGTCCCAACGATTGAGACAATGATGTGATAAATAACTTACCAAATTAATATCAATTGCCATATAATTTTGAATCCCAACAAGTTATTTCATTCAGTCATGGACCAAGATGTGGAACCAATTGATATTTCAATTTGGTGCAATTAATTGGCAGTTTACCTAACATTTTCTGCAGAAAGACTTTAAAGAAACCCAATATTTTCACTTCAAGTTTGGAACAAATCATTCCAAAAATGTATCAATATTCAAGCTCAATTCTAGTGTCTAGACTACATAAATAATTTTCTTATGACTTGCACGTATCGAACTCCACCAAATCCAAACGTTACAAGAACTGCTCTCTGCTCCACTTAGTCAAAGTCTTCCAAATTGAGTCAGTTCTCCAAGTAACAGACATAACAGTTTTATAATTCCTCTTCAAAACTCTTGAAATCTATAATAAAATATCAAATGACCGGGTTAATGGTTTGACAAGAGTTTACAGAATCTAAATGCTATACGGTCAGGAATTCAACTCCGTAGATGAGGGGTTTTTCGTATTTTATAATTTAATTGGTAAATATAAAACTCGAACCCTTATCACATAAGTGAAAAAAGAAAAGTAGTTGTGTCAAATGACCTAGATTTTGATACCCACATTTTGATAAAAATACATTTTATTGATTTCGTCTGATGTGTTTAAAAATGGGCTGTTTTTTTTTGAGTGGTGCTATTGGCATACCCCCTATTGATCTATTCATACCCTACTTTTTAAAATTTTGATTTAATTAAATACAATTAAATGTTTTTATTAAATTTTTTGGTTTATTTCCAAAACTACCCATTTTACTTATTTTTCAAACTTAACACATACCATATATGATTTCTCTATCTCTGATCTCTGTATCTGTATACATCTATCTCACCTCCATTGATTGATTTATTTTTTTCTTCTTATTTCTTTTTTTAAATTATTATTTTCTTCTTATTTCATGGTGGAAAAGAAAAAAATAAAAAAATAACATGGTACTTCAACACGACATTTTGATATCGTTCTAAAGAAAAATTAAACTTCAAACTTATTTCCAGAGAATGAATTGTTTCCAGATGCTTACTATCATTGCCAGACAAGTCTTACTTTATGTCATTCTCAAACAATTCTTTCAGATGTTTGATATCGTTTTTAGACAATTTTTCCATATTCTTTATATCGTTCTCAAAATCTTCCATAATATTCTATATGTGTGTAAGAAACATATTTTAGGGTTTAAGAGTTAAATTTTTTTTTTTGAAGAAACAAATTACTGGATTTTTTTTTGAAAAAAGAATGTGATATTTTAATAGATTTACTTTGTAGAAGATATCTTTCCTTAAATTGTATGTTTCTTTAAGTAATTTTGATAAAAGAAAAAAAAATTATATAATTAAAAAAGTTGGGCATAAATAGATTAGTTGTGAGTGTGTCAATAGCACCACTCTTTTTTTTATTAGGGTTATTAGCACTAGTCCCCCCCCCCCGAACTTTACATGAGTTTACATTTTACTCCTTAAACTTTTTTTAGGCATTAAACCCATGGACTCTTATTTATTGACAAACGGTTTGGTTTATGGCTCACTGAACGCCTGTTTGACGGAGCATCTACATTTATGTTTTGCCAATAAATAAAAGTTCAGGGGGTTTAATGTCTAAAAAAAGTTTAAAGGGTAAAATACAAACTCGCGTAAAGTTCAGGGAGACTGTTGTCAATAACCCTTTTTATTATAAGACTTATTACCTTTTATAACTTATATTAAGATAAATTGATTTGTTTCCAACTTTAACTAACCTAACAATAAATTGACATATGAGGAGGTGGTGGCAGCAACGTCGCCTCCCTGGGACCGACCTTCTCCTTGCCTCCGATGGAAAATAGGAAAACAACTGCGAGCTGATCCATCGAGCAAACAAGAAACACCAGTCGATAATCCCTGACAACATCGCGAGCAACGTATCTCTAATTTGCGAGATCAATGGCAATATCTCTAAAGTCTTCTCGATTTACTCCAATTTGTCGCTCAACTTCGCCAATATGGTCAGTCAATGCCGCTGCAAGAGGAGGACAACGAAGATGAACAACAACAATAACAACAACAACAACAACAGTCGCGTCGAGAGCTCTGTGAGACTTCCTCCCATTCGTTTTGAGAGGAGGCCCTCCTCCCGTTAGAGGTAATGAGGAGGTCGACCGGCCTCCTCAGGTCAAATCGCAAGGAGGAGGCGGCGCCGACTCCTCCTCCTATGTCAATTTAGGGTTAGGTTAGATAGAGTTAGAGTTAAAGTTTGAGTTATTTAAGAAATTGGGGAATTTTTATTTTATTTTAAATAAAATAGTTAAATTAGTAATTAATTGTACTGTATATGAAAACAAATATTTTTTTATATAAAAATAAATTTTTATTTTAATATATTGCTTATTTTAAATAGCTTTAAAAATAAAAAAGAACCCTAATAACTTCTTATATTGGTGATGTATTTTAAATATATTGCTTATTTTAAATAGTTTTAAAAATAAAAAAGAACCCTAATCACTTCTTATATTGGTGTATAATATCAATACTTTATTATGATATTAGGGTGATGTATTTATATACTGCTCCACTTAGTCAAAGTCTTCCAAATTGAGTCAGTTCTCCAATTAACAGACCTAACAGTTTTATACTTCCTCTTCAAAACTCTTGAAATCTATAATAAAATATCAAATGACCGGGTTAATGGTTTGACAAGAGTTTGCAAATTCTAAATGTTATACGGTCAGGAATTCAACTCCGTAGACGAGGGGTTTTCCACATTTTATAATTTAATGGGCAAATATAAGACTCGAACTCTTATCACATAAGTGAAAAAAGAAAAGTAGTTGTGCCAAATGGCCTAGATTTTGATACCCACATTTTAATAAAAGAATACATTTTATTGATTTCGTCTGCTGTGTTTAATAAGGAGCTGTTATTTTATTTTATTTTATTAGGGTTATTAGCACTAGTCCCTCCTGAACTTTACGTGAGTTTACATTTTACTCTTTGAACTTTTTTTAGGCATTAAACTCATGGACTATTATTTATTGACAAACGGTTTGGTTTATTGCTCACTGAACGCCTGTTTGATGGGGCATCTACAGTCATGTTTTGCCAATAAATGAAAGTTCAGGGGGTTTAATGTCTAAAAAAAAGTTTAAAGGGTAAAATACAAACTCGCGTAAAGTTCAGGGAGACTAGTGTCAATAACCCTTTTTATTATAAGACTTATTACCTTTTATAACTTATATTAAGATAAATTGATTTGTTTCCTAACTTTAACTAACCTAACAATAAATTGACATATGAGGAGGTGGTGTAAGCAACGTCGCCTCCCTGGGACCGACCTTCTCCTTGCCTCCGATGGAAAATAGGAAAACAACTGCGAGCTGATCCATCGAGCAAACAAGAAACACCAGTCGATAATCCCTGACAACATCGCGAGCAACGTCTCGCAAATTTGCGAGATCAATGGCAATATCTCTAAAGTCGTCTCGATTTACTCCAATTTGTCGCTCAACTTTGCCAATATGGTCAGTCGATGCCGCTGCAAGAGGAGGAGGACGAAGATGAACAACAACAACAATAGATGCGTCGAGAGCTCTGTGAGACTTCCTCCCATTCGTTTTAAGAGGAGGCCTTCCTCCCGTCAGAGGCAATGAGGAGGTTGACCGGCCTCCTTAGGTCAAATCCCAAAGAGGCGGCGGCAGTGGCGGCTCCTCCTCCTATGTCAATTTAGGGTTAGATTAGATAGAGTTAGAGTTAAAGTTTGAATGATTTAAGAAATTGGGGAATTTTTATTTTATTTTATTTTATTTTATTTTAAATAAAATAGTTAAATTAGTAAATAATTGTACTGTATATGAAAACAAATATTTTTTTATATAAAAATAAATATTTATTAAAAATGAAAATATATTAAAAAGAAAAAAATAAAATATCCTATAAATTAAATGGTTTGTAAAAATGGAGGTAGAATAGTAAACCAAAACCACTTAATATTTAAGTTGGATAATCTTAAATAAAAAACAAATAAATTGGAGTGTCTTAAGCATTAAGTGATATTACTTTACTTAATTAAAATAATATTTTTTAATACTTAAGATAAAAAAACAAACACCACCTAATTGAGAATAAAAATAAAAGGGAATAAACTTTTATTGGAATTAAAGTTCCTTTTCACTAAATTCAGTTCCTTTTCAAATACGAACTTAATTCCAGATTTATTTAGTGCCTATTGAAAGGTAAGCGATCTCTTCATGCATTCTCAAATTCATCAATAAAAAAAAAAAAAAAAACTTTCCTGTAATTTACAGAAACCTTTTCCCAAAGTTTTTGTTTAATTTAGTCATTGTTGACCAAAATTAAAAACCTTTTCAAAATATATTGTAAGCAGTGATGTGAGTCTGAAGTAATTAAGTAGTGCAGACATTCCAGAAGAAGTAAAACACCAAACTCATTACGCTACCTTGTTCAAATCAAACACTTTACTTTTTCTTTAATATAATCAAGTCATTATTTAATAACAATTAATACATAATTAATTGATTCACACTTTGCTTAACAAATGAATCAGCTAGAAAACTTTATATATATATATATATATATTACACTCAAAATGGGTCAGGGTCCTGCCCATGACTCATCTGCCGACAAACAATGTATATGTACGACTCGAATCGAAACGGAAGGTGTTCTACCGCCTGTTTATCATATTTAATTATCGATTTTTTTAAATATGGATCATTTTGCTTTTTCTGTCTGTTAATTATAAAATTAAAACGTATCCATCGACATTGAGGTTAAAAATCTAAAAATCATATACTCTAACCAACCGAGCTACTACAGCTCATTGTTGGAGGATTGTTGATTTATATATATATATATATATATATATATATAGTTATATAATTTGTTTAAAATAATTTAAACTCGTTTATATAATTTAAAATAAACTCATATATATATATATAAAATTTAAAATAAACTTAAATTTCATAATTATATAAAAAAACCGATTTATGAAAAAGAAAAGGAAAATAAGAAAACAAAAAGAAACCCAGAAAATCAAAACTCGTATTTTTTTTTGAATTTTTTTCCTTTTCAAAAAATATATTATTTCAATTTGATAAAAAAAACCCAGAAAATTAAAACTCATAAATTGAAAAGGGAACAAATTCAAAAAAAGAGAAAAAGAAAATAATAATAACAAATTTCCTTTTTTAATTTTTTTTCCTTTTGTTTTCTTATTTTCTTTTTCTTTTCATAACTATGTTTTTATATATTGTTATTAAATATGAGTTTATTTTAAACAAAATAATAACTATATATACATTTAAATTAACAATTCTCCAACAATGAGCTGGAGTAGCTCGGTTGGTTAGGAGTGTGCCTTTTAACCTCAAGGTCAAATGTGATGTTTTAATTTTGGATGAAAAATATGACAGAAGGAGCAAAATTGCCAATATTTTACCTTTCAGAGGGTTGATCGGCCATGATTGAAACAAGAAAGACCAATTTATCTAATATGGCAAACCTCATCGTGGAACATGATGATTTTCCCTTTTATAGTGGATGAGTTTTTGTTAGTCAACACATCTAAAAACATTATTAATTATAATTATATAATTCCTTGATGTTCCATGTGGAATTTTTTTGTTTAATTGAAAATTTGTGAATTATTGAATATTTATTTCATCATCTTAAACTACCAACCCTTCACAGTCCAAGTCTCTACAAAATTGATTGCAGGATTTGCCGCCCTGCAGGGCCCATCTTGAAAGTGTTTAATTATACACTTGAATTGTGAATTTATAGAATTCTTGACTTTCTAAGTACACATATTTTCTTTGATTCTTTGAACATGTACTAACTTCCTGTCAAGAAGAAAAAAAAAAGGTACTCCTTTAGTCCTTTATAAATGCAAATCAATGCTAAATAAGAAGAGTGAATAATAATAACTTTTTCAAAGTATGATATGTTGTATGTATAAAAAATTCTTTAATTATATATATATATATAATATTTATGAATTATCACATATTTGAGATTCAAGGATACCAACTTAACCTACAATCTTATCAATATAGGTGAGGGCTCATGGGAGGAGAACACGACTTGAACCTACAATCCCAATAGAACAAGGGTGAGTTCATTTTTGCTCAAAGAGGAAGTGAGCATTACCTCCCTCGCAAATAGTTGACACGTGTCCCAAACTTAATCCATGATTAACAACTTTAACTCTCATTTCACCCCTTTGTTTATAAAAGTTTTACAAACAAAAAAGAAAAGGACACAATCAGAACAAAAAGCCGTCTCTTCTTCTTTTTCGCCGTCTCAAAAAGAAAAGTCTGAATAGGAATAGTCATAATCAGTCCTTTGCTATAGAGAGGATATAGCCCATTGTTTGTTCTTGATTAAGTGCACTGAAATAACTAATAAGTACAAACAAATATATAAATAAAAAAACCAAGAGTAATATATACTAATTAACTAAACAATTGGACAAAAGTAGAAATACTTTGGATGAAGCTCGGCATCAGAATCTTCAACAATAGCATGCCAACTTATGTTCATCACAAAGTTTGAAACAAATAAAACTCAGACATTTCTTTTTGAGACAAGGAAGAAAAAGAAGACATCTTTTTGTCTTATGATGGTGTCCTTTTCTTTTTTTGTTACTTTTACAAACAGAGGGGTAAAAATGGTAGTGCAGAAATGAGGGTTAAAGTTGTTAACCTTAGATTAAGTTTGGGTCATTGGACCAACCTCATCTCATCCTCTCTATAGCAAGTATTTGATGGGCAAATCTAATAATAAAATTAGGCAATTTAACATACCTGACCCTAGCTTGCTCCTAATTAATACTATTAAGTTCTGCACTTATATGCCTCATCAACTACACCAACTCCACCCAAACCCATTTTAAAGGGAAAGTAAAAGAGTGTAACAACAACCCACCGCCCATTGTGGCTTGATGGTAAATAATGCTCATTCAGTCTTACAATATTTAAAATTCGAGTCGCCGCACCGTAAAAAAAAAATATATAAAAAAGGTGCAACAACAGAGGTGATTTATCGGTTTATAGGAAATACCAAAAAATGTTCTGATTAGAGCGGAGCAGAATTGGAAAAAAGAGAGTTTGGTAATTTGTCACAAGTTTAGTTACACCCATGTGAAAAACCATGAAAGGTTAACTCTTCTACCAGCAAAATGTTGCATATTATGATGCAAATTTAAACATAAGGATGAGGGAGGGTCAGAGGCGGCCAAAACTATGTCATTAGAGGCTGTATTTCCGTCTACACTATCACATCGACAAAGCAACAAGATCCTCCGAAAAACCTCTATCACCTAGTATTTCTATGCGGCCACAATCCATATTTGCTGACCAATAAATATTGACCTAAAATCAATTCAATTCTCAGTAACTAATCAAGAAGTACATGTAGAATCAAGAAAAATCTACAATCAGAATTTGAGTCCTTGAATAAGGCCACACTATGTTACTCTAGATGAAGCTTCCTCCCGTTCTATCTTTGCTATGCATTTGCAAATCTACTAGCAAGTCAAAGTAGAAGACATAGAGATCATAAAGATTGCTACCAAAGTTTAGATTTCCAGTTCTAATGTCTTATGCAGAAACAATTGTCTAGATGACAAACAGAGAATAGCCGATCAAGTTCCTTATTGTTACAACTTTATACACATATTGCTTCTCAATGGTGCTACCACATCATGCAAAGAAAGGCACTACAAATAAGTATAGAATAACCACAACAGTAGAATAACCACAGCCACGATAGTAATCTATTCGATGAAGTTCCATCAGATTCACAAATGTCTTTCTTTCATCATTTTGAATGTCTAAATGAGGTGTCTAATGATGCACATACGAAGTGAGGAACCGAAAACTTCATTTCTATACTCAAACTATAGAAACAAATGAGGCCTTTGGTGCTTTATATCTTGTCATCTCACATTGCTTCCTTCCATGCCACATTTTTCCGAAAACCAACATACAAGAAATTTAACTAGACTAATCACTTATGTAAGCAAAATTTACATGTTTCAACAAGTTCCACAACTCATGTACATTTAAAAAATCATCCCTACAAGTCAGCACTTATGTACTTTAACTAGTGAAGCACATACAAATAATTAACTAGACTAATCACTTTTGTACGCAAAATTTACATGTTTCAACGAGTTCCACAACTCATATAAATTTACAAAATCAACCCTACAAGTCAGCACTTATGTACTTTAACTAATGAGGTGTCTAAGGAAGCACGTACAAAGTGAGGAACTAAAAACCTCATTTCTATACTCAAATTATAGAAACAAAAGAGGCCTTTGGTGCTTTAAATCTTGTCATCTCACATCGATTCTTTCCATGCCACATTTTCTTTAAAGCCAACATGCAAGAAATTTAACTAGACTAATCACTTTTGTAAGCAAAGTTTACATGTTTCAACAAGTTCCACAACTCATATAAATTTAAAAAATGATCCCTACAATTCAGCACTTATGTACTTTAACTAGTGAAGCAACACATTAAGCGACTTCGAGTTCTAAAAATGGGCAGATGTCTCTCTTCCATATATTTTCTAATGAAAAAAAGATCGACAGAATAAATAAGCTAAATAAACTTAACAGTCACTAAACTTCATTATACATATTCTAACAAAACTGCATTTCACAAATCTCAAATTGTTGCATTATCAAATAAGTTCTCACATTTCAGTTAATCTAAATTCTAACCGACCTCAAACAACACAAATACTATCATCAGAATTAACATTACAGAAAAAAAACAAACAAGCAAACAAACCCACCAAACAAAAATTGAAACATTAACATTATTATTATTATTATTATTATTTCTTGCTATTTATTGTTTTCTTTACATACAAATTTAAAAAATTTAATAACTTTTGACTAACTTTCATGATCTGGGTCATTTTTGTTCCTCATTATCAATGCCTTGATCAACAATGACAAACTTGTTCTTGAATGAATCTTGCCTTTGTAACCACATCATGTGCCCCTGAACGAGAAATTAAAAGAGAATTAAAAAGAAGACCTGAAAAAGGAGAGATTTTGGGGTATAAAAAAAAGGGTTACCTGAAGAGCAGCAGCCCAAGCAATGAGAATAGAAGCGAACCAAAATTTTTTCTCTTTGAGGAGCTGTTTGGCTTCGAATTTTGCCATTGTAACACCCTAACCCTAGTTTTTGTGCAGCTATTTGGGGGATTTTGGTTTTGGTTTCTCTGCTGTGGCAAAGAGAGTGAGGTTTTGTGGGTAGTAAGCTTCTCTGATTTGTTTTACCCACCAATACTTACTGCCACGTCAGAAATTAAAAATTGTGCGGGCATCAACTAATTTAAATTCACTGTATCAATATATAAAGAATTCTGTAAGACTGTAACTTCAAACCCACAATAAAAACATTTTCTCTCTCTTTAATACTTCAACCGATATTTTGAAAGAAAATATTACAGGGAATGATTTCAACTTACTTTTAAATAATAAATACGTAACTGTTTTTAAATGTATAGTGCATTTTCCAATTTTTTACATAACAAAAGTTGTATGTAAAAAAATATATATGAATTTTATGGTTTATAAGTTTTTATTTTAAAAAAATTCTTTTCGATTAAAGATATTGTTTGTGGACGAGGGATTTGATTATAATTTTCTTTGTATAATAATTATTACTGCATTGGATGTCTCTAAGGGTACGTTTAGTGTGTGAGATAAGATTATACTATTTTTAATAGATATGATTGAATTTGATTGGATTGGATTAATTATTGTGTTTTTCGTGTTTGGTGCAATATGGGATTGGACTAAAAATAGTGATATACTGTCTTTGTCTTTGGTATGTCGTGGGATTTGACAATTTAGAAACAGTTTTTGTTGGAAATTTTGTGATGAACACATATTTTGAGAGTATTATTTGGGTATGATTGATTCCATGAAAATGGAAGATCAAAGTATATTCGAATTCTCCTCTGTGAGAGCTTCGAAATGGTATACTCAAACTCACAAAATTATTAATGGGTGAATGAGAAATTGAGTCTCAATGTGAGCCCATTGTGTAGGGAAAAATGTGCATCCCACATTGGTTGGGGAAAACACTTATATATGGTATATATGTGGTTGTGTGATAGTAGCTTATAAACATGTGTGTGGGCGCGTCCTGTGTACACGAATGCTGCACCGATTGGACCGTGAGAGTGCAATCGACTTTTTGCTACTATTTTTAATTTCTTTTTTCCTAAATCAACATTTTATTGATTAGGAAAGAATTAATTTAATTTATTTTTCCCTAAGTTAGAAGGTTTAAATGATAAGGAAAAGTTGACTAACGAAATAGTTAATTTCCGTTTTGGGTTATGGAAATTAATTAGATTAAGGAAAGAGTTGATTTCCTTTTTGGATTCTGATACTTACTTGATCACTAAGTAATTAGAATCAGTGTTTAATTAGGAATATATCTTTTTTTGAAAATTATTCCTTAATTATTTTCCTTTATCATTACAACCATAGTAATTAAGTATTTCCTAAATTAATCCTACTGATTAGGTTTTCTATTTAAACCCTAGTCTATTTTCCTCATTAGAACAATTCTGGAAATCACGAAAAATAGAGAAAATATTGTTCTTTTCCTAGTTCATCAGTTCTTCGTATCTTGGTAAGTTTGAATTCAATTTGAGTTCGCTGAGAGTGGTTTGTGTTCTACACATCCACTGTTTAAATCGTTGTATCCTGGGAGACAATCGTCATACACATACGGTGTTAGCCGGCGAAATTGTCTTAAGGACACCTGTGTGAAACACGGGCCTCGATTTCCCTAACATGGTGTTGTCTATTTTATTGTTTTTCTGTCTCTTGCAGATTCGAACCAGATTGTTTTTGAGCAATACAAACAACAATCTTAAGACAATTTCTCCTTTTTAAATTTCTTCTCACTTTTTAAATTTCTTTTAAAACCTTCTGGTTCGGTTTCTGTTTTCCTACGTATCGCGACAGAATTGTTTTGTAAACATCACTGGATTGGGTTAATAAAATATTAATCTGTGGAAATTGGGTCTGTTTCGAGACACTGATTTCAAATTATTATCTTATTTAAATTATTGGAAAATCGGGTCTATTAACAGACACTGATTTAGAAATCACGTGTGATTTCAATTGAGTAATCGGGTCTGATACCAGACACTGATTGTGATTTCAATTGTGAAATCTGGAATCGGTTTTGATTCACTTATTTGATATCCGGTATTCGATATCAGTACTGTCATATATATTATATGGTATTTTTGTGATTCTAAGAGTATATCGGTTATACACACGAGTGTGTAAATATTTAATATTTCAGAGATATATAATTGTAGTCTATATCTGGAATAACCGGTAAAAGGATTATATGTTTATATAATCAAGTGCAAACCAGTTTATATATATATATATATATATATATATATATATTAAGTTTAGCTATATATATATATATAAGTCTTGACACTGGTTTTATATCATAGTATTGATTAACCTGTATGTGCTATATATATTGTTGATATATATTAACTTACAAGGTCTATTGATGTATCAATATGGTGCACTGATATGTGTAAAACTAAATTATAATATTTGGTGAACTAAAAGACAATAGTCTTGTTTGATATCAAAAGTGATATCAGTGTTTAAATTGATTATATTGTTATATAATCTAACACCAAGTGCAGCACTTGTTTATATATACATATATTATATTTAAAGTGCTATATTATTGTTTAATACATTATTTAAATATCTGATATATTGGTGTATACCGGTTGATATCACTGTTAGATATGTCAGTATATACGGTGGATATATATTAACATTGGTTTTGCCTTATCAGTGTTTAATATAAGTGGATATATCGATGTTTAGTGTATGGTATTATTTGATACCAACATTGATAAAACAATATTACGTTGGTGTGTGATATATCTTTGTTTGATATATTAGTTATAGTTATATAAATATCGTATACGTACCGATTATTTGTATTTCAAAGGTTGAGGTGTGTTATATATTATATTTGATATATATATATTAACATACTAATTTTGATATATCAGTGATTGATATATTGTTTATATATATATATATATATCCTTGTGATATTTATTAGTGGTTCTAAATTATTTGATTTGGTTTGTGAAAGTGATTGCCGAATCAATTGTGAACCCGAGCGTGGGTCAATTGACCGACCTAAAAGTGAACCCTTTTTGTGGGTCAAATGAATACCCCGACGGTGAATTCATTTATGTTTCCGGTTTCTTTTCTGATGAACCATATGGAGAAACTAGAGAAATTCAGTGGTCTGAATTTCAAGAGATGGCAACAAAAGATGTTGCTCTAACTGACCACATTGAATCTTGCGAAATTCTTAATTGTTGAGGCTCATAAGGCGAACAGTGGTGACAAGTTGGATGTGTAAGTTTAAAATGGTGATTATTGTCATAATCAAGTATTTTGAACTTCAAAATTGTAATTATCAATTTAATGATGATTTATTTCTATTAATTCCGAGTTAATCGAAATATTAAATTTTGAATTCAAAACAGAACTGATTTGACTTTAATATTGCCAATTTTAATGAGAATTAATTTCAAAATTAATTCAGTTGATTTCCTCCTGATATTATGGCGGATAAATCAAACGTGAACACAGGTGTTCCACTTGAGACTCCTAGTGCTAATCCAACTGTCGGACTAGACACTTCAGCTGTTAATTAAGTGCTTGTAGGAGATGTGCCTATTTGGGGCCAAGTGTGGCAACATTGACTCTGGCCATCAACTCATTCGTGAGAAACATGGGAGATCCGGTGATGAGCCAATATGTGAGTCACGGGAACTTTTAGTGGTGGTAGCAAAAGATGTTGTTCTATCTAACCACACTGAATCTAGCCAGATTCTTGACTGGAGATGCTCGTAAACCTAATAGTGGTTAAGAGTGAGATGTTCAGGTATGGAATGCTTTGGATTTTCTATGAAAAAAAAAAAAACCCATACTGAACGGGCAGTCAGACTCGCTGTATAGCTAAAACAGTCAAAGAACTGTGGGAGTCATTAGACCGGACACACAAGGCTGAGGATATTGGATCCAAAAGGTTTGTTGTGGGCCAGTTTCTTGATTACAAAATGGCAGACTCTAAGAGCTTCAAGTGATTATACATGAGATTCATGTCGAAGGGATGATCCCAAGTGAATCCTTTTAGGTGGCTGATATCACTGAGAAGCCAACAGCAAAACAGAGTTGCTGAACAGGAAAATTATTCCTTGAAATGAAGAATGCAATGCTGATAAGTTCTGAATTGCCTCAGAACATATGGGGTGAAGCTATATTAACTAGCAATTACCTTTTAAATAAGGTACCCCGGAAGGAAAAAAAAAAGACAAGACCCCATATGAGTTTTGGAAAGGAAGAAAGTCTTCCTATAAATTCTTATGAATGTGGGGGTGTCTTGCCAAAGTGGCCGTACATACACCTAAGAAGGTGAAAATAGGTCTAAAACCCGTTGATTGCATCTTCATTGGATATGCACATAATAGTAGTGCTTATCGATTTTTGGTGTATAAATCTGACATCCCAGATATACACAAAAACACGATAATGGAATCTAGAAATGCATCGTTCTTTGAACATGTATTTCCATGTAAATCCAATGATGAAGCTAATGGTGAGCTCTTCAGAAGGACTCTTGTGCAAAGAAGCTATCAAGAGTGAAATTGATTCCATCTTTCAAAATCATACTTGGGAGTCAGTGGATCTTCCTCCGGGATGTAAACCGCTAGGGTCCAAATGGTTTTTCAAGAGAAAAATGAAAGCAGATGGATCAATTGATAAGTATAAGGCCAAACTTGTAATTAAAGGTTACAATCAATGAGAAGGCCTAGATTACTTTGATATGTATTCTCATGTGACGAGAATAACCTCCATTAGGATGATGCTTGCAATCGCAGCTTTACGAAATCTTGAAGTACATCAAATGGATGTGAAAACAACTTTCTTAAATGGAGATCTAGATGAAGAGATCTACCTGGAACAACCTGAGGGTTTTTCCGCTCCAAGACAAGGAAAGAAAGTCTGTAAATTGGTGAAGTCCTTATATGGTCTAAAGCAAACACCAAAACAATGGCATGAGAAATTTGACTATGTTATGACGTCAAATGGATTTTAAATCAACGAATGTGACACAGGAAATGGCTATGTCATTTCGTGCCTTTATGTTGATGACATGCTCATTGGGTAGTGATGATAAAATCTACTAAGGATATGTTGAAATCAAGATTTCATATGAAAGATATGGGACCGACTGATGTTATATTGGGAATGAAAATCTCAAGGACATCGAACAGACTCATTCTCAGTCAGTCACACTATGTTGACATGATTTTTGAGAATTTCAACAAAAATGATTCTGGAATTTTCAGAACACTAGTAGATACAAATCTACACCTATCAAAGAATAAGGGTGAGAGCGTCTCTCAACTCGAATATTCTAGAGTGATAGGAAGTCTGATGTACTTAATAAGTTGTACAAGACCAGACATTGCTAATGCAGTCAGCAAATTAAGCAGTTATACGAGTAATCTATGAACCGATCACTGGAAAGGAATAGTAAGAGTACCGATGTACTTACGATTCACTCGCAGTTATGAGCTGCATTATACCAGATATCTTGCTGTCCTAGAAGGATACACAGATGCAAATTGGATATCTGATATGAAAGATTCAAAATCTACTAGTGGGTATGTGTTCACACTAGAAGGTACGACTGTATCCTGAAAATCCTCCAAACAGACATGTATAGCCAGATCCACTATGGAATCTGAGTTTATTGCTTTATGTGGTGAGGAGGCTGAATGGATATGCCAATTTTAGAGGATATTTCAAGATGGCCAAAGCCTGTGCCAGTGATTTGCATCCATTGTGATAGTCAATCAGCAATAGAAAGAGCACAGAGCAACATATATAATGGAAAGTCTAGACATATACGTCGAAGACATAATACCATTAGACAGCTACTCTCAACTGGAGTTATCTCTATTGACTATGTAAAGTCAAAAGATAACATTGCGGATCCGCTAACCAAAGGGTTAAATAGAGAATTAGTTGAGATATCATCGAGAGGAATGAGACTAAAGCCCATGAGATGAAATTCGATACAATGGAAACCCAACCTAGTTGACTGGAGATCCCAAGATCTAGGTTCAATGGGACAACCAAGTTGTAAGACTTAGTTGGATCACTGTGGGGGTTACCCTCCAGTCCATTCCTATGATGAAACAGTGATGCCCGTAAAGAAAAGGTTAAACTATATTTTTAATGATTCTTATGAGTCAGAATTCCAAGCTATGGAAATCTGAGCAGAGTAATGCGGGTTGCTCTTAATTAAGAAATCACCTATGTGAGAGAGAAGTGGGGCAGCTTCTAAAAGAGAATAATGAAGGGCTATATTCTCCAGCGACTCTCACAGAACCAGGCGCATGTTCATGGCCAAAACGAACATAACAATGAGAACCAAATTGGGTCTGGAAGATGCCTGTATGAGGTACGCTATCGTTTACATAAACGGCAGAACAGTTCAAGGATATCATATCTACTGATCAGCCAGTAAAGTAAGCATACCTTTACGAGGGAAGGTTCAAAGGGTAACACCTACCTATCCTATGCAGGCTTCGACCGTTTGAACTTACCAAAAGTCATCTCTCGTGTCTCCTAGGTCAATTTCATTCATGTGGGGGATTGTTGGAAATTTTGTGATGAACACATATTTTGAGAGTATTATTTGGGTATGATTGATTCCATGAAAATGGAAGATCAAAGTATATTCGAATTCTCCTCTGTGAGAGCTTCGAAATGGTATACTCAAACTCACAAAATTATTAATGGGTGAATGAGAAATTGAGTCTCAATGTGAGCCCATTGTGTAGGGAAAAATGTGCATCCCACATTGGTTGGGGAAAACACTTATATATGGTATATAAGTGGTTGTGTGATAGTAGCTTATAAACATGTGTGTGGGCGAGTCCTGTGTACACGAATGCTGCACCGATTGGACCGTGAGAGTGCAATCGACTTTTTGCTACTATTTTTTAATTTCTTTTTTCCTAAATCAACATTTTATTGATTAGGAAAGAATTAATTTAATTTATTTTTCCCTAAGTTAGAAGGTTTAAATGATAAGGAAAAGTTGACTAACGAAATAGTTAATTTCCGTTTTGGGTTATGGAAATTAATTAGATTAAGGAAAGAGTTGATTTCCTTTTTGGATTCTGATACTTACTTGATCACTAAGTAATTAGAATCAGTGTTTAATTAGGAATATATCTTTTTTTGAAAATTATTCCTTAATTATTTTCCTTTATCATTACAACCATAGTAATTAAGTATTTCCTAAATCAATCCTACTGATTAGGTTTTCTATTTAAACCCTAGTCTATTTTCCTCATTAGAACAATTATGGAAATCACGAAAAATAGAGAAAATATTGTTCTTTTCCTAGTTCATCAGTTCTTCGTATCTTGGTAAGTTTGAATTCAATTTGAGTTCGCTGAGAGTGGTTTGTGTTCTACACATCCACTGTTTAAATCGTTGTATCTTGGGAGACAATCGTCATACACATACGGTGTTAGCCGGCGAAATTGTCTTAAGGACACCGTGTGAAACATGGGCCTCGATTTCCCTAACATGGTGTTGTCTATTTTATTGTTTTTCTGTCTCTTGCAGATTCGAACCAGATTGTTTTTGAGTAATACAAACAACAAGTTTTTAATTTAAAAATAATTGTTTGAAGATATCTGGGAATTTTCCCATATTTCTACAAATCTGGATTTGAAAAGCTTTTAAATTTTTTTTCAAGACTAGGTTGATAATAAGCTTCTAATTTTTTATTTTATTTTTAAGACCAGATTGATAATAAGCTTTTCAATTTTTTCAATTCGTTCTCTGGTGGGTCGAATATGAAATCTATGCAAACAACCAAGTCCCTGAGCCCTCCAACTCTGCTCAACCAAGAGTCATTGCTACTCATTATCTCATATCAAGCCTTGGAAGAATCCATGGAAAAAATCTGATACTACCTAGAAATCTGATAAAGATTTCAATAAAGTTAAAGCAGAAGATGATGATGAAGCAGGGAACGTGGATGATCAAAGCTAAGGTAATTTAAAAAAAAAATGTAAAGCTTTAAAATGTGGAAAATTTTCAAGATTTGGAAAAATTTGGATGTGTGGTTTGATTAGAATTCTCTTTGTAGAATAATTATTATTGCATTGGATGTCTCTAGCAATAAATATTTTATTAAACCAAGAGAATTCTGATATTTATTCATAAAATTATGATGTTATTTATATTTATCTTTTCTCAATAACTTAACTGTTTTTATCTCTATTCATAGGTGGCTTAACGGAAATACTCTTTAAAATTTTTTTGTTGACTTCCATATCCATCATTTTTAATTACTTTTTTTTTATCTTTTAAGTTTTCTCGCTCATCAATTTTAAGTATTTACTTTCATCAATTTTAATAACTTGAATATTCATTGACACTTTCTCTCTCTTAGTAGATTTTTCTTGTTTCTCTCATCAATTTGATATTGTTTTCAAATTTTGTAACCCATTAATGTTTGAGTTATTAAGATTTTAGTCCCTCTGATTAACATTAATTTGGGTTTGGTCCACAAAATTTTAAAATTACTAACTTTAGTCTTTCTGTAACGGTTTCCGTGAATTAACAAAGTCAAAGGGTAAAATGACCTTGCTGCCCTTGATAAAAGATGGCACCTGTGAAAAGACCCGTATGCCCTTCATGAAGTGGGCTATACACCAGATCCAATTGCACTTTGAAACAAGCCAACTTGGGCCACTGAGCGCACCCCAGTCATTGCTAAGCATACCCCACAGCATCAGCGTGACTTCACATCGTCTTCTTCAGCTAGCTGACCCGTCGACCTGCGTATGCCCTACCCGGACCCGGTTATTGACCCGGTTGACCCGTCATGCAACTCGACTGTTCTACACCGTTTCCGGCCTCGTTTCCAAGGGTTTTCTGCCCAAAACGACGGACCAACCTTTCTCTGGTATGTTTGCCACCCATTGCAGCATCTCATGCGCACGTTTACCTCTTCTTCAAATCCTCCAAATCCTCCAATCTTCCATGGAATCACCAATCATACTCAATTCGAGGAATTGTTTGATCCACCGATCCAAGCACAAAAAAAACCCCACAAAACAAGAATCAGTTCGCAGATCCAACCCAGAATTTTGATTAATTTTTTTTAAAGTAAGAAAAATATATGATTCCCAGAATTTTATTTTGGGGAAGATTCTCAAAAAATAAAAAATTAAGAAAGAAAAAAAAAACCAAGATCTGGTTCCAGATCTCGTCCAAGCCTAATTGTTGGAAAATTTGTGACAAACTAGTGCTTTGAGAGCATTAATTGAGTATGATCGGTTCCATAAAAATGGAAGATCAATGTATATTCGAATTCTCCTCCGTGAGAGCTTCGAAGTAGTATACTCAAACTCACAAATCGACTAATGGGTGAATGAGAAATTGAGTCTCAAAGAGTACCCATTGTGTAGGGAAAATATGCATCCCACATTGGTTGGGTAAAGCATTGATAAGCAACATATAAGTAAATGTGTGATAGCTACTTATCAACATGTGTGGCATAAAGGCTCTCTCTCGTGCGCAGGGGGGGGGGGGGGGGGGGGATGGGGTGCAAATCATCGACCCCGAACCTTCGGATTGCATGACTTGTGTATGGGCGCGACCCGCGTACACGAATGCCGCTCCGATTGGGCTGTCATAGGACAAACGACCTTTTGCTACTGCTTGGAATTTATTTTTTCTAAGTCAATGTTTATATTGATATGGAAAGAATTAATTCAATTTAATTTTCCCTAAATTAAACGTATAATGATAAGGAAATTCCGTTTTGGATTCTAGATACTTACTTGATCACTAAGTAAATAGAATCTGTGATTAATTAGAAATAAATCTCTTGGAGATTGATTTTTAATTAATATCCTTTTCATTGAAAACGTAATTGAGAAGTATTTCCTAAACAATCCTCTTGATTTCGGTTTTATTAAAACCCTAATCTATTCATCAGAAAACATATTCTGAATACAAACTGAAAATCACGAAAGGAATTGTTTTCTCTGTCTCTTCTTGGTTTCAGTTCTTGGTAAGTTCGAACTTGATTTGAGTTCGCCGAGAGTGTTTGTGCTATGCACGATCACTGTTGAATCGTTGTATCCTGGGAGACAATCGCTATACACATACGGTGTTATACGGCGAAATTGTCTTAAGGACACCGTGTGAAACACCGGCCTCGATTTCCCAAAACTGTTTTCTAACGTGTTGTTTTGTGGTTTTCACTTTCTGTTTTCTTGCAGATTCGGACCAGATTGTTTTTGAGTATTACAAACAACAATCTTAAGACAATTTTCTTCTTTTTCTAATCAAATCGTTTTCTTCTACAAACTTTCTGGTTTCTGATCTAGTTACGGATTGTGAAGAACTTATTTTAAATTAACAACACGGTTTCGATTTTGATTAAAATAATAACTGTGGAGATTGGGTCTGTATTCCAGACACTGATTTCAAATAAATACATATTCCTTTTGGAATATCTGGTCTGTTTATCAGACACTGATTTGGAAATCAATCGTGATTTCAACTTGGTAATCGGGTCTGTAATACCAGACACTGATTGTGATTTCTATTGTGAAATCTAGAATCAATTTTGGTTCACTTATTTAATATTCGATATCAGTGATGATTTTGTGATTCTAAAACACTTGTGTTTTGTTTCAGATATTATGGCAGACAAGTCAAACTGTGAACTCGAGTGTTCCACTGCAGACTTCGAATGCTAATCCGAGTGTAGGATTAGACACTTCGGCTGTGAATTCTCTGCTTGTTGGAGAAGTGCCTATTGTGTTGCCTAGTGTGGCCACAACGACTCCGGCCATCAGTTCCTTCGTGAGGAACATGCCAGATCCGGTGATGGGCCAGTATGTGAGTCAAGGGAATGTTCTGATGGCAAATCCCTTCGTGAATTCGGTTCCATTACCGATGAACCACATAAAGAAGCCAGATAAGTTCAGTGGACCGAACTTCAAGCGTTGGCAGCAAAAGATGCTATTTTATTTGACAACGCTGAACCTAGCCAGGTTCTTGACTGAAGAAGCTCCTAAACCCAATAGTGGTGAAGAGCGAGATGTTCAGGTATGGAATGCTATAGATGCATGGAACCATTCGGATTTTCTGTGCCGAAACTACATACTGAACGGGCTGTCAGATTCATTGTATAGTGTATATACTTCAAAGAAAACAGCCAAGGAACTGTGGGAGTCGTTAGACCGGAAATACAAAACTGAGGATGTTGGATCCAAGAAGTTTGTTGTGGGCCGGTTTCTTGATTATAAGATGGGAGACTCCAAGACAGTCATAAGTCAAGTCCAAGAGCTTCATGTGATTCTGCATGAAATTCATGCTGAAGGGATGATTCTAAGTGAAACCTTCCAGGTGGCTGCCATTATTGAGAAGTTACCTCCCTCATGGAAGGATTTCAAGAACTATCTTAAACACAAGCGAAAAGAGATGAAGATCAATGATCTCATTGTCAAACTTCGTATTGAAGAAGATCACAGGAAGTATGACAAAAAAGATGTTAGTCTGGGTGAAGCAAAGACTAATGTAGTGGAACATGGGCAAAGTTCTAAATTTAAGAAGAACAAGCCTGGGAAAGGATCCAAACTGGGTCCAAAGTGAGGCGTCTCCAAGAAGCCAAAGTTCCAAGGGAAGTGCTTCAACTGTGACAAGCTGGGTCATAAATCTTCTGAGTGCAGGTTGCCAAAGAAGAAGAAGAACCACGAGGCAAATGTGGTTGCTGGGATTTCTAAAGATGTCTCAGAGATTAATCTTTCTGCAGTTGTGACAGAAGCAAACCTGATCGGGTCAAACCCGAGGGAGTGGTGGTTAGATACTGGGGCCACACGCCATATATGCTCTGATAGGGAGATGTTCAATACATTTGAAGCAGTGGAGAACGAGGAAAAGTTGTGTATGGGCAACTCAGCCACATCCGATGTTAAGGGGCATGGTCAAATCGTTCTCAAAATGACTTCTAGTATAACCCTGAGCTTGAACAACGTGCTGTATGTACCTGATATCCGCAAGAACTTAGTGTCCGGTTCGTTGCTCAATCAGCATGGGTTCAAGATGGTGTTTGAATCAGACAAAGTAGTGTTAACCAAGCAGGGAGCTTATGTGGATAGGGGATATGTAACTGAAGGGCTTTTTAAGCTTAATGTATCTGTTGTGAAAAGAACATTCAATAAAGATAATTCTTCAGTTTATTTGCTTGAGTCTTCCAATTTATGGCATGGTAGACTAGGACATGTTAATTATGATACTTTGCGTAGACTAATTAACTTAAATCATATTCCCACGTTTAATATTGATCCCAAACATAAGTGTGAAGTTTGCGTTGAAGCAAAACTAACAAGGTCATCATTTCAAACTATTGAAAGAAAATCTGAACCACTTGATTTAATTCACAGTGATATATGTGATTTAAAATTTGCTCAAACAAGAGGTGGCAACAAATATTTCATCACATTTATTGATGATAGCACTAAATATTGCTATGTTTATTTGTTGAAAAGCAAAGATGAAGCTATAGAGAAGTTTATTCTCTATAAAACTGAAGTTGAGAATCAACTCAACAAGAAAATCAAGGTATTGAGAAGTGAACGAGGTGGTGAGTATGAAGCACCATTTGGTGAATTCTGTGCTCAACATGGAATCATACATCAAACCACTGCACCATATTCCCCTCAGCAAAACGGAGTTGCTGAACGGAAAAATAGTACCTTGAAAGAAATGATGAATGCAATGTTGCTAAGTTCTGGATTGCCTCAGAACATGTGTGGCGAAGCTATATTGTCTAGCAATTACCTTTTAAATAAGGTACCCTGAAAGAAAGTAGACAAGACCCCTTATGAATTATGGAAAGGAAGAAAGCCATCCTATAAATTCTTGCGAATGTGGGGGTGTCTTGCTAAAGTGGCTGTACCTACACCTAAGAAGGTGAAAATAGGTCCAAAAACTGTTGATTGCATTTTCATTGGATATGCACATAACAGTAGTGCTTATCGATTTTTGGTGTACAAATCTGACATCTCTGATATATACAAAAATACGATTATGGAATCTAGAAATGCATCGTTCTTTGAACATTTATTTCCATGTAAATCCAATGATGAAGCAAGTTCGTCGAAACGAACACATGCTGATAGTTGTGAGGACCAAGAACAAGAAAATGAAGTCGAGGATGAACCAAGACGTAGCAAAAGAGCTAGGACAGAAACATCTTTTGGTCCAGATTTTCTGACATATTTGCTAGAAGGTGAACCTCGAACCTTCAAAGAAGCAGTAAGCTCTTCAGAAGGACTCCTGTGGAAAGAAGCTATCAAGAGTGAAATTGATTCCATCCTTCAAAATCATACTTGGGAATTAGTGGATCTTCCTCCGGGATGTAAACCGCTAGGGTCCAAATGGATTTTCAAGAGGAAAATGAAAGCAGATGGATCAATTGATAAGTATAAGGCCAGACTTTTAATTAAAGGTTACAATCAACGAGAAGGCCTAGATTACTTTGATACGTATTCTCCTGTGACGAGAATAACCTCCATTAGGATGATACTTGCAATCGCAGCTTTGCGAAATCTTTAAGTTCATCAAATGGATGTGAAAACAGCTTTCTTAAATGGAGATCTAGAGGAAGAGATCTACATGGAACAACCTGAGGGGTTTTCCGCTCCAGGACAAGGAAAGAAGGTCTGTAAATTAGGTGAAGTCTGTAAATTGGTGAAGTCTTTATACGGTCTAAAGCAAGCACCAAAACAATGGCATGAGAAATTTGACAATGCTATGATGTCAAATGGTTTTAAAATCAACGAATGTGACAAATGTGTTTATGTCAAAAACACAACAAATGGCTATGTCATTGTGTCTTTACGTTGATGACATGCTCATTATTGGCAGTGATGATAAGATGATCAAATCTACCAAGGATATGTTGAAATCAAGATTTGATATGAAAGATATAGGACCGGCTGATGTGATGTTGGGAATAAAAATCTCAAGGACATCGAACGGACTTATTCTAAGCCAGTCACACTACGTTGACATGATTATTGAGAAATTCAACAAAAATGATTCTGGAATTTCCAGAACACCAGTAGATACAAATCTACACCTATCCAAGAATAGGGGTGAGAGCGTCTCTCAACTAGAATATTCTAGAGTGATAGGAAGTCTGATGTACCTAACAAGTTGTACAAGACCAGACATAGCTAATGCAGTCAGCAAATTAAGTAGATACACGAGTAATCCAGGAAACGATCACTGGAAAGGAATAGTAAGAGTACTGAGGTACTTACGATTCACTCGTAATTATGGACTGCATTATACCAGATATCCTGCTGTCCTAGAAGGATACACAGATGCAAACTGGATATCTGATATGAAATATTCAAAATCTACTAGTGGGTATGTGTTCACACTAGGAGGTGCGGCTGTATCCTGGAAATCCTTCAAACAGACATGTATAGCCAGATCCACCATGGAGTCTGAGTTTATTGTCTTAGATAAATGTGGTGAGGAGGCTGAATGGCTACGCCAATTCTTAGAGGATATTCCAAGATGGCCAAAGCCTGTGCCAGCAATTTGAATCCACTGTGATAGTCAATCTGCATTTGGAAGAGCACAGAGCAACATGTATAATGGGAAGTCTAGATATATACGTCGAAGACATAATACCATTAGACAGCTACTCTCAACTGGAGTTATCTCTATTGACTACGTGAAGTCAAAAGATAACATTGCGGATCCGCTAACCAAAGGGTTAAATAGAGAACTAGTTGAGATATCATCGAGGGGAATGGGACTAAAGCCCGTGAAATAAAAGTCGATACAATGGAAACCCAACCTAGTTGACTGGAGATCCCAAGATCTAGGTTCAATGGGACAACCAAGTTGTAAGACTTAGTTAGATCACTGTGGGGGTTACCCTCCAGTCCATTCCTGTGATGAAACAGTGATGCCCGTAGGGAAATAGGGTAAACTATGTTTTTAATGATTCTTATGCGTCAGAATTCCGAGCTGTGGAAATCTGAGCAGAGTAATGCGAGTTACTCTTAATTAAGAAATCATCTATGTGAGAGAGAAGTGGAGCCGCTTCTAAAAGAGAATAGTGAAGGGCTATATTCTCCAGAAACTCTCACAGAGCCAGGCGCATGTTCATGGCCAAAACGAACATAATAATGAGAACCAAATTGAGTCTGGAAGATGCCTGTGTGAGGTACGCTATCGTTTACATAAAGCGGCAGAACAGTTCAAGGATATCATATCTACTGATCAGCCAGTAAAGTAAGCATACCTTTACGAGGGAAGGTTCAAAGGGTAACTCCTACCTATCCTATGCAGGTTTCGACCGATTGAACTTACCAAAAGTCATCTCTCGTGTCTCCTAGGTCAATTTCATTCATGTGGGGGATTGTTGGAAAATTTGTGACAAACTAGTGCTTTGAGAGCATTAATTGAGTATGATCGGTTCCATAAAAATGGAAGATCAATGTATATTCGAATTCTCCTCCGTGAGAGCTTCGAAGTAGTATACTCAAACTCACAAATTGACTAATGGGTGAATGAGAAATTGAGTCTCAAAGAGTACCCATTGTGTAGGGAAAATATGCATCCCACATTGGTTGGGTAAAGCATTGATAAGCAATATATAAGTAAATGTGTGATAGCTACTTATCAACATGTGTGACATAAATGCTCTCTCTCGCGCGCAGGGGGGGGGGGGGGTGCAAATCATCGACCCCGAACCTTCGGATTGCATAACTTGTGTGTGGGCGCGACCCGCGTACACGAATGCCGCTCCGATTGGGCTGTCATAGGACAAACGACCTCAATTTAATTTTCCCTAAACTAAACGTATAATGATAAGGAAATTCCGTTTTGGATTCTAGATACTTACTTGATCACTAAGTAAATAGAATCGGTAATTAATTAGAAATAAATCTCTTGGAGATTGATTTTTAATTAATATCCTTTTCATTGAAAACGTAATTGAGAAGTATTTCCTAAACAATCCTCTTGATTTCGGTTTTATTAAAACCCTAATCTATTCATTAGAAAACATATTCTGAATACAAACTGAAAATCACGAAAGGAATTGTTTTCTCTGTCTCTTCTTGGTTTCAGTTCTTGGTAAGTTCGAACTTGATTTGAGTTCGCCGAGAGTGTTTGTGTTATGCACGATCACTGTTGAATCGTTGTATCCTGGGAGACAATCGCTATACACATACGGTGTTATACGGTGAAATTGTCTTAAGGACATCGTATGAAACACCAGCCTCGATTTCCCAAAACTGTTTTCTAACGTGTTGTTTTGTGGTTTTCACTTTCTGTTTTCTTGCAGATTCAGACCAGATTGTTTTTGAGTATTACAAACAACAATTTCAACCCATAATTTCAACTTCGTTTTCAAGTTTCAACCCCAAATCACAACTTTATTTTTCTAATCCAATAACCAACTTATTCCTCCAATAATCTTAGAGAGAGAGAGAGAGAGAGAGAGAGAGAGTCTAGAGAGAGAGAGGAAAGGTTGAAGAAGAGTAGAAGACGAAACATGGAGCAGTGAGAAAAAAGTAATTTTGTTTTCTTAAAAAAAAAAATCAAACGATGTCGTTTGTTATGTGGTGGTAAGAAAAAATTAATTTTTTTTGCAATATTAATTATTTTTAATATATTTTTTTAATTTTTAAAATTTTTAAAATTTTTACATTATTAAATATCATTTTTAACCTTATTTATGAAAAGTTTCTAGAAGCTTCCGTCAAATTTCCCATAATACCCTTGTTGACTTAACGGAAGTCAACGAAAATCTAACAGAATTGGACAGTAGGAACTCGAATATGTATTGTCAAAGAATTACCAGACTAAACTTAGTAATTCCAAAAACTAGATTAACGCTAATTAGAGGGATTAAAATCTTAATATTTCTTAATGTTTTATTAGGGGATTAGTTGATTTATTGTAAAAAATAATAATAATAATTTAAGAACAACAATTTCATTCAGATTTCAATTTTTTTTGTTTTTTAGGATTGAATTTCATAGTTATCTTCAAGAACACTCGGATCAAATGTGATAGCTGTATCTTTCATTTCAGAAAAGCAAAGGAAGAAATAAAATAACTTAGACCTTCTGATGGGCAGATTTAGAAATCAACTCCTACTTACAATTTCACACTTTAGAATGCAATTTCCACCTATGTAGATATTGAAAATATTACCGATATATTAATGATATTTCAAATTTCCAATGATACTGATATAAAAAACTATATCAAAATTTTGTAGATATTTTTAATATTTTCATAATTATATATATATATATATATATATATATATATATATAGATAGATCGAAACCTACATTGACTATTTACATGTCTCACCTAATCATACATACCTCAGCTAGGTTTGGCTAGTTACTTATCAGGTGGCTTGAAGGCTGAGGCACACAATCATGAAAAATGCCCCAAAATATTACCAAGTTTTTGCAAATGTTGTTGAAACTACAAAATAATCAAATGAAAACTTATGTAAATTTATAACTTCCCAATTCAACTAAAAATGATCATCTTATAGAATTCATGTAACATGATGATGATCTGTTCTCTGTAAAAAAAAAAAACAATTAACTCCACAAACAAAACTTTTCTAAGCAACTTATGGTAGTTCATAACAATGTGCCTGCCTATATTTTGATGAATCAATGATGAATCCACCCCAAGGTGGAAAGAAGGATCCTCCAATTATGGTGGTAATTTTCCAGATAAGTAGAGAGACAGTTTCTCTCTCATGATCGAAGCAGTATTGTCGACGGATTCACTGACCTGTTGACGGTAACCCGAGTCATGATTATATGACAGGGGCGTCTCATCCACCAACTCATCTTCCATGTCGATGATGATATTGTGCAGCAAGCAGCAAACAAGAACAATCCGAGGCAATCTGTTCTTGTCGGGCATCCACATCACTCCATGAATTATCCTCCACACCTCCTTCAGCCTTGCCAATGCCATCTGTGCAACCATTCGAGTAGCAGAATGCCGTTTATTGAACTCAGCTTGATTATCTGAGAGGCCTTTACCATGATAAGGAGTGAGAAGCCACGGAAGTAGGGGAAAACCCGTGTCCCCTACTATATATTCCCGAAGTTCTGTTCCTTCTGAGAGCTGCAATTTCTTTCCATTTAGCCTCTTTCCTTCTTCGGCAAGTTTGAAGAAGCCAGAGCTCTTGAGCACAAGGGCGTCATTTAAACTCCCAGGCCAGCCAGTAATTATGTCACGGAATCTCATCTCAGGGTCCACGATTGCCTGCAGGATCATGCTGTAGCTCTTCTCACGATCGAGCCAGACATTGTTTGATGGGTCCACTGCTGGTATATTCATGACAATGTGTGTAATGTCAATTGCACCACAACAATTATGGAGGCCACGGATTTTTCTCGAATTTGGACTTCAAATTTTCCGTCTCTGCTTCTGTAGTAGGCCACTGGAGATGATGGAGTGCTCTTTCTTCCATTGCTTCCACAAACCGCCACGTTATTTGGGAAACAGTAGATTGGTTTAACCCAAATGAATCACCAATGTTTGATAACGATTCACCAGAGCTAAGCCTCCTGAGAGCAACAGCTACCATATCATTTAGAGATAAGTGCTTTCCATTTGAAAAGGCGAAGCTCGATTGCCTAGCTGTCATATCTTCCTTCACAAGTGAGCATATGTAGTCGAAGGTCTTTCTTGAAATTTTGAAAACCGATTCGAATTTCTTCGAATCTTTTGATTCAGATAAAGGCCCTAAAAGGTAGAAAAACACAACATGATCACTCAAGCATGTGAACCTCCGATATTCATGTCAATTCTCAAAGAATAATAAAACATCAACATAATATTATATATTTGAAATCCTGAATTCAACTATTGTATATATATAGAGTGCAACAAAAAAATGAAGGCTGTTCAGTCTATACTGAATTCAGACGCAAGCTAATCAACATAAGATAGATCAACCAGAAACTTGATTCGATTAACAAAGAGGAGAATTACTTTGAAACTAAAAACCGAAGATGAGTACTGTGATTTTACTTGGCCATGTGGAAATGCAGCCATTTTTTAAACAACAGAAATGAAAGTCAAACAATTGGAAATCAACCACTTTATCATATCAGGCAGGCATTCCCGGCCGCATATACCTGACTTCCGAACCCATCCTTCACTATAAATTTTTCTGGAGTAAGGACACAAAATCACCAAATCTCTGACATCAAAACTTATGAGTCATGTAGACAATAAAAAATCCAAAAAACCAAAACAATAAGTTCCATTTCATTATTTGGTATGAGATTGATAAATGTAGGAGCCAGCTTATTGGAGATTTCTACCACAAACTCCCAAATTCATGTAATTTTTTCTTTTTGGTCTTGCCTCACTACATTTGGCAAACTTAGATGAAGGGAAGTATGAGAAATAAAAAAGTTGACTTAAAAATGCCTGAATACGTGATGCAAGTACCGGTCCACAAACTCTATAGCGAAAAATATAACACAAATTATCTACCCAGCCAGTTCATAACATATAAAAAACACACAGATCTTCCAGGAGACACTGCTGGGCAGGGCTGATTATGAACCGATTCAGCATATGCAAGGAGACATCATGAAACATTTTGAAAGGGCTTGCTGAAAAACTTCTAATAATCAGGCAAGACAAGAAGGGTGAAGTATGCGGATCTATTGTTTTCTTACAGTTTATAAGTTAGGGGTGAAAGAAAAGACAGGGAAAAAGAGCAAGGTCTAGACAAATCATCAAGATGCGACCAATGAGCACATTGCAAGTAAAGGTTAAGATTTGATTAAACACTAAGTTGCACCGAATCCACAGAATCCTAATTCTGATCTACATGGGGGCAAACATGAATTTAATTTTCCTCAGTTTACATTAGTTTAGGGATTTATCCTAAAGTAAACAATTGATCATCATGACTTATAGAGCCACTAAATTAAGTATACCGACATCTTCTACTGTATTCAAAGCACTTCTAACTTAAAGATTGTTAACTATCCAGGGAAAAAATTGGTATCTCTTCAGATGGAATTTTACCAATCCAAGGGGAAAAATAAAGGGACAAGGAATCAACTGAAGCACTCGACTTCTTTGCATAAAGCAAAACAATGTAGCACTGAAATGAAAAAGAAAAACTTCTACATTGGAAATTAACAGTTTAACTATATACCTTTGGATGGAAGTCGATGGAGACATTGTAAAGCAAACACAAAACTGTAACTCCAATAAACTTATGTCGGGAATCGCAGAAAAAGAGGGGCAATTGATCATCACACATGCATTGTCCTCCATTGATACAACCCACAGTGCACTGTTTTACTAGTCAGGTCACTTTATACTCAAACAAATAATCAATACAAGAAGTATTTCTTTTATACGTTTTCTTCAGCGAAGAAGGTTCAAACAATCAGCAGTGGCTTCTCATTTGACCTTCATAGCAACAGCACAATATATGCATATCCAGAACTTCTGCAAAAGCTAGATAACGCCAGAGTTGTAACTCAGGCAGCGAAGTTCAGGGTCGGGTAATGTGGATCCTAGGTTCAATTACTAACAAGCTGAAAAATAATGAAAAATATGCCATAGTTTATTCTACTCATAAAATACTGGATTTGCCTTGTATCTAAAAATCCAACTAGAGAGAATAACCACGAAAGCACCATGCCCAGTATGCCCACTACGATACAATTAATACATAGATTATCAACAGAAGCTCAAAAACGCAATTAACCAAATACAAAAATATAAAAAAAGTAATGCATATCACAATTACTAAGAAATATTTCCCAGCAGCCGTCTATTGCATTCTTCTACACAGGCACATACAAATGAACATAAATGAAGAGATCAATCTAAATACCAAAAACTTTATACGACCCTTGATCCGAAAGTTGATCGAATACGAAGGAATATCAAATTATCAATACTCACAATCAACATAAGCAGGAAAACAGTTCAACATAAATGTATACCATCAATTTATTAGCAAACACCATTCTATTCAGATAATCAAACTATGTCAAATATATTATACATAGAAAACGATCAATTAAATTACAGCATAACAAATTCGACCCATATCATAAAATCTCAACAAATGCCCTTAAAAACAACAAAACGAACATACCCATCAAGAAACAAAGTAATGTACAGAGCCAAATACAACAAATCAATCAACAATAACATTTACCCAACAAAATATTCACATCTAAACACACATACATAATATGAATGAAACTGTATAGAGAATGTTTTGTACCAGAAATTCTTCTGGAGAAGCCATCCCACCAATCCAAGGGCTGAGGTTGAGACACCAAAGCAGCAGTACCAACCAAGACATTCTGGTCAACTTCCTTCTCTGCTGATTTCTTCTTCCTCTTCAACCCTCTAATGGGTCCCATTAAATAATATCAAAAAATCAAGAGAATTCTTCACAGAGAATTACAAGAGAAAAAATAAAATAAAAAAGCTTTTATGGTGAGTTCATTTTCGTTTACAAGTTGTAGTTTCAAGTTCGAGTTTTTATTTTTGGGTTTCAAAGCATGCAAGTGATAGTAAAATAAAGTTCAAGACGAAGAAGAAGAAATGCTTTTTGAAGAGAAGCAGAGAGAAAGAGAGATTGACGTGAGAGATGATTTTTATTTTTATTTTTTGTTAAAAGAGAGACAATGTAGCAAAGGCAGACAAGTGAAACAACCAATACACACAGTAATAACTTATAGAGGAAGAGATTTCGGGTGTCGGATTCCCGTACGTTTTTCATACGGAATCAATTTATTCCGTAAGGTTTGTTTTTTTCACGTGAGACTAACGCTGTAGATTGCATCGATCCCGTACGAAAACAACATGCGGGACTGCAGAGTTAATACTGCCTTGAAAATAAAATAAAATAAAATAAAAAATAGCATGCTGCCTTGGTTTCTTCTTCTTTTCCTTCACTTTGTTCTTTTATTTACTTCTAATTTTAGCATATTGTAATTAATATTTAATTATTTTATCAAATGAAACTAGTACTAGACAAATAACTTAAATCACATGACATGTGAACTTGCGGTTATAATTTATACGTTACATTATTTGGATTGAAAATTTTGAAACAACACGCGAATCTCGTATAAATTGTTATCTAAATTTGAATCTTGAAGTGAAAATATAGGTTAAAAAATAACTTGTTTAGTTCTTCCTAAGTAAACTTAGTAAAAATTGTGTTGATATAATATTTATAAGGTTAGATTTTGTTTGAAAGAGAGAAATTGCCCAATTTTGTTTTTTTAATATAAACACTTGGCTAACATTTGGAATTTAGGAAAAGTTTTAGTAGTTTTAAAAATTTCATTTAATTGAAGAGATAAGGTGGTATTAAATTTACAAGAAAACAATAAAAGAATTCTTTGGGCCTGTAAAAGCCCATAGAAAAATGAAATGACAGTTGAGTTGACAGAGTATTTATCTCTCTTTGTTTTGGACCTGAGTCAATTGTGTTAATAACAGGGAATGAAATGTAGAAGAAAATTACTTTGAAGGATCAATTGCATAGATTATTAGATTTGGTCACATTCACTCTTAGCAAGGTATTTGTGTACTCCATGTACTATGTCTTATGTATGTGACTTGAGTTTGAGTCTCATCTTTATTTATTACGGCGAGACCCCTCCTCTTCATTGGGAGTTGTCGTTCCGAGATATATTTATAATGGTTGGTCTCGCTCGCTAGTTCACCGTATACCTATATTAGAATTTGAACTCAAGCAGAAAATATTTGGACATGTTCAAAAAGAGACTGCTTTGTACATTTGTCAACATTTTAACGGAGTCTGCTGGTACACTTGCTAATTATTCCATTGACCCTTTATTTATTTATATTCAAATATTTGTTAGGACTCAGGAGACATTATTTTAAGGTTTTGTAGGCCACCAGGATTCTGCTGGCCTTGTCAAATTTGTACAAAAGGAAAATTTTACCAAAAATGACATTGGTACTTCATACTTGTCTTTTCAAGCATCAACTATTGTTGGTAATTGCTCCTGACCTCCTTTGAATTTCCTGATCATATAAGCTTTTAAACAAGTACAATATGTGATTAGTGTTTAATAAATAAAAATTTATTTAAATCATACAAGAATTGTAATATGACATTGTGTCACAAAATCAAAGTTTTGGAGAGCTCAAATTGATAGAGAATCTTAGTTCGTAAAATGTATGCAGATTATCACGCAAGATGGGTGAGAAGTTACTTTGTGAGCAAGTTTTGACTACACCTACGCTATCCATAGTACATTAGAGTAAAATGTATTCCCATACTATTGATAATAAATGTTTCTTAAAGCATTTCTAATGCAATACCATTTTAGTGTACCAATGCTATTATTTATTACAAAGTAAAAAAAAAAACAGGTTTTAGTACGGTGTCAAATGTTTGTACCAAATTTGGTATAAAAAATAGCAAATGTCAAAATTGGCATTACAATTAAAGCGTTGTTTTAATTACAAAAATATCATTTTATAATTATATTAAATGCATTACTTGCTGACTTTTATAATTTTAAATAATAAAAAATATTATATAAATCGAATGCATTAACTATATTTGTAAACTTTTATAATTTTAAATAATAAAAAATAAAAATAGCATTTCAAATAAAATTATGCATTGGAATACAATGTTAAAATGATGTATCAAATATAACATTTTACTATTTTTTGTGTCAACTTTAGCATTAACATTGGCATTGACATAAGTATTGGAGATAGTTTGAACGTTTGTAACAAGGATCTGATCTGATCTTTTTCTTGACTTTTTTAAAGTATGTGATTGATTGTCAATAACGTAGTTGTGAAAACAAATCACAAATGTCATGAGATTATAGAAGGTCAGGACAAAGATTAGATCAACAGAGGATCCAAATTATTGTAAGGAACATATTAAAGACAAAAAATATAATAAATAATTCATATTTATTCTTTTAATACATCAATTTAACGAGGAAAAAAAGATAAATAAAGTCGATACACACAAAAATTGCTCCAAAGGATCTTTGATTAGCATCTGTATACTACTTAAATAGAAAAACAGATGACAAGCTTCTCTCATTTTCTAAAATCTTTGCATCAAAAATTACCTGTTTGGATAAAATTTTTGGATGTGACTACAGTTGGAGCTATCGTCATTGATCCAATAAAATACAAACAACAATTGAATCACTATAAGAGCCTTTAAAGATTAAACTATTCTGCCTACCTCTCAATAATTTGAAAGAATGTGATACTAGAATGACAATTTAGAACCTTCTGAAAATGTTCAACTTGCTATGGAATTTGTTGGGTCAGCTGTTTTGTTCGGGCAAGCCGAAGAAATATGGCCCTTTTCGCCGCACTCATAGCATGTTCTTCTCCTTATCTTACCACTGACAACAGCAGAGCCAGCATTATCAGTATCAGTACTAGTCACCACATTACTTGTAGGTACAGATATGGATTCGGTAGGTACAGATATGGATTCGGTGGGAACAGAGCTGGATTCGGTGGGAACTCCTTTCTTAGGAACTGCACAACTTATTTTGACAGGTCTTCCACAGATGATCTCCTGATCCAACTTTAGTGCCATCATCAAAGATAGACTGTCGGAGAAATCCACATGGGCATAGCCGCGGAATTCCCCTGTTTCTTTGTTCATACCGAAACGTATGGAGTCTATTTTGCAATCTGAGAACAGTTGTCTCAGATCCTCCTCAGTTACATCCCATGACAAATTCCCGATATAGATCCTATTATAGCCTTCAACAATTCTGGGGGCAAAATCATATGTTTTAATGACTCTGGTTGTCGACTTGTAGGGCTGGATTTTCAGCAACAGTCCATCCCTGAGACATTAGAAGTTCCATAAACATGATGTTGGAACTGGGAAAGAACAGTTAACATGGAAATGAGAAATTATAATTTGCACGTGACTCACATTTCAGATCCATCAAGGGCCAAGGCTCGTTTAGCTGCACCTTCAGTCTGCAGAACAAAGCAAATAATGAAAATAAATGAGACAGGAAACAAACTCTAATCAGCAAAGTGTTTAAATTTTCATTGAAACAACTTCGAAACTTTGATTAATGTGCAAATTAGAACTCAAATTTCAACAATTCTTTTTGAAGAATCCTATCGATATGAAATATAAAAGAGCTATTTCATCGGCCATCCACCATTGCTTCTGTAAAAATTGGCCTACATGCAATTGGGTGAAATAATGTAAGTCATGAAGTGAAATGAGTTTAACAAAACATGTAGTTTTTCACCACTGCATGACTAAATTTAGCATCATTACATAGCAGATGAGGCTATTATTATCTTGGCTCTCAAATTATTGTCCAATGGAAGTGATCTAAACATTTTCAGACTAGGTTTCATATTGAATGCTAAATTACACATCTTTAAAGACGTTTTCCCAAGTAGACTATAATGATTATTCAAAGTCTACTTTAATCTTTATGCCCTGAATTCCATTTCTAAATGCAAACAACACCAGTCAAAAAGGATCTCACTAATAGCAACAACTCGTGTGGTAAAAGGAAAAGTCAATTAGATGTTAAACAGCTCTAGGTTGACTATCTCTTATATGTTTAATTCAACAATCACTCTGTTAGGAAGAACTACGAAGAGAAGAAAAAATGGAGGAAGAGAGTAGAAGGAAAAGAAAAGGGAGAGTAAAGAAGAAACTTTATCCCCTCTATTTGTTTTGTTCTGTTTGTTTGGTTCTGTTTGACATCTGGCTACAAGTAGAAGAGATTACCGTTTTATTTATGTTCAATTTAATCATCATACTTGTATGTGTTAAAGCTGAATATATTTCACCACAGTAGATTTTAAGTTAGACTAGAGTAAAAATGTAAACTAACTCTTTTTTAAATGAGCCTCATTCTTTCCCTACCTCTTCTGTCTATTTAATGATGAAACTGTCTTTTTTTGGTTTAGAGGGATGGAGATCCACCCTTTCCATCTCCGCCACCCCATTTCTTTCCAATCAATAAGAGAAAAATAAGATATGAAATGGATACGATAGTTGATATAATTTGCTACATGTATGAAAATTTGGAAACTTGAGATAATTTTCTACACACAGAAGAAGACATTTATCTGCACAGCAGGGTAAGGGGAAGAAGGAAAGAGAGAAAATGAGGGGTATTTGAAGGCATGAAGCATACGAAAAAATGCAATAATATTTTTCCAGTTTTGTTAGCATTGACAAATGACCAAATAGTATCCAATTTTCTAGATCCCACTAGAGATAGGATTAGCACATGATAGTGAAGTAGTTCATATCACATGCCATAGGATAATAGAATCTAGTAAACCAAGGAAAGGATTGGGCCTTCGGCAGAAAATCTCTACCTGTTTCCAATAAGAAAATTACATATAATTTTTAAAAAAGGTACGCAATATTTAGAATATGAAAGAAGTTCAAAGCATATAATGCCTTCTTGATTATTTGCAAAGAAGTCAATGGTATTTTAGGTTAGATATGTTGTTGCCAGCACGCCGGCCCTACCCACTAATACACCAAAAGTTATCTTAGATACTTAAAACATATTAAAATATTGAAGCAACCAATGTGTGAAAGATTATAATAAAAGACATATAAAACAATTAAGATCAAAATACAAAACAAATAAAGTTTTAGGACATAAGTGGCCATAATTTTGATGCAGACAACAATTCATGTAGAAACTTACCCTGAAAGTGATAATGGCGATTCCTCTAAACCTCCCACTATCAGGAAATGTCATACAATCGATTTCATCTATTGTGCCACAACTTTCAAAGTTCCTTTTGATATCATTCTCAGTTGAGCTATATGGAATGCCTCCAACATAAACTTTTGTAGAAACATAATCATTATTCATCTGACTGCATAGCAATAATACAAACGAAATTGAATGAGGAAAAATAATTCACAATCATCAATGTATATGGAAACCACCGAGCTATAAGTACTCAAATCAACATGCACAAAACATCAAAAAGTATGAAAACAAAAAATGAAGTCATGTTAGATTGCTAAGTGTGGAATGAATGAAAAATCAAAATTTGAAACTTCAGTTTCTTCTTATGTGGGATTCGATGTGATCCCAACCAGACAAACAAAATTTGCTGGCTTCACAAGCATGCCTTTTGAACTTTTCTAATACCAAAACATAAAACCAAATTACTCAAAACGTTAGCACTATATCCATAACCACTTTGCAGAACAGATTGTATTCACCCAATTTCAACAAACAACTTGATGTACAATTACAACAAAAACACACAACGGCACTACATCAGACCAACCAAGGAAATTCAATTACCAATCACAAAGTACCCGATACTAACATAGAGCAGCTTCGACAAAAACATTAGAGTGAACAAATTCCCAATACGCAAATCAAATAATCATCAAAAACTGAAAAAATTACCTCAATGTAAACAAAAATAAACAACTGGGCATTTCTCTACATTACCTTTCACTTCCCTTATTTGGCTCTTCATTTCCAACAACTCCACCACCATTGTTGTCTACTTCCTCACCAATCTTGGCTTTCTTCTTCTTCTGTTTCTGTTTCTGTTTTTGTTTCTGTTTCTTCTTCTTCTTGTTTGTCTTCGCATTCGGCTTCTTTGCTTCCTTCACAACACCACCCTCTCCTTCACCCAACTCTCCACTCTCTCCCTCCTCTCGCTTCCTCTTCTTCTCCTTCTTCTTCCTCTTCTTATCACCATTTTCACCGCTATTTTCATCACCATTTTCATCAACCACTACATCAAAATTCTTGCTTTCTTCTTCAACTCCTCCTGTGTTCTTGTTTTCATCAACATCAACATCGCCACCACCCTTTTTGCTGTTCACGGTCTCCGAGTCATGGCCACTCCTTCGTTTCTTTTCTCTTTTCGACAATCTGGGTTTCTGATTCACCGAGTCCAGAAGCAGTCTCAGCGACTGGGTCTGCGAATTCGAGTCCTGGTTTGGGTTTGCAGACTCGTTGCCGTCGGCTGTGGTGGCTGATGATGTTAATGATACTGCGATTTCAGCTCTCAGCTTCTGCTTTAGCTTCCTGTTTGACAAAACCATTATCTTTCACTTTCTGGGTCTTCTTCCTCTTTTGCAATTACAGCTGAGAAATTTCAGAGTCAAATCAAAAACCCTAGCGATGGGGTTTTTGCACTTGAAAGAGAAGCTCTGCCCTCTATAAACGATGTCGTTCTGGTCCTAGGACCAAATATAAAAAATAATAATTTTCGGCGGGATTTATTTTTTCTCCATAATAAAGAAATCAAATTCTTTTTATTTTTAATTTTTTAAAATTCGACACGAATCGGACTAAGCTTGTAGTAAATAACACGTTGAGATCAAACATTATAATCTTTTGATGACCGGTAGACCGTTCGTCGACTAAAAAATTATATTATTTTGTTAGAATCTAAACTTATTTGATATGTATTCATTGAATCATTTATTTGAATCTGTAATTTTTTTTAAATATCAAAATAATTTAGGATTTATAGACAGTGATACCATTTAAACTGATAACTTTATAGTTAAAGTGCGAAGGGCATACCACAGTACCAATTTTATTATATTAATGTTATATTTTTTTTATTATTTTGAAATAAACCCATTATTATTTTTGAAGCTTACAATAATTTAAATAAAAACTATTTATTTTATTTTCACTCCGCCCCAAGTGGTTGTTTACTATCCTTCTACGATCAAGATAGAGGCCCTTATAATGGAAGCTTTTTTTCAACCTAGACTTATCTGGTGATTAATCTCATCAAGTCTTATTAGATCACTCACGCAATTAAATAATAAATAGTGTCATACTAAAACCTAAAAAAAGACATATGGTATAACACGAGGTTTTTACCACTTGTGTATTCACACAATAATTCTACCGCCTCATATCTCCAATGTTTCACCGCCTATCCACTTGGTGATGATGTTATCTCTGCTTTCTCTCCACTTACTTGCTCTTTGTAAAAGACTAATGTTTTCATTTGAAAGAGATTAGCTTAAACTACTTGAAATCAATATACAAAGTAAATATAATCTCTCTCTCTCTCTCTCTTGCATCTCCCTTCTTTATTACTAATATAGTAATATCTCTCATCTCTCATTTTATTTCTTCTCTTTACTCTTTCTTTATCTCATATCTTTCTTTCATTATCTCTCTCTCTCTCTCTGATATTTCATTTAATTATTTGTTATTTCAATTTATTTTACAACAACATCGCTATTATAATTCTATAATAATTGATGGCCTTATTATTATGCCCTTATGGACTATGGTAGGGGTCGAACTCAAGTTCAAAGGTATCTTCATATATTCATATTCATGTACGTGTTAAAGTGAGGGTATGATTGTGTAATTGTTTCCTTTTTTAAGAAGAAAAAAAATATTCTTTAGATTTTGTTACAAAGACTTATCTTTCACGAAAATTCTTATTCGAGTAGGATTGGGAATATTTTTTTATTTTATTTTTATTTTTATCAGCTTTAAAATTAGAGTTGCATATTGGATAAATAAAATTTCCTATTTTTGGAACAATTTCCACAAACATATTTATGAAGTGAATCATGATAGAAGACAATCTCCAGATTACCCAAAAACGAAAACCAACAACAGAGTAAGCATATAATACTTTTGTTTTCAAATCAAGATTTTGATATTTACAGGAAGCTTTTCCTGAACATTTTTTTTTTCCTGTCAGGAATTTGGTTATGGTTGAGAAGAATGATGATCTGATCAGCAGGTTATCTGATGACATACTTTTATATATAATTTCATTACTTCCTGTTGAATGTGCTGTGAGAACTAGTTTCCTGTCAAGGCGATGGAGCGATCTCTGGAACGAATCCCCGGAACTGAAAGGAACAACGGAAGACATCCCAATTCTGGTCCAAGAGCTTGTTGAACTATATAACAGGCATCCATTGCTCCCATGTCGTAGAGAAGTCCGGTTTCGATTCGAAAAAAGCAATCTCCTTGTTGCTACAATTGAAGATAACCAGAAACTTCATCTGAAATTTTCTGATGGATCAAGCACTTTGCGAAATCCTTTATTCCTGAGACGGCCGTCTTCATCAACCCATGATCTAGCTGTAAAAACCCTGCATTTAACTTCTGTGAGCGATCTCACACCAGAAAAAGTTACCTCACTTGTGTCGTATTTCAGGAATCTTCAAAGTTTGCAGATTACTGAATGCAATTTTAAATCACTTAGTATTGGAGCTGGTTTCCAAATTCTTACAAGTTTGACGATTTTGGACTGTTTAGAGCTGACTGAGATTCATAGTTTTTCCTTGAACCTGAAAAGGTTATTTTTTCGAGGAAACTTTGTCAAGTTTTGGTTCTATACCTTGAAAACTTCCCTGGAAATTGCCATGATTGATTTCAGGAAAGGTCCAGGATGTCTAGGTATTACGTATTGCTGTCTTATGAAAAATCTGCTGGCTCTCAGGAATGTCGAAATTCTCACAGTCTGTGGCTGGCTTTTCAATGTAAGTATCAAATTATTAGTTCTCTACTTCTTGTTGATTAACTCACTTGATTATTCAAAATTCCTGTTGTGTATGTAGATGCCGAAGATCAAAATGTTGCCTCTGTGTGAACACTATAACACAAGTGTGGAAATAAGTTTGTGTTCAAAAATTTGAAGGAGTTGAGGTGGATAGAAAGCTCCATGGAAAGTCACAAGATAGATACTTTGCTTTTATTCTTGCACATTTGCCCTTCTTTGGAAAAGCTATTCATTACAGTAAGATTCTTCAATTCTTGGATAATATTGTTTACTGATTTGCTTTGTTGTTCTGTCTCCTTGATATGAATGATTGTACATTTTTAAGGCAATGTGGGTAAGAATGGTGTGTAAATTAACAGTACATATTCTGTTAAAGTGCTTATATACCTAGTGTCCGGCCCTGTCTTATAAGGTTAATCTTTTGGGTATAGTGGTATCTAACATTGTATCAGAGTGTTGTTATACCAGGTAGTCCTGGGTTCGAGTCCCCGAACGTTGTGTTTGTTTCTGAATTTATTCTAGGTTTGAATATGTGTGCACATTGGTCTTGTTTTGTTTCTGAATTTGTTTTGGGTTTAAAAATGTGTACACGTTGGTCTTGTTTTGTTTCTAAATTTGTTTTGGGTTTGAATATGTGTGCCTGTTGGTCACTTGGTCTTGTTTTGCTTCTGAATTTGTTCTGGGTTTGAATGTGTGTGCCTGTTGGTCTTATACATGTACAGTGTTGGGCCATTTTTTATCCGCTTAACCTTTTGGATCTATTCTTGTTTGTCATTTTTCAGATGGATCCAACTTGCTACAGCTGTCCAGGAGATGGGGATTCTTGGTTCAAGCAAGATAAAATTTCCAGCGTGTCAAAAAATACTTGTTTTAGTAAGCTCAGAGTGATTGAATTGGAAAATTTCACAAATCAGTGTGATGAAATTGCCTTGGCAGATCGTTTATGTGAGGTGGTTCCTGTGGATACTGTCTTTATATTACAATCAAAATGGCATGACTATTAATGAAAACTCTTCAAAGAAACACAAAAGCATTCGGGAAATGAAGGGACATTTTATTCTCGTCATTTGGGTCACGACCCACGAACCCGACACGAAGACATCGATGTACTGCTTTAGTTGTGCTTGTTCGAGTTTCTTTAAAATTTTTGCTTGACATAATTAGAATTAGGCTGTTATATTGTACATACTTATGTTCTTGGTAAAGTTTAGTTCCAAATCATCAACATGGAACAAAATTTATAAAATCTAAAATGGAAAAAAAAAAATTATGGTTTGTGTACTTCTTGTCATGTTAAAGATTCTACAATTTCCGCTCCCAGCTCCCAGCTTCTGCTTTAGCTTTGATATTACCATATCTTTCACTTTGTGGGTTCTTTTGCAATAACAACCAATATTTTGAGGGAAAAAACGAAAATTGCATAAGAAGCTCAATTTTCAATGAATGGACATCCCTGTAAATAAAAATATAAAGCACTCGAACCCACAACTTCAATAATTTGTAGGGTTTGTAAAATTTCTCATTTCAATTAACTTATTGTTTCTGTTTCATTCATAAATTCATTTTTTTATACACAAAACATTAATTTCTATAGAAAATTTCAATACAGGATTACAGGGCTTCGGATTTTAGACATGAGTAACTTGAATTATATTTAATAAACTTTCAATAATACAAAATCAAGAAAGGGTAAAATTTAAGCAATTTGTGTTTCAGTAGGATTAGGCCACTTTTAGTATAAAAATTCTTCAATAAAATTCCATTCTTTTTTATTCAGAAACTAGGTGTTGCTTTCTCAAAACTGAATCAATCATGGCAAAGAAACTCCGGAAAAAGAAGAAGAGAAAACCCCGAAACAGAAAACACACAGAAGAGTAAGTTTCAACTCATGTTTTAATCCCTATTAGGTCTTCGGATTTAAAAAAAAAAAGTTTCAACTAGGGTTTTGAAATTTATATATTTTTTTTTCGAACAGGAATCATTCAGAAACGAATGATGATGGGATCAGAAGCTTACCAGATGATCCCATCAGCAGCTTACCAGATGATATCCTTTCGCACATAATTTCATTACTTCCAGTTGAATCTGTTGTGAGAATTAGTTTTCTGTCAAAGCACTGGAGAAATCTATGGAACAAACCCCTGGAACTGAAAGTAACTTTAAAACACATTCCATATCTGGTCATGGAGCTTTTCGATCCATACGACAGGAATCCATTGCTGCCGCGTCATAGAGAAGTCTGGTTTCGGTTTGAGAAAAGTAATCTCCTTGTTGCTACTATTGAAGATAATCAGAAACTTGATCTGAAATTTTCTGGTGAATCATTATCAGGACATAAAAATTCTAGTTATTTTTATTGTTATGATTGGATTTTAGTAGGCGATTTGCCGGATTTTTATATCATGAAACCGGTTTCTTCCCTTCATCTAGCAATAAAAGTCGTTAATTTAACTTCAGTGAGCTGTGTCACAGAGTATGAAGTTAGCTCAGTTCTGTCATCTTTCAGGAATCTTGAAAGCTTGCAGATTGCTGAATGCAATGGACTCCGATCACTCATTATCGGCTCTTGTTTCCTTTCTCTTACAAGTTTGATAATTTTGGACTGTTTAGAGCTGACTAGTGTTCATACTTTTAATGAGAACTTGAAAAGGTTCTGTTTTCGTGGAAAACTTACCAGGATTTGGTTCTTTGACAGTATATATTCATTGGAAATTGCCAATGTTGATTACAGAAAAGGTCCAACATGTCTCAGGCAATCCATTTTTTTGCAAAATTTACTAGACCTCAGGAATGTTAAAATTCTTACAATCTGTGGTTGGATTTTCAATGTAAGTAATCAGAATTTTGTTTTTCAATATGTCCTATAATTTCAGCTTAAGTTTTTAGGTCTGTTTACTAACAATTTTGTCAATCAGTCTTACTGATTCAAAATTAATTCTTGTTGTGTGCGTAGATGCCGATCAAAGAGTTGATTTGGTGTGAATACTATAGGCCAAGTCTGGAAGATGGATTTGTGTACAAAAATTTGAAGGAGTTGAGGTGGATAGAAAGCTCCATGGAAAGTTATAAGATTGATACTATGCTTTCCTTCTTACACATTTGTCCCTCTTTGGAAAAGCTTTTCATAACCGTAAGTTTCTTCAATTCAGAGATGACTATTATTTTTTTATATACCATATGTGACGGTGACTCGAACTTGAGACATTGTTAGGCTCGAATCTAGGGTATGAGTGCTCTTTCCACGAAGCCAGGCTGAACCTTGGGAATGAGCCTTCTTTTCACCAAGGCAGGCTCAGTCCGGGGACTGAGCACTCTTTCCACCAAGCCACATAGATGGCTATTGTTTGCTGATTTTCTTTGGTGTTTTGTCTCCATTGATGATTTGTATATATTTTCAGATGGATCCTACTTGTTACAGTTGTTCAACAGAAGGTGGTTCTTGGTTTCGGCCGGACGACATTTCTATCCTGTCAAAAGCTTGTTTTTCTAATCAGCTCAGGGTGATCGAATTGGAAAATTTCACAAATCAACACGATGAGATTGCATTGGCTGATCGTCTATGTGAGGTGGTTCCAGGGGAGTTGGTGTTTATATTACAATCAAAATGGCAGCATTGACATTCCAGGAAACAGTTGAAAAAGACTGCAGCTGAACATCAGGAAAATGAAGGGTTCAAATCAACCTGTGGACATTTTTGTTTTTGACATTGATGTACTTTAATTCTGGCTTTTTTTTTTGTGTGGGTAAAATTGAATTCCAATTCATCAACATGGAATAAAAGGGTTTTCAGCAAAATTGTCACTTCGATAAAGTGAAATTTCACAATTACCCTTGTTGCAAATCATATAAATTTTTTTTACAATCTGAAAGGAATTTTTTTTTTTGGTATCTTGTTGGATTGATTTGATGTAGGGAAATATAGCAGAATTTCAATTCTATTAGGATGGATTTTTTTTTTATGGCTAATATGGAAGGTGAATATATAACTTTTAGAAAGGTTAATATCAATCAAATAATAATTTACAAAAAAAAATATCCATCAAATAATAGATTCCCTAATAAACTAATCCTAATAGAATACGACATTGCTAAAAAGAAAACTAATTAAATTAAAAAAATATATATTTAAATACTACTAGAATTGATTGAAATTCAATAAAATAGGAAACAATTAAAAAATAAATCCTAAAAGTCAGTATATATATAAATTATACATTAGTTTCATCAGTTTCTTTTTGAGTTTCGTATCAAAAATGGCAAAGAATCACAGGAAGAAAAAGAAGACTCAAGACAAGAAGCTCGATCCAACTTGCAACACAATAAACACCAAGTAAGAACTGTTACTTTCTTTACAAGTTAACTCTGATGGATCTGAACTTTTAGTGAAGTGATTGATTGATCTTTTTGAAACAGAAATCTGATAGCTGAAGCGAATATGAAGGAGGATCTTGTAAGCCAATTACCTGATGATATCCTTTGCTGCATAATTGCTTTGCTTCCTTTCAAATCTGCTGTCAAAACAAGTTTCCTTTCGACCCGATGGAGGGATCTCTGGAAGATGAATTTAGTCCGAAATGGGACTATGGAGGATGCTGATATAGCTATTTCAAGCTTTCTCATTGATTTTAATGATCTTTATCGATCTCGAAATATCTGGGGAATTCAATTCAATTTTCACAAAGGCAATGTCCTGTTAGCTTCTGTTTCACCTAATCGAAAACTCCATCTTGATTTTTCTACAGCGAAACAGGAATTTCCGAGGCAATATGGATGGCAATTGGACCTGAATTGCCAAAGAATTATCTACCTGCCACCTCCCTCTACCTTCATTATCAAAACTCTTCATCTAGTATCAATAAGCGACCACACCAATGAGGCAGTTTCCAATCTTGTTTGGAATTTCCATTTTCTCGAAAGCTTGATTATTGCAAAATGCAATGGATTACGTTCTTTACGAATTGTTGGCAGTCCAAAGCTAGGAAACCTGACAGTCTTTGATTGTCCAACACTGAAATCTTTGCACATTAAAGCTTCCACGCTTTACACTTTTCGATATCGCGGGGCACTCCCCTGGTTTTCTTTTGAGTATGGGTTGATGAACCTTGAAGATGCCATGTTAGATTTCAGGAAAGGTCCTGGCTATAGATTCGCGAATCATGACTTGGACAAGATCCTGCACGGCATAAATTATGCTAAAAATCTTACACTATGCAGATGGACTTTTGAGGTACATATCATATATATATATATATATATATATATGCTTTGAACAATTCTTGCAATTTCTGATAAAGATTCAATAGATGTTTAATGTCTAAATTTCTTTTTGCAGAAACTGATTTGCCCATGGCTTCCTCGAGATCCTTTTTATTTATTGTGGTACTACAAATTTCATACGTTGAAAAAGCTATGGTGGATTGACTATTTGAAGGATGAGGAATTATACAACAGTGATGCTTTAATCTACTTCCTGAAATTATGCCCTTCATTGGAAATACTATCAGTGACTGTAAGAGATTTTGTTGCATCTTTGTATTGATAATATGTTGGTAATGTTGCATTGATTCTCTTTACAAGGCCTTGTAATATAAATTGTTTCTATTTATATATGTGTAGATTGATCCGAAAAGCTACCAGGTGTCGAGCACAAGTACTACTTTCTTCCCAGAAGTTGCCAGGGATATGAGGCTAAAACATCTCAAGGTTGTTAAATTGGATGGATTCAGAAGTCAGGAAGATGAGATATCATTTGCAGTGAAGTTGAAAGAAGTGTTTTCTGCGGAGCCGAGAATCGTGGCAACAACTACAACATCAAATGGGAAGTCCTTGAGGAGTTTGGTAAAGGTATCAGAGTTGGAGGAAGAGGAAGGTAGCTTGTGTTACAAGTTTGTGGAAGAAGTAAAACATATCAATGAGTTGTGCCCTAAACATCCTCATATGGGCCTCTAGCTAATGCACTTTCACAGTTTCAGTTTTTGTTAGTTTTGTAACTTTGCAATGATCACTCTATGTTAAAATTTTGGAATGAAATTTTTGTTATAAGCTTTGTTTTGTAGCTGTTCTAATGGGATCTGAAATAGTTCCGTTTTCGCGGAAAACTTACCTAGAATTGGTTCTCTGACAGTATATATTCATTGGAAATGGCCAATGTTGATTACAGAAAAGGTCAAACATGTCTCACGTATTCCAGTTTTTTGCAAAAGCTACTGAACCTCAGGAATGTTAAAATTCTTACAATCTGTGGTTGGTTTTTCAAAGAGCTGATTTGGTGTGAATACTATAGGCCAAGTCTGCAAGATGGATTTGTGTACAGAAATTTAAAGGAGTTGAGGTGGATAGAGAGCTCCATGGAAAGTTACAAGATTGATTCTTCGCTTTCCTTCTTACACATTTCCCCTTCTTTGGAAAAGCTATTAATAACCGTAAGATTCTTCAATTCATAGATGACTATTTTATTTATTTATCACATACAGTGGGGGCAACTCCAACCTGGTACATTGCTAGATTGAATTAGAGCTCATTCCACCAAACCACATTGGGGGGTGGTAATTCATAGATGACTATTGTTTACTGATTTTCTTTGCTGTTCTGTCTCCATTGATGATTTGTATATTTTCAGATGGATCCCACTTGTTACAATTGTTCAATAAAAGGGGGTTCTTGGTTCCAGCCAGATGACATTTCTTTCCTGCCCAACGTTTGTTTTTTGAATCTGCTCAGAGTGATCGAATTGGAAAATTTCACTAATCAACGCGATGAGATTGCATTGGCTGATCGTCTATGTGAGGTAGTTCCTGGGGAGTTGGTGTTTATATTACAATCTAAGTGGCATCATTGACATTTCAGGAAGCACTTGAAAAAGACTGCAGCAGAACATCAGGTGAAAAAATCAACCTGTGGACATTATTGTTTTTGACATTGATGTACTTTAATTCTGTTTTATTATTATTGTTTTTATATATATATATTTGAATTCCAATTCATCAACATGGAATAAAAGGGTTTTCCGTAAAATTGTCCCTTCGATGAAGTGAAATTTCACAATTACCCTTGTTGCAAATCATGTACCTGGGAATAGGAGTTGAGAATCGAAGGGGAATTTTTTTATTTTTTTATTTTTTTGTATCTTGTTAGATTTATTTGATATAAGACAGTTTAGAAGAATTTCAAGTCTAATAGGATTTCTCTGTTCTTTTCTTTTTTATCGAAAAGTATGGAAGGTGAGTATACAATGTTTAGGAAGGTAGTTGATTGGGGTCCACACTAATAATTGTTCAAAGTAACCCTAATCCTAATATGACTCAAATATGACATTCCTAAAAAGATTAAAACCTATGAAAATTAAAAAATAAATCTAGTAGAATTGAAATTCAATAATATAAGAAACTTTTAAAAAATAAATCTTACTAAACTTGAAATTCTCCTAAACTGTCCAACACATCATGACTAGAATAATTTGTTTTTATCAGCCAAGTCAATTGGTATTTCTTGTTCACTAAGCTTTATCCAAATAAAATATTATGGTGATAGCTCTCTTTGCAATTTTTTTTAATGTTTTTATTAAAAAACCTTAAAATCATACATTATATATATTATAGTAGGTAAACCAAAAGTCATAGAATCTATCCTTAGTTTCGTGAATTTCTTTTTAAGTCGTATCAAACATGGGAAAGAATCACAAGAAGAAAAAGAAGACTCAAGACAGGAAGCTTGATCTAACTTCCAACACAAGAAACACCAAGTAAGAACTGTTACTTTCTTTCCAAGTTAACTTTAGATACAGTCTGATGAATCTCTGATTGATGTATTTGAAACAGAAATCTGATAGCTGAAGCGAATACGAAGGAGGATCTTATTAGCTAATTACCTGATGATATCCTTTGCTGCATAATTTCTTTGCTTCCTTACAAATCTGCTGTCAAAACAAGTATCCTTTTGACCCGTTGGAAAAATGTCTGGAAGACGAATTTAGTCTGAATGGGGACTATAGAGGATTGTGTTATAGAAATTTCAAGCTTTTTGATTGATTTTAATGATCTGTATCGATCTCGAAATATTTGGGGAATTCAATTCAACTTTCACAATGGCACTGTCCTGTTAGCTTCTGTTTCCCCTAATCGAAAACTCCATCTTTTTCTAACGCGAAACAGGAATTTCCAAGGCAATTCGGTTGGCAATTGGACCTGAATTGCCAAAGATTTATGTACCTGCCACCTCCTGCTACCTTTTTTATCAAAACTCTTCATCTAGTATCAGTAAGCTACCACAACAATGAGGCAGTTTCCTCTCTAGTTTCGAATTTCCATTTTCTCGAAAGCTTGATTATCGTGAAATGCAATGGATTACGTTCTTTACGAATTGCTGGGAGTCCAATTCTAGGAAACCTGACAGTCTTTGATTGTCCACAATTGAAATCTTTGCACATCAAAGCTTCCTGGCTTCACACTTTTCGATATCGTGGGGTACTCCCCTGGTTTTCTTTTGAGTTCCGTGAGTTGAGACTGCACGATGCCATGTTCGATTTCAGGAAAGGTCCTGGCTATAGATTCGTGAATCATGACTTCAACGTGTTCCTGCACGGCATAAGATCTGCTAAAAAGCTTACACTATGCAGATGGACTTTTGAGGTACATATATATGCTTGAACAATTCTTGCAATTTCTACTCAAATTTATGTTAATTGATTTTTAATGTCTGCAGTTCTTGTCGCAGAAACGGATTTGCCCATGGCGTTTCTTGTTGTACTCCTTTATTACAGTGAAAGAACTATGGTGGATTGACTATTTGAATGATGAGGAATTATACAACAGTGATACTTTAATCTACTTCCTGAAATTCTGCCGTTCATTGGAAATACTATGAGTGACTGTAAAATTTTCTGTTGCTTCTTTGTATCAATACTATGTTGGTAATGGTACATTGATTCTCTGTACAATGCCTTGTAATAACTTGTTATTTTTATTTATATAAATGTGTAGATTGATCCGAAGAGCTACCAGGTGTTGAGCACGGGAACATTGTTCGACGAAATCACAAGGGATACAAGGTTAAAACATCTCAAGGTTGTTAAATTGGATGGCTTCGAGGAAATCGCTATGGATTCAAGGTTAAAACATCTCAAGGTTGTTAAATTGGATGGATTCAGAAGTCAGGAAGATGAGATATCACTGGCAAAGAAGTTGAAAGAAGTGTTTTCCATGGAGCCGAAAATCATGGCAACAACAACAACATCAAATGGGAAGTCTTTGAGGAGTTTGGTAAAGGTATCTGAGTTGGAGGAAGAGGAAGGTAGCTTTTGTTACAAGTTTGTGGAAGAAGTAAAACATATCAATGAATTGTGCCATAAACATCCTCATATGTGCCTCTAGCTAATGCAATTTTACTGTTTCACTATTATGTTGAAATTTTGGAATGACGTTTTTGTAAGCTTGGTTTTGTAGCAGTTCTTTCTTTGCCCTCTAAAGTGACTGATGGTATGGTATTCTAGCAATATCATGTCTCATATAAGGTGGTTTTTGTTGTTGTTGAAAACCTTAGCACTAAGTTGTTTTGTGTGTGCCCAGAAGAACCTCTATCGTAAATACGAATGAGGAGATGCACAACTACTCAACTGAGACTTGATGTGCATAAACAAACGTGTGGCACACATGAGAGAATAAAATTTTCCTTGATGCCTCACAAGTGAGCACTAAAGGTCCATATATAACAATACTCACACACACTGACACATACTGGTGAAACAAGAACAACAAACTGAAAATTACATGTTAAAAAAGAAAACAAATTGAAAGTTAGATGAGACCATAAACATCAAAGTCAGAATTGTAACGCTACAATTACGGATACTGAAACAACAATATCACAGCGATTTCCTAAAAAAGTAACAAAAGTTCCAATAATGACGAAAATTACGTCCTGGGTTTGCGCTTTATAAGACCATCTCCAATACAAGCGTGACTTGTAAAAAAGAAGAGATGCTACGTAGGATAAATAGACATTCTGTAAATAATTGTGTCTCCAATGCAACCGTGCATATCCGACCTCAAGCTGATGTGGCAAAAAAAAATAGACATTGTCAACATGACCGTCCACTTTCAGACGGCCTGTTGCACAGCCCTTTTTTAGGTTGACTCTGCAAACATTTAAAATTGACATTAATTTTTCATCTATTTTTGGTAAGGAAATAAAATAAAAAAGAAAATAGGAAATAAAATTGGACACGTCATTAAAACGAAATGTATTTTAAACGGAAGCATTGGAGACCAAATTTTAAGTTGATTGTCTATCAAGCCCATAATTATGCCACATAGGAAGCAAGTATCTTGACATTGTTGCCATGTCAACAATTATTCCTATGCAAGCCATTTTTGCATTGGAGATGCACTAATATATATAGGTCTAGCTTAATTAGCAATTCAAGTAATGAAATCTCAAATGCTTAAGTAATTTCTTCCTAATGTCAGTGTTAATGCAATTTGATTGATCTTACATTTATATGTCTAGCGAAATTTTTGAACAGGAATTGATCAGCAACTTACCTGATGATATCCTTTTTCACACAATTTCTTTATTCCCATTTGATTCTGCAATACAGACAATTTTCATCGGAATTTTCCTCTCGAGCCGATGGAGACTTCTATGGAGCATGATGGCTTTGGTGCAACATGGGACTGAAGAAGATATTGCCAATGCAGTTTCAGGTTTTCTGAGAAATTTCAAACGAGCATAGTCCGACCAGGAATACCTGGAGGTTTCGATACCATTCGGCAGAGGAAGTGTTCTCATGGCGATAATTGCACCTAATAATAAACTTCATTTGGATTTCTCAACTGGGAAACAGGAATTTCCAAGCAGTTTGACTTGGAATTGGAGTTGAATCATCAAAATATCACCCACCTGCCTAATAATAAACTTTTGTTCTGTTTTTTTGTTGTTGGTAAAATTGAATTCCAATTCATCAACATGGAATAAAAGGGTTTTCCATAAAATTTTCCCTTTGATGAAGTGAAATTGCATAATTACCCCACGCATGATAATCGTTGGAAATCATATACATGTTTATAGAACATGACAATCTGGAAGGGAAATTTTTTTGTATCTTTTCTTGTTGGATTGATTTGATTTCACAGTGGAGAATTTCCTTTGTCAGCATGACTTGAACAACTTGTTTTTATCAGCCAAGTCAATTGGCATTTCTTGTTCACTAAGCTTTATGCAAATAAAATATTATGATGATAGCTCTCTTTGCAGATTTTTATGTCTTTATTAGAATCCCTTAAAATCATACATTAGGTAAACCAAAAGTTATATGAATCTATCTATTTTTCATCAATTTCTTTTAGAATCAAACATGGGAAAGAAGCACAAGAAGAAAAAGAAGACTCTAGAAAAGAAGCTTGATCCAACTTGTAACACAAGCAACACCAAGTAAGAATTGTTACTTTCTTTACAAGTTAACTTTACATACAGTCTGATGATTCTGAACTTTCTTTCAGTGAAGTGATTGATTGATCTTTATGAAACAGAAATCTGATGGCTGAAGCGAATACGAAGGAGGATCTTATAAGCAGATTGCCTGATGATATCCTTTGCTGCATCATTTCTTTGCTCCCTTTCAAATCTGCTGTCAAAACAAGTTTCCTTTCGACCAGATGGAAAAATATCTGGAAGATGAATTTAGTCCGAAATGGGACTATAGAGGATGCTGTTATAGCCATTTCAAGCTTTCTGAATGATTTTAATGATCTGCATCGATCTCGAAATATTTGGGGAATTCAATTCAACTTTCACAAAGGCAATGTCCTGTTAGCTTCTGTTTCACCTAATAGAAATCTCCATCTTGATTTTTATACCGCGAAACAGGAATTTCCAAGGCAATTCGGATGGCAATTGGACCTGAATTGCCAAAGATTCTACCTGCCACCTTCCCCTACCTTCATGATCAAAACTCTTCATCTAGTATCAGTAAGCTACCACACCAATGAGGCAGTTTTCTCTCTTGTTTCGAATTTCCATTTTCTCGAAAGCTTGATTATCGCGAAATGCAATGGATTAAATTCTTTACGAATTGTTTCCATTCCAAAGCTAGTAAACCTGACAGTCTTTGATTGTCCACAATTGAAATCTTTGCAAATCAGAGCTTCCAGGCTAAACTCTTTTCGATATCGCGGGCAACTGCCCTCGTTTTCTTTTGATCATGAATTATTCCTGGCAGATGCCATGTTTGATTTTAGGAAAGGTCCTGGCTATAGATCCGCGAATCATGACTTCGACTTGATCCTGTACCGCATAAAATCTGTTAAAAATCTTACACTATGCAGATGGAATTTTGAGGTGTATATATATGATTGAACAATTCTTGCAATTTCTACTCAAATATAGATTTGTTTAATTTAATGTCTAAAGTTCTTGTTGCAGAAACAGATTTGCCCATCACTTCATCCGGATCCTTTTTATTTCTTGCGGTACTACAAATTTCATAAATTGAAAGAGCTATGGTGGATTGACTATTTGAAGGATGAGGAATTATACAACAGTGATGCTTTAATCTACTTCTTGAAATTCTGCCCTTCATTGGAAATACTATCAGTGACTGTAAGATGATTCTGTTGCATCTTTGTATTAATAATATGTTGGTAATTAATGGTACAATGATTCTCTTTACAAGGCGTTGTAATGTAACTTGTTTTTATTTATATATGTTTAGATTGATCCGAAAAGCTACCAGGTGTTGAGCCCGGGTACTTTCTTCGAGGAAAATATAAGGTTAAAACATCTCAAGGTTGTTAAATTGGATGGATTCAGAAGTCAGGAAGATGAGATATCACTGGCAGAGAAGTTGAAAGAAGTGTTTTCCGTGGACCCGAAAATCGTGGCAACAACAACAACATCAAATGGGAATTCCTGGAGGAGTTTGGTAAAGGTATCTGAGTTGGAGGAAGAGGAAGGTAGCTTTTGTTACAAGTTTGTGGAAGAAGTAAAACATATCAATGAGTTGTGCCCTAAACATCCTCATATGAGCCTCTAGCCAAGGCACTTTCACAGTTTCACTCGTTATTAGTTTAATTTGTAACTTTGCAATGATCACTCTGTTGAAAATTTTGGAATGACATTTTTGTTGTAAGCTTGGTTTTGTAGCTGTTGTTTCTATTAGAGTTATTATATTAAATGTTAGTTTATATATGTGTTGTAAATATATAGTTAAGTTAGGGGTATACTTATTATTAGGCTATCTTCTTTTGCCCTAACTTTTATATATATATATATATATATATATATATATATATATATATAGCAACTCTTGGCTGCCGACTCAACACAACAAATACATTGTTGATAGCTTTATCCAAATAAAATATTATGATGATAGCTCTCTTTGCAGCGTTTTATATTTCTTTATTAGAAACCCTTAAAATAATACATTATATATATATATATATATATATTATAGTAGGTAAACCAAAAGTCATAAAATCTATCCTTAGTGTATCATCAATTTCTTTTAGAGTTTATATCAAACATGGGAAAGAAGAACAAAAAGAAAAAGAAGACTCAAGACAACAAGCTCGATCCAGCCTGTAACACAAGAAACACCAAGTAAGAACTATTACTTTCTTTACAAGTTAACTTTAATTCAGTGAAGTGATTGATGTTTATGATACAGAAATCTGATAGCTGAAGTGAATATGAATACGAAGGAGGATCTTGTAAGCCAATTACCTGATGATATCCTTTGCTGCATAATTTCTTTGCTTCCTTTCAAATCTGCTGTCAAAACAAGTTTCCTGTCAACCCGATGGAGGGATCTCTGGAAGACGAATTTAGTCCGAAATGGGACTAAGGAGGATGCTGATATAGCTATTTCAAGCTTTCTGATTGATTTTAATGATTTGTATCGATCTCGAAATATTTGGGGAGTTCAATTCAACTTTCACAATGGCAATGTCCTGTTAGCTTCTGTTTCGCCTAATCGAAAACTCCATCTTGATTTTTCTACAGCGAAACAGGAATTTCCAAGGCAATTCGGTTGGCAATTGGACCTGAATTGCCAAACATTTATGTACCTGCCACCTTCCTCTACCTTTTTAATCAAAACTCTTCATCTAGTATCAGTAAGCTACCACAACAATGAGGCAGTTTCCTCTCTTGTTTCGAATTTCCATTTTCTCGAAAGCTTGATTATCGCGAAATGCAATGGATTACGTTCTTTACGAATTGCTGGAAGTCCAATTCTAGGAAACCTGACAGTCTTTGATTGTCCACAATTGAAATCTTTGCACATCAAAGCTTCCTGGCTTCACACTTTTCGATATCGCGGGGTACTCCCCTGGTTTTCTTTTGAGTTCCGTGAGTTGAGACTGCACGATGCCATGTTCGATTTCAGGAAAGGTCCTGGCTATAGATTCGCGAATCATGACTTTAACGTGTTCCTGCACGGCATAAGATATGCTAAAAAGCTTACACTATGCAGATGGACTTTTGAGGTACATATATATAACAATTCTTGCAATTTGTACTCAAATATTGATTTGTTTATGTTAATTGATTCCATAGATGTTTAATGTCTGAAGTTCTTGTTGCAGAAACTGATTTACCCATCGCTTCCTGAAGATCGTTTTTATTTCTTGTCGTACTACAACTTTCTTACTGTGAAAGAGCTATGGTGGATTGACTGTTTGAATGATGAGGAATTATACAACAGTGATACTTTAATCTACTTCCTGAAATTCTGCCCTACGTTGGAAATACTATCAGTGACTGTAAAAGATTCTGTGCATCTTTGTATTGATAATAAGTCGGTAAATTGTACATTGATGCTCTTTACAAGGCCTTATAATAACTTGTTTTTTTTTATATTATTTATGTATGTATAGATTGATCCGAAAAGCTACCGGGTGTTGAGCACGGGTACTTACTTCCCGGAAATCACCAGGCATACAGGGTTAGAAAAACTCCAGGTTGTTAAATTGGATGGATTCAGAAGTCAGGAAGATGAGATATCACTGGCAGAGAGGTTGAAAGAAGCGTTTTCCGTGGAGCCGAAAAATCGTGGCAACAACAACAACATCAAATGGGAAGTCCTTGAGGAGTTTGGTAAAGGTATCTGAGTTGGAGGAAGAGGAAGGTAGCTTGTGTTACAAGTTTGTGGAAGAAGTGAAACATATCAATGAGTTGTGCCCTAAACATCCTCATATGGGTCTCTAGCTAATGCACTTTCACAGTTTCAGTTTTTATTAGTTTTGTAACTTTTCAATGATCACCCTATGTTGAAATTTTGGAATGACATTTTTGTAAGCTTGGTTTTGTAGCTGTTGTTTCTTTGACCCTCTAAAGTGACTGATGTTATGGTATTTCTCTCCTGGCCTAGATCAATTTCATGTCTCATATAAGGTGGTTTTTTTGAAAACCTAACCACTAAGTTGTTTTGTATGTGTCCAGAAGAACCTCCATCGCAAATACAAAGGAGGAGATACACAACTACTCAACCAAGACTTGATGTGCATAAACAAACATGTTGCACACATGAGAGACTACAATTTTCCTTGACGACTCACAAGTGAGCACTAAAGCTCTATATATAACAATACTCACAAACTCACAATGACACATACAGGTGAAACAAGAACAACACACTAAAAATTACCTGTGACACACATTATTGCATTACAGTTTACAGATTCCTTTTGCATCAAACATATTCCCTAAGGCTCTGAATAATTGTCAAAAGCACAAAAAAGTTGTTCCTCACCATCCCAAGGAGTCAGGTCTGTTTTTTTTTTTTGGTTTAAAAAATGGCAAATTGCACAAACCCCAAATCATTATGCCTATTTGCACGCATAGAAAACTTTTTCAAAATTTGTACAGACATCCTCTACCATCAGTGGGTGGCTGGAAAGAGTTAACGGGGGAAGGGTAAAATAGTCAATTACTTATGTGCCCTCACAAAACTTGACAATAAAATATGATTTGGAGTGTGAAAATGTTATCTTTTCGGTGATACATTGTACCAGTCATAGTATGGTGATATAAACATTGTCATTATTAATCTATGGCTTACAAGAAAAACTTTTTATGAAACTGACAGTATCCAATAATATGGCTTCAGTTTTTAGACTTCTGAGATGCTCCATTTTGAGTACTGACAAAAAGATCAAAAAGCAACAAAAGCATCATCAATGACTAAATAAAGATTTGTTGAAGTCAAATTACTTGCAATCTTTAGCCTAACCATATAAAGTAACGTTATAGTCACACTAGAGTTTTTGGATTATAATCTTGAGAGTGAGATTTTTTGTATCAGAATTGTTAAAGCTAGAATTACGGAAACTGAAACAACAATATCATAGTGATTTCCTAAGAAAGTAACAAAACTCCCAATAATGACTAATTAGATAATAAATTATTGAAGTCAAACCTTCATTTCACATCTAGATTTGTCTGTATGTTAAAATATTGATTCATATACAAAATATGTATATATATACGTAGTAAGGTCTAGCTTGATTAGCAATTCAAGCACTGGTTAAGTAAGTAATTTCTTCCTGATGTTAGTGCTAATGCAATTTTATTGATCTTACATGTATTCGTCTAACGAAATTTTCGAACAGGAATTGATTTGGCTATGGAAGAAAAAGCAGAGGATATGATCAGCTACTTACCTGATGAGATACTTTTCCACATAATTTCTTTAGTCCCTTTTGATTCTGCAATACAAACAATTTTCCTCTCGAGCCGATGGAGACTTCTCTGGAGCACGATGGCTTTGGTACAACATGGGACTGCAGAAGATGTTGCCAGTGCAGTTTCAGGTTTTCTGACAAATTTCGATGAGCATAGTCCGACCAGGAATACCCGGAAGCTTCGATACCATTTTGGCAGAGGCAGTGTTCTGATGGCAATAATCGCGCCTAATAATAAACTTCATTTGGATTTCTCAACTGGGAAACAGGAATTTCCGAGGCAGTTCGGTTTGGAATTGGAGTTGAATCATCAAATTATCACCCACCACCAGCCTACTCTATCTACTTTCTTTGTTAAAACTCTCAATCTGATATCAGTCAACTTCCTTTCTAATGAAGCAGTTTCTTCTGTATTGTCAGGTTTTCGGTTTCTTGAAAACCTGAAGATCACAGACTGCAATGGACTGAAATCTTTATGCATCAACTCAAATACCAAGCTTCAACAGTTGACAATCTTCGATTGCCCGGAACTGAAGTTTCTCCATATCAGCACTCCTAAGCTTAGAACTTTTCGATATCGGGGGCTACTTCCTCAGGTTTGGCCTGAACTTCACTATAACCTGGTAGATGCCATGCTTGATTCAAGGCAAGGCCCTGGATATATCGTCTCCAATGCCAATGAATTGGACCCAGTTCTGTTGACGATCAAAAATGCCGAAATTCTTACACTATGTCGATGGATTTTCGAGGTATGTTCAATAAACAACTAGGATTTTCAATTCTGGTTGATTTATTTTGACTTGTAACACAAAGATATATAACTTGAGAAGTTCTTGTTCCAGGCACTGATCTGTCCATCATTGTCACCTATGATAGCAGAATTCCAATTCTATAATCTGAAAGAGCTGTGGTGGATCGACAATTTGGTCGAAGGATATAACTTGGATTCCTTATTCTCCTTCCTGAAACTCTGTCCTGCTTTAGAGAGACTCTTCATAACCGTAAGTTCCTTAAATGATTTTACAGAAAGTGCTTCTGAATGGAACTACTTTTTACAAAGCACTTTTTAAAAAATTCTAATGCTTATGTTTTCACTCTATAAACTTAAATGCACAGATTGATCCTGAAAGCTTCTGCATGACAAGAACAACCAACTGCTGCTCTTTACAAGCTAGTAAGCAAACACAATTGAGACATCTCAAACTCGTTAAATTGGAAGGATTCACAAATCAAGAGCACGGAACCAAATTCGTGGAGAGTTTGCAGGATTTAACCACTGCAAATCCATTGATTCTAGCAACTTCTGATGGGTTCTGCTGGCAAAGTTTTGAGAAGGTCGTTTCAGACCAGTCAAAGCATCAGAGCAAAAGGCAATACAAGGTAGTTCAAGAAGTAAAAGACACGAAAGAGTTCCTTCTCAAACATGCTCATATGGGTCTGTGATACAAACTTAAAAAATGTTATAACAAAAGATTTCTTATGATTATTCTAAATAAGAGATCTTGAAATCGAATCTCACTGTTACCGTGGTTTGGGGAAGAACACGACAAGATGTTGGTAATAATATTAAGACTTTACGATGTAGGACAAGTTGAATTATTGATAAAAAAATCATTCCTTTGGAGCAATCCTTTTCACGGAGGATAAAATCAGTTGTCGTAACTTTATCCTCAACTAGAAGTTATCCAATACAAATCAATCCCAAAAATTACAAGTATAATTTGGTGTCTTCTACATCCAGGTAAAGAAATTGACTCTAAAGTGTAATCTAGATAATAAAATAGCTGACAATGGCAATCTACTACTCATCTGCAAATGACAAAATCCACAGCTGCAAAATAACTCCCCACAATCATAAACGATGCAATCCCACTACGAGCCATTCGCAACCAAATCCCACGGAACAAGAGATTCCTATCTGCTGGGTGGATCCCTGAATATCTCTCAAACCTTTTCCCTGGTCGATTCCATTTAAGAAGTTTCCTCTCCATGGAAACATACTGCAATTAAATCAAAGGATTACCAATGCAATATGCAAAAAAAGCAAATTGAATTGAAAGTACCATGGTGATGAACACTGCTCATGATTTTCCATCACGTGTGCGCACGCATGTTGTGTGTAAAGTATATCAATCAAATTAATGAATTGCATCTCAAACATTCAATATGTGAAACTACCCATTGAAAACAAGACACTCCAACTAAACACTGTTCAGCCCTCCCAAAAACATAGTGAAGGATGGCTTGGCATCCTATTGACACCAAGAATATAGTCGATACTACATGTACAATGCAAGACAGACCAGCTAAAGACCATTTAGTTGTTCTAGGATCACTGTTCACCATTCCAAAAATAGCCAGAATTCGTTAATTAATCATACTTTGGTCCCAAATTCTGCCTTTTCAATCCTACTCTTATTCCCTACCTAAACTATATAACTCCTGAAATCAGTTTTACATTAAACTTACAAAAGAATACTTGCACTTTTCTTTCTTGCATATTCATTAGAGAACTACTAATATCATAAATTGATTACAAAATTTTCACTTTGGAACATCACTAAGACCTGCACAATAACAGAAAGCGATAAAATATACATTTTCTGTCAAAAAGATGATACATATGGTTGATTAATGCATTCCAGAAGGTGCCACACAAAGCAAAGGACAAAAATAAACTATGCTGGCAACAAAGTAACATACCTTGGGCACCACAGTACATTGTGATCGAGTTTTGGCAGTGTCGAAACCATGAGATGCAGCAGCAGCAACTGTGCCGGAAAATCCAGCAGCCAGACTAACTGCTAAAGGAGACAGTGGACCAATTTCTTCATCAGACCTAAGGAAAAGCAACCACACTTAGAGGATAAAAGAAACAAGATAATTACAGAAAGCGTCAAATAATGAATGTGCAACATAACTACTTCAGTTCAAATAATGCAATTGTGCAAGGATATCTCCAAACTGTGAAAGTGATTTGGTAAATGTCCAACCACCACTAGTCTCATTAGCTAATCATGACATGAACATCATTTCATTTTGACAGAGAAGCAGAAACATAACAAGTAGTACTTTTCAAGTTTAATCTAATCGGACAGCCTACTAAGGATATAATTCAAAACCTGGGTATAGGATCCATTCCAACAGCTTTCCAGTCAAGCAGTGCTCGATGCAGGAATTGCCAGCTAGAGAAAAATACACCACTGAATACAGAATCCCGAACAACTCCAGACCGCGGACCACTCCACAATGCTTTCCATCCTTCCAAAGAAATGACGTTAGATAGCCTCCTGACATTGTAAACTGGTGGTGGCCTCCCAGACCCGGTCATCATCCATGGGTAATCTTGTATGGCACCCGTCAAATTTGGATGCTTGGTGTTCAGGATAGACAAAAGGCCAACAGAGTTGTTCAGTGTCTTCAAATCAGGAGTATACCCATGAAGTAGTCTTCTTATAAGAGGTGTTACAGCTCCATTTTCCGCAAGAGCTGTAGATCTTTGAACTCCAGAGGCAGATGACACCTGGGCACGAAGTTTCATAAGTTCAAATGGAGAGCTTATAAAGGACTCAACAGCACCAGCTGCCATCCCCGCCATTAGTGCTTCAGAGACATACACATAGTTATCTTCTCGACCATCTGCCATAAAAGCAATTGTAACCACCACAAGCCAAAATATTATAATTTTAAACATCTGATTACAAAATTTACGAGAATAACTCAAATTATTAGAAGAAATTCTTCTATGAGTCTGACAGTGAGTAGGCCAATTGTGTTGCTACCAACAATCAAGAATATGCAGCAATTGCAATGTGCAAAATTTATTTTAAAACAACAACAGGTATGCCATAAATACATATAATACCAATCATACATACACTCTAATTAAGCAAAACCAACAATATGATATTTGTTTAGATAATTAAAGAAGTGAAATAAAAGATAACCTTTATAAAAAGCTGTCAGAATTTCATAAACTCCAAACCGAGTTCCCAGACCAAAAAGTCTTCCAACGGTCAACCACCCGAGACCATTATACAAACCTGCATTGTTAATCATGAAATAATTGATCATTTAAAATGATCAAATATAGAATTTCATCACATAGAAACATTTAAATCAAAAAGAGAGAACCTGGGGTCTTCTTACCTAAACATAGCAACAAAAAGAGGTCAACAAAAACACTAAACGAGAATTCCAAAAAAATTACCATATATTCCTGAAAGAGATTGAACTCTTTTGAAAGTCTGAGCTATAGTCAATTGTTTACTAGAACTTGAACCCACCTGGATTTGCACCACAGAAAGAGTAAGCACAACAAAAACAAAAAAACAAAACTAATAGCGAATCTGCTAAAAGAAAGACATACAAGACAACACCCACCTGAATAAGAACTTTGATGGTGTCAAGTGGGTAAGTGACGGTTGTGCCTAAAGTGACGGATCCTATCGCAGAAATAGCATGGCTTGCAAACAAATGGTCCTCTAACTTAACCATTATAGTTCGTAAGTGCAACCGTAGACAAAATCCCAGAATCCGGTTTCTGTCAGTAATTTCGTCGAACAGGTGGTTGGCACAGCTTAGAAAATAGTTTTCGTAGGTCCCTTGCAGTTTTTAGAAGTGAAACGACAGCGATGAAGAGCGCTTCAACTGTCGTGTTATTTTTCCCTCTCTTTTTGGGCTCTTTAGTAATTGCACAAATCACCAAGATTGGATGGTTTGAACCGTTGGATCAAATAATGTAGTGATGATTAGAGATATAACAAGCTGATCAAACCTTTTACCGTTTTTTGTTTTATTAGGGAACATTTTAATATGAGTGGTGCTATTGGCACACCCCCTAGTGATCTATTCATACCCCATTTTTTAAATTATAAAATATTCTTTTTTTTCCTTTATCAAAATTACTTAAAGAGACATACAATTTAAGAAAGAAATCTTCTACAAAGTAAATTTATAAAAATTTCATATTCCTTTTTTTTTAAAAAAAACCAATAATCTGTTTCTTAAAAAAAAAATTAATTCTTAAACCCGTAATCTGTTTCTTTTTCAAAAAAAAAAAAATTCTTAAACCCTAAAATCTGCTTCTTACATATATCTAAAATATTATGAAAGAGTTTGAGAACGATATCAAGAATATGGAAAAATTGTTTAAGAACGATATCAAACATCTTGAAAAATTGTCTGAGAATGACATAAAGCAAGAATTGTCTGACAATGATAGTAAGCATCTAGAAATAATTCATTCTCTGGAAATAAGTTTGAAATTTATTTTTTCTTTAGAATGATATCAAGCTGTCGTTGTGTTGAAGTACCCTGTTATTTTTTATTTTTTCGTTTCCATCATGAAATAAGAAGAAAAAAAAACTAAAAAAAATAAATAAGAAGAAAAAAATAAACCAATCAATGAAGTTGAGAGAGATGTATACAGATACAGAGATAAGAGATAGATATATCATATATGGTAAGCATTAAGTTTGAAAAATAAGTAAAATGGGTAGTTTTGGAAATAAACAAAAAAATTTAATAAAAAAATTTAATTTTATTTAATTAAATCAAAATTTTAAAAAGTAGAGCATGAATAGATCAGTAGGGGGTGTGCCAATAGCACCACTATTTAATATAGTCCCTAATTTTTCAGGAAAAGACAATGTTTTACTTATCTTTTCATTTTGTTTTATTAGGAACATTTCAATATAGTCCCTAATTTTTTTAAAAATACATAATTTTGGTCCATTTTTTAGTCAAACCTAATGGTTCCAGAGGTATTTTGGTCTTATAATACACAAAATGTAAAAAAAAATGTAACATCACATGTATAATTTAAAATAATAATAATATAATGGATAGTTGAGATTCATTTTTGTGAGATGGAGATTGGAGATCGTGTGTAAAACGAAGATTTAGAGAGAAATTTCCTCCTTTTGATTTGATTTGGATCATTTGTTAGAGTAAAGATTCAACGATAATATTATTATGAGATATATCATTTTTCATTTATAGTGTAACGATTCAAACATGATTATATTGGATAAGTGTCGTTGGCCACCGAGCCACATTGGGTAGTGGTATTCAACAATATTGTATTATTTAACACCTGACATCTTGATGTAGGACAATTTCTTTAATTTGGGTCTTTTCTTGTTTAGCAAGTTTATTTATTTTAGTTTGATTAGGAATTAAATTTATGTTTTGGAAATAAATCAAACTTACCTTTTGGGTAAGATTTGATCTTTGTTTTCCGGTCAAGTTAGGAGTCATGAATCGTAAAAGATTCTGATTAGTTTTGATATTTTCTTGTTTTAGTCTTTTTTTAGGAATATCGTATTCAAGTCGTATTAGAATTAGTTTATTATAAATAGTATTATTAATTCCAATTATTGTAACTTTTAAACTTTTGATTGATTTTAATAAAATCGTTCCTTTGGAACATTTATCTGTCGTGGATTCGACATGCTCTTTGAGGATTCGAGAGCACCATTTTCTAACGAAGATTAGGGAATGATGGCCCCTGCATGGCGGTCCATGCTTGGGTAACTACCGGTCGCTACGTTAAGGTTCATCTGAGTGTGCCTCAGGGTTCGACGAAGTGATCATTCTTGTTTTCGCCATACACCGCTGCGTCAATTGGTATCAAAGCGACCGAGTCTACCTCTGTGCTAGGCTCAGCGTCCACAGACCACAACCAACTACCTTCCTAAACGCCATATATTCACCCTCCATATCTCCCCATAAAAAAAAAGAAAAAAAAAGAAAGAAACGAAATTGAAAAAGAAAAGACAGCAAAAATTGTGGATCAGCCTCAACAGTGCCAGAAATTTCAGATCAACCTCACGAGTTTCAGACGTACCCTAATCGTCATCACCATTAATCACGTGCAGCCATTCATATACACCACTTTCAATTTATTTTTCGTAACCAGTTCTCAGGACAATTTTTGGTACGTTTTTTTTTTCAGACTTTAATTTCGGTCCTCAATGGGTTTCAATGGTTCTCTTGGTTCCAATAATTATTTTTCGAACTATAATGATTATCAACCAAGACTTCGATTTTTTTCTGGACATATGAAAACTGAAGAATTTATTAATTGGTTGGAAGAAGTTGAAGAATACTTTGAATATCAGAAAACTGAAGAAGGGCTGAAAGTTTTATTTGTAGAAATTTATTTGAAAACAGATGCATTAATTTGGTGGGAAGACTTTCAAAAGGATCGGAAAAGATTTGGAATGGATAGGATCCAATCATGGCATGTTATGAAACAAGTAATGTGGGAGGAATATCTTCCAAATGATTATTTTGAAGATTTTTGTCATGCAGAAGATACAGTTGAAGATATTTCGTATGAAGTGGAAATTGTCGAAGGAATTGAAGACGAGCCTTGGATCTTAGAAGTTGAAGACTACGATCCAACCATTGATATTGATTGCACTTTAGATGTGGCTGACGCAAAACTGGAAGCTAAATCGATTTCCATTGATAAAGTTTCCAAGGGTGACAACTTGTGTGCTATTATTGATACGAGTCATAACAGAGCTTGGAGTATTTTGTTTTTCGCCTTGATTTGGACAACTTGGGAGTCAAGGAATCATTTAGTGTTCAAAGGCATTATAACGCCAGTTGACCAAGCCGCAACCAATAGGCATCGCCAATGGCTAATAGCTTGGGTATTTTCTGCATTTCGTTGGACGATTGCTTTGGTGCCATTGTGGATCTGGGATGGACTACGGAGAGAATTTTCGGTTGGGGTTTACTACTCCCACAAGACGAATAGGGGTTCTTCCTTGTTTACTTGTCTTTCCGCATGTTTCAACCGAACTCGAGGACGAGTTTTTTTTTTAAGAAGGGGTGACTGATGTAGGACAATTTCTTTAATTTGGGTCTTTTCTTGTTTAGCAAGTTTATTTATTTTAGTTTGATTAGGAATTAAATTTATGTTTTGGAAATAAATCAAACTTACCTTTTGGGTAAGATTTGATCTTTGTTTTCCGGTCAAGTTAGGAGTCATGAATCGTAAAAGATTCTGATTAGTTTTGATATTTTCTTGTTTTAGTCTTTTTTTAGGAATATCGTATTCAAGTCGTATTAGAATTAGTTTATTATAAATAGTATTATTAATTCCAATTATTGTAACTTTTAAACTTTTGATTGATTTTAATAAAATCGTTCCTTTGGAACATTTATCTGTCGTGGATTCGACATGCTCTTTGAGGATTCGAGAGCACCATTTTCTAACGAAGATTAGGGAATGATGGCCCCTGCATGGCGGTCCATGCTTGGGTAACTACCGGTCGCTACGTTAAGGTTCATCTGAGTGTGTCTCAGGGTTCGACGAAGTGATCATTCTTATTTTCGCCATACACCGCTGCGTCAATACTGATGTAGGACAATTTCTTTAATTTGGGTCTTTTCTTGTTTAGCAAGTTTATTTATTTTAGTTTGATTAGGAATTAAATTTATGTTTTGGAAATAAATCAAACTTACCTTTTGGGTAAGATTTGATCTTTGTTTTCCGGTCAAGTTAGGAGTCATGAATCGTAAAAGATTCTGATTAGTTTTGATATTTTCTTGTTTTAGTCTTTTTTTAGGAATATCGTATTCAAGTCGTATTAGAATTAGTTTATTATAAATAGTATTATTAATTCCAATTATTGTAACTTTTAAACTTTTGATTGATTTTAATAAAATCGTTCCTTTGGAACATTTATCTGTCGTGGATTCGATATGCTCTTTGAGGATTCGAGAGCACCATTTTCTAACGAAGATTAGGGAATGATGGCCCCTGCATGGCGGTCCATGCTTGGGTAACTACCGGTCGCTACGTTAAGGTTCATCTGAGTGTGTCTCAGGGTTCGACGAAGTGATCATTCTTATTTTCGCCATACACCGCTGCATCAATTGGTATCAGAGCGACCGAGTCTACCTCTGTGCTAGGCTCAGCGTCCACAGACCACAACCAACTACCTTCCTAAACGCCATATATTCACCCTCCATATCTCCCCGTAAAAAAAAGAAAGAAACGAAATTGAAAAAGAAAAGACCCAAATTAAAGAAATTGTCCTACATCAGTCACCCCTTCTTAAAAAAAAAACTCGTCCTCGAGTTCGGTTGAAACATGCGGAAAGACAAGTAAACAAGGAAGAACCCCTATTCGTCTTGTGGGAGTAGTAAACCCCAACCGAAAATTCTCTCCGTAGTCCATCCCAGATCCACAATGGCACCAAAGCAATCGTCCAACGAAATGCAGAAAATACCCAAGCTATTAGCCATTGGCGATGCCTATTGGTTGCGGCTTGGTCAACTGGCGTTATAATGCCTTTGAACACTAAATGATTCCTTGACTCCCAAGTTGTCCAAATCAAGGCGAAAAACAAAATACTCCAAGCTCTGTTATGACTCGTATCAATAATAGCACACAAGTTGTCACCCTTGGAAACTTTATCAATGGAAATCGATTTAGCTTCCAGTTTTGCGTCAGCCACATCTAAAGTGCAATCAATATCAATGGTTGGATCGTAGTCTTCAACTTCTAAGATCCAAGGCTCGTCTTCAATTCCTTCGACAATTTCCACTTCATACGAAATATCTTCAACTGTATCTTCTGCATGACAAAAATCTTCAAAATAATCATTTGGAAGATATTCAAATTGAATGTAGGACAATTTCTTTAATTTGGGTCTTTTCTTGTTTAGCAAGTTTATTTATTTTAGTTTGATTAGGAATTAAATTTATGTTTTGGAAATAAATCAAACTTACCTTTTGGGTAAGATTTGATCTTTGTTTTCCGGTCAAGTTAGGAGTCATGAATCGTAAAAGATTCTGATTAGTTTTGATATTTTCTTGTTTTAGTCTTTTTTTAGGAATATCGTATTCAAGTCGTATTAGAATTAGTTTATTATAAATAGTATTATTAATTCCAATTATTGTAACTTTTAAACTTTTGATTGATTTTAATAAAATCGTTCCTTTGGAACATTTATCTGTCGTGGATTCGACATGCTCTTTGAGGATTCGAGAGCACCATTTTCTAACGAAGATTAGGGAATGATGGCCCCTGCATGGCGGTCCATGCTTGGGTAACTACCGGTCGCTACGTTAAGGTTCATCTGAGTGTGCCTCAGGGTTCGACGAAGTGATCATTCTTGTTTTCGCCATACACCGCTGCGTCACATCTGACACATTAATACTCAAGTGTCATTTATGTGTGTGTTATTTTTAAGACTCAAAAGCTTGATCTAATTCTACATGCAAGCATTTATATAGATGAACGGAATATTTCTCAACTAGAAAAATGCAAAGACAAATTCATTGACAGAACAATTAACGAGGGGTACAAACAACAAAGAAAGCAACAACACAAAAACACCTACTACAAAAACCAACCACCGACGCCGCCGCCACCACTACCACCACCAAACATGATTCTAACGAGAGAGAATAATAATAATAATACTTTCACGTACATCTCAACAAAAATAATCACTTAAAAATCATTAACCGGAAGCGGCTCGTGTCCACCATCTCCGATGAAGATATTGTCATACACGATGGCTGCAATCGCTGCACCAATAAACGGACCAACCCAGTACACCCAGTGGTTGGTCCATGTCCAGCTCACCACTGCTGGTCCGAAGGAGACTGCCGGGTTCATGGAGGCTCCGTCGAAGGCGCCACCGGCCAAAATGTTGGCTCCAACGATGAAACCAATCGCTATGGGTGCTATTGTTCCTATGTTTCCTTTCTTTGGGTCCACCGCGGTTGCGTACACTGTGTAGACTAGCCCGAAGGTCATCACTATCTCGAAAACCAGAGCGTTCCAGGAGGAGACGCCGGATGATAGAGAGAATGCAGATGGTTCCTGCAGTTTCATGAAGAAAAAGTCAAGAAATCATACTACAAATCGTTTTTAATAAATTCTTTAGTGCAGACGTCCGTAATTTTTATTTTTATTTTTTAATTTGGATTATGAGATACGCCGTGCATCTTGAGTAATCGTGATAAAAATATCATAAGATATGACGATGAATTATGAACATATTATATGTTATATAAATGGGTACAACGAAATGCACCATGTATCTCCTTTTATGACCGTGATATGAACGAGTGATAGTTATAAATATATTTTTCATATTTTTATAAAATCAAATTTAAGGAAAACCTAAAAATTATGTATTCATAATGCTGTGTTTAAAATTAATTTTAAAATATGTAATCGATCATGCATATTCTTTAAATTTCTAGCTAGAAAGGTGCATCCATTGTAGACTAACCACCATAACATCAATGTCACACAGTGAACAAATTAATTGTGACCTCTAAAAGCTCCATCAAGATTATATACATGCTAATTAGAAATTATTTTTCATGAAATTAAAATGAAAGTAAAAATTAATCTTTTGGAAGAAAATTTGAAGTTTCCAATTCTAATTAAATTACTTACCAATCCACCAGTAGAGTATTTAAGCAGCAAGCAAGCAACAACTGATCCCAGCAACTGTGCAATCCAATACAAAATGCTTCTCAATAGAGTTATGTTTCCTCCAATGAATGCACCAAATGTCACGGCTGGGTTCACATGCCCGCCAGAAATGTTTGCCCCGACGGAAACCGCCACGAAAAGTGCGAATGCGTGAGCCAGTGCTGCAGCTATGAGCCCTTCTGGTGTCGATGAACCGTTGTCTGTAAGCTTGTCTGCCAAAAAAAAAACACCAACCATGCTTAGCATTCAAAATTGTAATATTCAAAAATAAATTTATATTACGTCATAACTTAATTAAATCAAAATCAAATTAAAAAAACTTTGTATCAACTATGCAAAGAAAATGCAAGCTAGTATAGGAAAATAAGATCTTACTATATGCCATTCCAGACCCTTCTCCGGCGAAAACGAAAATAATCATAGAGAAAAACTCCGCACAAGCAGCCCGTAACGCATCTGGCTGGCTCGCTTCGCCCGGTGTTCCGACTGCAATTCTATAAATTGCCATTTTATTTGAATTTTATTTTTCGGAACCAAAAAGAATTGATTTAATTTTTTTGCTCTAGCTCAAGAAAGCTAACAAGCTTGCTTGCTCTTTTTTCTTTCTATTTTTGCTTGTTCTAGTGAGAGCTTCTATTTATATATACCTAAAATAACGGCTAACGAACAGGTAGAGTCGGTACCCGGTAAAACAAATCAAGCGACCAATCAGGAGTGGCTGTTCTTTTTCTTTAAGCCACATGTCGGTGACTTTTACAGCTAATACTAAAAACCGGGACCCACATTTTTTTGTTTTTGTGGTGGTGATTTGATCTTCGGCTACGGTGGAATCGGCGATGAAGGGATCGCCGACCGGGTGACATGGCGGGCCCCGCTGGTCAATTGTGTGGTGTGTGATTTTGATGCACCGAAACCTCTTGCGTATAGGGCGGCGAGGTTTTGGATTGTGATGGAACCGACCCTTTGAATATTCAAATGTATTAAAAAAAATGTGGAAGAATTTTTGATATTGTGTTTGTGGGACCAATTTTGATTAGGTTGTGTCGGCTTTGAGTGGGTCCGATTGTGTTATGATATGAACCGTCCAAATGGTACAATAATGATAATCAAGCCAAACCATTCTTGATTGAGGTTTTTTGAAATCTATCTGCATCAACTACACACGTGGGTGTTTCGGACATATACTTGCATAATAATAATAAAAAATTCTATATCATCTCTCAATAGAGATAGCAGTATATCTCCATTTTATAAAAATATGTATTGTTATTTTTTTATTATAAGAATAGATATCCAAACTATACATATATTATTTGATATAGATAAATATTTATTTTCCATAATTTGTAACACTTTAATTATTATTGCCGTTTGATTTTTAATTAGTCTTGAATATTTAAATGTTTAGACATTATTATGTAAAATATTAAGTAGTTGTTAGAAGTTGGTATCCCAATTAAGTGGTGAAAAAATGTCAAAATCTTACATTATTATGATTATGATTAGGGGTATATAATCAAACAACTTTTTTACGCTAACATGATTATTCTAGACATTAATTTTTGGCTTTTAATATATGATTGTAAATTTGTCAAATATATATATAGTTTTTATATTATCAGTTTGAACTGATATAAGATATAAATGTTTTAATTTAGCTGTATATACTTATCAAAGCATCTTTTAAATCCAATGAATCATATACAAAGAACTGAAATATTTTATATCAGTTCGAATTGACAATCGGAATATATATATATATATATATATATATAAAATAAATATATAAATTTATAATCATGACTCACGGGCTACCCAAAAAAAGTAATAAGTCAATTAATCTGAATTGCATCATGTTAAGTGTTAATTTTTCATGTTTGTTTGAATAACTTGACCATAGCTTGCTTTTTTTATTTTATTTTTATTATTTTTTTGACATAATTTGTTTTTATTTTTAATAAAAAGAATTCTCAGAGTTTTTTTTTTCCTTCAAAGTAGGAGATTTTTTAAAAATAAACTAGTATTCAACATGACATGACATGTTTAAAATTTATGTGATTATATAAAAAAATTGAATTTAAAATTTACTTAGTGTTATATTGTGAGTGAACAGAGATGCCACACCCCATCAAAAAATTTCTTTAATAATTAAGGTAACATAGCCACACCCAGTCAAAGCAGAACCTATTAAGCAATGTTATGTACTTATGTAATGTCATTCTCAAAACTGAAATTGATCATGTGATAAAATAATAAATATTAAAGATAAAATCTTTGAATGTCGACAAAAAGAAGCTGCATCAATTTTCAACATTGGACCGACCAATTCATGAACATTAACTTACATAAGAATTTCTGGTGCTAACTATGATCATCTTTCATTACACATGAACGTGATTGATTTTTTATTTTTTGAAAATGTATAAACATGATTCAATGTCGACCGTCCACACTAGATCGTGATTGAGGCAACATGATGCAAGAGAATCTTCAATAATATCTTCAACATGATGCCAGGAATAATTGAATTCGAAATATTTATCCCCTTGTTTATCAATTTTTGTTTACGTTCATTCTTCCGTTGTATCGGAGCCTCGCTTGGTCTTTTTGATCGCATCATTTTCTTTTTTCTTCCTCTTAAAAAATCAATATATATGAGGAAATATATATATATAATTAAAATTCTTATTAACAGCCAAACCCGATTTGTTTCACCTTCACCAAACTACCACGCTCAAATTGATGACTTCTATCATTCGGTGTCTGATGATGCATGTGTTGGAATCAGTTACCAATGATTTTGATATGCCACCAATATTCGATAAAAGAAGTTTTCGAAAAAAAGCATAACAACAACTCAAATTTTGTAGATTGTTTTTACGATTATCACATGCTTCATCACAATATCTCCAATTTATTTGGTGCTCAAAACATTAATAATTAGTGCATTTGTTTTGATTTATTGGGGTGATTGGATGGGCGCTGTGAGGAAAATTGAAAAAACTACAGTTTGTTGTTCTACAATCATTTTTATCGGCACTTAAGCATTTTCTGCATATTCGTGGAATTAAAGATGTCAAAATTCGAGAACGAATTTTTTTGACCTTGGAGGGAATGATGCAGGGGATATTATTGAAGAATTTCAATTATATCTTCTACATCATTCCCACCAAGGTCGAACTGTGAAATTTTCAATTTTCATCACAGCATCGATACAATCACTCCAATAAATCAAAACAAATACATCAATCAATAATGTTTTGAACAGAAAATAAATTAGAGATGTTGAATGATGAAGTATGTGATAATTGTAAAAACAATCCACAAATGTTAAATTGTTCTGATGCTCTTTCTCAAACATATCTTCATCAAATATCGGAGTAACAACCGATTCTGCCACATGCATCATCAAACATTGAATGAAAAGAGCCTTCAATTTGAGTGAGGAGTTTGGTGTAGGTGCGACAAATCGGGTTTGGGTGTTAATTGGCATTTGATTTTTTTTTTTAAAAGAAGAAAAATAGATTTGTGATTAAAAATACCATAGCGAGGCTCTGATACCAACTGACGCATCAGAAGAATGAATGCAAACAAAAACTAATAAACAAAAGAAACAAGGATTTTGAATCCGTTAATTCCACTGGAAACTAAATTTGTTGATTCTTGAGAATACCGGAAGTAAAACAAGAATTAGATATTGTTGATTCACCACAAACACCAACAAATAGCAAAACCGAACAAATTCAAGCATTGAGCAAATTCATTCATAAATCATAATAAATATCCCTCTAATGACTTCGATAACTTTTATTTCTATTTTTTTAAAAACAAATCTAATAAGAAAATTAGAATAATTAATTATCTAATTAAATATATAATAAATAAAAATATAATAATATGTTTTAATTACATAAATATTTTTAAATTGAAAATCTTCAATAATATATCATGTATCACAACATGACCTTTTTTATCTATTATTCCCAAAAAAAAAATCTTATACTCATACTTTTTTATACTTTACACTATGTTTGGTTTGATGGAATATGTGAGAAAGGAAAAGAAATGATTTGGATGAATTTATAATAGCTTGTTTGGATTGTTAAATGAGAGAGAAAGGAAAGGAAACAGAAGGAAAATGAGGGAATAATTTCTTCTTGTTTTACTCAATTTCGTTTCCATCCAAATTTGGGAGGAAAATGAGGGAAACGAATCCAGAATTAATGATTTTTTCAATATCTCAAAACTTACCCTATTAATGTTGGGTATTCATATTGTTGAAAGAATGATATTTTGGTAAATAGAATAAAATGAATTCATTTATTTCTCCCCTCCAAATAAAATTGATTTCCTTTCATTTATTTTATATTTATAACCATCCAAACAACAATCATTAAAAATAATTTCTTTTCTTTTCCTTTCCTTTCTTTCATATCCCACCAATTCAAACATAGTGTTAGAGTTTGATCACTTAACTGATCGAGCATAATTACTTAACCTAAATAAATAAATAAAAATTGAAGTGGGAGTAGATCATGTCCAAATTTGAGATCTACCCGTGACTACGTGAATGTGATGAAACATTTATATCTGAGGAGAAAATGAACACACACACGTATAAATAATATATATATATATATATATATATATATTTATTTATTTATATATATTATGGGTAGTGTTAACCTAAGAGCACATATTAACAACTTTAAAAATTCCTAAAAAAGAAAATATTAATTATATTTATTGTTTTAGTCAATGCAATAAATATACTTTTGTAATAAATGTTTTCTATTTTAATAAATTTATAGGTATTAACATGTGCGCTACACTATAGAGCACAAGTTAATACTACCATACATACATATATATATATATATATATATATATATATATATATGGTATATGGATTGTTAGGGCCGGTATATACCCTAAACACTATTCTGCAATTTGAATCCATGTATATCACCCCTATGTAGGAGAAGCTTACAATCAAAATTTAAAATTTTTAAATATTTTAGATAGTGAAAGAATTGTGGATTTAAGTTATAATTGTTGTTGTAATACTCAAAAACAATCTGGTCCGAATCTGCAAGAAAACAGAAAGTGAAAACCACAAAACAACACGTTAGAAAACAGTTTTGGGAAATCGAGGCCCGTGTTTCACACGGTGTCCTTAAGACAATTTCGCCATATAACACCGTATATGTATAGCGATTGTCTCCCATACAACGATTTAACAGTGATCGTGCATGGCATAAACACTCTCGACAAACTCAAATCAAGTCCGAACTTACCAAGAACTGAAACAGAGAAGAGACTGAGGAGAAAACAATGATCAAGTAAGTATCTAGAGAGAAGAGACTTATAATGTCCGGTCCCGGACAGTCTTAGTGAATCACCGCCTTCGTCAACATGACACTACCCTGCGGTTCTCATGGTATATCTAAGATCCTCCACAACTTTATAATATAATTATCAGTAGCACTCGCACACACTTCAGTGGTATCAGCGGTGGTTGCACCCTCCGCTTCTGCCTCTGCCTGCATGAGCTCCTGAACCGGCTCCGGGTAAGCCTTTTCGAGGTCACCCATCTCCACCAACCTCCGGTACTGACACTTTAAAGTACAAGAGTACTTACTACTGGTTAATATTGCTGGTTTTGGGGTTTGATCGCACTTACACTGACCCATATATATTAACAGAAACCCTAGATTTTTCTTGAAGGAGAAGCAAAAGAATGGTACGGTGAAACCCTAAATAAGCAATAGAAAATCAAAAGCGGCAGTACTTGTGCTGCAAGTATGTGAATTGGTCTACAAGTATATATTTATGGTCACCAAGAAGAAACATGGTTGGATAATTGGATTAGGTCTTTGTAATCATAAATCAATTAAAATTTAAAAATCATAACAACAATAATAAAAGTGAAAAAAAATCTAGCCAGCAATTTCAGAATCTTATTCGGTTTAAATTCCTTTCTTTTTGTGTCTTAGGTTTCCTGTCTAACCTAGGACTACTTTTCGTGTACAAACTCTTCAAATTAACAAGACACAGAGTTCACTATATATACATAAGAGTATCAAAACAAAGCCAAATTCAACTTCAAATCAAAATTACATAACTAATATTTTTTTCAACAATGTCGAATCTTCAAGTTCCAATTATGAGGAAAGAGATCGAATTGGCTGCAAATATCGCTAGACATCATCCCCGTAACAAAACCACAGGCGGCATATACGACAGGTTCATTGAAATCCTACACAAGGCCGATGAATATAAAACCAAACAACATCAAATTCATAGAAAAGAGCTCGAGAAGCGCCGGTACGTTCTCCGGCGAGCCCTGGTGGAGTACAAACAGATCGTCAAGGACAACAATGGTGGTGCTAATGATCACTCTGAAGTGGAGTCTCTTGTGGAGGAAGAATTGGGAGAAGCGTTTCTCCAACTTGTTGAGTTCATGAGCAAAACAATGCACATAAAACATGACGATTTCGTCTCTGCTGTTCATGAGGCTGCGATATTGAAAGACTATTCACAGATTTTGAACCAACTTGAGGCAAAAATTCATGACAAGTTCAAGCAAAATCCTGCTGTGGGGTGTCCTGAAATTGCGAAAATAGCATGTGACTTGACCGGAATTCCTGCTTCATGGTTCACCGCCGGAGACTGGAAAGAGAGATGCATTAGACTCAAACAACAATTGCTCAAAAGGGTGTTTGGGAAATCTAATGAAATTGAAATTATTGTTCAGGCATTGTTGAACAAAAGCGATTCCTGGTTAGGAAGGCCACTTGGGGTGTTCATGTTCACTGGCTCGAACAACGTCGGTAAGGCGGAGCTTGCTAGAGCAATTGCCGGAGAGCTTTACGACAGCGAAGGACCGCCTTGTTCGATTTGACATGTCCAAATATGATCCAGTCTCGAGCCTGGTTGATTCAATTACCAGGATTGTGAAGACTAGGCCTTTTAGTGTTTTAATGTTTGATAAAATTGACAAGGCTTATTGTTGTTCTAATTCCTCTGTTTTGATGTTGGACAAAACACTTTCTAGTGTTTTGAGTGGTATTGAATTTAAAGATACTTTGATCATCATAACATATGATGATGAGGCTGATCAAGTGTTTGGAGGCATGAGTGGATTAACCAAGCTGATTGATGATATGATTGTGGTGGATTGGCCGTCTGATTTGAAGGATTGTTGTAGGATTCTGTTAAGAGAATGGGAAAAATCTCATAACAGGGGAGTGATTGTATGCTGTTCTAAAGCTGCATTGATTGATATGGAAATAAATTGTGGCGGCGGCGGTGGTGGTGGTGCAGCAATGATGGAGAGATGGATGGAAGAGAAAGTGTTTCCTGTGCTTTCAAGAATGGTTTCTGATTATGATGGAGGAGTTGAAGAGAACATCATTATTCACATTGACAAAGATGAAGAAATTGGAGAGCTTTCATTCAATTTAAACTAGAGATGATTAGGTGCTAGAGTTTTTATTTTGCAGTGACTTTTAAGAGTAATCTTTTTTATGTGATATGTTTTCATTAAATTATAGTTTTAATTATTTAATTTTTCTTGTTATCTTTGTTTTTTACAAATGATAATTATTTATTTATTTGTTTGTTGAGAAATACAAATGTTTCAAGCAAGATTTGCTTTTTCAAAGTGTGGGGAGATTCGGCCAAACCAACAAAATCGTTAGATTTCAAAAATAAAAAAAAAAACTGTAATATATATATATATATATATATATATATATATATATTGAAATGTATACTCTTTTTATTTAATATTTATAGTTGCATTACGCCCACCAAGGTATCCTCTAATGCTGTTTCTCCTCCTAAAAACTGACAAATCATAAAAAAATCATGAAACTGTTTTTTAAACCAAAAGTTAATTTCCTCCAATATTTAAGTAGATTATGCAAAGTACCCATATATACAATATTCAAATAATAAGGATTTTTTTTACCGCTTATGGTGATAACAATTAAAAAAACCTTCAATCAATCCCTTTATCCCTCCCATAAAAAGCAATTTTTCTTGTATACTTTGTTGCTAAAACTCATTGTAATAATATTTTGAATGAATATGTATAAAGGGTGTGACAATTTCACCTCAAGCTTAGGAAAACAATAAAAATGTGTTTTTATTTAATTGAGTAATACTATACAATTCCCAAAAAAATCGTTAGTCACGTTATTTGTATTAATTTTTTAAAAATTGGATAGAATTATTGTTTATATAAAAAATAAGATTTATCAATTAAAAACATACTTATCTTTTAATATTTTTTATTTTTCTTATTTATGAGAGTGGAGAATTGTAATTGAGTGAAAATCAAATAGATGCTAAGTTTTTGATTACATATCTAGGGAGATTAATATCAACCCCATATAATTTTTACAAACTTGACAATAAAATGTTGACTTTTTGACAAATGAATAGTATAGTTTCAATAAAAAAGCAAAACCAGCTTTTATTAGGATAATATCAAAAATTATATACAAATCAAATTAACAATGCAAGTCCTTTAAAAATTAAAAATTAACAATGCAAGTACTTGGTAACTCTTCGCATAGTAGTTGGACATTTCACCCATTATGTGATTCCAATCCCACTTTTTATTGGAAGTTGTATTTCGAATCGTAGTTTGAAACATTAACCTCGTTAGGTACAAATATACTCTTAATAAATAATTAAAGTACAAATAAGAGAGGGAAACAAACAACTAACAAGTCCCCCACAAACACAACTACATGTCTACACAATCACTTGAACCATTAAAATATAAAATATAAAATATAAAAAAATATTAAAAAAAAAAGCCAAACCACACTATCCTTATATAGTTATATCCATCTGATGACTGATGAGAAGCTATAGCTTCTACTAGTTCTTTGTTCTTCTCATACTTTCAATTCAAAAAAACTGGCAGTTTCATCACTCTCTTAACTGTGTTTCCATTTCCACAACCTTATCAAACAAGGTCAGTCCTTTAACATCATCATCATCTCTACAGACATCTCCTCTTCTTTTTCACTACTAGTCTCTTAAAGCTAATTATAGCTTTTTATAGCATGTGATTTGACCGGAATTCCGACTCCCTGGTTCATCGTCGGAGACCGGAAAGAGAGATACATTAGACTCAAACAACAATTCCTCAAAAGGGTGTTTGGGAAAACTAATGAAATTGAAATAATTGTTCAGACTTTGTTGAACAAAAGTGCTTCCTGGTCAGGAAGGCCACTGGGGGTGTTCATGTTCACTGGTTCGAACAATGTCGGTAAGGCGGAGCTTGCTAGAGCAATTGCCGGAGAGCTTTACGACAGAGAGGACCGCCTTGTTCGATTTGACATGTCCAAATATGATTCAGTCTCGAGCCTGATTGATTCAATTACTAGGATTGTGAAGACTAGGCCTTTTAGTGTTTTAATGTTTGATAAAATTGACAAGGCTTATTGTTGTTCTAATTCCTCTGTTTTGATGTTGGACAAAACACTTTCTAGTGTTTTGAGTGGTATTGAATTTAAAGATACTTTGATCATCATAACATCTGATGATGAGGCTGATCAAGTGTTTGGAGGCATGAGTGGATTAACCAAGTTGATTGATGATATGATTGTGGTGGATTGGCCGTCTGATTTGAAGGATTGTTGTAGGATTCTGTTAAGAGAATGGGAAAAATATCTTAACAGGGGAGTGATTGTATGCTGTTCTAAAGCTGCATTGATTGATATGGAAATAAATTGTGGCGGCGGCGGCGGTGGTGGTGGTGCAGCAATGATGGAGAGATGGATGGTACTGGGTGAATTAGAACAACAAATGCTTAATATAAGTTGCACGCTTTGCTTCTCCAAAGTGTGGGGAGATTCAACCAAACTAATAAATAAGATACACAACTACAAAATACAAATAATCATGTCTTACATTATAGCAGTCTATAAAAATCTCATGTTTTTATTTGAATTCTCGTCTAAAATGTGACAAATATATTTACATTCACCCAGTACCATTTGGTATTCAAATCGTCTCATATCCTATGACTCATCTATCACTATTTTTCTTTGTAAAAATAAAATAATTATATTAGACGTCTTCTCTCTCTCACCCCTTGTCTTTATGAACAGAAAACGACTGATATTTTCCAATATAAAATCTTATGATCAATTAAAAATCAATCAAAAGAAAAATAAACTGTTAAAATTCGCTCATAGAAATTAGGACTCCATCCAAATTTAGGATGTGCTAGCATTAAAAATCATCTCATATTGAATGAAATGTTTTTTAAACAAAAAGTTAATTTCCTCCGATATTTAAGCAGAGTATGCAAAGTACCCATATATTATTCAAATAATAAAAAGGATTTGTTTTATACCACTTTTGGTGATAAGAACTAAAAAAAAAAACTTTCAATCAATCCCTTTATCCCTCCCAAAAAAACCCACTTTTTCTTTGTTGCTAAAACTCATTCTAATAATATTTTGAATGAATGTGAATAAAGGGTGTGAAACTTTCACCTCAAAGCTTAGGAAAACAATAAAAATGTGTTCGTATCTAATTGAGTAATGCTATATAGCTCAAAAATCACTAATCATGTTATTTGTATTAATTTTTTTGGATTCGATAGAGTTATTGTTTATCAATTTTTTTTAAAGATTTATCAATAGAAAACATACTTATCTTTTAAGAATTTTTTATATTTCTTATTCCCGAAAGTAGAGAATTGTAATGGGGTGAAAATCCAATAGATGCTAAGTTTTTGATTACATATCTAGGGATATTAATATCAACCCCATATAATTTTTACAAACTTTAAAAAAAAGGTTGATTTTTTGACAAATTAAGAGTATAGTTTCATTAAAAAAGCAAAAAACCAGCTTTTATCAGGATAATATCAAATAATTCTACACAAATCAAATTAACAATGCAAGTCTTTAAAAAAAATCAAAAATTAACAATGCAAGCACTTGGTAACTCTTTGCAAAAGTGGTTCGTCATTTCACCCATTATGTGATTCCAATCTCACTTTTTATCGGAAGTTGTATTTTGGATCGTGTTTGTAATCGATGATCTCGATAGGTACAAATATACTCTTAATAAATAATAAAATTACAAAAAAGAGAGGCAAACATGTTAGAGCTGACTCTCATTTATCATCATCTGCTCACTTGGTGTACAGCTGCAGTAGCTCAAACAGGTACTCAAGTATTGAGAGTTTTGTGCACAGCTAATTTTGGTCTTAATCAGAGTTGTACAAATAATCTTCTTTAGCTCAACAAAAGTCAAATTGGTTACAAATGAAATTAGAGGATGATATGACGTGGCAGTTTGTTATAAAGTTAGTTAGAGGTTCATTTGTCATGACAAGAGATTGTAATTATTTTCAGGACTCTAAATGATTAGTTTAGAGTTTGTTAGAATCAATTTTAGAAGAGAATCATTTTAATATAAATAGTTGTCTCTACCTTGTAACTTCATTATCTGAATTCACAATAAAATTCTAAAAAGCTGAGAGAAGCTTTTTCAATGGATGTTCTCTCTCTCTTTATTCTTTGTGACCTTTTATCAAACACTTTGTGTTAGTTCTTTAAAATACTTTCTCTTTATTAGCTTTCTTTACATGGTATCAGAGCTTTTGACGCGTGTCAATGGCTGAAAATCAATCTAATACCTCTCCTGCAACTGAAACTCACAACATCCTTTCTAGTTCAACAAAATCTATGGAATTCTCTTCATTAGCTAAGACTCTGAGTCTTAATCTTACTCTGAAGCTTGATCACAATAACTACATTTACTGGAAAGCACAGATGTTGACAGCAATCGAAGCCGTAGATCTTGAAGGTTTCATCAATGGTGAAAGGTTGTGCCTCTAAAGTTCGTCTCTGTTCTTTCTGGTGACTCCCTAGAGCAACAAGAAAATCCAAAGTTTATCAACTGGAAAAAGTCAGATGAGCTTCTAATGAGTTGGATTTTTTCTACACTTACTCCAGGTGTTCTTGGCCAGGTAACCAGCTCTAAATCATCTTTTGAGGTTTGGTCAAAAATCGAACGAACTTATGCTCAATGATTTATGGCTAGGATTATGCAATTAAAACAACAATTACAATCAACAAAGAAAGGATCAGATTCGATCAGTGAGTTTATTCTCAAACTCAAAGCTATAGGTGATGTTTTAGTTGCTGTTGGAGAAACTGTGAGTGATAGATATTTGATCATGAGTCTATTACTAGGTGTTGGTCATGAATACGATTTCGGTCTTGACCTTGATCTCTTCTAAACGAAATACTATGATGCTCGAAGATGCACAGTTCCTCTTTTTAATGCATGAACAAAGAATTGAACAGCTTAATAGTGTTGCAAATCTCGGCTTGAATCCATATGCTCATTTTGCTTTAAATGGATAGAATCAAAGCTATAAAAATAGAGGCAACAATGGAAATAAAGGTGGCTATACTAACTTCAACAATTTCAGAGGAGGTAACAATAGTTTCAGAGGAAAAGAACAGAGGTGGTGGTAGGTCAGCTTGGAAGAGGAAATCAACGAGTATACTGTCAGCTCTGTGGAAAACCTGGTCATGTTGTGTTACAATGCTATAGGCGTTTTGATCAACAATATCATGGACCTCAACCGAATTTCAACAATCAATGTGGTCAAAATAGTCCAACAAATCATAATAATCAAGCCTTCATATCTCACCAGAATCATCAGAATGGTTTCTTTGATCAAGAAGGAGGCCAAAGTTCCGTTTTCTCCAATGACAGTGTGCAAGTATCTTCTCCAAACTCTGCCTATTTCGTAACTCCAGAAACTGTCACCGATCAGGTGTGGTACGTTGACAGTGTGCCACGAATTCATGTGACACCAAATCCTAACAATCTTATAATGAAGTCATAATATAAAGGTAATACTACATTTCTTGTTGGTAATGGTAATCAATTGACTATTACACATTTTGGTGACACTAAAGTTAGATCACATTGCACACCATACCATGATTTAAGTTTGAAATATGTGTTGTGTGTGCCAGCTATTACAAGAAATTTACTTAGTATATCAAAGTTTACTAAGGATAATGAAGCTTTTGCTGAGTTTTACGCTAATCATTGTGTGATCAAGGATCGGAGAACCAAGAAGGTTCTACTCCAAGGTACAATTAACCAAGGGCTCTATGAACTAAGATTGGTGGAAGTCCTCACCTCAAAGTCTTAGTCTACTCAAATCTACAGCATCTTTAGTGTCTAATGTAAATACTACTGAATGTAAAAAGTCTTTTAATAAGGCTACCAATCAATTGTTGTCTAGCAAGGGTGTGTCAACTTCATTCATAGTTCTTATAGCTGCAAGAACCAATTCGGTTCTTTGGCATGCTAACCTTGGCCACCCAGCACCATTAATTCTAAAGAAAGTGCTTAGTACTTTGTATTTTCCTTTCAATGTCAATAGTCCACACTTTTGTGACTCGTGTAAACTAGGCAAACTTCATAAGTTGCCTTTCAAGAGGTCTACTATAACTGCTAAAGTACCTTCTTGAACTTGTATACAGTGATGTTTGGGGTCCTTCTCCTATGATGTCCATAGATGGTTATCGCTATTATATTGCCTTTGTTGATGCATTTACACGTTACACATGGATTTTTCCTTTGAAATTAAATTCGGATGTTTTAAGGGTCTTTATTATGTTTCAAAAGATTGTTGAGGTGCAGTTTGAGAGAAAAAATCAAAGTTTTATAAGCTGATATGGTAAGAGAATATCTTCCTTTTGTGTCTTACCTATATAATCTTGGAGTTCAAGTTCGTTTTTCTTGTCCATATACACATGGACAGAATAGAGTTCTAGAAAGAAAACATAGGAGTATTGTGGAGATGGGTTTGACACTTCTTGCTTATAGTGGTTTGCTATTGAAATTCTGGTTTGAGGCCTTTTCGTCAGCAACCTTTCTCATTAACAATCTACCAACACAAGTGCTGAATTTTATGTCTCCCTTTGAGAAGTTGTATAATAGAAAGCCAAACTACAATTTCTTCAAAGTATTTGGATGTTCGTGTTTTCCTTACCTTCGAGATCACTCAAAACACAAGCTTGACTTTCACTCAAGCAAATGTGTTTTCATTGGGTATAGTATGAGTCATAAAGGATATAGGTGTTTGCATACATCAGGTCAAATTTTTGTATCTAGACATGTGGTATTTAATGGACTAGAATTTCCTTATAAAAAGCTGTTTTGCTCCCAAAGGGAAGGTGGTGCTACTACTAATCAATCCACTGATATATCAAGGTTGTATCAATGTTCTCACAGCCCACACATTTTGGTTCAGAAGTGGTTTGTGATAGGTCAGAGAATGTTACTGTTATGATTCCTACTTCAAGCTTGTCTAGATCATCTACTGAGTCAACTAACAATAACACTGATGCACTTGGTTCTGACATCAATCCAACTCCTGACAATGCAGACAGTGGCTCTAATGACAACTTTGCACCAGGTTTGCAACCGGCAGTATCTCATCATCCTATGATCACTAGGAGTAAGCATGGAATTTTCAAACCTCGAATTTATCTTTCTAAATGCAATCTACCGTCTGGTTTTGTTTCTGAATTAGAACCAAAGTCAGTTAAATCAACTATGCGGGACTCTAAGTGGTTAAATGCAATGACAGAGGAATTTCAGGCTTTACAAAGGAATAAAACTTGGACACTAGTGCATGTTACTGAGAACATGAATGTAGTAGGTAGTAAGTGGGTTTTTCGTACCAAGTTCAAGCTTGATGGTTCGATTTTGAAACACAAGGCAAGGTTAGTAGCCAAAGGTTTCTATCAAACAGCTGGGTTAGATTATTTTGATATGTTTAGTACGGTTGTTAAACCTTCTACAATTCGAGTTCTCTTTGCTTTAGCAGTACATTTCAATTGGGATATCCAACAAGTGGACATAAATAATGCGTTTCTTAATGGAGATCTTCAAGAACAAGTCTTTATGAAGCGATCTGAAGGCTTTGAAGACAAGTCATGTCATTCTTTTATTTGCAAGCTTAACAAGGCCATGTATGGCCTGAAGCAAGCACCGCGTTCATGGTTTCATAAGCTGCGTGCAGCTCTTCTTGCATGGGGTTTTCATAATAACATTTCTGATTCGTCCCTGCTTATCAAAAATTCTGGTGCAAATGAGTTGTATTTGCTAGTCTATGTGGATGACATTCTTATCTCAGGTAACAATACCTCTTTGATTCATCAAGCTATCTCTTACCTGGATAATAATTGAAGACCTTAGGATCAGTCAATTATTTTCTAGGATTTGAAGCCTTTAGAGACAACTCTGGATTATATCTGACTCAAGCAAAGTATATTGTTGATCTTCTAAAAATAACCAACATGTTTGATTCTAAGCCTTGTGAAAATCCTTGCTCTGGTTCAAAGCTTACTTTGAAAGATTGTGTGTTGCTTGAAAATCCAAGCACCTGTTGTAGCACTATTGGTGCTTTGCAATACTTATGTTACACTAGGCCGGATATCTCCTACAGTGTGAATAAACTGAGTCAATTTCTTGTTGCTCCAACTCAAAGTCATTGGCAGGCATGTAAACGAGTTCTTTGTTATCTTAGAGGCACTCTTCACAAAGGTTTATGTTTTAAACCTTCTCAAACTCTCTCTTTAGTTGCCTATGCTGATGCAGATTAGGGCAAGCTGTTTGGATGATAGGAGATCAACAAGTGGGAATTGTGTGTTTCTTAGTGGGAGTCTGATTTCTTGGAGTGCCAACAAGCAACATATTGTTGCTAGATCCAGCACTGAAGTTGAATAAAGATCAATGTCACAGATAACCTCTGAGATAGTATAGCTGTATTCTTTACTACATGAGCTTCATGTTTCTGTCCCAAAGTCTGCTATCATTTGGTGTGATAACATTGGAGCAAACTTATTGGCTCTGAATCCAGTGTTTCATGTGAAGACCAAGCACATAGACATAGATACACGTTTCATCAGGGAGAAGGTAAGCTTTGGCATTGTTGAGCCTCAGTATGTACCTACAGAGTTTCAAATTGCAGATGTGTTTACAAAGCCTTTGACCAAGGATAAATTTCATTCATTCTGCTCCAAGCTGAACTTGGCTTGTTTCACCCGCGTTCAGCTTGTGGGGGAATGTTAGAGTTGACTCTCATTTATCATCATCTGCTCACTTGGTGTACAGCTGCAGTAGCTCAAACAGGAACTCAAGTATTGAGAGTTGTAATCGTATTAGCAGAGGTCCAACATATCTAGCTGGTCTTGCTCTGTGCACAGCTAATTTTGGTCTTAATCAGAGTTGTACAAATAATCTTCTTAAGCTCAACAAAAGTCAAATTGGTTATAAAGTTAATTGGAGGATGATATGACATGGCAATTTGTTATAAAGTTAGTTAGAGGTTCATTTGTCATGATAAGAGATTGTAATTATTTTCAGGACTCTAAATGATTAGTTTAGAGTTTGTTAGAATCAGTTTTAGAAGAGAATCATTGTAATATAAATAGTTGTCTCTATCTTGTAACTTCATTATCTGAATTCACAATAAAATTCTAAAAAGCTGAGAGAAGCTTTTCAATGGATGTTGTCTCTCTCTCTCTCTCTCTCGTTATTCTTTGTGACCTTTTATCAAACACTTTGTGTTAGTTCTTTAAAACACTCTCTCTTTTTTAGCTTTCTTTACAAACAACTAACAAGTCCCCCACAAACACGATCTAACATGATCACAAACAACACTACACAACCACTTAGACCATCTCCAACCTTGCGTTAAAAGGGAGGAAATCAGCAAAATAGAGCAAATTATGCTCTCCAACCCTGCACCAAACATCAGCGCCAATTTGCTTCCATCAACAGTGTTGCACCAGATTTGGTGCAACACTGTACATATAGCGCATAAATTTCTTCTTTTTTTTAGTTGTTTCCTTTTTTTTTATTGGTTGAGTATACTGTTTTGTTGTTAAAAAATATTAAAAAAAAGGAAAAGAAAGGGAATATTAATGGGAATATTCTTTTTAGTGTAAAATTTGGTGCAATGGGTTGGGGATGAAATAGTTAAATAATGTAAAAGTTGCACTATTTTAATGCAAAAGTTGCACCAAAACCACTATTTGGGTTGGAGATGCTCTTAAAACATAAAAAGCTCCAGACCACACTATACTTATATTCATCTGATGCCTGATGAGAAGCAATAGCTTCTACTAGTTCTTTATTCTTCTTATACTTTCAATTCAAAAAAAATGGCAGTTTCATCACTCTCTTTGAACTGTGTTTCCATTTCCACAACCTTATCAAACAAGGTCAGTCCTTTAACATCATCATCATCATCTCTACAGACATCTCCTCTTCTTTTTCACTAATAGTCTCTTAAAGCTAATTATAGTTTTTTATAGCATGTGATTTGACCGGAATTCCGGCTTCCTGGTTCATTGTCGGAGAGAGATATATTAGACTCAAACAACAATTGCTCAAAAGGGTGTTTGGGAAAATTAATGAAATTGAAATAATTGTTCAGGCTTTGTTGAACAAAAGTGCTTCCTGGTCAGGAAGGCCACTGGGGGTGTTCATGTTCACTGGTTCGAACAATGTCGATCGGTAAGGCTGAGCTTACTAGAGCAATTGCCGGAAAGCTTTACGACAACGAGGACCGCCTTGTTCGATTTGATATGTCCAAATATGATTCACTCTTAAGCCTGGTTGATTCAATTACTAGGATTGTGAAGACTAGGCCTTGTAGTGTTTAAGTGTTTGATAAAATTGACAAAGCTTAGACCATCTCCAACCTTGCGCTAAAATGGAGGAAATCAGCAAAATAGAGCAAATTATGCTCTCCAACCCTGCACCAAACATCAGCGCCAATTTGCTTCCATCAACAGTGTTGCACCAGATTTGGTGCAACACTGTACATATAGCTCATAAATTTCTTCTTTTTTTTAGTTGTTTCCTTTTTTTTATTGGTTGAGTATACTGTTTTGTTGTTGAAAAATATTAAAAAAAGGAAAAGAAATGGAATATTAATGGGAATATTCTTTTTAGTGTAAAATTTGGTACAATGGGTTGGAGATGGAATAGTTAAATAATGCGAAAGTTGTACTATTTTAATACAAAAGTTGCACCAAAACCACTATTTGGGTTGGAGATGCTCTTATAGTTCTAATTCCTCTGTTTGATGTTGGACAAAACACTTTCTAGTGTTTTGAGTGGTGTTGAATTTAAAGATACTTTAATCATCATAACATCAGATGATGATGGTGATCAAGTGTTTGGAGGCATGAGTGGATTAACCAAGTTGGTTGATGATGTGATTGTGGTTGATTGGCCCTCTCATTTGAAGGATCGTTGTAGGATTATGTTAAGAGAATGGGAAAAATCTCTTAACAGGGGAGTGATTATATGCTGTTCAAAAGCTGCATTGATATGGTGGTGGCGGCGGCGGCGGTGCAACTATGGTGGAGAGATGGATGGATGAGAAAGTGTTTCCAGTGCTTTCAAGAATGATTTCTGAGTATGATGGTGGAGTTGAAGAGAACATCATTATTCACATTGACAAAGATGAAGAAACTGGAGAGCTTTCATCCAATTTTTAGTAGAATGAAAAATTGGAATCAATATTCAGAGATTATTAATAATGTGTTTGATTAGGTGCTGATGAGTATTTTTTTTTTATTAGTAGTGACTTTTAAGAGCATTCTCTTTTTTTATGGGATATATTTTTATTAGTAATAGTTTAATTTAATTATTCAAATTTTCGGAAAGTTGGTTTTTTTTTTCCTGAAGTACAACTTGTTGTGATGGAACATCGATATAAATATATATATATATATATATATATATAAATATGTATATATATATATATTTTAAGTATTACATTATTATATAAATTCGGGATTTTTTATGATATATATATATATATATATAAATATTACATTATTACATAAATTCATGATTTTTTTGGAAGGGACGGATTTGAACCCCGCAACAGGTGTGAGGGGTTTTACAACCGAACCAACCTCACCTCGTCAAGAACCAGTGATATCGAGTGGTTTATTATTATTATTGTAGTATTAAGAACACATGTTAACAACTATTTTATTTATATAAATGGAAATAAAATATAATATTTATTATTATATTTATTGTCTTATTACGATAAATACTGTTTTTTATTTTTTATTTTTTATTTTTATAAAAATAAAGTTGAGGACACCGAATATCGAATACTCTTCTTCTTATTATTATTATTATTAAAAGAAGGGATTCAAAGTTGGGACCTCAACTTCTTTGAAAAATGTGATTACCAACCGGCGGTAGTGTTTGGAAAGTTGGTTTTGTGTGGTATGCAATAGAGAATACAATGACCGATGAGTTATGGATAAACCGTAAAACCGCATTCTTATGATCTTATGAAAAATATAAAAATGTAAATATGCTGCACATTCCAAATATTATTTTCCATGTTATTGAGCTCCAACTCCATCTGCGATGGATCTTCTTATGTGGTGGACCATCACAAATGGAGCCTGGAGGAGCTCCATCCGATGGAGATTGGAGAAGGAGATTTGGAAAAAAAAAAATCCAGATCATCCTAACTTTTTTTTTTTTGTTTTTGATTTTTAAATAAATTATTTTTCTAACTAAAAATAAAAAATTCAATGGTGGAGATTGTTTATTGGATGGAGGATATCAGATCTTCTCCATCCAATTTTTTTAAATTAATTAACTATTATATAAATAATTAATAATTTTGTTTCATATTAATAGGTCGAAAGACATTTTTATCCCTGTACCGTTAACATCTAACGGTGGCCCGTACACCACTGACAACAATGTATTTTTGTGTTTGAACAGGACGATTAGATCAAATGACAGGTTATATATGTACAATTTATCCTGATATAATTATTTGAATAATGCTAAACATAATGGTGTAAATCTGGGCCGGACCGAAAGGGTCTGGCACGCACGGCCTGCCAAGGAGGGCAGGCCGTTCCAGGCACGGCCCAAAAGGTGGGTGTGCCGTGCCTGGCTCGGCACGTAGGCGGGCCGCGTGCTAGGTCTTAGTAGGCCGGACCGGCGTGCCAACCGTTGAGGCCCGGTCAATTTTTTTTTAATACAATAGTCAGAATTTGAAAATTCAACCGTTGGGAGTTTAAAAAAATTACCATTTAACCCCTAAAAAAAGAAAAATTATATTTTGACCCACAATTCAAATTTTCCTATAAATAATTCCTACCAATTCCAATTTTTATTCACTTTCTCTCATTCTCTCAATCTCTCCAATTTTCCATTCTCCAATTCTCTACACAATTTCATTCTTACTCTCTTCCCTCAGTCTCTCTACACAATATTTAATACTTAGTTATTAATTTCCTATTATCTATCTATTATTCTCTAAATTTTCCACCAACACATCAAAGTTCAAAGGTATATTTTTCTGTAAATGTCATTATTTAATTTTATGCTTAGAGTTTAGTTATTAATTTTAATGTTTTTGTTTAGTTAGTAAATTGTTCATTTTATGTTTATACTTAGTTATTAATTTTAATGTTTTTTGTTTAGTTAGTAAATTGTTCATTTTATGTTTATACTGTTACTTTTAATATTATTATTTAGTTAGTACTTAGTAAATTGATTTTTCCTTCTTTTGGTTAGTTAATTGAAATAAATTTTTTTAAGTAAATTAAACATTTTATATGTAGTGGTTAATTGAAATATATTTTTTTAGTAAATTAAGCATTTTATATTTAGTAGTTAATTTGAATACACTTTGTTAGTAAATTACTAAATTTTATATGTAGTAATGAATTTAAATATATTTTGTTAGTAAAATAATAAGTTTTATATGTAGTAGTGAATTTAAATATATTTTGTTAGTAAAATAATAAGTTTTATATGTATTTAAATATATGTTATTAGTAAATAATAAGTTTTATATGTAGTAGTGGATTTAAATATATTTTGTTAGTAAAATAATAAGTTTATATGTATTTAAATATGTTTTATTAGTAAATAATAAGTTTTATATGTAGTAGTTAATTTAAATATATTTTGTTAGTAAAATAATAAGTTTTATATGTAGTAGTTATTTTATTAATGACTAATGAGTTAATAGTTGTATTTTAGGAAATGGATCCTAACCAACATTATTTTCCTGACGGTTTGAACATGCTTGAACGATGATTTGGATCTTTCCCGACAGACGGAAACCGAAGCGGGACCTTCCGGTTCCGCGGTTACACCGACATCACGTCCCAAAAGGTTTACATCAAATGTCTGGCAGTGTTTTGACATAGTACGAATGACACTTCCAGACGGTACGACTGACCCCAGAGCTAAATGTAAGTTTTTTCCTAAGAACTATACTAGTAGTAGGCAGGGAACCGGTCATTTGAGAAGGCATATGGAGAAATGCATGCCTGCACATGAACAGATAGACATTACAACCCAGACACAATTACAACGGCACCCAGACAGGTCCGTTACGACGTGGATTTATGACCCCGAGCATGTCAGATATGCCTTGGCACGATATATTGCACAAACTGATCAACCGATTAATTTTGGTGACAATGTTTTTTTTCAGGAATTTGTCAATGATGTATTCTACCCCCAACATCAAATTGTTTCTAGAACCACCACTAGGAACAATTTGATAAGATTGTTTAAAACTCAACGAGACGAATTGATGGCTAAATTACAACATCTAAGTGTCTATTTTGCATTAACTTTTGATATTTGGAACGTATATTCCAAACAGGACTATTTATGTGTCATAGGACACTATTTAGATTCTGATTGAAAGTTAACAAAAAAAAATTTTGGTTTTCGTCCTATGAATTTTGCACATACCGTAAAAAATATTTTTAATGTCATTATTGAGGTTTTAGAAACTTATGGAATAACTAATCGCATCCTTTCTATCACATTAGATGATGCATCTGCAAATACTAGCTCTATTGCTTTGTTTATAGAAAGAAATATCCCGCAAGCTGGGGGTTATTTCTTCCATCAAAGGTGTGCATGTCATATCATAAATTTAATTGTACAGGCAGGTTTGAAAGAGGTAAGTGCTCGTATAGATCGGATCAGATATGCCATATCTTGGATTGGGAGCTCTAATCCAAGATTTCAAGAATTCGGTAGACACTGTACATTAAACAATCTAAGACCCCAACGATTCTAAACTGATATGCCGGTAAGGTGGAACTCTACTTACTTAATGCTGTAAAATTGTTTGGACTGTGATACAACTATTACAGGTTTTTTAACATGAAAATGGCCGAAATTGGTAATTCACAAGCACTCACCTCAAACGATTGGTATGTGGCAAGGGTTTTTGTTGAATTTTTAAAGATTTTTTACAGTGTCACTGTAACTCTTTCCAGGTCTATTACCCCACATCTTCCCAGGCAATCCATCAGATAGTGAAAATGTCTGAAGTGTTAAACACTTATCGTGAAGATACCATCTTAGGCACTGCAGTTGTTACCATGGACACAAAGTTGAAAAAATATTGGTCTTGGATTCCTTTTCTTTACGCCTTAAGTCTTATAGTAGATCCTAGGGTTAAATTATCTGGTTTAGACTTTTTGCTTGAGTTTATTGGAAACAATTTGTCAATAGATTATTCAGAACAGATTACTGACATTCGAAACAAGTTGTTCGAAGTTTTTAGTATTTATGAGCGCAGGTTTGGAGGCGTTGACACGCAGCCATCAGGAGAACCAGAGACATAAGCGATGCAGACAAGTTGGAGCATTCTGAAACGGCGTAAAAAATCATCAAGTTCTTCTTCAACTCAACGATCTGCTGCATCTTCTGGAGTCGAACTCAATATGTACCTTGAAGCACAGTTCGATGCTTGCGAAGACACGGAGAAATTTGATTTGTTGTTATGGTGGAAGACTTATAGTGCCAGGTATCCGGTCATGTCACACCTAGCACGTGACGTACTGGTTATCCCCGTGTCCACTGTGTGTTCAGAACAAACATTCAGCAAAAGCGGACGAATTGTTGAACCAAAAAGAAGTTGTTTGACTCCGGAGATGGTGGAGGTATTAACATGCGTTCGGGATTTGGAGCATTCTCAAAAGAGGTTTCAAAATGAAACGGTAGACGAAGAATTTATTAAAAATTTCTCCAATTTATTTGTTGATGAGAGTTCCGGTAGTAACCAGGCTCAGAACTAGGTTATACATGTACATTTACTTGTAATACGATTGCACTATTTTTCCCTTAACACGTTTTTATCCCACTGGGTTTTTCTTGGTAAGGTTTTTAATGATGCAATAATGCAAATATGTAATACTTAATTCCGAAAGTCCAAGATAATTAAATATTTCTTCATTTCATATTTTCATAACATCATGTCTTCATCTATTTTTTATTTCCTTTAATACTTTATCTATATACATTCTTTGAATTACTTTATTAACAAACATAATAAATCTATTTATTACCAACAATTTTTTATTACACTAAAATAATTATTAAGATAAACAAATTACAATCAAAATTAGATTATTACATTCTTAAAACAATATTATATAACTCGATTAACTTCACATAATATAATTAAATTTTTTTTTAAAAGGTATGGCCCGGTTGGCAGGCCTGGACCGGCCGGTGTTCCGGCCCGGTCCGGTACACCAGCACGGCACACCTGTGCCGTGCCTACGAGCTGTGTCAGGCCCGGCACGTTTTGGAAAACGGGCCTGACAGGCCGCACCAAAAGGGCCCTGGCCGCTCCATTTTTACACCACTAGCTAAACATCTCACCTAAAATCCCACTTGTTTTATCCCAACACATATGGCATGTGAGATGTCAAATTATAAATGGATACACATTAATTATGTTTTATCTCACCTATCACATGTATCCACCCACCATTTGATATTTCAAATACAACATGTTTTGGGATGAAAAATATAGGATTTTAAGTGAGATGTGCAACATTACTGTAATTATTTTCAATCAATAAAAACCATTTGTATACACATTAAGAAAATATCGTACTTTGAATCTTTATGTACCTATTATAAGAATAGTGCTGAATCATATCGATTATATTAACTTTTGAGTGATAATATCCTACTTATATTGGATGCCTTGCGAAGCTCAACTGTTGTGGAAATCGAAGTATATCGAGACAAAATTAAGACATGAAACGATTGTATAAGACGGTAAAACATAATTTTTCTCAAGGGAACACTTGCACTTTCTCCTGTCTTTTCCACTAATTTTTAGTGAGACATCCTTTTAAACCAACATTTAATTTCCTCCTATATTATAGTATTGTGTAACATTAGATAGTATTGTGTAACATTAGAGTAGTGCTATTGGCACACCCCCTACTAATCTATTCATGTCTCATTTTTTTTAAAAAAAATTGATTTTATTAAATAAAATTAAATATTTTTATTTAATTTTTTGGTTTATTTCCAAAACTACCCATTTTACTTATTTTTCAAATTTAATACATATCTTATATGATCTCTCCATCTCTAATCGTTGTATCTGTATACATCTCTCTTACCTCCATTGATTGATTTTTTTTTTCTTCTTATTTTTTTTCTTCTTCTTATTTCATGATGGAAAAGAAAAAATAAAAAATAACAGGGTACTTCAACACAACGACAACTTGATATCATTCTAAAAAAAATAAACTCCAAACTTATTTCCAGAGAATGAATTGTTTCCGGATGCTTACTTTCATTGTCAGACAATTCTTGTTTTATGTCATTCTCAGACAATTCTTACTTTATGTTATTCTCAGACAATTCTTCAAGATGTTTATATCATTCTTAGACAATTCTTCCATATTTTTGATATCGTCCTCAAACTCTTCCATTAGATTTTATATGTATATAAGAAGCAGATTTTAGAGTTTAAGAGTTATTTTTTTTTTTTTGAAGAAGAAGAAACAGATAACTGGTTTTTTTTTTTTTTTTGAAAAGGAATGTGAGATTTTAATAGATTTACTTTGTAGAAGATTTCTTTCATAAATTGTATGTCTCTTTAAATAATTTTAATAAAAAAAAGAATATTATATAATTAAAAAAATAAGGTATGAATAGATCAGTAGACGGTATGTCAATAGCACCACTCGTAACAATATCTATTCAACTGAATTAAACAAAAGTATACCATGAGAAATGCTTATGATATGAGAATCCCTTTATCCTCCCAAATAATCACTTTATCTGGTATAATTTGATGCTAAAATTCATTCTAATATTATGAATGAATGTGCAAGAAGCGTGTGACAATTTCGCTCAATCAAAACTGAAATCTTGTGAAAACAATGAAAATGTCTTTTTATTATGAACTACACAATTCAAAAATCACATCAATCCCATATAATTTTTACAAACTAAAACAAATGTTAATTTTTTGACAACCGAATAAATAGCATTTAGTTGATGGAGTCTATAATTTTTTTTTTTGTCATATCAATTTGATATTGAACAAAATTGGTTGCATGGAGGAGAAATATTTTAACACAATACCCATCTATCCGACATGGCATTTAAAATTTTCAAAATGGCATTGAAGATTCTGAAAAAAAAAAAAAAAAGCTAACTTTTTATTAGGATGATATCAAAAATTATATTTAGATACAAATCAAATTAACAATGCAAAGTCTATAAAAAAAAAAAAAAAAAAAATTAACCATGCAAGCACGCATAGTAAACTCTTTGCATTTCTTCATTATTATGTTTTTTTTTATTGAGGATTACATTTATGATCATATCCGTGAAGGTAGATATCGCCACGCCAAGTCTGGTTAGAGTGAAAAAATAAAAAATAAATAAAAAATGAAAAAACTAACAAAGTAATAAGTCCCCCACAAACACAATCTAACATGACCACAAATACAACTACTTTAACCATAAAATAAAAATCCAGGCGGCACTATCCAAATATCCATCTGATGACTGATGAGAAGCAATAGCTTCTAGTTCTCTGTTCTTCTCAAAGTTTCAATTCAAAATATTAATAATAAAAAATGTCAGTTTCATCACTCTCTTTGAACTGTGTTTCCATTTCCACAACCATATCAAACAAGGTCAGTCCTTTAACATCATCATTTGTACAGACATCTCCTCTTCTTTTTCACTACTAGTCTCTTAAAGCTAATTATAGCTTCTTCTTCTTTTAATGTTACTTGTTTTATTACAGTTTAATGTGGCTTATTCGAATGAGTTGACTCGGCCAAATGGGGTTACTTGTCCAAGAGATACCACTTCCAATGAAGAAAGTAAGATACCGATCTTGAATTATTTTTTCTCAAATTCACTGTTTTTGCTCTGTTTGATGATGTGTAGTTATGGAAATACATGTTTTTGAAAATACCCAGTTCAGTTTTGCTTTGATTTTGACTTCATTTTTGTTTTTATTGTGTAATATTGTAGCAACAGTGAACTCTTTTCAGTGATTTCTTCAAAATTTGGTGATGGTTCACAGTACAAAATTTGGTTTTGATTAAGTGATTAGTACAAGCTTGTACCTTGTAAAATTCTCTATATAGAATGTAAATATTTTTATTAAAATGTTAATTAACATGTTTGTAGAGATATATGGATGAATATTATTCAAATATAAGGACATCAATTTTGTTCCTTAATCTCATAATTTGAATGAAATCAGAGAATTGTTGCAAGCGACAGCTGCTGCTGTTGGGAGCTGGAGTGCTTACTGCAAGATTACTACCTGCAAGTCCCCTTCTTGCTGAAGGTATTAGATTTGTTATCAATTGTAACTTGCAATGGACTTTATATCTTTTTTTTTTTAGTGCATTTGGAAAAGTGCTTTTGCAATCACAAAGCCCTTTTAAATAAATCAAAAGCTGTTCTTTTGGTTCCATCTTATTGTTGTGTGTTGCTGAAAATAGACAAAATCATTGCTTTTTAAAAAGTCACTTAATGTATAGATGCTTTCCTAAACAGTATAGTTTGAATTAGATAAGAGGATTATAATAAATGTTGTTTTTTTCTGAAAGCTACTTTTAAGTGCTTTTGTGGAAAAAGATCTTTGCTTGAAAGAATTTTCTATATGAGAACTTTAAACAATACACTGCCTGGCCTGATATTTGTCATTGTGCAGGGATACCGAAAAACTATGAAGCTTTCGTTGACAAAATAGATGGGTATTCGTATTATTACCCCTCAGATTGGATTGTAAGTTATGCTGTGATTATGTTATGAACTTAAGCTAGAATCAGTTTTGGTTGCCGAAACTCAAAATACTAATAAATGACCCTTGATCTTGTTCATCAGGATTTCGATTACATAGGACATGATTCTGCATTCAAAGACAGATATTTGCAGCTGCAAAATGTTAGGGTGAGATTTATACCAACCGACAAAAAGGATATCCATGACTTGGGTCCAATGGAAGAGGTAATGAATCAAGATTTTGCTTGATTTTGTTTAATTTTTTTAGTAGTATGATATGATTCTTTACCGGTTTCTTTGTTTTACCAGGTTGTTAATAATTTGACAAGGCGTGTGTATGCTGCACCAAATCAAGTAGCTGATATTTTAGACATGCAAGAGGTTTATTGTAGTTCTATGCATTCACTTTTAGAAAGCTAGCTCTTTTGCTTCTGTGCTTTAAATTATCATTTTCGGAGCCTGTTCAATTCTATATTTTGCAAAACAAGTAGAAATCATAATGTTCATTGTACATTATGGGTTTCGAAGCCTATTTTTCTCACTGTAAATATTGACAAATTCTTTGATGCTACGTGTTGATCAATGCAGCGGACTATAGACGGGAAGAATTACTACTTCTTTGAATATATACTAACATCTCCAAACTTTTCCAGCGCTTCCTTTGCAAGCATAGCCATTGCAAATGGTAAGCAGCCAACAATCTCATCAGTGAAATTATGCACATTATGTTGTTTCTTTTTTATTTCCAGTAAAAAACGACAGTTTGACTGACAACTTATTGACCAACACAACTTAAGGAAGTGTTTTGTCTATCTTTGGAACTTAAAAGTGACTGAAACGAATGGTTTGCAAACTTTCGAACAAGTGAAAACGATGCCATTGATGATGGTCTTGTGAAAATTCTTTGGTAGTTTGATAATGGTTGACAAACTTTGGGACAGGGAGATATTATACGATGATCGTTGGAGCAAACGAAAGACGGTGGAAAAGGTTTCGGAATAGGCTCAAAGTTGTGGCAGACTCTTTCAAAGTGCTTGACATCTGAGATGATGATGATGATGGTGATGATTTATTGTAGTGCTGGATTTGGCTAGTTGGATTTTGTTTTCATTTCTTTTTCCTGTCAAACAACAGAACTTGTATTTGTTGTATATATCAAAAGTGCTTCTTGCAATACATATAAATATTGATTTTGATTGATTTGTATTTAGTAATTTTGATTTAGATAAGTACTTTTCAAAAAAGCATTTCTCTATAGAATCAAAGATTGGACAATTGGAGGGATATGTAAAGCATAATTGTAACTAACTATCAACATATTTATTTACAATGAAATTACAACAAATTGTCACTTGTTTTCCTCTTCTAATCTTCCATTAGATTTCACAAACGTAAGAGAAATTTACACCAGCACACATTCAACATCCAAGCTGCAGAGAGAGTTACAAAATTTGATAATGATAAACGAAAAAACTAATACAGAAAAAACCCATAAACACACACCTCACCTCAGTAGGACTAAAATTATCTTCATTTCTGATCAATAAACAAATTAATAGACCATGGAGACAAAAGCACAACTTCAATCTAACAATATGGCTTGCCTCCAAAAAGAATATGCAGATTCTACCCACCTCCAACACCCAACCAACCAAATTCCAAACTTGCCTACTCTCTAAGTCCTACATATAAAAACAATGTAACTACCACTGCCGCCCGCTGCTCTCTCGCTTGCTCTTCCAGCCCCGTATTGTTACAAGCCCTAACTCATCATTCACATTCCGTGTTCACTCTAGCTCATTCTCGGAACTCGTGGCAAAGCTTTCGGTATTTCAGAATGAGCAGAATCAGAGCTATACAGATCATCCACGTGTAAGTTACAGTCAATGACGAATCTGATCTAAACCAATCGATGATGACGTAAACCCTTCCCGAAGTGGGGTTGCTGGGTTTGCATCAAACGGACATACAAGCCGTTTTTGGCCACCAAAGTATCATGGCTCCCTTCCTCCACAATTCGTCCTCCATTAAGAACTACTATGTTGTCAACATGCCTCATCATTGCAGCTCTATGAGCAATCAGAATGGTTGTTTTGTTTCCCATTATCAGTGTATCAAGAGCTTCCTGCACTACTCGGCTTGACTCGGACTCGATGGACGAGCTAGCTTCATCCAATAACAAGATGGGTGCATTCTTCAGCACCACTCGTGCAATAGCAATTCTCTGTTTCTGTCCCGGTGTCAGGTCCACACCCCTCATTCCCACGTGTGTATCGTAACCGTGGGGCAGGCTGCTGATGAAATGGTGAGCGTTAGCTATTCTTGCAGCCTCTTTCATCTCTGCTTCACTAGCATTGTGCCTTGCATATATAATATTTTCCCTGATTGTTGTTGAGAAGATAATGGGTTCCTGTTGAACAAGACCTAAATGGTTTCTCAACCATCTCAAGTTGTAGAGTTTCAAATCTCGCCCATCCAGTAGTACCTGACCAGCAACCGGATCATAAAATCTCTCCATCAAGGATATTATGGTGCTCTTTCCAGACCCTGAAACTCCAACCACAGCTACAGTTTGTCCACCGTTGACTTTGAGACTGAAATTGCTCAATATCAACACCTCTGGTCGACTTGGATAACAAAAATCAACATTTTTCAACTCAATGCTTCCATACACATTAGGGGGCTTCAATGCTGAGTTATCATCTGGGTCAATCTTTGGCACTCGGTCTATAATTTCAAATACCGAAGTGAGCGATTTACGCCTTTTAAGTATATATGGGGCCAATCCAAATGGCTCCACGAGGGCAAATGTTGCGAAAGAGAAAACCATATATTCCTTGAGAGCTGTAGGCAAATCCATATGGCCATCTTTGACAGAGATGGCAGTGTACCAAAGAAGAAGAGCATTACAGGCAAAAAGTAGGAACTGTGAAAAGCCAAATGCAAACCCTATGGCCATTCCATGAAGAAAACTCTGCTTGAATATTTTATTCAGCTGATATCTATAGAGCTCCATTACCTTGTTACCAGCACAGAATGCTACCACAGTGTAAATATTTCTAACTGCATCCTCGAGGACCAATGATGCCTTCCTGTGCATCTCCTGGATTCCCCTTGAAAATCCAGCAAGCCACAATTTCTGCAATAATCAACCACTCAGATTTTGGGGAAAAAAATAGATATATGATACTTCAATATCAAACACTAAAATTGGAAATGGAATGAAACTGGAACATAAATTTCTTCAGTCTTTTTTTCTGTTTTTGGATAAGTTTTATATTTATTTATTTATTTTAAGAAAAATAGCAAAGGCTGAATTAAATTATAAGGCAAAGAAAAGGTTATTCAGAAAAAGTCAGATTTTGGTGATTTATAGATATTCAATTATTCATACATCAAAAAACATGTAGTGGCAATGCAAACCTGAGCAATAGCAGAAACGGTAAGAATTGGCAGGGTTGCCAATGCTACAAGTGCCAATCGCCACTGTAGCAACATGCCAATAAGGACAGCCACAATCACAGCGGTACTGTCTTGTATAAAAATTGAAAGTCGGTTGCTAAAAGCAGCTCGCACAAATGTAGCATCATTTGCCAAGCGCATGGATAAGGTGTCGGCACTATTCTCTTCGTCATCAAACCACCCAACTTCATTACGAAGCATTGCTGTTACATAAAAAGCATTAAAAAAGTGGCATACAAAGAATTTTGTACACAAAAGAAAATTAAAAATGATAAGGATTCATATTACCTGAGAACATCATTCTCCTTACTCGTTCAGTCATTTTCTCTCCCATGATACCAAAGTAGAAGTGTTGCAAAAAATTGGCAACAACTGTCACTATACCCATACAGGCAATTATCAAGCACCATTTATCTACTTCCTGCCGTAGATGACGAGGGTCATCGGTATAATATGCCGTTACAATCAGCGCAATAACATAAGCAAGAAGAGGATTGAAAGAACCAAAAATGGCAGCACCAATGCTTCCTAACACAGCATAGAGCCACTCTGCAAAGCTCAGCTGTGCCAGTCTCCAAAATGATGGTGCTTTACGATGTTGTGTATCCTTCCCTTCCCTAACTTTTGTAGGAATGTCATCAGAGTGACTATGGGGTCGACTAAAAGTCTGAGAATGAGAACGTTCATTTTTAGGATCAGATGTCAAAAGGGGTGATATAGGGGATTCAGGGTCGGAACCATTTGATGCTTGTCGATTTGCAGACAGAACATCAATCTTGGGCAAGTCTGGTAATCTCATTTCAAAACTATCCTGCCTTCTAATTGATGGTTCCTTATCACCTGTATCTATGAGAAGACCATTTTCCATCGTCTTCTCTGATGGCGGGCTTCGAGTGTTGGGTGATTCTTGCGTGTCAAAGGCACCATCTGTTGGCCTATATATGCCAACTCTCTGAAGAGAGGGAGATTTGAGCATTTTAGGGGATGAAGGTTCTTGGAAGCTATGACTTGCTGAAGAATCCTTCTCGATTTGGAAGGTTGCAGTCTCCTTGTAGTTTCTAACTGGCATCCTGGAAATGCATATATCAACGTACATGTGACTCAGCAGATATGTAAGACATTCACTTTGTAGCAAGCATATATATAAAGAAAGAATATACTTTCAAACATGATATTTCCAGTTGTAGCATGCATACCTCCTAGGAAGTTTTGCTGCTTCTTCACATTTGAGAAGTTCTGCATACAGACCATCCAGGGTTAATAATTCGTCATGTGTCCCCATTTCAACAAGTTGACCCTCTTCCATCACAGCAATGTAATCAGCATTCCTAATAAGACTAAGCCGTCGGGCTATTATTATTGTTGAACGTCCCAACATAAGCAGATCTAGAGCCTCCTGGACAGCTCTTTCGGCTTCAAAATCAAGCCCACCAGTAACCTCATCAAGCAGAAGAATGGATGGGTTTAAAAGCACCGCTCTAGCTATAGAAAGTTTTATCTTTTGCTCTTCTGTCAATGCTAAACCGGCCCTACCCACCTGAAATGTATAAACATTAATTTCCAAAAGAAGAGCCAAATGGAGAAAAAAAAATACTAATGCAACAGTTCAAGTTTCACCTGTGTCTCATATCCTTTCTCAAGTGAGCTGATAAATGTATGTGCATGTGCTATTTTAGCAGCTTCTTCGATTTGATCCAAAGTAGCATCTCGTCCGTAAGCAATATTATCCCTTATACTCAAACTCAGCAAGGCAGGTTCTTGAGTGACCAGTCCTATTTGGCTTCTCAACCATTCCAGTTTCAGGTTTTTAATATTCTCTCCATCCAAAAGGACTTCTCCTGCACCATGAAAAGGAAAAGGCATCAGAATCAGCTAGTGGACATAACTGCTACAAAACAGTAAAACTTTGAATGAAATAATGCTATAAACACTAAGAAAAGAATTTATTATGGCCATATCACCTAATGTAGGATCATAAAACCTCTCCATGAGCGGGATGATACTGCTTTTCCCGGACCCATTTCTGCCAACAAGCGCCACAGCTTTTTTAGCAGGGACAGTGAGGTAAAATCCACTCAAGATAGGGATCTCTGGGCGAGAAAGGTAGCTGAAATATACATTCCTAAACTCTATATTTCCATGCACGGATGGCAGGCTGTTCCCATCATAATTTGTAGTAGAAGATGATCGGCTTATCATCTCAAAAAGCCTATAAGCAGCAATTCGCCCTTGGTCAAAGGAATAGAAGTTTGTCGCTGCCTGATTCAACCCACTAAAGGAGACAAGAAATTAGATACGGAGAATGTTAAATGAAGGGCAGCAGGAAAAGGGATAACAAGATGCTTACAGGCCACTTAATATTACAGCGAATAAGGCTGTTATGATTTCACCGCCATGAGCTCTGCCATGTGTAACTAGGAATCTTCCAACCCAAAGTTGTAAGGCACAAGAACATATTGCAAGACCATATGTAAATCCAAGTCCAAGTCCTTGCACAAGACTAATAAGTATACCATATCTCAGAGTAGCTTGTAGTGAGGTTGCATAAGAATACTTGGCCAAAGTTTCATTCGTAAATGCATATAAGGTCCTGACATAAGAGACTGCCTGCATAGTTTAAAAAATCATTGGCAAACTAGAATCCGTCAGTAGCTGTTGCCAGAATGACCACAACCAAGCAAGACCAAAAGTGTAGCAAGCTGACATTCCAAAAAGGTCCTTTCTAAATAAGTGATATGTGCCACAATTTATTATTACATATATATACATATAAACGAAAATAATTAGTGCACAGCCAAGAAAACAGAGCATTCCAATATAACGCAATTTGAGAAAATGTTCAATATAAAGGAACTCATGCTTGTTAAACAAACACATGAGTTCTAATTATTGGACTTTTGATTACTAAATCCAAAAAGAAACAACAAAGTAAAGCTTGTTAGATTTACACCATCAAATTATCAATGCATAGCCTGTCCTATTTTTTTTTAGAGAATAGCATGTCCTATTTATTTGAGAATTGTTAGCAAATATATACACTATAATTTTATTAAACCGCTTTATTTCACTAAAAAAAAGGGTCCTGCCACCATTGTCAACTCTTGCTGCTTTGAAAAACTCACATTGAAAAGCTCACATATGCATATTTATCCTAAGATTGTAGACTAGCGTCTCCCAAGCTATACCAAAAGATTGCTAACTCTATCAGTCCTTTTTTTTTCTTTTGGTAGCTTATTTTAAATTACACTAAAAGACTTAAAACTATAAATAAGCAACATTCCAGAATGTTTCAGCACTTATTGAGTTCAAATGCTACAACCATGTAAACATTTAGCAAATCTTTTAATATGAAGAGAAATATAAGTCCAAATAACAATTATATAAAAGTGAGAGTAGTCTCAGGAAATTAGAGGTCAATATGTTTAATTTTTACTATATTTTTCACTTTCTTTTGACTATAGAGATAGGGAAAAATGGGCAAGGGGGAAAGAGAGAGAGAGAGAGAGAGAGAGAGAGAGAGAGAGAGAGACCTGTTCAGCAATACTAGCAGCTTCAGCATATGCATCTTGAATATTCTCAGCAAGCCTATGAAGAAATATATTTGATATCCCTCCAGCAGCAACAATGAATGGGCCAGTGCCCAATGTTATAAGAGCAATCTGCCAACAGTTGACAAATCCAATGACAAGACCACTGAAAAATGTTGCCATGTTATGAATATAGTTTCCAACCTGTATCAATAAAGGCCAATTTAAAGATCAGAAATATTCTGCAACAAAAGTACCACCAGAGAATCATTGTTTCTCTAGGAGGCAAAAGAACCTCATGTGAGACAAAATTTTAGATTAAAACATACCTTTTCACTAAGGGCAGACTGAATGAGTAGCACATCACTCAACACTTGGCTCACAATATCCCCATTATTACCATAGGTATCAAAAAAACTCATGTCCTGGTTAAGTAATACTTGAACATATTTTGACCTGATGACAGCAGTCTGCCGTTCCCCCGTCAAAATCCAGCATGAAACCTCTATTACAAAGAACAAGTTAGTATCAATGGCTGCAAAGATGAATCATTCTTGAGACAAATTTGCAATAAAAGCCAATTTAGAGTTCCTATAAAAAGTTTACCAATCCAACCAGCAGCAAAAACACCCACAGCAATATAAACAATGGATAAAGCAAGCTGCGGAGGAGAAACAAAAGTTACAGTTAGTAGAAGTTTAGCTTGTATGTGCAACTTCCAGCTCACATAGAAACTCATTAAATATATTATGGAAAACAATTTATGCTAACGAAGCTACAGGGGACCCTAGCTCAATGTTCACATTAGTTGTGTAGAGTAATAAAAAGGAGATTTTATTATATGAGATTACCAATTACAAGATACATACCTTAATAGTCCTGAAATGAGATAAATATGGCAACAAAAGATATGAAAGGTTTAGATGGCAGCACATCAAACTTAATAATATAGAAATGGAAACAAGTAATATAGAAATGGAAACAAACAATATACTTGATAATATCAAGATTCTCAACAAGTTGCATATTCTTCCCACTAATTAAAATAATACCTTAAAAAAGTATTATATGGTTAAACATTTTCAGGCAGAACAGAACCAAAGAAAAATCTGTGTTTAATGAGGCAAAGCAGTTTTCACAGATTTAATATTTCCCCATTAGTTAAATTCAAAAAATTGTGATGTTAACTTTCTCTGTGCTAACATTGTTTCATCTATGCAAAGGGAGGACTGAAAGGATACAAAAGTCAACCCACGAGTCAATGACCATTCTACTGGAACTATTAAGTATTAACTGATAAGATTGAAGAAAAAATAAAAATGCCTGGCTGGCATTAAGGTGTCACTCTAAGGCAATATTCTGGTATGCTATTCTCTTCTCTTCTCCACATTAGGGAACTCAACTATTTATTTCAAAACAATTTATGGCTTAATCACATGACCACAACATCCATCCCACTAAACATATAACAAGTCAAATTTCTGTCTTAAAGATAAGGGTATAAGCTATCATTTCTCCCAAATATGGTTGGATTTTGACTCTGATAGGAAATATTAGTGAATTAAGATACGTGTTGAAAGCTGATTGTATGCCCTCAAAGTGCAGCAGTATAAGCATCCTATTTATCTTCGCGGATAGTTATCAAATACCAATTAAAGGTACAAATGTTTCAATGTTTCTCAATCTAGAGACACAGATATTGCCAGATGGACTCGAGTACACTTTTTGACAACAAAAGGGTTCTGCATAACCCTCTACAGAAGAAAAAAAATCTTGAAATGTCAATCAAATTGAAGAATATCTACCTAATATGTTCAGGTTGGCCTACTGCTTTGTCTTATTGCTGTGAGAAAGTTAATAGGTACAAAAGTTCTCTTTTTTGGCCTTTTGATAAGTATATATCCACAGCAGCTAATGCAAACCATTAAGATACATGCAAAAATACATTCTGGGCATCTTTACAATAAGAAAACTTACAAAAATATTTAGTCTAACAATCAATACATAGCCAGATGGCCTAACCAATATAGGTAAAACAGAACTCTAAGAAGCCTCCTCCAAAACAACTCTTGTTAGATTTTATCTTCACCCACTTCAACTTTCTTTATCTTTTTCTTTTAGGGAACCCTAATCTTAGCTTCCATCTAATGCTACGCATTCATTCGACCATACACTCAATTCCATACTGGTCATGATTCTTCCAAAACCCTAAAATATCTGAACAGCAAAATCTTTCTATATACAACTTTGTGAATATCTTATGATTAAAGCATTGATTATATTACCATATTATATTATTCTTGCTAATACAGAAGCTTAAGACCTATATAACAGTTCTTCGTAAGTTAGATGACACAAACGAATTGTAAAGCATGCAAGTTCACTCAAACCCACTGTTTGCTGATCAATATTACATAATCTGGATTGGTAAAAACTCTCCTAAACTAAACAAAATTTGACATTTTCAGGTGAAAACCAACAAAATCCCTAATACACCCGATTTCTCCAGAACTAGACCACAGCAAACATCAATCAATGCTAAAAACTTCAAAAAAGGTATCAATTTGTTTAACACAAGATTCGCATTTATAAACTAATGCAAATTCACAAACTTGAACTAAAAAAAAAAACTAGTTTCACCAAGCTAAACTCGAGTAAGCTAAACATGCTTTCCTTCCACGAAAAGGAAAAAAACTATTCCTCACACTTTGAACTCTCTCACCAACAAAACCAAAACCAAAAACCCCTTACCTCTTTAAACCTCTGGTACTGCTCGGCGGATGGATTCGGACCCTGCCCGATCCCAGTGGGTGGATTCGGACCCTGCCCGATACTCAGCACCTCAATGACCTTAGCAAAGTAATGCAAGTAAACAACGAGAGCCGTGCCGTGAGCAGCTGCAGCGAGCGAGCCAACGATCATGAGCACCCAATCGAACCGGTCCGCGCACTTGAAGAGTCCGGAGAACGGTACGGCCGCAGGAGGCGGCTCCATCTCCTCGGCCTCCTCCATCTCCTCCTCCTCCTGCTCCTGCGCAGCCGCCGCCGCCGCCGCCTCCGCACTAGGATCCAAATACGGTGACGGAGACTCCGGCGGCTCCGAAACCTCCGACACCGGCGTTAACGGCTGTATATGAGGCGGGGACCACCCAAACAAGCCCCTCGATATCATCATCTTCGCTTTAAAAAAAACTTTAAAATATCGACACAACACAAAATGAAACTATCTTCAAATACAAATCAAAATCTCCGTTTTCTTTGAAAAGAAAAACCCTAACAGCCTAACTCAAACTCTCTCTCTGTGTCTTTGTCTTCCTCTAAATTTAGCAGATCCGCTAAATTTAGAGGAAATTTTTAATTGATTCAAACAAAAAATAAAAAAAACGATTGATAATTTATCAGTTCGTGAGCTTTTTTATCTTCTGTGTGTTTCCAGAAAGTGAATATTTTAGGGTTGACAAGGACACAGTCAAAGAAGAAGAAGAAGAAGATGGCTTTGAGAGATCATGAAGAAGAAAAAGAATATTTGAGTCATGAAAATGAAATCAACAAAAACATTTTTTGAAAACTGTTTTTATTTTATATTTATTTTTTTGCTGTTTATTCCTCTGATTCTCGTTTCTGTTGTTAATGCTCGAAAATGTTTTTGTTTTTTTAATTTTCTTTTTTTCGTTTTGTGGATTTTTTTTTTTGTTAGGTTAACGGTCAAAAGCCGGCGATGAGTTTTCAGGAATAATTTTTATTTATTTATTTATTTAGGGAGAATTCTATTAAACCCCTTGAAATTTGATTATTTTACGGAATATAACTATGGACAATGTTTGATATATTATTATGATCGTAATCTAAAAAGATATTGCAACTTTGTATCTCAAAGGTTGAATCATGAGTTGGTATCATAGTGAATTTATAAATATTTAATGTCCAAAGTGAGTTCGATCTTTGAGTATGTGTTTATGAGTGTATTTGGTATGGCTTTTCAAGTAGAGTTTTTAAAGTAGATCTTTTTGTAGTAGAGCTTCTAACAAAAAAAACTTTTGGTTGTGTAAATTACAAAAAAAGGTGTTTATCAATGTATTTTTAAAAATAGCTTTTAGTTGTGTGAATTGAAAAAAAAATGTTGACAATGTATTTAAAATGAAAGAGTTGTATGGTGAAATATATAAAATTTATAAAGGGTAATTGAGACAATTCATATGTTTTAAAAAACTCAAAAAAAAAAAACTTTTTGGAAAAGCCCAAATTTTGGAATTTTAGGCTTCTCTGAGTAGACATAAAATGACTTTTGTAAAGGGCAATTGAGACAGTTCATATATTAAAAAAGTTGTTTTATGTTTTGCCAAACAACTAAAAAAAACTTCAAAATAGCTTCTAGCATTAAAAAAAACGCTTTTGATCCTTACAAAAGCCATATCAAATACACATTAGTATGGCTTTTGTAGGAGCTAAAGGTGTTTTTTTAAATGTTAGAAGTTGTTTTGAAGGTTTTGGTAAAATTGGAGAAGTGTTTTTCTAATATTAAAAAATATATTTTATGTCTTTTGGGAGAAGACCAAAATTTGAACTTCTCCCAAAAAGCTATTTTTGAGCTTTTTTTTAAAAGAAGTAAATAGTCTCAAATGTTGAAATTATTTTCAAAATAATGCATGTGACAGTTGTAAATTTGATCAAATGAAATGATCAAGTGGTGTGACTTCTGACAAAAGACGTGGCCTTTAATTTTGAAATGAAAAGTCAACAATGAAAAATTGTATTGTTTGAAGATTGTAGCCATTTATGAAGGTTTTACTTATTGATGAAATGATGCAACTATTGATGAAAGGTTGTAACCGTTATGAAAGGGTACAAAGAATATTATAAATTGTTACTCATTTGACATTTTATTCCTTTTGATACACCAATAGAAATATAGAACATTACATTTCTGTTACTACTCTCTCCTCCATTATTTTCACATTTTCCTACACAACAAATTTCTCATTTATTTCTTGCATAAATACCAATATTCTGTTAAACTGCAGTAACAGAATATCGTTTCTTGGCTGGTTTGACATCAAAAGTGTTCGTGATTTAAGTCGTTTGTGCACTACAATATTAAACAAATAGGCTTCATTGTATCCTAGAGGTATATTTGCTCAACCTTGTGCATCACTTAATTGGTGGCGGCAAATACTGTCTTAAGGTTAGTGACATTTGTAACGTGCTTTGAAGTCCACTATTTACTGCAGTATTTTTCAGTTTGTCAACAAGGTTGGTTTTACACAAATTTACAGTCACAGTGAACCTTGACACAAAGGTACACATTTTTTGTTTTTCTGACACACACCTTCTAACATCAAATACCCTCCATGAACTTTAAATATTTTACCATATACCTTTATATTACAAATACTTTGTTAGTGTCCATTTTTATAATTTTTAACAACAAAAGCTCCTTTAGAGATACTTTGACATATAAATCTATTAACTTAAAAGCGTTTTTTTTAAGTGAATACAAAACAAATCAGTACATGTTTGGAAGAAATTCTCTACTAGCTAAAAGGGCATTTTTAATTAAAACAGCTCTTTTTAAAATAAAAAAAATTGTGTCGTTTGGTTATCACCCAGTAGAGTTTTTTGATGATTAAAAAAATTGTTTTACATTTACTTAGAGAAACTCAAATTTTAGACATTTCCAAGTAGATCTTTTTGAGCTTTTTTAAGAACACTAAAATGTCTAATATAACTCTGTCATTTAAAATAGTTTTTAAATATTTTGGTAATCCTACCATTTTAAAAAGCTTTTTCTAATTGACAACCAAACGACCAACAACTTTCTATTAAAAGCTCTACTTGTAGAAGGTCTACTCTAAAAGATCTAGTTAAAAAAGCTCTTCCAAAAGTATCTTAAGGCTTCTTGTTAAAAGTGCTACTCAATAAAAGTTCTACTTGTAAAAGATCTACTATGGAAACTCTATTTGAAAAGTCATCCCAAACACACCCTTAGTGTGATTTGTTATGAAATAATGTTTCTTCGACGAGAGTATAAATGAACAATTTTTATCATGTAACTTTTTGTTATGTTCAAGTATTATTATAGATTATGAAAACTCCAAGTGAAATTCAAACTTGAATTGAAATAATAAAAGTTACGCCCCACTTGCTATCTAAAGTTAAAGGATCAGGATCCCCTCCTTACCTAAGCTTCATCAAAGCTTTTGAGGATCCGGTTACATGTGGCAAATTGAAAGAATAAGTGGTCACAATTCTTTTAATTAATTTCTTACATTAAAAAAATGTCAAAAACCCTATTGTTTATTCGTTTAAACTAACAAAAGATTTCTTTCTCAAAAACTCTCGCTTTGTCTCTCTATATAAACTTATGTGAAGTTTCGGTCAGAGACTTTGTTAATAACTATTAAAGTTTCAATTTAAGTTTAGAGATAGATAGCTGAACAATATAACTTTTATGCACATAAGATAATTATATAATTAAATGTTGAAGAAAATAAAGAGACATGGAATGGGTAAAATTGAAAATAAAAGTTTTTTAAGTTCTGAAAGGCAGTGAAAGTGAAGGTTGTAAAAAGTGGTTGGTGATGTTCAAGATAGAGATTGCAGATTTTATTTTTTTTAGTAGTTTTTGAAAATCAAAAAGTTTATTTCTGTAATTCTGTAAAATAAAAAAATAAAACAAGTTTATCATGAACGATGAAAGAGAAGAAAAAGCTTGCAAATGGAAATGAAATGAAGTTTTTTCCTGTTTCAGTACAAAACAAACATTAAAACAAATCTTGAACTTTCATTTCCTTAGTAGCCAAATGGACAAAGATCCTTAGAAGCTTAGTACTAGCTTAGGTGAGAAGAGGATCCTCATCCAAAGTTCTTTTGAAATCTAATTTTTTAGTTAAAATGGTATGCATTTCTCCATTTGTATAATTGATTGAGGTTCAAGTTTCAATATACATATTTACCGGTATGTATATTTAGTTTTCTTGTTGTAATATAGAAGTAGATGTCTAGGTTATGAGAGTAAATATCCGAACGTATATACATTGATTGATTTTGATAGGTTCTTGTTAGACCATCTAAAGTTGAAATATAAATTCAAAGTAGGAGGATTGTTTTCAATAAAAGACAAAGCACAAGGTAGGTTTTGACAATTCTCCCTATTTAGAATTATTTTGGTTTTGACAGAAAGACTAAATTAAAAAGCGTTCAAAGCAGAGGAAAAACAAGGACAAAATGGTGATTTAATACCAAAAAAAAAATATGATAGAGAACAGCTGTGTTGTGTGGGGAGGTATGAAATGACAAGAATGACCTTGATTGAATGTGACACGTGTGAGGTTGGGTGGTGGGGGTGGGGGTGGGTGAGGTTAGTGCGACTCTCAAAAGATGAGAAAAAAATATCAAATAAAATTATATAATAAAGTGAAGATTGAGACTAGAAGGAGACTCAGAGCAGACATCTTTTTTTCTTGGTCTAAGGCCAGTCCATTTGATCTGTTCCACACTTTGTTATAGGATTTTTTTTGTTATTTGCATTTGATTATGACATGAATCTCGAACGTTTCGTTCGTTCAAGTAAGATTTGATTTCACAACGTTATGGAATATATTACATAACATAGTGGAATCGAACTTTTGATGGGCTCTCTCTACATGTCCATATAATAAATAAAGAAAAACAATATATAAGGTTGATACTTTTATCTGTATTTTATTATAATTTTGACTGTGAACATTCAAGAAAGTGAAGAATAAAAGGAAGAACCATTTTTGTCAAGAGGTCATATTTGTGTTGCACAATATGTAAAAACTGCAGAGAAGAATAAAAAAAAAAGAACCATTTTTTGTCAAAAGGTCGTATCTGTGTTGCACAATATGTAAAAACTTGGTATCTACACTAAATCTATATAACTATTGCTAAATGGGTTTAGGTTTTTTTTTTTTTTTTTTTTTAACGACGTTATCTATCTATCTGTGAGATGTTCTAAATGAGTTTAGTTACAATACAGTATCGTATAACTACTCCCAACAATCTGGAGAAAACTCCCACACATACTCAAACCCCTGACCATTAGGTGTGGAAGGGAGGTTCACTACCATCTCGACTGAAAGGTGATGTTATGCCATTTGTTGGTTCTTAATTAATGATTTCTATAATTGATCTAATTAATTATACGTTTTTCTTTTAGTCCAATTTTAAGTATATTTTGTTGGATCCCAATCTAACTGAAGTTAATTAAATAATCCAAATACAAATTTATTATTTAAGGAAAACAAATAAAACCGACCGAAACAGTTTTGTTAATATTCAATCCTTTGACTGAATGAACTAAAGTCTAAAGTTTAATGCTTTAAACATAAGTCACATAGAATTCAAAACAAGCAATAAATTGATAGTGCGAATACATATGACATTCACAAATCAAAGTCATCAACTAAACTAATTTAGGAAGTGGTTTGTAACAATCACATATGATTTATCGGGTTTTCTTCAAACTATGATTTACTAAAACTTGTCATTGAGTTTTCGTAAATGTTAGAGAATAAAAGGCATTCACTTCGAGACGTTTTGTATTATTAATTCGAAAGAAAAGTCTCTTATCGTTATACATAAGCTTTTAAATTCAAGTAAAAAATTTGAGAGACTTTTGAATGATTTATTTGTTGAGAAAGTGGAGGTATGGGTAGTATGAAACGACAGAAAAAAAGAGAGGAAAAAAATAAGACATTTGAATGAATTTAGAGAGCAATAAAGAGGTAGACATATGGGCTAAACAACTAACATACCAAAAAGGAGAGACATCAAATATGGTGGGTACAGTTATTGCACTCAATTGCAACCAAAAAAGTAACAACTTCATTGATCTTTTGTTCTAGTTGCAACATAAATTCAAATATTCAATTACTATTCAAGTATCCTTTTTGCTCTAGTTGCAACATAAACCAACTATATCACAGTAAATGAAAAATAAAACCTTTTTTATAACCATATTTTGATAGTTTTCTCTTTTGGCATTTGGTATTTGGTATTATGGGAGTAGATATCTTCTAGGTTAGTGGGTAGGGATGACAATTGTACCCGGACCCGCGAGTACCGTACCGAACCGAACCCAGAACCTCATGGACCGGGTCTGGGTCCTCACATTCGGGTCGCGGGTTGGGTCTGGGTCCAAAATAGCAGACCCGATTCGGGTTCGGGTCAGGTATGGGTCTGCTTAAGACCCGCGGGTCCAGACCCGTTGACCCGATTAATACAAAACACTTAAATACCGACGTTTTATACATTTAGGTGACCTAACCTATTTTAATTCAAGTTAATTATTCATGTATTGAATATGTTTTACTAGTTAAAAATTGAAAAGGTAAAAAAAAAATAGAAAGGAAAAACGAAAAAAGTGAGTTTTATAGTATATTAAAGGTTTTACGGGTCCGCGGGTCTGTGGGTCCGCGGGTCCAAACCCGGACCCATGAAATTTCACGGGTCCTCGGGGCGGGTCTGGGTCTGCTTAAGACCTGCGGGTCCAGACCCGAACCCGAATCCGAAAATTTTCATGGATCTGGGTCCAAATTTTTTTAATGGGTCTGGGTCTAGGTCTGATAGGACCCGACCCGAACCCGACCCATTGTCATCCCTTAGTTGTGGGTGCATATATCTAGACAGTGGACCTATGTGTTTACTATTTATAAATGAAAATTAAAGGAAATCAATGTTCATTTCGACATTGTGAGAGTAGATACCTCCTAGTTGTGCACATATTTATACGAACAACAGATAAATTTATTAATTAAAAATAAAAATAAAAGGGAATCGACTTTCATCAGGAATAAAATGAAAGTTATTCCCTACGAAAGAGGTGGAATTAAGTTTCCTTTCAAACAAAAACTGAATTCTTAATTTACGTGTAGCCTTGTAGGGTCCATATAACTTGATTCTTAGAAATTTTTAATAAATAATGCAATTAGAAATCAGGAATCGAGTTTCATTTCCGTAGATGAAATTCATATACAGTAAACACACCCTTATATAATTCTTGGTTGGTTGAGTGATTGTCTATCTCTCTCTCTCTCCATGTAATTGTATATGCGAAAAATTTCAAGTCATATTATACATATAATAAATATTATGGAATTTATATTCTGTATTGTTAAAGCAGTTATCCGTATCCGAATCAGACTTAAACCCTTAACCATCTCGGGGTCAGTTCGGTGTCAATTCCTTTTAACATCTAAATTGTAAAGACCAAAACGCGCGTTTTCAATTATAACGGATAAGCAGACCCAAAAATCAACCGAGAAAAAGATAAGGTCTACACCACAAAAATACACACCAAAATATCAATAGTGTTTTGTTTCACAATTCGATACACACAACCCACCAAATACAACAATGGCGTCCCTGCAAAACTCTCCCTCCATTCACCGGACACTGCTTCCCAACTCTCTCCCTCAGGTTCACTTTTTCTCTCTTTTGATCACATATCAAGTTTTATATATATACTGTCTTTTTATTTTTAGTGTATAATATTTGATGTTGTTGCAGAAGAATGCTGTGTCTCCTGTATGTAGAAGAAGCATTTCGTTTCTTGTACGGGCTGAGAACTCGTCCATAGCTTCCACTTCAATTTGTCAAGGTGGGTTCTTTTTTGTTTTTAGTTTATTCATTTTCTGCAATGCACATTTTCATTTTTTTTTTCTTTGTGTACAAACAACACTTTGCTTCCATAAGAGTGACATGTGAATTTTAAGTGATGGGTAGAGAAATTCTGAGCTGGGAAATGTGTGGATTTTTGTACAATGTGAATTGGCAAGTAGAAATATAAAATGTTGTTAGGTTCATGAGTACAGACAAATTTGTCCTTTTTGGGCAAATCAATTTTTGAAAGTTTAGATGATTCTTGTTGAATTGTTCACATTCACTGTCCTTAGAATAAGAACATAGACAATAATGGTGTGTCTCATTTTGAGATCATTACGGATAGAACATACCCGAAATATATACAGGATGCTTGGATTTAGAAAGTTCTTACAGTCTATGGTGGATTGTCTCCGGTCCACTATTAATGTGTTAAATATGTGTGAAACAACAATGATCTATGTGTGCTCTCGTCATTGCAGATTTTTGAATTTCGTAAAACGTTGATGTCGGTTGTATATTCAATCAAGTGTTGGAATAAGGTTAAACATTATAAGAGTGATGCAGTAGAGAAGATAACAAGGAAAATGATTGCTTTCTTATGCTTACAGCTTACAGAATATGAACTTTAGTATAATACTGCCAATAGCAAACTTTTGCTTTAAAGTTCTTACCAGTTAAAGCGATGGACATTTGTAGAGGACGCATTCAAGCATCGATATCAGCAAATGCTGAAAAGTTCATTCTAAAACTTAAACTAGTTTCCATTTTAGTGTCTTTATTACAATGACTTAGAAGGTAGATGATAAGCTTAAGCATCAGCATCATATAATTTCATTATACATAAAAATATCACATTCCTTGACACACACACAAGACTCATAGCAGTGATTAGATGCAATGAAGAGAAAACTATTAGTCATATACTGTTATACTCATATCTCAATATTATCAAATTATTAATATTTACTTCTATTTTGCAGATAATTGTAGGAGACGCCATATGATCGCTGTTGGAGTCGTTGCCCCTTGGGTTTCTATTTTAAACCAATCTCCAGCCTCATGTAAGCGTTACTATTTTTCCACATGCATAGAACATCACATTTGCTTCGTTGATTGAACTACTTAGATTTCCCTTACCTTCTTGAAATTCTGTGCTCAAGTAGTGTTGAAAGCAACGCCTCCTGCTTATTAAATGCAGTGCGTTGGTTTCTTGAATAATGATGGCTGATATCTTAAGAAGACACCCTTGATATGGTTCAGTTGCTGCAGAAAGTAAAAAGGGATTTCTGTCAGTCACCGACAAGAATGACGGATACTCATTTGTCTATCCATTTGGATGGCAGGTATGCAGTACTGTAGTTTCTAAAGTCTATTCATCGAAATCTCATAGTTGATCCATCAATGTCCACGTATTAGAAACATGATTGTTTGTTACTCGTATCTTTTTCTTTTATTCTTGGAAAACAACTAGGAAGTTTCCATTGAAGGTCAAGACAAGGTATTCAAAGATGTCATCGAACCATTAGAAAGTGTCAGTGTAACTAAGATCCCAACCAGCAAACAGGATGTTCGAGACTTTGGTTCCCCCCAAGAGGTTTGCATTAATATGTTATATGCTTTCTTGTTACCTATAAATTGTGCAAATCCCTAAACGTAAAAGAGGACATCATCATTCTTTATTCAATGATCACAGGTTGCTCAAATTTTAATAAATAAGTTTTTGGCTCCTCCGACCCAAAAAACAAAGATAATTGCAGCTGCAGAGGTTGGATATTCTTCATCTTTATTTCACTCATATTAGCTGGTGTAAGATACTAAGATACTGTTGATTGATTGGTCATCTTTTGCAGCATGATGTTGATGGAAAAATTTATTACACCTTTGAGTTCACTGCTCAGGCCCCCAACTATATCCGCCATGCTCTTGGTGCAGTCACCGTTGGGAATGGTATGAAACTCGTCTGCAAAATGTTGTATCTTGTGTACATTGCTTGAAGTGAATCCATATAGTCAGTTTTTTGTTGGAAACCTCTTTCGAAATCATTATAAACCCTTTCTTGGAGTGAACTAAGAATAGGACACATAAAGTTTTTACTAATATTGAATTTGAGCTTAAATTTCAATGAAAGCATAGAGGCAAAATGTGAGGTTTAAAGCATATCGTCTAAGTTTATCTTCGTATAGCTTTAAGCTTATAGTATGAAATATTTTTGCTGATTGGGACTGGATTTCATGCTGCAGGTAAGTTCTTCACTTTGACAACAGGAGCCAATCAGAGAAGGTGGGACAAAATGAAAGACAGATTGGAAACTATCATTGATTCCTTCAAAATTTTCGATGTTTTAATGTAGTAGAATTTTTTTCACTTATTAAAATGAGAGATATACCCACCTCTGAATATTGCAAGCACCATTGTGCATTGTCCACTTTTATGAGGCCAATTTGTTGTCCCTTTTTTCACATGTTTTTCTTTCTCCTTTGATTGTAACATATATGATATACCATTATATTTGTTGTCCAGTTTTTTTTTTTATAAATTTAAATGCACTTGTAGATTTCAACTGAACAGACAAATACAGTCAGATATATTAATCACATTATAACAAACACTCCTTTGTTTCATTGTGGAATCAAATTAGGTAAGAAATTGATATTTTAACCAAAATAGAACCGTTATTTTCTATATTGTAGGAGTACAAATATCAAAATTTTAATTATATTGGCAATATTTTCAATATCCACCAAAATTTCCAAAAATTTGACTCTCATTTGCATCTTAATTGGCAACATTTTCTTTAGAATAAGATAAAACAACACCAATAATAAAACAGTTTAAAGTAAAATTCACCCAAGGCAATGTTGACAACAGATATAATAATCCATTTGAAGTTTCTAAGCAAGCAACATCATTAGGAAGACCATAGAAAGAAGTCAAAATTATAAGAGCATTTAAAACTTAATTCTCATACCAAGCAAAAAATAGAAAAGAAACAATAGATCCCAATACATATTTAAAGATGATGAAAATGATATTGGAGTCCTAACAAAGTGCTTCACTCCTAACAAAACTGTCAAAAATACAAATGATATCACTTAGATAATTCCGATCTTGTTTGCAACGTCCAAGGCATCGTAGTCTGGGGTCAGCCTAACATATGCCTTCTTTGTTCCGTCAGGCCTGCACGTGAGTAATAAGATTTCGTTTTGAGATTTCATTAAGAGTCCCAACTTCCACTTAATGAGAAAGCTGAATTAAGTGTAAAGTGTAAACCAAGCAGTGAATATGACCAGGCAATGTTCTACATGATGCCTAAAATGACCTATGCAAGTAAAATCAGTACAATATCTGATGTCATACAACAAGAAGAATGTAACTGTCTACGGTTCATGCTACTAACCAATAATGTTGTCAATGCACTTATTCTAGAACCGTGAGTGGGTGAAATTTCGTAAACTTGTTTCTGAAACTTACCTGATTAGGGTGTTGACCTTCTTGGTCTGAATGTCGTACATCTTCTTCACTGCATCCTTAATCTTCTTCTTGTCAGCACGGATGTCAACAATGAAAACCAAGGTGTTGTTGTCTTCAATCTTCTTCATTGCTGACTCAGTAGTCAATGGGTACTTGAGAATTTGATAGTGATCCAATTTATTCCTTGGTGGGGCACTGATCCTAGGGTATTTTGGGCTCCTGTCTTTCTTAAGTGTCTTTGGCCTGTGGAATGTGACAGAGGTCCTCATCTTCTTGGCCTTCTTTTTAAAGGTAGGCCCGGACTTCACAGCCTTGGCAACCTTTGCGGCCTGAGCCTTTGGGTCGGCCTTTTTTGTGCTATCTGCTGGAAGTTAACAAGTAACCAAGTCAGCACATGCACACTTCTATGTATAATGTGAGAGCCAAAAGAAATATTGTAGGTTCTCAAGTCTAATTCAGAACCGACAATAACGACACCACACCACCAACATATTGTGAATAAACATTAAGCTTAACCAGGACTTAATGTAAAGAGTGAAAGACAAGTTGAGAACTTGACAAACACAATATGTTGATAAAAACAACTATCCATTATCAAAAATACAATATAAGCTAAACATCAGTAACAAAACAGATGCACTAATAGTTCTCAAAGCGCCGTTTTTTAACTATTCAAATAAAGGCCTATTTCAACCAATTTGTAAAAAAAGTGATCTGCAACATTATATCACACTACACAGTCTACACCAAAACAAACGCATAATACAAACTCAGTTTATGAGTCAAACTGAGAGAAAAAAATTGTCAAATTCTTGCTCTAATTTAACTTCAGCAAAAGTGACCCAACAAGGCCCCCCATTTACAATACCACTTATAACTAAATATTACAGTGTCGCTATTCTAGCAAAACCAAGTTCTCGAAGACGAAAAATGAACGTAAGGAAATATATATTTACAGAACAATCTAACTTTTATTATCATACATATTTCCTATCCTATCAAACCCAAATTTTGGGTGTCAAATGATGATTAGTTGATAACTTGATAACACACCTACTAGACAAAAATGAGTTAATTTTTTCTTTACAAATTTGCAAGCTAAATCTAGAAAAGTGAAGACGACTGAATTTGTACAACCTATAACTGTTTTTCTTTGGGATTCATACATGTATATAAACCATTGTTATCATATCTGAGACCTCAATAACTATGTTTCACATAACCAAAAAAACAAAAGCGTACCTTTAGGAGCCATTGCAGTCGTCTAACGAAGAAGCACTTCGAAACCTGTAAGAGAAACCAAAAACCAACCGAATCACGAAAAGGGTCAGCTCAGAAAAACAAAATATTCAATCTTTCAAAAGAATAAACCACAAAACAGAATCGGATCCAAAAATGTAAAAAAATTGTACTAGTTGGAGCAGCTGTGTTAGTAGTTGATGAAATTTCTTTTAACAAACGAATCAAAAAGTTGTTTCAATATACAGAGACGGAGAAAGAACGAGAGAGTGTATACAAATTCAACAGACAGACCTGGAGAGAAAGGAGAAGTGTTTGCTGCTGCGGCCAAGCTACTAGGGTTTTGGATGACGAGATGGTCCTCTATATATATCTTCTCTGCAAATTCACAAAGTTAGATATAAGACCTAGTTATTATGGGTCGGGTTTTTTTTTTCCAGTTACAAACTCAATGTAGGCCTATTTGGGCTTCACTTGGGCTTAATTGAATTTTTAATATATATTTTTTATTTTACAATAATTTCCTATTTAGTTTACTTTTACATGTATTTTCTTTCAACATTTGTGTTTATTTGGTGAATATGATGGAATTTCTCGAAATTCCTAGTTTTATTTGCGTAGATATGTTGTTTTCTTAACCTAGATGATTTGATTCGAGTCTAACCGAAACAAGTCTTGACTCGATAACCGAAACTGAACGAGACAAGGTGACTTGTCCATCCAAACCGATTGATTTGCTTTGAGTCTAATTGAGACAAGCTTTAACTCGATAATCAAAAGCGGACGAGACAAGATAATTTATCCATGAAACTTATCTTGACTTGGCTTTTAAATAATAGTGGTATGTCTTTCCATGTAAAATAATTCTTTAATGAAAGACATTATCAAAATGATTGAATTAGTATATTTTAGAGATTATAACTAGTATTCATGCGTAATTTCAATATTACTCAGTTGAAATCAATTAATGGAACACATTACATGTATATAAGGGCGAAAGCCAGGAATTTGGCTATGAGGGTAGCATAAAAATTAATATTGCAATGTCATACATGACAAATATATTAATATTTAAGAAATAAGTCGTTAAAAAAATGTGATACCATATTAGTCTTAAATGTGGTGTCACAATATATATATATATTTTTTTATATAATTAAAATGTAACTTATTGCTCTTTTATAACTCGAAAATCATCTAGAACCAAAATTTTTTTTTTCCTGTAATTAACAAATAATGTAGAGTGAAACTTAAAAAAATTGTATCCATATACAATGAGTAGCCAGTAGAATAAGACAGTAAACATCAAATATTTACTTAGCTTTTTACCGTGAAAATGTAATAAATAATAATGTATACTAGACTAGACAGTAATATATGAAATAATAGAAAATTATTTATTATTATTATTATTATTTTGATTGGAAATTAAAATCATAAAAGGAAAATAGATTGATTTTGTATCCTATGATCATGGGCAATAAAATTAAAAAAATATTTATTAATTAATTAATATTATTAAAATAATATGATGAATCAAGTTAATATTATTATATCATAATTTTTCTATAATTAAAACTTGGGAGCATTTTCATTTTCGCCTTGATGTATATTAACTAATGAAGCCAAATAAAATGTTGTCATCGAGAAAAGTTTGGATGGCACTTACCCCAACTCAAACCACGCAAAGCATATATGATTCTACGAGACTACGACCGTCAGGTCGCTTGTTTGTACTCTCCGGTCGTCTTTAAGACTATCATGTAGGCATGAAAAGAAGTTATGCAAACCAAAAATGTGTTGAGGAGAAATGACAGATGAACAACATGAAAAGTTGACAACACAGTAAAACATATTCAGCAATCAATCAGGTTTTCAAACAAAACCCCCTTTTCAAGTTTCAATCACACAAACCAAACCAGAGCCAGAAGCTTCATTCATGCCTCTCTCACATTCACAATATCCAAACATATTCATAATTAATGACTGTAACTTTTAACAAAATCATAATAAAATCACAATGTGTTGTGGAGCTTATTTTTCGCGTTATCTTACTCCCAGAAAGTATTGTGGAGCTTACAGTACTTAACCTGTCAAACTACTACCATATTGATAATCAATCTAGGTGTTCAACAATGGAAGATTACAAATGAGCATCAAAACATATCTTTTGACGATCTGAATGTGGATCAATTTGGTGGGCGGAGATGAACTTTGGGGACTCCTCCTTTTCTCTGTTGGCTAAACGCCTCCTCCAGCTCCCGCTTGAGTCTGTACTTCTCATCTTTCTGCACCTGCATGACTGCCCTGGTGAAGGCATCCTTGTATGTCTCTGGGTGCTTCTCTTCGAATGATTCTGACAGAGCTCCCATTCGCAAGTTCCTCCAAAAATTCGTGAGGGTCTCTTTTTCATTAAAGACCTTCGTATGGATCACCTCCGTATGGTATCTCTTTAGGTAATCCTTCAGGGTTTCCCTGCTCTCCTGCCTGATGTATTGCAATAAGGAGGGATCCTTTGGGGGTGGATTAACTCCCTCAAAATGAGCGACAAAGTCTTTTGTCAATTGATGAAAAGAGGTGATGCTGCCTGCTGATAACTTACTGAACCAGTTCTTGGCTGCTCCGTCAAAAGTCGTTGGGAACATCCTACACATTGCCATCTCCGACAAGTGTTGCACTTTCATCTGCCAGTAGTATTGCTCCAGGTGGTTCAGCGGGTCTGTCAACCCTGAATATTTCTCCTGCGGTATCCTCAATGCTTTAGGAAGCACGGCCTTCCTAACCTCCTCAGACAGTGGAGCATTGAACTCATTCAAGAGATCCTTCTCCTCAGAGGCTTTCCCCTTCTTCAACTCCTCTGGCTCTTTCGCAATTATGGAGAATTGCTTTTTAAATTGCTCCGCCACCTTCATCCCCGGTTGAACCTCCTCTCCTTCGTCCTCCTCCTCCACCGCACGCCTCTTGGCGCTTGGGGACTGCTTCCTATCATCGCGTGGATGGCTTTTGGCCTTAGTTCTCGACACTATGGTCTTGCTTCCTGTGCCAGGTCTGGACGGACTTATGCACCTGGCAGGTTGGTCCGCTGGTCCCTGCCTGTTGCTAGGGCCAATGATCTCGCGGTGGATTGCTCCTCTTGGTGGAACTTGGTTTTGATCCACTGCTGCCAGCGGCTGCACTGCAGCTGTGTTGTTTAGCACAACATTCACCATTATCTCCATGTCCGCTCTCATCCTCTCCTGTTCATCCATTACCATCTTCAGTTTTCGCTCCAGCGCTTCCATTCTGTCTTCCTCAGCCGTCCTTAGCCTCCCCTCTCCTTCATAAACCTCCTCTTCTTCATGAGAAAAACATTAGTCAAGAAGCCTTTGACTAAGTCCTTAGCAATTCCAGAGCCTGGAAGGTACAAAAAAATCAAGGCAAATTAGCATTGCTGTATGGAAACAAACTTCGAAAAGAAAAGAATAAAAAGGCTAATCAAATATAATTTTACATTCCAATATAAGTAGTAACTATATTGAATTATAAAGTGTGTAGTACAGTGAATTCATCAATTGCAAAACCATATTGTTAATCAATATAGGTGGTAAACAATGGAAGATTAGAAATGTGGCTCAGATCAATATAGGTGAATTCACTATATCAAATTATAAAGTCGTGACTCGTGTAGTAGTGAGTAGTACAGTGAATTCATCACTTGCAAAACTACATTGTTAATCAATATAGGTGTTAAACAATGGAAGATTAGAAATGAGCATCAAAATATCCATCTTGACAAGTGATCTGCCCCAACCCAGTTTATACTGAACCAGTTCATGAATTCTAACCAATTAAACGAAAAAAAAAAAGATGCCAAGATGAACTGCTTACCTCGTCAGGGCCAAACTCAACAAACCTTTCCTCCAGGTCACCGATATCCTTAGCATTCTTAACATTATTCTGCAGCAGATCAACACTGGATATCATTGAAAATGGTTTGACACGCAAGTCATCCGTCACCATGTATGTGGTCAATGGCATAACAACTCCCCCGTCACCACCCGAAACATTCTTTGCATTTTGAAATTCAACATACCATAATTGGTATTTCATTTCTGCATAACAATTGGGACAAGGTACATATTTGGAATCTGTTACATGCCGGTCCTTTTCACATTTGTTCAGAGTTCTCTGCTTGGGTCGCGGACCAGCTTCAGGGACAAACATACGAGGATCACAAAGGACAGAAGCTGTCACACCGGGGTTCAAGAGCTGATCTTTGTTGTGATTGGGTTGCAAGTGATATTTATCCATGTTTTCAAGGCTCTTGTAGAGGTTATCGATGCTCCCCAATGTGTCTTCATTCTCGAGCAGCTTGATGATACTACCGATGGGCAATGAAAGAATGTTGAACAAAATATCAACAAAATCTTTCTTTGCTTCAGCAAAGATGACTTTGTTGGCACTATTGTCTATCCTTAATGTCAACCTCACCTTAGTACTCGTTGCCATAGTTGGTACTGCTAAAGTTATGCAATTAATTCTCAGTTTCCCATCCACATCCATCATTATTAGAAAATTGTAACATAAACCCCATTTAAGATCTTACGAGAAACAGCGATAAAAAGAAAATGAATTGAGAAAATCTCAAGAAACATTATATTTAATCATCGACAATTATGATGTCTACAATAATAATACCACAGGATGTGCTGCTGAGGATTCAACACTTTCAATTCAACTATTTAAGAACTCACTCTATGAACAGAATCCAAGCAAACATTTTTACAGAAGTTGATCAGAAAAGGACCACAAAACATGTATGCATCTTATCAACACCAAAAAACTGTTTCATAATAAAACATCAAAAAGACATAATGAACAAAATTCATTGGACTTCTTTTTGGTCACAAATCTATAAATTGTGGACTACTAGAAGACTAGGCCTTTTACTGCATCTATTGATTTTCATACGTACATCTACACTTGTACATGACATTTTCATACATAGACATACATGGCACATACATACTAGCTGTACATACAAGGACATGAGTTAGTGTAAGTATCATGATTTTTTACTCATTAAAACCATGATTTGTGCAAGAAATACAAAGTAAAAACAACAAAAACATAGAAAAACGATCTGGGGTCTCGGCTACTAACAAAATCAACCGAACCCACCAAACAAATTAAGGAGTTGAACAAGCTAATATGTGTAAAATGTAAGATAGTTACTCACCTCTTCTTGTTTGACAAAAGCTTGAGCTTCGAACTTGTGGGTGGTTTCAAATCTCAATCTCAGAACCCTAAAAACAAAAATGTGTCGAATGGAAATGTAGCTCTTTGTTTTGTTTTTATCTGGTTGCCGGTGGCTCACTGTTTTCGTGTATCGTGACTGTCAAGTTTCGGGGCACCGGTCACTTCAAGGGAGACTGCTGACATAAAAATGTTGAATTGGGCCTATTTGGGCTTCATTGAATTTTTATTTTATTTGTAATTTTACAAAGATTTTCTTTTTCTTTGTAATAAAAAAAAGAGTAATCGGCACCCATACCCTATTGAGCGTACATATATTCGTATGTTGCTTTATAAACAATATTTTAGACATTAAACCCTCTGAACTATTGTTTATTAGCAAGACCTGATTATAAACGATTAGATGCCTCATCTCAAAGGGAAATAAACCCAACTGTTTGTCAATAAACGATCGTTTGAAGGGTTTAATTCTTAAAAAATTAGTTTAGAGGGTAACATACGAATTCACATACACTCTAGGTGACATTGGTGCCAATTACTCTAAATTTTTTTTTTAAAAAAAAAGGGAAACAAAAGGTAACAAACAAAACACTAGGAAGGCACATCGTCTTGGACTAAGCAATACACGTAGGGAGGGCAAGACTCCAACCAAAACCTATTCTCAGCAGAAGACAACGCCAACTTAACAAGATTATGAGCGACTAAGTTTTACTTTCTTGGATATCAATATGTTATTCTTGAATTTGCTTTGAATATTCGATAAGTCTTGACCAGATGAACTTATGTTGGCTTTTGAATGACGTGACATACACATCTTTTGAGATAAACTATATTTAGTGTGGTAGCCAAAAATAGCACAAATACTAAAGCCCAAAACATTGAGTAGGCTCGGCACTGGCCCAATTCGAAAGGATTCAAACCTTGACCAAGTCTGTGAAAGACTAAGTCAGTTGTGCTATTCAAATAACTGACCAAGTCAATATTGTTGAAACAGATTGAGATCCCAAAGATCTCGGAGGATAAAAATCACAATCTCATCCCACGATTTCAGGATCCTACATATCACTTGAGGAACACTTCTCCTTCACTATAAATATCCAACACCCCTTTCATTTAAGGGGAGAGAGTTTCTGTCATTACTTTATTTTAAGCCACACAAATCACGTTCATTCACTGTGAACAACAAAACTTATCACTCCACACTTGCTATCAACCACATCAGTTGTTTCCAACACCCATTCTACAAGACTATTCGGTCAACACTAATTTTCTATATCATATATAATTCATTTGACAATGATTGACGACGGCATAGCTTCTTCCCAGCACTTTAATTTGCTAAACGCTCAGCCTAAGCGAACATAACGCTCTCCGAACGACACCGCCCAGGACTCGATCATTTTATTTACGGATATCGTAGTGCACAACCTACCAAATTTTGCTCTACCATTGTCAGTGCCCACCGACTTACGAAAATTCAACTGGAGATTTTGGGGCTCTTTAGTTTGGCGCCCACCGTGGGGCCCTGACAATTACATTGGCAAAACTAACGTACCTGCAGGATTGTACGCCAAACGAAATGGCACGAGCATCCCCTTGACGAACGAATTAGTACGGCATCCGATCAACCAAAAAAAAAATGTTTCACGATTCTACAAGGTACATCCTGCACCCTTCAAGTATTTTTGTTGTTTGATGTATGTCGAGTAATATATTCTTTGCTATGAATGAAAAAAAAAGAGTTATATCAGATTTAAGTTTAAAACGCTCTACAATGAGCTATGAACAACGATATCGAGCTACGGTTTATTTGAATAAAATTGTAAATGTTTCCCTAAGTTGAGCTACAACATTTTGGGGAATCTTATAAATCAAAGCTCTACAGTCAAACTGATATATTATTTTATTACTTTATGTCGAGCCACAACAATTGATGAGATACTATACATTGTCATTCTACTTCACACACTATCAAGTCAGGGGCTCATGGCTTATACTCTGAACTAAAATGGTTGCCATGCGTCGATCGACATCCCTTTGAGGATCGAATTAGACTTTATCAGCTACAATAAATTGTCGATGAAGTTTGTGTTTCAGGCTACGATATGGACAACTTTTTTGTTCTTCTCCAAGTAAATAACTTGGATATGATGTCATATACCATAGGTTCTACGCAGAGCGTTCTACAAAATTTGATCATGTTATGATCCTTTAAAAAAAAAAACATTCTACAAATTTCGCTTAACGTCGAGTCGAGCTCTCCAAATTTAGCGCTACGGCGAGCTACAAATAATGCTATATTGAGGTATGTCACCATACTGAATTATTTTGCTTGGCTTTGTGTCGAGACGTCTTGCTTTTAATTTTTAACTGATCGACTTCAGACTACACTTTTTAGTTTCATAAAAATTCAAGTTTTTAGTGCTCCAAGTTAACTACACGTTTTTAGTTTAAAATATATATATATATATATATATTGTCGAACGACTCTTTTGCATGCTGATATATACTGTTGAACGACATAACAATTATTTTTAAATGATTCTACTTGGTCAAAAGCATGTTGGTCTATAGTGTCGAACGACAACAGTTGAGTTATAATGATTCAACTATATCAAATGCATGTTATATGGTCGAGTGACAAAGAAATTATGTCAATACGATTGAAATACTTTATCAAATGCATGGTCGAATGACAAATGAATGATGTACACCATTTTGTGTCGATCTACAATAAGTTGTCAAGTCCACATGATAAAATGTGATTTAAAACAGTCAAGCTACATGTTGACTGTCGAACTACCTCTGTCGAGTTACATGTCGACTGTCGAATTCTCTCCGTCGTACTACATTGCTTGCTCCAAGACATGCCAAAGTTTTGGGCGCACTCTACAACTCCATGTCGAACAACAAATTAAAGCTAGATGAATATATTACTGCTTTCCAAGTTAGCATACTACCGCCAAATTGGAATTACAAGCATTTTTAAGGCTATCAATTTCGCTCTACATCAAGCATTCTACAAAAATTCGCTCTACAACGAGCGATCCACAAAGGTCGACCCCAAAACGCATGTATGTGAAATTTGTGAATAAAAATATCATGTCGACCCCACAACGCATGTACTCGAAATTTGTGAATAAAAATATCATGTCGACCCCACAACGCATGTAAGCGATTTTGTGAATAAAAAAGGTCGTGTCGACCAAACAATAACGCATGCATGCAATTTCCAACATTAATAAATGGTCGTATCGATCTAATTACACTTGTACGCGACTTCAATAATAAAATTATTATAATATCGATCGAATGAGCACAAGTTTACAGGCTTGTTTCATGTTGACCCATAACGCATGTGCGCGAATTCAGTGTAACAAATGGTTGATCAACCCTCGCTCTATACTCGATAAATCCGTCTGTCGTTCGACGCAAGAGATCAATTGAAACAAACTACTCTCTTGACTTGAAGGCTTCAAATCAGAGAGTGGGGGCTAACTGTGGTAGCCAAAAATAGCACAAATACTAAGGCTCAAAACATTGAGTAGGCCCGGCATTGGCCCAATTCGAAAGGATTCAAACCTTGACCAAGTCTGTGAAAGACTAAGTCAGTTGTGCAATTCAAATAACTGACCAAGTCAATATTGTTGAAACAGATTGAGATCCCAAAGATCTCGGAGGATAAAAATCACAATCTCATCCCACAATCTTGACATACTTCTACCCCAGGCGGGTTGGTCCGCTGGTCCCTGCCTAGGGATGGGCGTGGGGCCCCATTGGGGCGGGGGAGGGTACCCCCATCCCCATCCCCATTTATGAAACCTCCCCCCATCCCCGCCCCCAAACCCCATTTGGGGGAAGTGGGGATGGGGGTGTTTGGGGGAAGGTTCCCCTGCCCCCACCCCCGTCCCCCATTTCCCCCATTTTTAATCCTAATATTTTGCAATCCGAAATTCGAAATCTGAAATTTATAATTCTGAATTCGAAATTCGATGATTTCAATCCAACAAATCACCATGTTTCGATATCCAATCCATATAATTGTCCAAAATTAATAGAAATAACTATAGTAATTTAGTATTGCACATAAAAGCCAAAACAAATTCACAAAAAAACTAAGTACATTCAACTGTCAGATAGTCAATTAGTGGTGGAATAAAAAATAATAAAATTAAAGTTACTTTTTTTTAAAATATTAAAAATATTTAAATATATATATTATACATATGGGGAAATGGGGGAATGGGGCCCCACCCCCATTTAAAGAAATGGGGAAATGGGGAAATGGGGAAATGGGGGTGGGGGTAGGTCCCCCCACCCCCATCCCCATTTAGGTTTTGGGGGCAAAATTTGCCCCCACCCCCGCCCCCAAACCCCATATGGGGGCAAAATTTGCCCCCAAATGGGGGTGGGGGCAAATGGGGATGGGGCCCCGTGGGGGAAATGCCCATCCCTATCCCTGCCTGTTGCTGGGGCCAATGATATCGCGGTGGATTGTTACTCTTGGTGGCACTTGGTTTTGTTGCTAGCGGCTGCACTCCAGCTTTGTTGTTTAGCACGGTGTTCACCACTATTCTCTCCATGTCTGCTCTCACCCTCTCCTTGGTATCCAATAACATCATCAGACTTTGCCTCAGCGACTTCAATCCGCCTTCCTCCGCCTTCCTTAGCCTCCTCTCTCCTTCATAAACCTCATTCTTCATGAGAAAAACACTAGTCAAAGAAGCCTTTGACTTCAAAGAAGTCCTTAGCAATTCTAGAGCCTGGAAGGTTCAAAAAGATCAAATCGAATTATTAAGTCGTGTAGTACAGTGAATTCATCAATTGCAAAACCATATTGTTAATCAATATAAGTGTTAAACAATGGAAGATTAGAAACGAGCATCAAAATATCCATCTTGACAAGTGATCTGCTCCAACCCAGTTAATAATGAACCAGTTCATGAATTCTAACCAATAAAAGATTAAAAAATGATGCCAAGATGAACTGCTTACCTCATCAGTGCCAAACTCAAGTCTCAACAACCCTTTTCTCCACGGCACCGATATCCTTAACATTGGACCTCATTGACACACAAATCATCCGTCACAGTATATGCGATCAATTGCTTAACAACTCCTCCGTTACCACCCAAAACATCCTTTGCATCATGAAAACAAAGGACAGAGGCTGTTACAGTTCAAAGCTGATCTGTGTTGTGATTGGGTTGCAAGTCTGATTCATCCATGTTTCAAGGCTCTCATAGAGGTTATCCATGCTACCAAACGCATTCTTGAGGAGCTTGATGACAGTACCAATAGGCAATGAAAGGAGGTTGAACAGAATATCAACGAAATCTTTCCCGGCTTCTGCAAAGATGACTTTATTTGGCTGTTTTGTCTATCATTAGTGTCAACTTCACCTCACTCGTCGTTGCCATAGTTAATTCTGCTAGAGATATGCAGTTAATTCTCAGTTTAGCCATGTATTTTTAAATGAATATGAATTGAGAAAATCTCAAGAAACATTATATTTTCTCATCTACAATTGTGATGTCTACAATAATACCAAAGGTTGTTCTGCTGAAGATCAAATCTTTCAACTATTTTAGAACTCACTACGAACAGAATCCAAGAAAAACATATTTACAGAAATTGATCATTTGATCCAGGAAAGGACCACAAAACATAAATGCTTTATAAATTTTATAAATACCAAAAACTGTTTCATAATAAAACTTCAAAAACATGTTATGAGCAAAAATCATTAGACTTCTTTTTGGATCAACATGCTCTAGATTGTTGACTACTAGAATTCTAGAAGACTAGGCCCTTCACTGCATCTATCGATGTACATACATACATCTACACAAATATACTCATACATATACATGGCACTAGCAAGCATACATACATACATACAAAACATAAATACCTTGAGATTTTTATAAACAATGCGCTAAATTGTGGACTACTAGAAGACTAGGCCTTTCACAGCATCTATTGATGTACATACTGTATACAAATACATGACACTTACATACATAAATACATACATGGCACATACATACAAACAAAGTACATGTATAGGGAGCAATGTTGGTGTATGTATCATGATATTTTAACTAATTAAAACCATGATTTGTACAAGAAATACAAAGTAAAAACAAGTAAAACATAGAAAAATGATTTGGGTACTCGGCTACTAACAAAATCAACAAGCTATGTGTAAAATGTAGAGATAATAGTTACCTCTTCTTCTTCCTTGACGAAAGCTTGAACTTTGAACTTGTGGGTGGTCTCAATCACAGAACCCGAACTACAAAAATGTGTCAAGTGGAAATGTAGTTCTTTTTTTGTTTTTGTCTGGTTGCCAGTGGCTCACTGTTTTCGTGAATCGTGACTGTCAAGTTTCGGGGCACGTCAAGAACGACTGCTGACGTGCTTGGGCACGTGAACGGAAGACGGCTGAGGGGCTGACACATGACCTATTTAATGGGCATAATTGGGCTTAATTGATTTTTTTTTTTCGAAAACATTTTCTATAATTTTACATTGATTTCCTTTTACATATTTTTTTAATAATAGAATTATTTTAGATGTGTTTATTTTACATTTTTTTTTTTAAATTACAACTAGTACCGGGACATTACAAAATTAGACCCTACAAGCACCGGTCTGGAGTACTACTCCAACTATCGGGAAGAGTTTATATATAGACTCCAACTCTCACATCTGAAGAGAGGGCTGTCCCATCTCCCCACACTTTTAGGATTTTATGGTCATAGGTGGAATAAACATTTACAACTATCAAGGCTTGAACCGTGGACCTTTTACTCGAAGACTCCAACCACCAAGACAAGATATTTGAGGGAAGATGATCGAATTTCTCAAAATCCATAAAAATATGTTATTTCCTATTTGAATGACATGATAGGCCCATTCTTTGAAATAAGCCATATTTAGCAATGTAATGAATTAATTATAATTGTATTCCATTTTTTTATCTGAAGTATTATAAGAACTATTATAATAGGATTGTTCGGATATCTACTCTTATAACCGGAGATAACTACCCCTATAATCTGAGAAGAAAACTCACCATACATGCTTGTAAAATGCACATAGTGAGATTTGAACCCTCTACCAGCTATTCTGAGAGTTGATGTGCTAATTGTATCCCATTTAAAATGGAAAAAAAAAATGGATAAGAATTAAGAAGAAACAAAATGGGAGTGAAAATGAAAAAATGCCTTCACACATAATTTCTATAATAGCTATTCAAATCAAATTAATTACTTTTGAAGCCAAATAAAATGTTATAATTGAGAAAAGCTTGGACAGACACCTACTTTAAACACGACACATGATGTGAATAGAAATACTCACTCAGAAAATATGGAAGATGAACAAAATGAAAAGTTGACAACCCAATCAAACATTCAGCAACCAGGTTTTCAAACAAAACTTATTTTCAAGTTTCAACCACACAAACCAAACCAGAGCCAGAAGCTTCATTCATTCATGCCTCTCTCACATTCACAATATCCAAACATATTCATAATTTGAAGCATCTACTACAATCAAATCTTGGTTGTCTGTCTATAATGATTGTAACTTTTAACAAAATCAATACACCATGTAGATAAAGCGTATTTTCACACCATTTATACACCAAAAAGAGAGTAGTACTTATAACCTGTCAAACTACTACCATGGTGTTTAGTCCTCTCACATGGTATAGAGAAACTCCATGAACCTCATTCTTCAAGAGAAAAACACTACTCAGAGAAGCCTTTGACTTCAAAGAAGTCCTAAGCAATTCCAGAGCCTGGAAGGTACAAAAAAGATGAAATCGAATTACAAAGTCATCAAGTACAGTGAATTCATCAATCCCTGTTAAGTGTTAATAATGAACAAGTTCACGAATTCTAACCAATAAAAGAAAAACAAAAAGATGCCAAGATGAACTGCTTACCTCATCGACGCCAAACCCAACAACCCTTTTCTCCAAGGCACCGATATCCTTAACACTATGCTGCAGCAGATCAACACCGGATATCATTGACACTGGTTTGACACACAAGTCATCCGTCACCAAGTATGTGATCAATTGCTTAACAACGCCTCCATCACCACCCGAAACATTCTTTGCATTTTGAAATTCAACATACCATAATTGGTAGTTCATAATTGCTGAACAATTGGGACAAGTGGCATATTTGGAATCTGTTACATGCCGGTCCTTTTCCTTTTCACATTTGTACAGAGTTCTCTGCTTTGGTCGCGGACCAGCTTCAGGCAACAACAGAAGAGGATCACAGAGGACAGAGGCTGTTACATTGGAGTTCAAGAGCTGACCTTTGTTGTGATTGGGTTGCAAGTAAGATGCATCCATGTTTTCAAGGCTCTCGTAGAGGTTATCTATGCTGCCTAACGTGTTTTCATTCTTGAGGAGCTTGATGACAGTACCGATAGGCAATGAAAGAAGGTTGAACAGAATATCAACAAAATCTTTCCCGGCTTCTGCAAAGATGACTTTTTTGGCTGTTTTGTCTATCATTAATGTCAACTTCACCTTAGTTGCCGTTGCCATAGTTGGTACTGCTAAAGATATGTAGTTAATTCTCAGTTTAGCAATCAACATCCATCATGATTAGAAAATTCTAGCATAAACCCCAGTTAAGATCCTACAAGAAATGCGATAAAAAGACCAGAGGATGGGCTGCTGAAGATTCAACACTTTCAACCATTTAAGAACTCAATGAACAGAAAAACCAATAAAACATTTTTACAGAAATTGATCAGGAATGGAGCAAAAAACTTATATGCCTAGAGATTTTAAGAAAACTGACATGTTTGCATCTTAACATCACCAAAAAACAATTTCATAATAAAACATCAAAAAGATGCAATGATGAAAAGTCAAAAATTATCCGACTTCTTTTTAGTCACAAGGCTCTAAATTGTGGACTACTAGAAGACTTTATACAACAATGGGATCTAAAACTACATCATGCAAGACCGCAAGTTTCATGGAAACATCAGAAGGCCGTATTGAAATTTACAACCTTTCAATACATTTGAGTTTAAACAACCAAACCGGACACATCCCAGCTTCGATCTCAAGAAAAATGGCGAGAAAAAACAAATGAATTAAGGAAACCTCAACAATGGTGTCCCTTCCGAGCACTTTTATCACAATAAGAGTATGTTGTATGTATAAAATCAACATAAAAGTTTTGCAGAAATAAGATTAGAGAAAGAGCACAAAACCTTAAGATCAACAAATTCATTAAATAACAAGATCATTGGCATTCATACATTATATAATCCTCAAAAACTGATTCATAAATGTAATATATCAAAAGTTTTTAACTTTTAACTTTTGGGACGGCTTCTACAACTCTAGAAATATAGGTTTCCCAAAACATCAGCAAGTTTTCAAAATTGAACTCACATTTTTACAACAGTTCCTTTGAATTGTATTTTCTATAAGAACCAACCAACAACATATCTGAGTCAAAGAGAAATCTCCATTATATCTGAGTCAAACCCCACATGCTCCACATCTTATATTTTCACAAGAACAAAGAAAGAAATAAAAATCTATTAAGCCCTTGTGTAAAATCATAGAAAGCTGACAGCTTTTCTCAGCATCCAGACAAAGATTAGAGTACTTTTCACTGCATTTATTTATGTACATACATCTACACATATATACTCACACATAAATACATACATGGCACATACATACGAGGACATGAATACCGAGTAATGTTTGTGTATGTATCATGATTTTTTATTCTTTACAACCATGATTTGTGCAAGAAACGCAAAGTAAAAACAAAAAAAAAAAACATAATTAAACAACCTGGGGTCTCAATCAACAAGCTATGTGTAAATGTAGAGATAGTTTACTAACCGCTTGTTCTTCTTTGGCCAAAGCTTGACCTTTGAACTTCTGGGCGGTCTCAATCACAGAACCCTAATTACCTACAAAATGTGTCAAGTGAAAAGGTATCTCCTTTTTTGTTTTGTTTGCTGTTTTCAGGTTGCCACTGCCAACTGGCTCACTGTTTTCGTGACTGTCAAGTTTCTGCCTATTACACTCACACAACAAGGAGGAAACAGACAAATGTGAGACTGAGAGGGCCACTACTGTTCTTGTGGAGGCCCACCAATAGCTGTACATGCTTGCTATCTTACACAAGATCTGAAAAAAAAAATGGTAATTACCATTTTGTTTTATATTCAAGAATGGTAAGATGATGAATAAAACAAAAAATCCTAGTAATGATGATCAAACTCTCTCTTGGTTTATATTCAAGAAGGTGGAAAGAAAAAGTAATTGTAAAGTTGATAAACAAAACCCAAAAAACAATAAGGACCATACTTTTATAATCTAATCCCATAATGCCAATCTCATTGAATTTCAATTTCATCAAATATCTCTCAAAACATTATTTCTCGCCTTATAACTCATAAAAAGATACATTCAAAAAGGTTAAGAGATTATAGCTTATGTTTGTCAATTGGAATGTAGATTATAGTCCATAAATAATAGATTTGAAATCTAACACGAATCAGATATGAGCTAGGACTTGACGAAATCAACTACTATAAACATAGTCCAATTATTTAATAGAAAAATACGTGACTTGAATCCCTATTATACAACACACATAATATGGTCAAAGTCCTAATGAGTATAGTTCAAACATTCCCGATGGTTCATATATCTAATAAATAAATAACAGCAAGTAGCTTGATTTGATCAAAAACCAGAACTAAAGAAGATTGCAGCTAACATTGGAAGTAGAAAATTGAAAATCCTGAAACATTAAAGAAGATTGCGGCTAAGATTGTTTCCAATACGTAATAGCATAAACAACTCATGCTTCCAATTTGTTTTCAGATTATTGTAAAAGTTCACTAATCAGCAATCATATTAATGATACACAAGACCACTTTCCATCTTCATCAATTTTGTTTTCTTCAAGAAAACATTATGTAGATTAATATCCAGAATTACAAAAGATGTTTAGTCATCAGCTATTGTTTACAAAACCAGCATTCAGCATTCAACTCCCCAAATAAGCAAAAATCTTCATGGTTCGCCATTGTTGATAGTTCCAAGTATTGCATTTAATCTTTAAGCACCACATTCCCTTGATAAAAACTTGTTAAAACTATATCACTTTCCATAGATAGCTTCAGCAGCTTCAGTCCCTAGCAACTTAGCAAGTCACCAAATATATTTATACATATCAGTCAAATTGTTTTCAGGTATGTATTTAAATAAGTGATAAATACATGATAAACATACCTCTTTCTTGCCCAAATCAACATTACCTTCCTCAACTGCACCCACTTCCTTAATCCTTAATCTTAAATTACTTAAACAAAGTAACTAAATCTATGAAGTCTTTGCCAGCTTCAACTAGAATGACTTTCTTAACTTTTGTGTCAATGAGCAGTTTCAACTTTATTATGGAGGCTGCCATGGCTATTATATCTGTTCTGTTTATGAACAAATTGATATATGATCTCAATATAGCTTCAACACATCCTTGATCTCTAATTTATTTACAAGGAAGGCATAAGATTTGACATCCTTGATCTCTAATTTCCTTACAAGGAAGGCATAAGATTTGACATCATGGAACTCTCCAACGGCTCCACTCCACAGCCTGAAAGTTACATAGCAGCAGGCGGATATTCCAGGCTAGTTGCTGGGTTTAGCCCAGATGGAACCTTTCTCGTAGGCTTTGCCATTAAGAGTAAAGTCCACCCGAGCGGAGATTCCAGACTAGTTGCCGGGTATGGCCCGGATGGAACCCTCCTCGTAGGCTTTGTCATCAAGAGTTCGGGTTGAGTTTGGACTTTGTCCAAATTGGCAACAGCATTTTTTTTTACTGCTAATAATTTTAAGAAACTTCTGAATTGTGTGAAAGAAATGAAAGTTTTCAAGTCTATTTATAGGGTGAGAATCAATTATTTTTTTGGTGATGTAAGAAACTGAGAATCTTTTGATCCAAAAAAGAATCGATATGTAATAAAGGCTTTTAATGATGGTTTTTTTTATTGCTTTTCAAAAATACTAGATTAGTAGGTGATTTAATAAGGGATCATGATTCTCTCATTGTCTTGTTTTTTTTTTCATAATCTAATGACACTTAAAAAGAATAAAAAAAATATATGATTAAAATTTTATCACTTTTTCTCTTTCATGCAATTTAGTGTATTAATTACATTTGAAAAATACTAAGGAAAAACAAAGACCAATGATAGGATTTTGATCTCTTAATAGGATCTCAAATAAGTTTGAAAACGTATGTTATCCTTTTGGTTTTTTATATTGTTTTTAAGTTTTTTTTTAGAATGTAGGGATAATTTCACTAAAATCCCTACTTTTTGAGGAAATATCACATATTTAAATGTCTTTGTCATATTAACAACTTAAATCTCTTGTTTTTTCAAAATAAATCACTTTAGTCTATTTGACCAAAATACTTACGGTTAACTCTAACTATATATAAAAGTTTAATTTTACTCTTGTCAAAATGATTTATTGAGTTTAAAAAATAAATAATATTAAACTGGTTTATAAAAATAAATTACTAACAAAATTTTAATTTCTAAAAAAAATAAATTAAAAAAAGAAAAAAAGACTAATAGAATATGGAAAATATAAAGTTAAAATAAATTATAAATTAAAAGTATTTAAAAAAAATTAATAAAAGTATTTCAAAAAATTAAAAGAAAGGTTTTTTTTTAAGTAAATGGATCCCCACCATTGGATTTGGATCAATCCAATGGTGGAGATCCATTACTTTCTTTTTTTTAAAAAAAAAATTATTTTTATTTTTTGAAATAATTTCTATTTTTTTGTTTTTTTTTAATTTATGAAAATACTTTAAATTTATTATTTATTTTAACTTTATATTTTCTATAAGCCTTTAGTTTTTTTCCTGTTTTTAAAATTATTATATATTAATTTTTTAGAAAATAAAATTTTGTTGTTAATTAATTTTTATAAACCATTTTAATATTATTTATTTTCAAAATTCAATAAATTATTTGGCAAGGGTAAAATTGTACTTATATATATAGTTATAGTTGACTATTAGTATTTTGGTCAAATAGACTAAAGTGATGTATTTTGGAAAAATAAGAGACTTGTTAATATGATAAAAACGTTTAAATAAATGAAATTTCCCCAAAAAGTAGGGATTTTAGTGAAATTACCCTGAGAATGTATTAGATATGCATTCAATACATTATGATTATTTTCAAAATAAATATTTTTTTGTTTTAATTATTCTTATATAAATGGTAATGATAAATACTATAATTTTTTTTCAAAAGAAATTAAGAAAAATGTATTAAAATTAATTTGTTTGAAAAATATTTATTTATTACCATTTACAAAAATAATTAAATTGAAAAATATTTATTCACTGCAGCAAAATTGAGTTGGGGCGAGACTTTTTAAGGACGATTTTTTTTCGTTCCATTAGGATGTCTATTGGGACGAAATAAATTATTCATCCCCAGAACTATAGGCAGTAAGTAGTAACGACTATAAATTTCGTCTTATATTAGGAAGAATTATGTTTTGTCATAATAAGCCCTCTCATTTTGGTCTCAAAAGGTTTTCTTTTTGTTTATTTTATTTTATTTAAAATTTAAATAATTATTTAATTTTTTTTCAGATTCTTAATTAATTTTCTTCAGCTTTTTATATTAATTATTATAGATATATTCATAATATATATATATATATATATTCTTTTTAGGGGTGAATTCATAAAAAGCCAAAAAATTTATTTATTTATTGTTTTCTACCACAAATTTATTTATTTTATTGTTATCAATCACTTTTTACTACTTTTGAACAAAAATACCCATAAATTTGAAATTAAAAAAAGCTCAAACATTCAGTCCTTTTGTTTTGTTAGGGTTAAAGTTAAATCAGACAAAACAAAATAAAGAGAGAGAAAGGAAGAGAAAAGAAGAAAAAAAAACGTTCAGTTCGTCGCACCTCTTGCTGTTGCCGCCGCTCTCGCCGAATCCGCCCGCCCTCTCATCGTCGCCGCACCTCTCGCCGAGTCCGCCGCTCTTGGTCCTCGACGCAGTCTTCAGCTACCGTCCGCCACTGATGCTGCCCTCGTTTGTCAAAGCCGCTGCTATTGGTCGTTGAAGCCGTCATCGTCGCCTTCGCCCTCGCTCGTCGATCATCAAATCTGGTTAGTTTCATGGAAGTTTGATCCCCTATTTTACAATCAAAGGTAGCCCCAATAATTATATGACTTTAATCCCATGCTCTTGGGTTTGTGTTTTGCTCTTGTGAACCCTTGGATTGTGATTGTCCTTAATTTTTTAGATGAACCTGATTGGTAAAGCACTTGGGAGAAATTTAATTGATGCTTGTTGATACTTAAATATTAAGTAATTTGAGTTTAGATTCACTATTAATTGTAAGTTTGATACATATATACTTTGAACTTAAAGTTTGGAGCACAAATTGTTCTTATGAAGTTATGAATTCGTAATTGTTTTTCACTGTTATTTAATATTTGCGGGTTTGCAGAATTTTTAGTCTCTTTCTTTTGGATATGCAAATGACATGATTTTCTTCTTACCGCTTTTTGTATTTGGAAGGATGAGTTTAATTTATTTGGAAGTATTGTTTTTCTTCATATTTTTTTTTTGAATATGCAAATGGTATGTTGTCTGTTTTTTTATTTGTTGAATGAATTTTGATTTTAATTGACTTGAGTTGTGACATGTTTTGTGTGGTGTTGATTTATCTTCTTTGTTTGTTTCAATTTTAAAACTTGTATTTCAAATCTCCACATTTTGAATCTTGTCATATCATGCATCTTTTTCGGAGAATTGAATTCGCATGTTAAATCAATTTGGGTCTCAAACATTGGTTTTACTTTTGAACTTGAATAATTAATGATTTCACTTGTCCCCTGTTGCATGCTCAAGTTGAAAGCAATTGGAATGGCTATCTACACTACATTTGCTACGATTTAAATATTTACTGAGAAGCATTGGCCATTAGTTGAGCATTGATGCCAATTCTTTTAGGTAGCTTCATGGACTCTTGCATTCTCTTGTCAGTGATTGGGTCGAGTTGGTTTATAAGAACACATCGCTTTTTGCTAGAGTTTGTATCTACAAAGATGGTGTCAAGGAAAATCATCAGCCAGATTACGAGTTCTTGTAGCTAGAGTTTGTATCCACTAGTCATTGGCTCAAATCGTCCATTCAAAGTCAAGGGGTTGTGACTATTTTGTAAGCATGAAATCCCTCAATTCGTCATCAAGTGCTACAACATTAAGCTATATGACTAGAAGCAAGTTGATATATCAGACGAAGTCCAAAATGAAGGTGTCAATCAAATTGAGGGAGACTGCAGATCGAGATGCATTTGGATTATGCCAAGTGCTTTGAGTGACCAAGAATTACATGATCGAAGTCTAACTAGCTAGTTTTTGGTGTACCAATTAATGAGCATCATAGTATAAATTATAAACTTGTGTTGCTGTCATATTTTTGCTATATCCACCCTATTCTGTTGATGATTCAAATAATATTTAGGTGGGTCCAAATAATTGTCCACATAGCAAGACAATGACAGTTTGTGCATATCCTTAGTATTTCTACTTTGTAAAATGACTTGTCTCAATTGAATGGTTGATGGTATATTTTGCAACTGATATTCGGTGTTGAAGTTGTTTTTCGTGGAAAAATGTAAAGTTTAGTTTGGAAAATGTAAAGTTCAGTTTTAGGTTTCACTAAAATTATAATATTATACCCCTAAATCAGTTGATAAGTTTCTTTATCTATTTGATATTTTTCTTTCTTTTAGAATGAATGTAGCATGTAAATTGCAATGACCGGCATCTAACTTAGACTTCACTCGACATGTAACATGGGAATCAACTAGCATGAACATTTAAGTTCGACCTCGTAAGGGCGCAAGTCACAGAGACTAGCACAGCGGCAAGCAAGGGATCGTTCCACAGGGAGGTGGTAAGTTCTAGCTATACAACACGCCGAGCGAACTCGTGTGTTGCGTATGCGGAAAAGTAAATAATAATATAACTAAATAAATTACGTAAATAATATATACATGGATAGGATGGAATGGAGAGATGCATGAAATGCGGATACGCTAGGGAAATGACTCAACCGTAACAATCCTCATAATTAAGCACTAGACTCACCTAGTCCCTCAAATGTGAAAGTATATCACATGCTCGTGTCCCTTTAATTGATCTCTAATCTCTCTCGATATCTTAGAGATCACACCCACACAAAGCATGGATTCATTAAGTGTCGTGGAACACACAAAAGAGCCATGTATGCCAGCCTAGTGATACTCTCACTTTCTGGTCATATACACAGGTTATTTCGTTGGACGGAGCTATGATCGGTCTATTTCTATACATGTTTTAGATCCCCATTTCCTATTATTTGTGCTTTGTTCTTGGGTGAAATTAGGTATGTTATGTGTTTGTTGAGCATGTGTAGGTCACATTCCCTTAGATGAAGTGTTTGACGGAACTTTCAAGAAAAAGAGCTTAAATGTGAAGAAAAATGGTAAATCTATCAACTACCGCTGTGTAGGTCGCTCTCTATGCATGGTATCAGCCGCAACCCGTCGAGCTGTACATTCCAGTATGGTTTTCTTATGAATCGCGGTACATACCGCTTGACAAGCACTTTCCTCAGACATGGTCCACACCGCGCAAAAGTTCAGAAGGTACACTGCTGTCCATACCGCTTCCCAGGCATCAACCTCAACCGTGGTCTACGCCGCGCAACACTCCAGGAAAGGAAGATTTTCAGCCAATGCAGAACAGAAATATTGCGGGGTCCATATCTCTCAGTTTCGATTGAATTGTATGTCCTACCACCTATGGATGGAAAGCTTTAGAAGTCTAGTTTCCGGTGCACTTTTCAGATCGCAATTCCGATATTCCTAGAAGAAGTTATACACGTTTTAGTATCCAATGGTCAGATCAGTTATAATTCCGTGAATAGTGACGGGATTCGTTTTGCAAGTTGTCAGAAACGGGAAATATTACCTTCTTGGACATGTGTGTGAGTCTTGGGGAAAGCAAGTTGACACCTAATCCTTATCTTTCTTCAATAAGTTATCAATATTAATGGTTTAGGAAAGAAATAAAATCCCAAAAAGGTAGAGTTCTAAAAGGGAATTGATTTCCTTGTTGTTTAAGGACTTGCCTTATCATCTAAAGTCTATTTGAACCCATGTGAACCCTAATTTCGGAAGAGAGAAGTGAAGGGAGGTCCCAAACCACCAAGGGGGCAGTCCCCCATCACACCACCACCATTGTTGCACTTTTATCAACTTTTTCGCCTTTTCTTTTAATCTTTTCATGTGTAATTAATTACATACTAGGGAATCGATATGAACCTATGCGATACTCTGTTTTGATTTAATTCTATATTTATTCATCAATTTGAATTTAGATTTATTCAATTCATTATATATCTTATTCTTGACTTGTATTGATCTATGGAAATTAATTGATGCTTGTCTAGGGTTTCGATAATTTATTAATTGAGATTGGGCTATAGGAATATAGGTAGTCTTAATTACTTTTCAATTGAATAAGTATAATTGTTCTTGACATAGGAATATACGAGACAATTTTGGTTCACAAATTCTTGCATGTAATGGGTTTTTGGCTATTACTTACACCTTGGAAAAGCTTACAACTTGGAAAAGGATGAGTAGTGGTTGAAAGCACTTGGTTAAGCCCAAGTAGGAATAACGGTAATACCATAATTAAGATAAGAATGAACCCTAATTTGGATTGAATCTTGTTAATGGAGTTAATTGATGACCATTGAGTATTACATATGGGGAGCATCGGTCACCTAGTTCTTCTTCCATTGATCACAAACCACCAATACTTTTAAATTGCTTTCTTAGATTAATTTAATTTAGTTTTTAGTTTAATTCAATCACCAACAATCGTTTGGTTACTTTTATTTAATTAGAATTAGAATTAGTTTTAATTGATAAATCACTTTTTCTCGTGGGAACAATCCTTACTTATCGTTGTACTTATCTTCATGATTCGTGCACTTGTGAGTGAGTATTTTTATAACACGATTTTGGCACATCAAGCCACCCGCGGAAGTTGGCAGTGTATACACTTTTGATTTCCGCTGTTCACGTTTTGTAAGTCCGCGGTACGCTCTGACGAGGCGTACCGCGGAAATTACTCCTTTTTCCCTCCACGATGCATTTCGGCTCGAAAACACCCCGTTTCTGCACGATGACTTCCCCAAACCAAAATGAACCTACACAAGGCTCACAAAACACATTATATACAAAAATACGCTTCGAAAACGAAAGCAAACGATAGAAAATGAGGACGTTAAATGGTGTATTTTACGATGTTATCAGCATGTAAATTGCAATGCAGATTGTCATGTAACTTAAACATCAATTGGCATGTAATTTGAACTTCACCTTGCATTTAACTTGGAATACACCTTCAAACATGTAACTTGGAATAAAAATAGCATGTAACTTTATATCCAATTGACATGTAAATTTCAAACAACATGCAACTTTCAATTCAAATAATCGAATAGACTTAAATTTAAACGTTATTAGTTATGAAATGGTAACTTGCACTTGTGACTTTCTCCTCCACATTTCTTGCACTTGAAGAAACTTCGACTGTAGTAAGTTGTCATCTTGCTTCACTATAATACTATTCTGCACACAATCTGTTACTACATTCTCAGAAACGGTGACATAAACCTCAAGTAATAGTTTATCTTTATCCATCATACATGACATGTCATTGTCATTCTCGATTCTCGGTCGAATAGCACCATTATTTGTATAGGCTAATGAGCATAATTCTAGGATGTACCTAGCAGCATCAACTTTGGCAACATCTTATACCAATTTCACCAAGGCATCGTAAGTTAAACCTCTATGAACATGGACCAACTTTGTCATACCACTCTCGTAACAATTGCCCATCCAACTTCCATCGTGATAGATGACCAATCTCGTTGCATCCATATTCCTGCATGTAAAGTATTTGACATTTAAAGTATTTAACATGAAACATTTAAAGTGACTGGGAACTGACATGTAAAATTTTAACTAACCAGCATGTAACTTTAAAATGAACTGGCATGTAACAAAATAATAACTGATGGCAAGTAACTTAAAAAATAACCAAATGACATATAACTTAAAAATAAACTAGAATGTAAAGTTTACAATAAAATGCATGTAACTTTAAAACAAACTGATATGTAACCTAGGTACAAAAAATGACAGTAGTTGGGATTCACTTCTAAATTGAAATCACTCTCTTAATCTTTATATCAAACATAATGATTCTTGTAAATATCAAGTAGGAAATGGATACATACCTTCAAGAACGTTGTTTGGCTCCGGATATACTTCAAGAGAGAGACATATTCAGAGAAAAATTGTTGCTAGGTTTTAGATTTACTTCAAGAGAGAGACAAACAATGAATGAAATTTGGATTGAAGAGAAGAGAGAGCATAAATGTTGGTGAGTTTTGGTTGAAGAGAGAGACGAAATGGATTTCCGAAATGGAGATAGACGAAGTGGAGAGACACGATCTATATGTTGGAGGGAGCCGATATGGCTTAGTCGAATGTTGAAGGGAGACAAAATCTGTATCTAGGTTGAACTTCGATTGAGAGAGAGAGAGAGAGAGAGAGAGAGAGAGAGAGAGAGAGAGAGAATCTGATTTTGAAATGTTAGGAAGACAAAAAGAAGGGTATCAAGACTCAAGAGAGAGAGAAATTTTGGGTAGGAAAATTTTGGGTGAAGCAAAGATAAAATTGAGAACAATTTTGTAAGTTCAAGCCTAAAGGTGATTAGTATAATAAAAAATAAATTGGTGGCTAAAAACAATAAACCAACAATTTTTTTTGTCACTTCTTGCAATTCCATCTTCTTATTATTTGTAAATATAATAATAAGAATATAAAATATTTTACAATCATAAAATGTTTTATATTTTTATCTGTAACAAGACACCAACTTGGCCAATTTAGTAAACGCCCAAACACAAATACAACACAATCATATATGGGTCAACACGACACAATTATGTATGGGTCAACACGATACGACATAGCTAACCTGTTTATTATATGAGTCAGATCGTGTCGGGTTCAATACCCGTTAAACAACAAACATTGAACCCGTTTAAAAACACGAATAATTAAAACGTTTAACCCACGTAATGATCTGTTTAAACTGTTTAATACATTTATCATAATAATAAACAAAAAAAATTAGTCAAATAAAAACATGCAAGTTATGCAATTAAATACATATCCATTTATACAACTGATATGATTAAATAAATATCCAAATACAAGTCCAACAGTGATCTTAAATCTACACGAAATTCGTAATTCATACAAATTTAAAAGTCCATGGTTATTTCGTATAAGCAGTAGACTACTCCATATACCTGCAAGATAAAAATATATATATACATATATATATATATATATTAGATATTAACAAATGCAGAAACCCTTTAGATTTATGCAAATAATGAATTGATCAGCTGTTTGAAGTGCGCTAGAATTCGATGGTAATGAAACTGTAGCAGTTTGTGCATTCGGTGAGGTGCTCTGCAAATGTTTTATATAATAAAAGAAAAATCCCAGTAAAATATATTCAAATTCATATGTATTTTGAAGCTAAAAATTGCATAACTTTTCTTCTAAAAAGATAAGAAGTTAAATCATTGAAACGTTAAAAAAAACAGTAAAGATAACAAAACAAAAATGCTGTGCATGCTATATATTAGGAGAACACAGTTGCAGGTCTCAAATCAACCCTAAGTTGCCTTCAAACAGTCCAATTTCAGTTGCTTTACTATATATATATATTTATATATATTTATTGGATCGTCTCCTGTGTATTATCTTATTCAACAAGAAAAGCTCAGGATATGACCTAGTGTTAATTATTTCTAAATTAGTGTTTATCACTATAATTAGGGTTTATTATAAGTTTTTTTTAATAAAGAGATATAGTCTGAAATATGAGTGTAATTAATAGGTGTACATAGTATTTGATTTATTTTTAATTAAACTAATTTGTCCTTTATTAATAAATTTCTATTGGGATATTTTTATAATTAATTTTTTTTACTAAAATATGAGTTTACTTATCATATTTATGGGTGTCAATATCGACACCCATTAACAAATGCAGACACCTTTAGATTTATGTAAATAATGAATTGATCAGCTGTTTGCAGAAATATCAAATAATAAGTTAAATGAAGATTTTTTTATTTTATATATGGAGCAAAAATATTTTACACAGATGCTGAGATGCATCATTAATCATGATCTAGAAGTCAGTACACATATATAATAGTGATTGAAATCTAAAAAATAAAAACATAATAAAAAGTTGCAGAGTAAGAGATCTAAGCTAAGTTAATAAGATGAATGAAAAAGCAATCTCTATCATGAGGTTTATGATGAAATTAATATGATGAGAAAATCTATGGAAAAAAGAAACTCTTTTAATAATTTTCAAAAGAAATATATTAGGTAAAAAATAAATAAAAATCTGAAAAATCAAGCACAATTGAACACCCATTTCAAATCCATTAAAACCCATTCAATACTTCAACACAAATCCACAAACCAATCCTAACCTGCTACGTGAAGGAGCCGAGTGGTGGTGGGGACTGCCTCAAACGGGGGCCGGTGGATAATCTTCAAATTTAGCAGGCTGTCGCGTTGGTAGAGGGAGAGAGGTCGTCTTCGTCTGTTCTTGAGATTTGTCAAAAAAGAGAGAGGTTAGAATCTGAGATGTGAGTCTTGAGATGAGACAAAAAGAGAAAGAGCGGAGGCTGGTTAGGGTTTGGTGGAGTTTGGACTAGGGTTTCCTTTTCAATTTATATGGAAAGGTAAAATTATGTAAATGTTCTTGTAAAATAGTGAAATTACATTTTTACCCTATTAATCGTGTCAATCCGTGACACGGTGGGTCACCAGGAACACTACCCATTTATTAAACGGGTTGTACGGGTTGACACGACCCGTTTATCCTCAACTCAAACCCGTAATAATTGTGTTCGGATCGTGTCGTAACTCGTAACCTATATTGCCACCCCAATATTATATATATATATATATATATATAAGAAATTCTGATGAATCTCCTAAAAAAACCGATGAACGATGAATTAAACTAAATTAGTAACATATAAAAAAATTGGTACAAAAAAGGGGCAAGAATAAATTCTAAAAAATATGTCATCGTGTATAAATATAAAAGGTTCGAACGATATACCTTTTAAGTGATGGCGATTGTGTTGGCGATGTCGATTGTCATAGCATAAATATTGGAAATGTCCTAAAAAAACACATGATGAATTAATCTAAATTAGTGACACATAAATAAATGTGTTAAAACAATATTATGAATGAAAGTAAATTGGTATATATTGATGAACAAATGAGAAAGTATTTCTTCACATGTATAAACAAATGAAATTCATGAAATGAATGGAAAAACCATATAAAATAAACATTAACAATTTACAAATTTTAAAAATCTATATTAGAAATATAAAAGATTAAAAAAAGGGTTTGTACCATAGATGTTTAAACATGAAATGAAAAAGAAGCAACTTGTAATGTAGGATCAAGAGCCTTGAATGATTTGGTGAGAAATAAAACATGAGAGGGAAGGAGAAGGATATGAAATTTGATATAAAATGAATGACATAAATTATATTACAAATAGTACTCTAATTGAAATGGGAATCAGAAAAGTCAAATACACGCTTGAAATTGAAGTTTAAATATTAATTTGAAATTAATCATATTAAATGATATCTTTATTGGTGGTTTAATACTAATTAAAACAAAACTCCCCACATATTTCCAACAGTCAAGTATCTATTTAGCTATTAAAAAATATTACAATTAATTAGTAATTAATCATATATAACAATATTATAAAGGTTGTGGCTCGTTATCTATTTAGCAAATTTTTTTTAATTAATTAGGCATTAATACAAATATTATTACATATATTGTGACCTTTTAACTTTTTAATACAAAATAAAAATTAATCTAATATATGATATTATATAACCATATAAATTATATTATTATAATTAATATTATTATAAATAATATCATCATATAAAAAATACAGTAACTATATAATCATATGATTATTTATTTGATATAATATATCATATAATAGTAAATAATATTATATTTTACTATTATATATGATACATGATGATTATTTATTTAATTACTTTATAAGTATTTATTAAGTTGTCATATAGTGGCTTTTGGTTCAAAAAAGTTGTTATTCCATTGTTATTATTAGAAGTATCTATTTTTATTATGATTATGATTATTATTAGAAGTAGCTATTTTTAATATGATATGAATATTAAATAAATGAAAAAAATAATTTATTAAATATATTAAATAGATACCACATGTCACTTCCATATGAGATGTGTCTATTTTTATATTATATAATATAATAATATAGTATGATTAAAAAATTAATGACACATGTCACTTTCTGTAGCTATTTTTAAATAACAAAATATCATTATTATTATTATAATTATTATTAGATGTAGCTATTTTTAATATAATATGAATATTAAATAAGTAGATAAAAAACAACTTATTAATAACATTAAATAGATACCACTTATCGCTTCCATATGAGAAGTAACTATTTTTATATTACATAATACGATATTTATCATTGAAATTAAAATTTTGATCATAGGAATGAAGTTTAAATTTATCAAGTAAGTTTTTTTTTTTCAATAAAATTTTGATTTAAAATATTCAAAGAAAATTTAAAAACCAATATAAATTTTATATAAATATTACTCAACCATTAAATATTAAAATATTTAGCTAGGTGATAAAGTTATACCTCTCACATCATTATAGAAACTTGTTAAAACTGTTTTGCATTCCAAAGACAGCTTCAAAAGCTTCAGACCCTAACAACATAACAAATATATATATATATATCAGTCTTCTATTGCTTTTTATGAAGTTACGATAATTTAATTCGAAATTATCAAGTTAGTACCATCCGATTTTTTCAATTTTCAACCGTACATTAAATACATATGACCGATGAGATTTGTTTGTCTTCATGTTCTTTTATGAGAAAAACACAAAACAAAACACATCCCCTCCATCATATGCATGCATCTGATGGTAGGAAATTGGAGTTTTAGAATTGAAAAAATAAGATGGTATGTATTAACTGGATGCTTTTCTGGTCAAGACAATTCTGAAGAAGAATTTCAAGACTATAATTTTATAACGTTACAAAACCGGTTTTACTTTGTAGTATTACAAAACTAAACATAACAAAACAAAGTTTCTGAACTTTCTTTTCATGATTGTTATATAATAATAAATGATGATAAGCATACCTCTTCAACACCCAATTCGACCTCAGTCTCCTCAAGTGCACTCACATCCTCGACATCAAATTTGTTGAGCAAAGAAACAAACCTTTTGGCAGACATAGGCATGAACTCCAAATTATCCATAACAATATAACTCACTAACCCTTTAAGAAACCCACCACCCTTCCATGGAGGATTGACATATGGCAACTCTCTGTCCATTGATTGACATTTACAGTTAGGACACTTCAGGTTTGGGACAACAGCCATGTGTGAAATACATGAAGCACATGTGTAAGCCTTTCGAGAATCGAAATCGTGATCGTTAGATGTAAGCGTAAGAGGGATTCCAGTGGCAGCTGCAGCAGCAGATAATATGGGAACTCTGGGATTGAGAAGCGAGTCCTTGTTTTGGTTTGGTTGCAAGTAAGAATCAGGAAGATTTTGAAGGCTTTCATAGAAATGACTAAGAGAACCCACATCCATGGTTCTCTCTTTTAAGAGCCTGACAGCAGTGGCTACAGGCAAAGAAAGAAGGTGGATGAGAAAATCTATGAAGTCTTTGTCAGCTTCTGCAAAAACTACTTTCTCAGAATTTTTGTCAACAAGAAGCTTCAATTTTATTTTGGGAGATGCCATTAATTTGCAATGGCTATTGATTTCAGGGTGAGGGTGAATTGGAGGTGATCTCTTAGTGAGGTTGTAGAGATACATAGTATATAGGACTGATCAGGCACAGGATTCGATTTTTACTTTGTCACGTTACAGAGTTGGGAATATCAAGCTGACAAGAGTACTTTACTTTATTCATAGGAGGAATCAAGGCATGTTGGCAGTTTGGAATAAAGATTTGTTACAACTTACAAGGCAGGGTTTGATTCCGGCCCCATGCCCCTTTTTTTTGTTTTTTGTTTTTCAAGGTCCTTTTTTAATCACAGTTTTGATCTCAAATTGGAGCTGACTGGAGCTTTTACATGTATACATTTAACTGATATTTATTTTTTTAAGTGCAATTGATCACAAGATTGGTTTTGATTATTAGTTCTCAATTTCAACTATTTATATATCCATGTGCTTTTTTTTTAATATATCACATACGTGCTGTGTCGATTTGAATATGAGACATTACAAATAGTTGAAAGAACTAACATCATGGAAGATAGCATGCATGTTTAAAGTCTGATAGGGTCACTAATGATTACAAACATTACCAAACATTGCAATTTTATAGGTTTCTCAATAAAAATCATGAAAAAACAAGAAAATCACCGGTGAAAAACAAAATATATATTTAGCTCAGTTACTGTCAGTTAACGTCGGTTAATGCCGGTTAACGATGGTTAGCTATGTTTAAAGTCAGGGTCTGTTAATGGTTGCAAAACTTCACAAATATGTTAATTTTATATATTTCTCAACAAAATCTACTAGGAAACATAAAAAATTACAGGTAAAAATGGAGAAAACTATAGACATGTATGTATTAGTTATTGTCGATTAGCGTCGGTCAGTACAAATTAGCATTTAAAGTCGGTTAGTGATTACAAAAATTATCAAACATTGTAAATTTTTACTTTTCTCAACCAAAAATCAACGAAAAAACAGAAAAATCACAGGTAGAAACAGAGAAATATTTGTTATATATATAATACTAATACATTTTGTAATACTGTAAAAAAAAAACATACAATTTTTATTTATAATTTTCTCTCCTCTCCTATTGAATATAGTTCAAACATTCCTGATGGTTCATATATCGAATAAATAGAGAATAGCATAGAGAATAGCATGTAGCATGATTTGATCAAAAACCTGATTGTGGCTAACGTGAAAAGTAGAAAATTGAAAATACTGAAACATTCAAGACACAGCTTTTGTAAAAATATATAATCACATTTCAATTCCATAACAAACCAATAACTCTGCAGCTTGAATATTTTTCATTCAGGTTTGGCTTCTTTACTGTTCTCCAATATTCCCAAGGAAAACACTTGTTAACACTGTCTTGCATTCCCTAGATCGATGTCTTCAGCAGCTTAAGAGCCTTGCAACAAATTCAACAATAAGCGTTAGTTAGATTCGATACTAATTGGCCTACCTCATCCTTGCCAAAATCGACAACCATCTCTTTGAGTTCAGTTACTTCCTTCTCAGCTCTTAAATTGTTAAACAAGGTGACAAAATCTCTAGTGGACATAGGCCTAAACTCCAAGTTATCCATTACCATGTAAGTCACCAATTCTTTAACAAAAGCACCCTCAAAGATTTCTAGTGATATTGGACAGACATAAGTCAATTCAATGGTCAGTTTTTGCATGCAAGTAGATAGGACACAACAAAATTGGAACATCAGCCACATATGCATGATAGGAAGGACATGCATATAACTTTCGACCATTCGATCCCAAATCAGACAACATGAGATTTAGTACTGACTTTTTGGAATGGTACGGTTTCCGGTAAGCATCAGGAAGATTTTCAATGCTCTCATAGAGGTTGCCAAGGGAACCCACCATGCTAATCTCTTTCAAGGAATTTACTGCAGTGCCAAGAGGAAATGAAAGACGACGGCAAATTAAATGAGAATATCTATCACGTTGTTGTCTGCTTCAGCGAAAACTACTTTCTTAGCTTTTATGTCAACAAGAAGCTTCAACATCATTTTGGGGGCTGCCATTGCTGTTTTTACTGTGTGCATGTGAAGAAGTTTGTTATGATGGCCGGCTTGTTGGACAAGCTACAATGGAAAGGTATATATACAGGAATTTATTATAGATGCATGAACTAATCTATTAATGAAGCAATTAAGTGGAAATTTAACTCATTCTATGAAACAATGAACCATTTTGTTAAATGTTTCAAATAAATAATCCCGTTTTCACTTCCCTATACAGATACTGATGCACAAGACAACGTTCTAAAATTCTTAATATATAACTATTTTCTTATGTTTATTTTTCCAAATTCATCCACAATGATCCTTTTCTACTTGAGGGTTGATACTTAATATAGACTATAGATGATTACAAATGAATGATTTGGATTCAACAGATGTATGATAAATGTTCTCAGTCCAACTGTCTTTCTTTTTTTCATTTTTGTTTAATCTTTTTTTTTTTGATCTTTTTTTATTATCTGCTTTAATGGGAATTTGTTTTAGATAGTTTTGATTACAAGTGTAAATCTAATTACATCACTTGGGTAGTTTTTTCCCTCTTGAGATAAACCTTAAATGTGCCATTTTCTCTGCTTCAGGACTTTAAAGTTTTCCTAAACTAAATTCATAGCTGAGATTAACCCGTAGGAACCAGCCACCTTGCAACTGTTCCACCCATCGGTGGCTTGCCTCATCAGTTCACCTCATCAGTTCACCATCCTCCAACCACTCATTATAACCGTGATGGTAATAAGGCCCTGGGTCCGCATGGCCTGAACCTCAACTTTGTCAAAGCTAATTGGGCGATGATTAAAGCAGATTTCATGAAGATGATTCATGTCAAAGAATTAAATAAGACCTTTATTGCTCTTATTCCAAAATACGGTAAGCCGGAGTCGATGAAAGATTTTAGACCGATTAGTTTGGTTGGATCCATGTATAAAGTGTTAGCAAAGGCTTTCGCGAACTAGTTGAAAGAAGTAATGGATTCGGTAATAGAAGAATTTCAAATGGCTTTCGTTAGGAACCAGCAAATTTTGGCCATAGACAGCTTTAATTTGTCTTGCGGAAAAAATTATCTATATGTAGAAAATGGACAAGGTAGGGGGTTTGCTAGCTAAATTGGACTTTGAGAAAGAATACAATAGTATGGATCATGATTTCTTAGGCTCCATAATGACGGATATGGGATTTGGGTAGAGATGAGACACTGGATAAGTGTTGTATTTCCACTCTGATACTTTTAGTTTGGTTAATGGGAGCCTCATCTCTCAGTTTGGAGTGGTGAAAAAATCTTTAGTGGACATAGGCCTAAACTCCAAGTTATCCATTACCATGTAAGTCACCAATTCTTTAACAAATTAAAACCACACCCAAAGTTTTCAGGAGATGGAAAGACATAAGTCAATTCTTTTGTCATTTTTTTCTTGCAACAAGGACACCAAAAATTGGGACATCAGCCACATATCCATGATAGCAAGGACACATATATGACTTTCGACTATAAGATCCCACATCAGACAGCACTGACTTTTTGGAATGGTACGGTTGGTTGCCAGTAAGCATCAGGAAGATTTTCAAAGCTCTCATAGAGGTTAACAAGGGAACCCACCATGCTAATCTCTTCCGATCGAGGGCATAACAACAGCAGTGTCAACGGGCAACGAAAGAAGGAAATCTATGAAGTCTTTGCCTGCTTCAGTGAAAAGTACTTTCTTAGCTTTTATGTCAACAAGAAGCTTCAACTTCATTTCAGGTGCTGTCATGGCTGTTTTTATTGTGAGCAAGTGAAAAATGTTGTTATGCTGGTTTGTATGCCTAGTTACAATGGAAAGCTGTATATACAGAAATTTATTCTAGATGCATGTACTAATGTATTAATAAAGCAATTAAGTGAAAATTTAACTCATTCATTCTATGAAACAATGAACCTGTATGTTCAATGTTTCAAATAATCCTGTTTTCACTTTCCAATACATACTGATGTACATAGACAACTTTGGTAATCAACTTTGGAAATTAATTTGTTGGTTGGCACTTGGCAATATTAATGGCACCCTATGTGTTATTATTATACATCATATTTACAGCTTAAGTTTCAACTTTATTTATTTATGTTTTTTTTACATCTCAAACAATTTGATATTAATTATTATATTCTTCAGTCGGCTGCATGGCTTATCTTGAAGATAAATTATCCATACTCTTGGCATCTAGTAATCCCCTTGAAGTGCTGATATTTCCCTCATAATTTAAGTTTAACAAATTGTAGTTACTTGCATCACCAAAGTAGAAACTTGTTAATATTGTCTTGCTTTCCAAAGATAGTTTCAGAAGCTTCAGACCCTAGCAAGAGAACACATATGTGTGTTGGTATGTAAATGAAATTAAAAATTATCAAGTCATTACCATTTAAAATTGTAAAATCAATATCTTCATTTTATATTCACACAAAAAATTCTTCCATATACATTTTGATGCGTACACTATATATATCCAATAATATCATATCATGTAGTATGAATAATTAATCAAATTCCTTCTCTATGCCACGTGACATGATTTTAGTATCCGGGTGCAATGAAGATTTACAGAATAACTCAAAAGGAAAACATATATATCCCATCAGTATGTAAAATGCATCTAACGGTTGGAAATTAAACGTCTACGTTTTATGAAATTAATAAGCATGCATATATGATGATCAACATACCTCTTCAACACCCAAGTCGACCTCAATTTCCTCAAGTGAGTCCAGATCCTTAACAGCGGACTTTTTGAGGAAAGAAACAAACATTTTGGAAGACATAGGCATGAACTCCAAATTATCCATCACAATATAAGTAGCAACCCCTTTAAGAAATCCACCCTCCACAGACCCCAAAGAATAATTTGCAGGCGATGGTGGAACATAAGACATCACTTGGTTCACTTTACCTTTGCAAGCAGAACAGTTCAGGTTGGGGACCTCTGCCATGTAAACATAACATCCGGTACACTTGTACGACTTCCGAGCCTTGAAATCGTTATCAGACAGCATGAGAGGGATTCCGGTGGCGTATATGGGAGGTCTAGGGTTGAGCAGTGAGTTCTTGTCTTGGTTTGGTTGCAAGAAGGAATCAGGAAGCTTTTCGAGGCTCTCGTAGATGTGGCTGAGTGAACACACCTCTGGGTTCAGGTTTTTCTCTTTCAATATCCTAACAGCAGTGGCTATAGGCAATGAAAGAAGGTAGATGAGAAAGTCTATGAAGTCTTTGCCTGCTTCTGCAAAAAGTACTTTCCCAGCTTTTGTGTCAACAATAAGCCTCAACTTTGTTTTGGAGGATGCCATGTCAATGGCTGTTAATTTCAGGTTGAATTGGAGGTCTCTAAGTGGGTTGTGTATAAATATGAGGTTTCAGGTGCGGGATCCTAGCACGTACTGCACCTGATAATCTAGGAAAGAAGAAAGCTATGTTGGCATAGTTTGGAATATAAGTTCATGTGACTAGAATACAAAGTACATTAATCAATTATAATGTGTTTATTATTAATGGTTTAATTAGTTTAGTAAAAGTATCTTGAAAATTTTTAAATGACTCCAACGATTTCTAAACTTTCAAAACTCGGAAAAGAAAAGTATATAAATTTTTACATTGAGTGGTGGACAAATAAATACCTATTCGTGTTTAATGTCTTGGTGCAAGAAAGCATAAAATACTGTTTCTTACTTCATTAATAAGTTAGGGAATTGTACCTTCTTTGCATTTCTTGATTTTTAATGAGAATTGATTAAGCATATAGTAAATTGATGATTTGATTGATTCGTTGATAGAAATCTTTAGAAAAATATACTTTTTCATCAATAAAAAAAAAATCTCTTTATATGCTGCAATGACAGAATTAATGGCATCAACAAAATATAAAAACCAAGTAGAATTCATGAAACAAAATAACTGATGTTCTAAAATAACAGCATATGTAGCTAGCTTGATATCAATATCCTGAAATAAAGAAAAAAGTTGAAATTTGAAAATCCTGAAACATTCAAGAAACATAAACCAGAATTCAACTCCCAAACATAGCAAGAATTCCGATGGCTCTTCTTCATCTTTGACAATTTCAATCAGTTTTGGGTAGTTTTCTGTTTCCCAATATTGTCAAAGATAACACTGGTTAAAACTGTCTTGCCTTCCATGGATGCATTGAGCAACTGCAGACCCTGGTAGTTCTTCATGATAATTCATACATATATAAATGTATTAACTTGATGAAGTGTAAATAGATCAATATATGATCGGCATACCTCGTCCACACCCATTTCGACAACCACCTCCTCGAGTTCAGTTACATCCTTTACACTTAAATTGGTAAGCACGGTAATAAATTGTTTAGTAGACATAGACTTAATCTCCAAATTATCTGTCACAATGTAAGGTAACAACCCTTTAACAAAGCCACCATAAAAAACAGGCACCCCAGTATTGTTCGTAGGAGATGGATTGACATAAGACAACTCACTGGTCATATATTGTTGGCAACTAGGACCAAGAAAGTTTAGGACATCAGCTACATATATGAGGATAATAACCGGTATAAGGAAGCTTAAGGGGGAATCTGGTGGAAACATAGGAGCTCTGGGATGTAGCAGTGAGCTAATGTGTCGGTTTTGTTGCAAGTAAGAACAACGTACGAAGAATTTGAATGCTCTCATAGAGTCTACCAAGGGAATCCATCATGTTTTCCTCTTTCAGGAGACTAACAGCGGTGCATAGAGGCAATGAAATAAGGTAAGTGAGGAAATCTCAAAATCTATGAAGTCTTTGCCTGCTTCAGCGGAAAGTACTTTCTTAGCTTTTATGTCAACAAGAAGCCTCAGCTTCATTTTGGGGGCTGCCATGGTTGTTTTTATTGTGTGTGTAAGCAATTAAGTGAAAATTATTTAACTCAATTCCTTCTATGAGTCAGACTTTGTTAAGAAAAACTGTACAAAAAACAATGAACCTATATGTTCAATGTTTCAAATAATCCTGTTTTCACTTTCCAATACATGTACATAAACTGATGCACATAGACAACTTTGGTAATCAAATGCTAGAATTCTTAATATATAACTATTTTCTTATGTGTATTTTTCCAAATTCATCCACAAGGCCACGGTTATCCTTTTAGACAAGAACAGTATATAAAATATTAAACAGACTGGTGGACAAATAAATTCCAATTCTTGTTTAATGGAATTTGTGCAAGAAAGGATAGAATTACAACATTCGGTTCATATATCTGATAAATAAATTACAGCATGTAGCTTGATCAATAACCTGAAACAAAGAAGATTGTGGCTAACATGAAAGGTTGAAAATCCTGATACATGCAAGGCACAGCTTTTTTAAAACTACATTACCAGTTTTCAATTCCAGGACTAAGCAATAATTAACCATGCTGGCTCTTTTTCAATCATGTTTGGGTTGTTTTCTGTTCTTCCATATTGCCGAGGAAAACACTTGTTAACACTGTCTTGCACTCCCCTGATGCCTTCAACAGCTTCGTACCCTGACAAGAAATTCAACAATAACTGATCTATATACATTTTAATGACTATATAAGTTTGTGTAAATAGAATGATAATTAGCGTACCTCTTCCTCGCCCAAATCCACAACCATCTCCTGGAGTTCAGTTACTTCCTTCTCAAGTCTTAAATTGTTAAACAAGGTGACAATATCTTTAGTGGACATAGGCCTAAATTCCAAGTTATCCATTACTATTTAAGACACCAATTAATTAACAAAGCCACCCTCAAAGTTGAAAGGAGATTTTGGAGAGACATAAGTCAATTCATTGGTCAGGTTTTTCTTGCAAGTAGGACAAAGCAAGTTTGGATCATCAGCCACATATGCATTACAAGAAGGACAAGAATATTACTTTCGACTATACTATCCGAAATTAGACAGCAAGAGACTTAGAAAATTCTTTTTGGAATCCTTAGTTTGCCAATAAGCATCAGGAAGATTTTCAATGCTCCCATACAGGTCACCAAGGAAACCCACCATGTTTTTCTTTTTCAGGAGCATAACAGCAGTGCTAACAGGAAACGAAAGAAGGCACGTGAGAAAATGTGAAGGAAGACAAATGATAAAATCTATGAAGTCTTTGCCTGCTTCAGCAAAAAGTACTTTCTTAGCTTTTGTGTCAACAACAAGCTTCAACTTCATTTTGGAGGCTGCCATGGCTGTTTTTATTGTGTACTGGATTGTAGGTCAAATTACAATGGAAAGCTATATATACAGGAATTTATTCTAGATGCATGTACTAATCTATTAATGAAGCAATTAAGTGAAAATTTAACTCATTCATTCTATGAATCAATTAACCTTTATGTTCAATGTTTCAAATAAATATTAATCTTGTTTTCACTTTCCAATACAGATACATACCAATGCACATAGACAACTTTAGTAATCAAATGCTAAACTTCTTAATAAATAACTATTTTCTTATATGTATTTTTCCAAATTCACCCACAATTATTCTTTTCTACTTGAGGGCTGATACTTGATATAGAGTATTATAGACTATAGATGATTACAAATGAATAATTTAGATTCAATGGATATATATACATATATATATATATTTTTTGAACTGCATGATTTTATTAACGGAAGGGCAACATCCTAACGAAGCAAGCCAAAGCAGAGAACAGACAAGAGGCAACAATTCAGGCCTTTCCCAAAACAGAGGCGCCTACAAACAGAGCAAGAACAAAATTAAAACAGAGCATCTGCTAAAAGAACCTCCACAAAACGAAGACATCCAGGAGCATATCCCACACTGAAATAGACATCACAACAGCAAGAAGAAACCCCACAACCCTTAGAGACAAAGCTAGAAATCTCTCCAATCAACAAAATCCCCAGCCAAACTCGACCCCCCTCTTTGCCAAATCATCTGCAAAGTGATTAGAGCTCTCCAATTGAAAGAAACCGTCGCGCCGCCAAGGATATATCCAAATTGCAACGAATATCTTAAATAGTATTGACATGCTTAATACTACCGAAACCACCATTATTCCCAAAGAGACCACTACCTTAGAATCGCTAATGATCTCAATATTGCGACCAATAAGAGAGGATTTAGAGGCACAAAGATCACAAGCCTTTGCTCTCAGTCCATCTGTCTTTTTTTTTTATCAGATTGAATGAAAAATTATTTTAGATACTTTTGGGTTAGTGCAAGTCTGATTACATCAATTGGGTAATATTTTCCCTCTTAAGATTAGCCTCTAAATGTGCCATTTTCTCTGCTTCAGGAGTTTAAAATTTTCCTATACTAAATCTAAGAAAATACATACTATATTTTGGCATCCTCCACCTTCATGGCCTTGGAAGTGAAATAAGATGGTCTCTCTATGAGTAATTCTGAGTGTTGTTGCCTGCAGGGAAACTTTTAGCTCATTCCATGGAAGTTCTGTTTTGTTTTTCGCTGGTGCCGTCTTTGGTGGTGTACTCAGTTGTTAGTATTCTGTTTAAACATAGTTTTTAATAAAGTTTTTCTTTAGGCTTATTTTTCCAAAAGCATACCCACAGTGTGGTAAGTTCAATGAATTTCTAGATTTTAATGAGAATTTGTTAAGCATACATTGATAATTTGATTGAATCGTTGATAGAAGTTTTTGGAAAAATATACTTTTTTAATCAATTAAAAATCTCTTTATATGCTACATTGACAGAATTAAAGACATCACCAAAAATAGAAACCAAGTAGAATTCAGTCAGAAAAACACCTGATGTTCTAAAATAACAGCACATGTAGCAAGCTTGATATCAATAACCTGAAACAAATAAAAAGTTGAAATTTGAAAATCCTGAATCATTCAAGAGAAACACCTTTAAAAAAAAAAAAACATAAACCAGTACTTTTCAACTCCCAATTAAACAAAGCAAGAATCCAGAAAGCTCTTCTTCCTTTTTGACGATTTAAATCAGGATTTGGTTGTTATCTGTTTCCCAATTATAATATCATCAAAGAAAACACTTGTTAAAACTGTCTTGCATTCCATGGATGCCTTGAGCAGCTTCAGACCCTGACAAGAAAACTGAGCATCAGAATCTCTACCTCTTGGTAGTACTTCATGATAATTCATACATATATAAATGTAGTAACTTGATGAAGCGTAAATAGATCAATATATGATTGGCATACCTCGTCCACGCCCATTTCGACAACCACTACCTCGAGTTCAGTTACATCCTTAACACTTAAATTGGTAAGCAAGGTAATAAATTGATTAGTAGACATAGACTTAATCTCCAAATTATCTGTCACAATGTAAGGTAACAACCCTTTAACAAAGCCACCACCATCAGGCACCCCAGTATTGTTCGTAGGCGATGGAGTGACATAACTCAACTCACGGTTCATATTTTGTCTGCAACTAGCTATAGGACAAAGCAAGGTGGGGACATCAGCCACATATTGATGACTGTTAGGACAAATGTATGACTTCGGATAACAACCCGTATTAGGAAGCTTAAGAGGGAATCCGGTGGCATCTATAGGAGCTCTGGGATGTAGCAATGAGGTAATGTATCGGTTTGGTTGCCAGTAAAAATCAGGAAGAATTTTTATGCTTTCTAGAGTCTACCAAGGGAATCCATCTTGTTTTCCTCGTTCAGGAGCTGAACAACGGTGCATAGAGGCAACGAAAGGAGGAAAGAGAGAAAATCTATGAAGCATTTGTCTGCTTCAGCGAAAAGTACTTTCTTAGCTTTTATGTCAACAAGAAGCTTCAACATTATTTTGGGAGCTGCCATGGCTGTTTTTATTGTGCAAGTGAAAAATGTTGTTATGCTGGCATGTAGGCCAAATCACAATGGAAAGCCATATATATACAGGAATTTATTCTAGACGTACTAATCTATTAATGAAGCAATTGAGTGAAAATTTAACTCAATTCATTCTATGAATCATACTTTGTTAAGAAAAACTGTACAAGAAACAATGAACCTATATGTTCAATGGTTCAAATAATCCTGTTTTCACTTTCCAATACAGATACTGATGTACATAGATAACTTTGTCAATGAAATGCTAATATTCTTATTAAATACTTGCTTTCATATATGTATTTATCCAAATCCACCCACAAAATTATCCTTTTCGATTTGAGGGTTGATATAGACTATAGATGATTACATATGAATGCTGCTATATTTTGGCATCCTCCTCCATGGCCTTGGATTGAACTTGAGATTCAGCATCTTTTTTTTCTGCGGTGCAACTTTTCACACATTCTATGCAACCGGCTTTGGTGGAATGCTCAATTGTTAGCATTCTTATGTTACACAAAACTTTTGAAGTAGTGTTACAATTTTGGGTTGTTTTATGGTGTCTTTTGTAGTGGATCATCTAGCAGAAGTAATAAGCATACAAGAAATTATTTTTAAGCAGATCAGATCCAATACTTGAAACAATCAAAATATATAATCAAAAGAAAACATCATGTAGATTAATTCCTGGAAGTACAAAATATGGCAAAAAAACATCATGTAAAGCAAACATCAATGATAGTTCCAATCATCTGGTATAACATTTAAACTTTAGGCACCACAATCCCTTGGTAAAAACGTGTTAAAAATGCACGTATTGCATTCCAAAGATAGCTTCAGCAACTTCAGTCCCTAGTAGCAAGAGACCAAATATATATATACACACACCAGTCATGTACAAAATTTTACAGGTATGTATTCAATTTAAGTGATAAACATATCATCAACGTACCTCGTCCATGCCAAAATCAACAGCAATCTCCTCAAGTGCAAAACCCTCTTCATTGATCTTATACTTCTTAAGCTAAGTAACAAAATATTCAGGAGACATAGGCATAAACTCCAAATTATCCAGCACAAAGTATTTAACTGAGGACCCTATAACAAAGCCAGCCTCAACAGGTGCTCCGGCGCTTGGAGTAAACGGCCGGTACTTGACTAATTGAGGGTTGATACTTGATTACTTGAGGGTTGACCCATTAACAAAGCCAAACTCAACAGGTGACCCTTTGGTCACATGTATATTCCAAATACACCCACAATTAGCCTTTTCTACTGGACTACTTGAGGGTTGATACTTGATATATAGACTATAGATGACTACAAATGAACGATATAGATTCAACAAATGTATGATAAATGTTCTCAGTCTAATTGTCTTTTTTTATCAGATTGAATGAGAATTTATTTTAGATACTTTTGGGCTAGTGCAAGTCTAATTACATAAATTGGGTAATATTTCCCCTCTTAAGATTAACCTCAAAATGTGCCATTTTCTTTGCTTCAGGACTTCTAAATTTTCCTATACTAAATCTAAGAAAATACATTCTATATTTTGGCATCCTCCACATTCTAAAGTGAAATAAGATGGTCCCTCTATGAGTAATCCTGAGTGATGTTGCCTGTGTTGGATTGTATTTTAGTATATTGTACAGTGTTATTTTATTTGTTAGGGATATTATTGTCAATTCTATTTGTATATGTCTCCAGTTGTGGAGAAATGATTCAATACAACAAAACACAATATTTTTCCCCAAAATCAATTTGGTATCAGAGCAAAGAAAAGGAAAACCTAACCTCCGCCGCCGATCACCTAACCTCTGCTGCTTCACCGACGTCCGTCGCGCCTCCGGGCGATCGGCGACATGGACTGATCGGGACTGCGGCTTCTTTTCTTTCCAGCGCCGCCGGTTCTTCTTTCTTCCTCCAGCTGCCTTGCCGACCGCAGATCGACGTCCGGCGCGCCTCCAGCTGCCCACCAGATCGACCGCAGATCGAAGTCCAATCTCCGGCCACCAGATCGACGCCGCCAGTTCTTCCATTTTTTCCCGGCGCCGACAGTTTTTTTCTTCAGTAGATCGACTCCTCCAGCTGCCTTGCCGATCGACCGTCCAGTCTCCGGCCACCAGATCGACGCCGGCAGACCTGACATAGGTCACTTTTCCGGCAGCTCGTGGTTCCTTCTTTTTTACTGATTTCCGGCGCCAGATTCTTCTGGTCAAGTACACTTGAGTCTGTCTGGCCTGTTTTTTTTTTTTTTTTTAATATCTATATATAGCTTAACAATGTTTCTTGCTTGAGTTGTTTGTTGTTCCAATAGTTGGTGATTTATTACTTGGACACAGAGGTGTCAATAGATTGTTCCACGTTCTGTGATTCCACTTTTTGGTACCGTGACCTATTTGATCTCAGTTGGTCACATTGGTGATTTTTTTTATGGCGGATCCTTTAGATAATACTATTCGGAAAGGTGTTCAGTCAGATAATGTTACTACTTTCCGGTCAGATTTGACACCAGTCATGTTCGGTGGGAGAGTTACGAGTGTCCTGTTGAATGGACGAAACTTTGCTTCATGGTCTCGGGCCTTGAAGTTATTTATTGGTGGTCGGGGTAAGGTCTCCTGGCTCTTGGGTACTTCCCCACACCCAGCTGACGGGGACCCTAAGGTTGATCAATGGGATATCGACAATTATCAGATTCTTGGTTGGATGTTTGAGTCCATGGAACCCCAAATATTCAACATGTTTATGTACCATGAGACTGTTCAGAGTCTATGGACGGTTTTAACATCGATGTATGCCCATTCCAAGAATGAGGCACGTCTTTTTGAGTTATATCAGGAAGTCTCTCATGCTACTCAGACGAGCCTTAATATGAGTGTTTCACAATTTTTTGGGTATCTGCAGACGCGTTGGGATGAGATGGCTCAGTATGAACCGGTTAGTGAGTATGGAGACAAGGCATCAGTGGCTGTAAAAAGGCTAGACCGTCTTCATACATACTTCTTCCTTATGGGGCTCAAGCCTGAGTTTGAGCATCTACGGACCCAGATACTCAATTCCTCTCCATTGCCGGCCTTAATGGATACATTTGCCATTGTTGATGGGGATGAGCGGAGACGTCTCATTTTCACCTCGGTCCCTCCACTTGCCTCTAGGGGGAATTTGGATCAGATGGCTCTTGCCACTAGGTCATCGATCCCTCGTCTTTCTAATGGGAGGAAGTACTGTCAGCATTGTGGTACCACCGGTCACCTCAAGGATACTTGCTGGAAGCTTCATCCAGAGATGAGGGTGCATTTCCGAAGGGCACAACCTCATAGCAGGTTAGGCCCGCCTCTTACTAGAGTTGCAGGTGTTGCTGATATCTCCATGCCTCTGTCTTCGTCTATTATTGATCAGATGGCTGACCTCCGGGCACAGATGACCTTGCTGATGCCACAGAGGTCCACTCCCACACCGCCTATATCCTCTCATGCCTCTTCTACTACACTATTATCAACTACTCCAACTGCTTTTCATGTTTGCTCTGGGTATCCTTCATGGATTCTAGACTCCGGTGCGAATGATCACATGACGGGTGAGTTGTCCTTGTTTTCATCACCCTTGGTTCCTACAAATGCGTCTGTCCGAGTAGCAGATGGCTCTGTCACTGCTATTAGTAGTAAGGGGGATGTCAGACTTTCGTCTGATATTACCCTTTCATCTGTTCTTCATGTTCCTAAAATTGCTTTTAACCTTTTATCATGTTAGTCGTATTGCTAAATCCTTCGATTGTGCTGTTATCTTTTTACCTGATCATTGTTTCTTTCAGGACCGGATTTCGAAGAGGATTTTTGGCAGGGGATATGAGCACGAGGGCCTATACTATTTCGGGGATCCGTGTCATTCTCCTCCACCTCCACCTCCACCTCCACCTCCACCTCCACCTAATTTACAGGCTGTTACCACGACTGTTTTTGATTTTCCTGTCACTGTTTCATCTAGAGACTTGCATCTGTGGCATGCCCGCTTGGGTCATGTCAATTTTCAGTATTTGTGTCGGATATTCTCTACTTTCTCTTTAGCTTGTAAACAATTGCATTTTCGTTGTCAAGTATGTGAACTTTCAAAGCATTGTCGAAAGCCTTATATTTCTCGTATGCATCGTTCTCCAGCTATGTTTGATTTGATTCATTCGGATGTTTGGGGACCGTCTCCTGTTACTGATATGTCTGGCCATCGATATTATGTTACCTTTATTGATGACTTTTCTAGATGCACTTGGGTTCATTTGCTTAAAAAGAAGTCTGATGTGTTTGATACTCTTTGTCAGTTTCTCACTATGATTAAAACCCAATTTGCTATTGTTGTTCGTGGCCTTAGGACTGATAATGGGGGGGAATATATCAATAGGGATCTTATGTCTCACTTGTCCAAATTAGGGATTCTCCAGCAGTTAACCTGCCCTTATACTCCTGAACAAAATGGGGTCGCTGAGCGTAAGAATCGTCATCTTATGGGTGTTTCCCGTTGCCTTCTTCATGGTATGTTAGTTCCTAAGTCTTTTTGGCATATGGCTGTTCTTACAGCAACCTATTTAGTTAATCGTGTTCCTAGTAAAGTTTTCGGAGGAGAATGCCCTCTTGGGGTTCTTCAGCCCGATAAACCCTTGTTTCCCATCCCTCCTAGGGTTTTTGGGTGTGTCTGTTTTGTTCAAGATAGGGGTCCGTCTCGAACAAAGTTAGATGATAAAGCTATTCGATGTGCGTTTATGGGATATTCTTTCCAGTCTAAGGGGTATCGATGTTATGACCCTTCATCTAGACGTATGTTTCACTCTCTTGATGTAACCTTTTGGGAGGATGCTCCTTTCTTTACTGGATCTGAACCGAGTAGGGTTGACCCTTTTCCTGATGAGACTATTTCTTGCCCCATTCCTATTACTGATGAGACTATCTCTTGCCCTATTCCTATCGTTTCTTCTGATAGTGTTCCTCCTACTGTTAGAGGTCCTAGCTCTTTGCCCCCTATTGCAGGTACTCCTGTTCTTCAGTATAGTCGTCGCCCTCGGCTCCTTCTACCTGAATCCTCTCCGCCTGAAGGTACTATCCCTACTTTATCTCTCATGCCTATTATATCCTCTCCTCGGCGGAACCCTATTCGGGATCGCCACCCCCCCCGACCGCCTTACTTTATCTTGTAGCACTAACCACCTTATTGAAAATCATATTTCGTATAGTGTTGTGTCCAGTTCCTTTCAGGGGTTTATTAGGCTACTTGATTCTATCTTGGTTCCAAGGTCTGTTGGAGAGGCCTTGTTGAGTTCTGAATGGATTGCTGCTATGCAGGATGAGATGAGGGCATTACAAACCAATCATACTTGGGATTTGGTTGCCCTCCCTAGAGGCGAGAAAACAGTAGGGTGCCGATGGGTGTTTACTGTCAAACATAATGCTGATGGGACTGTCAGTCGATATAAAGCCCGCTTTGTTGCTAAGGGCTTTACTCAAGTTCCTGGGAAGGATTTCACATCCACTTTTGCTCCTGTGGCGAAGCTTACTACTATTCGGCTGCTTATCTCCCTCTCTGCTTCACATTCTTGGCCCTTGCATCAGATGGATGTCAAGAATGCCTTTTTATATGGTGACTTGGATGAAGTGATTTATATGGACCCTCCTCCGGGCTTTCGGACTGAGGGGGAGTATGCAGGAAAGGTGTGTCGTTTGAGGAAGTCGTTGTATGGTTTGAAACAGTCTCCTAGAGCTTGGTTTGCTCGGTTTAGTGATGTTGTCCTTGGTTTGGGTTTTCTAAGATGTCATTCTGATCATACTTGCTTTGTTAGGCGTACTTCCAAAGGGCAGTGTGTGTTTTTATCTGTCTACGTTGACGATATTATTTTGACTGGTGATGATAACTTAGGGATTGCCCAAGTGAAGAAAGATCTCAGCTCTATTTTCGACATCAAAGATTTGGGAGGTTTGAAGTATTTTTTGGGGATTGAGGTTGCTCGTTCTAGATTTGGTATTTCCCTCTCCCAACGGAAATATACTTTAGACCTTCTGTGTGATACTGGGATGACAGGGTGTAGGCCTGCTTCCGCTCCGATGGATCCGAATATGAAGTTGTCAGCCGAGTCTGGTGATCTTCTGCCCGATCCATTTGTTTATCAGAGGTTGGTTGGCAGACTCATCTACCTAACCAATACTAGACCTGATTTGGCCTTCGCTGTCAGCTTGGTGAGTCAGTTTATGCATGCTCCCCGTACCTCCCATATGGATGCAGTCTATCACATTCTACGATACTTGAAGTCTTGTCCGGGTCTTGGTCTCTTTTATGACTCGAACAATACTCTTGATATCTCGTGTTTTACCGATGCTGACTATGCTGGATCGAAGACTGATAGGAGATCTACCTCTGGATTCTGCTCCTTTTATGGAAACCATCTCCTCTCTTGGAAAAGTAAGAAACAATCTGTGGTTTCTCGATCTTCAGCCGAGGCAGAGTACAGAGCTATGGCTCAGGGAACATGTGAGATCATATGGCTTCAATCCATTCTCAGAGAGCTTGGCTTTCCTGCTTGTTTGCCTTCGACTTTGTACTGTGACAATAAGTCGGCTATCTTGCTAGCTTCTGATTCTGTTTTGCATGAGAGAACCAAGCATATTGAGGTTGATGTTCATTTCATTCGGGAGAAAGTTAGATCCGAAGTTGTTTCTCCCAAGTTTTTGCCATCATCCGATCAAGCAGCTGATGCTCTTACGAAACCTGTGGGACCATCTCTTCTCAGGTCTACTATTCGCAAGCTGAGCATGACCAATATCTTTGCTTCACCTTGAGGGGGAGTGTTGGATTGTATTTTAGTATATTGTACAGTGTTATTTTATTTGTTAGGGATATTATTGTCAATTCTATTTGTATATGTCTCCAGTTGTGGAGAAATGATTCAATACAACAAAACACAATATTTTTCCCCAAAATCAATTGCCTGCACCACAACTTTTTACTCATTCGGAAGTTCTGTGTTGTTTTTCTGCATTGCATCTTTTCACTCATTCCATTATAGCAATTCGGTGGAATACTCAGTTGTTCGTATTCTTTTTAAACATACTTTTTAATAATGTTTTTCTTTAGGCTTATTTTTCCAAATGCATACCAACAATGTGGTAAGTTCAGTGAATTTCTAGATTTTTAATGATACATTGATTATTTGATTGAACCGCTGATAGTAGTTTTTTGGAAAAATATACTTTTTCATCAAATAAAAATCTCTTTATATACTACGCTGACAGAATTAAAGACAACAACAAAAATAGAAACCAAGTAGAATTCATGAAACAAAACAACTGATGTTCTAAAATAACAGCATATGTAGCTAGCTTGATATCAAAAACCTGAAATAAAGAAAAAGTTGAATTTGAAAATCCTGAAACATTCAAGAAACACCGTTATAAAACAAATAAAAATAAACCAGCTTTCAACTCCCAAACAAAGCAAGAATCCTGAAGGCTCTTCTTCCTCTTTGACAATTTCAATCAGGACTTGGTTGTTTTCTATTTCTCAATATCCTCAAAGAAAACACTAGTTAAAACTGTCTTGCATTCCATGGATGCTTTGAACAGCTTCAGACCCTGACAAGAAAACTGAGCATCAGAATCTCCAAATCTTGATAGTAAAACATAATTCATACATATAAATTTATTATCTTATATATCAATATATAATTGGCATACCTCGTCAACTCCCACCTCAACAACCACCTCTTCAAGTTCAGATAGTTCCTGCACACTTAACTTGTTAAGCAAGGTAGTAAATTGTTTAGTAGACAGACTTAAACTCCAAATTATCTGTCACAATGTAAGGTACCATCCCTTTAACGAAGCCACCATCAACAGGCACCCCCAGTACTGTTCTTATGCGATGGAGGGACAAAAGAAAACTCACGGGTCATTTTTTGCTTGCAAGTAGGACAAAGCAAGTTTGGGACATCAGCCACATATAGATGATTACTGCTAGGACAAAGGTATGTGATGCGGAGCGGATGGCTAGTTCGTATGGGTGGCGAATTCGTATTTGGGTCGCGTGGGACAACCAAATCCGGGCTGAACTTCGTGGGCCTCTATAGAGAGCAAACGGAGTCGGATCTTCTATTATAATATGTTTTCGGAAAGCCCAAGACAAGCACAACATTTATTATGAAGACTTCGTCTTCTGTAACGGGCTGTAGTAGATCTAAATTTGGCAATTTAGTTTCGTGTGCAACAAGCCGGCTGTTTCCTATTTTATTTACAATTCGTTTTTGTTCCTTTATTTTGGGATTCTTTTTCCGATTTAGTTTAGTTGTTTTAGACCTCTTATTTAGGAGTTTTAGAATATATTGAATCCTAGTGATTCAGTTGTTTTATTTTGTTTAGGATTTTACGGGATATTGAATCCTAATATTTGTAGGTTATTTTTATTTATTTAATAGCTTGTATTAGGCTTGAAAAAGGAGAAGTTGTTGAATGAATGAAAAAAATTAGAGAATGTGTTCTCTTTATCTTCCATTTATGGTATCTTGTGAAGATCAACGTATTTGAAGCCTGTTATCCTGGTATCCGTGAGCGGATCAACAGCATAGTAGTAGGTTTCGTTTCCGGTATTCGTGCGCGAATCAACGGATCCGATTCGTTTATCCCTATTTTTATCGATTGGCATTTGTGCCAATTTTCAATCTACATCAGTTGGTATCAAAGCCTTCCAGTCTACCATTGTGCTAGGCTCATCGATCCACATATCATAACCAATTACTTTCCTGACTACTATCTCTTCACCTTCCATATTTCCCCATACAAAAAAAAAAAGATGAACCCTCAAACACAATTAGTCTCTTATCCTGCGGTGTTTTTCGATGATACATATGTATCAGCGGAGGTTTTTTTCGATTTGGATTTACCACCAGTTTTTGATGAAGATGAATCCGATGATGAGTCGGGTAGCTGCGAGAATGTGGTGTCTGGTGGGTTCAACTCTCAGGGATGGGCATCGTTTCATCATCGTCTAGGAATGATGAACCATCAAATTCGAGGACGAATTCCGTCTAGCATGGAGAGGATGACACAGATTAGCTTAAGGCAAAAGGGTAATAAAATTGGTGAGAATGTCAACTCCAAACCCTACCGTCTTAGGCTACTCGGCAATATTCGTACGGCTGATATTTTAAATGTGAAGCATCTCGTCCCTTACAATGGCAATCCAGCTTTGGAGGACGAAAAGGTGCTAAATTCAAGGCCGAATTCTGTCCAACTTGGGGAAGATGATGCGGAGTGGATGGCTAGTTCGTATGGGTGGCGAATTCGTATTTGGGTCGCGTGGGACAACCAAATCCGGGCTGAACTTCGTGGGCCTCTACAGAGAGCAAACGGAGTCGGATCTTCTATTATAATATGTTTTCGGAAAGCCCAAGACAAGCCCAACATTTATGATGAAGACTTCGTCTTCTGTAACGGGCTGTAGTAGATCTAAATTTGGCAATTTAGTTTCGTGTGCAACAAGCCAGCTGTTTCCTATTTTATTTACAATTCGTTTTTGTTCCTTTATTTTGGGATTCTTTTTACGATTTAGTTTAGTTGTTTTAGACCTCTTATTTAGGAGTTTTAGAAGATATTGAATCCTAGTGATTCAGTTGTTTTATTTTGTTTAGGATTTTACGGGATATTGAATCCTAATATTTGTAGGTTATTTTTCCTTATTTAATAGCTTGTATTAGGTTTGAAAAATGAGAAGTTGTTGAATGAATGAAAAAATTTAGAGAATGTGTTCTCTTTATCTTCCATTTACGGTATTTTGTGAAGATCAACGTATTTGAAGCCTGTTATCCTGGTATCCGTGAGCGGATCAACAGCATAATAGAATTGAATTTGGGGAAAAATATTGTGTTTGTTGTATTGAATGATTTCTCCACAACTGGAGACATATACAAATAGAATTGACAATAATATCCCTAACAAATAACACTGTACAATATATTAAAATACAATCCAACACTCCCCCTCAAGCTGAAGCAAAGATATTGGTCATGCCCAGCTTGCGAATAGTAGACCTGAGAAGAGATGGTCCCACAGGTTTCGTAAGAGCATCAGCTGCTTGTTCGGATGATGGCACAAACTTGGGAGAAACAACTCCGGATCTAACTTTCTCCCGAATGAAATGAACATCAACCTCAATATGCTTGGTCCTCTCATGCAAAACAGAATCAGAAGCTAGCAAGATAGCCGACTTATTGTCACAGTACAAAGTCGAAGGCAAACAAGCAGGAAAGCCAAGCTCTCTGAGAATGGATTGAAGCCATATGATCTCACATGTTCCCTGAGCCATAGCTCTGTACTCTGCCTCGGCTGAAGATCGAGAAACCACGGATTGTTTCTTACTTTTCCAAGAGAGAAGATGGTTTCCATAAAAGGAGCAGAATCCAGAGGTAGATCTCCTATCAGTCTTCGATCCAGCATAGTCAGCATCGGTAAAACACGAGATATCAAGAGTATTGTTCGAGTCATAAAAGAGACCAAGACCCGGACAAGACTTCAAGTATCGTAGAATGTGATAGACTGCATCCATGTGGGAGGTACGGGGAGCATGCATAAACTGACTCACCAAGCTGACAGCGAAGGCCAAATCAGGTCTAGTATTGGTTAGGTAGATAAGTCTGCCAACCAACCTCTGATAAAAAAATGGATCTGGCAGAAGATCACCAGAATCGGCTGACAACTTCATATTCGGATCCATCGGAGTGGAAGCAGGCCTACACCCTGCGGGCAGGCCACAGATGCAAGTCTCTAGATGAAACAGTGACAGGAAAATCAAAAACAGTCGTGGTAACAGCCTGTAAATTAGGTAGAGGTGGAGGTGGAGGTGGAGGTGGAGGAGAATGACATGGATCCCCGAAATAGTATAGGCCCTCGTGCTCATATCCCCTGCCAAAAATCCTCTTCGAAGTCCGGTCCTGAAAGAAACAATAATCAGGTAAGAAGATAACAGCACAATCGAAGGATTTAGCAATACGACTGACTGATAAAAGGTTAAAAGCAATTTTGGGAACATGAAGAACAGAGGAAAGGGTAATATCAGACGAAAGTCTGACGTCCCCCTTACTACTAATAGCAGTGACAGAGCCATCTGCTACTCGGACAGACGCATTTGTAGGAACCAAGGGTGATGAAAACAAGGACAACTCACCCGTCATGTGATCATTCGCACCGGAGTCTAGAATCCATGAAAGAGACCCAGAGCAAACATGAAAAGCAGTTGGAGTACCTGATAATAATGTAGTAGAAGAGGCAGGAGAGGATATAGGTGGTGTGGGAGTGGACCCATGTGGCATCAGCAAGGTCATCTGTGCCCGGAGGTCTGCCATCTGATCAATAATAGACGAAGACAGAGGCCTGGAGATATCAGCAACACCTGCAACTCTAGTAGGAGGCGGGCCTAACCTGCTATGAGGCTGTGCCCTCCGAAACTGTACCCTCATCTCTGGATGAAGCTTCCAGCAAGTATCCTTGAGGTGACCGGTGGTACCACAATGCTGACAGTACTTCCTCCCATTAGAAGGACGAGGGATCGATGACCTAGTGGCAAGAGCCATCTGATCCAAATTCCCCCCAGAGGCAAGTGGAGGGACCGAGGTGGAAATGAGACGTCGCCTCTCATCCCCATCAACAATGGCAAATGTATCCAGTAAGGCCGGCAATGGAGAGGAATTGAGTATCTGGGTCCGTATATGCTCAAACTCAGGCTTGAGCCCCATAAGGAAGAAGTATGTATGAAGACGGTCTAGCCGTTTTACAGCCACCGATGCCGTGACTCCATATTCAGTAACCGGTTCATACTGAGCCATCTCATCCCAACGCGTCTGCAGATACCCAAAAAATTATGAAACACTCATATTAAGGCCTGTCTGAGTAGCATGAGAGACTTCCTGATATAACTCAAAAAGATGTGCCTCATTCTTGGAATGGGCATACATCGATGTTAAAACCGTCCATAGACTCGCAACAGTCTCATGGTACATAAACATGTTGAATATTTGGGGTTCCATGGACCCAAACATCCAACCAAGAATCTGATAATTGTCGATATCCCATTGATCAACCTTAGGGTCCCCTTCAGCCGGGCGTGGGGAAGTACCCAAGAGCCAGGAGACCTTACCCCGACCACCAATAAATAACTTCAAGGCCCGAGACCATGAAGCAAAGTTTCGTCCATTCAACAGGACACTCGTAACTCTCCCACTGAACATAACTGGTGTCAAATCCGACCGGAAAGTAGTAACATTATCTGACTGAACATCTGTCCGAACAATATTATCTAAAGGATCCGCCATAAAAAAAATCACCAATGTGACCGACTAATAAATCACCAACTATTAGAACAACCAACTCAAGCAATGAAACATTGTTAAGCTATATATATATATATTAAAAAAAACACAGGCTAGAGAGACTAAGGGTGTGCTTGACCAGAAGCTACCGGAAAAGTGACCTATGTCAGGTCTGCCGGCGTCGATCTGGTGGCAAACAGGTGGAAGAAATTGCTGGAAAGGCCATCGGAAAGAGAGCTGCTGGAACGAAGTGTATGGGCTGCCGGAAAAGGACCCACGCTAGGTCGGACGGCCACCGGAAAAAGACCTACACCAGGTCGAGCGGCGTCGCTGCAGCTACGGGAAGATCCGACTGGATCGGTGGTCGATCTCCGGTCGGCAGCTGGAGGAAGAACTGGCGGTCGGCAGCTGGAGGAAGAACTGGCGAAGCAGCTGGAGGAAGAACTGGCGGCACCGGAAAGGGTCGGACGGTGCTGACTAAATCGCCTGGAGGGGCGACTTCACCGCCGACATCCTGCAGCAGCAGGTGGCGCGTCGGAAGCAGCTGGAGGAAGAAGACTGGCAGGCAGCAGGAGGAAGAACTGGCGGTAGCAAACTGGCGGCGCCGGAAAGAATGGAAGCCGCATTCCCGATCGCAAGGACGTCGCCGATCAGTTCATGTCGCCGGTGCCCGGAGGCGCGACGGACGTCGGTGAGGCAGCAGAGGTCAGGTGATCGGCGGCGGAGGTTAGGGTTTTCCTTTTCTTTGCTCTGATACCAAATTGAATTTGGGGAAAAATATTGTGTTTGTTGTATTGAATGATTTCTCCACAACTGGAGACATATACAAATAGAATTGACAATAATATCCCTAACAAATAACACTGTACAATATATTAAAATACAATCCAACAAATAGTAGGTTTCGTTTCCGGTATTCGTGCGCGAATCAACGGATCCGATTCGTTTATCCCTATTTTTATCGATTGGCATTTGTGCCAATTTTCAATCTACATCAGTATGACTTTCGATAATTCCAATCGAAATCAGACAACATAAGGGGGATTTCAGTGGCATATATAGGAGCTCTTGGATTCAGCACTAAACTTTTGTAATGGTTAGGTTGCCAGTAAGCATCAGGAAGATTTTGAATGCTCTCATAGAGGATACCGAGGGAACCCACCATGCTTTTCTCTTTTAAGGGCTTAACAACAGTGCCAACAGGCAATGAAAGAAGGTAAACCAGAAAATCTATGAATTCTTTGCCAGCTTCAGCGAAAACTACTTTCTTAGCTTTTATGTCAACAAGAAGCTTCAACTTTATTTTGGAGGCTGCCATGGCTGTTTTTATTGTGTGTATGTGAAAATGTTGTTATGCTGGCTTGTAGGCCAAATTACAATGGAAAGCTATATATACAGGAATTTATTCAAGATGCATGTACTAATCTGTTAATGAAGCAATTAAGTGACAATTTAACTCAATCCATTCTATGAATCAATGAACCTTTATGGTCAATGTTTCAATTAATCCAGTTTTCACTTTCCAATACAGATACTGATGTATATAGACAACTTTGGTAAATCAAATGCTAAAATTCTTAATAAATATACTTGTTTTATCATTTGTATTTTTCCAAACTCTTAATCAAATGTAAGATAAATGTTCTCAGTCCAACAGTCTTTTTTTTTTCAGATTGAATCAGAATTTATTTTAGATATTATTGGGTGGTTTTTCTGGTGTCTCTTGCAGTGGATAAATCTCACAGGGATTCGTATCTGTCCAATTTGACATTGTTTCTCCTTTGTATTGTGTGCTGTTTTGAGGCTATTAAGCTTTGTAATTATATTTGTTTTAGATTCTGTAATGTCCTGTTTTCGCTTTCCAATAAGTAAACCGATGTGCATAAACAACTAATGCTTCCTTTGTGTTTCAGATTATTGTAAAAGTTCACTAATAATATTAATGATACAAGACCTTTCTCCATCTTCATCAATTTTCTTTTTTCATCAAGATCAAGTCATAAGTAGTAAGCATACAAGAACATGCAGACCATATACAATTTCAGAACTCAAAATACTCGAAAAGAGAACATCATGTAGATCAATATCCAGAATTACAAAAGATAGCAAATGTAAGATTCCTACTGTGCAAATTTTCGCTCAATCCATTAATTGGCATCTGATCAAAGAAATAGAAACTAGAATCAATAAAACAAAACAACTAGTTCTTCCTGGTATTTGTTTTAGATTCTATCATTCTTCATCTTCAACAATTTTCTTTTGAAGTCACAAGTTCTAAGCATACAATAAGTCAATTATAAGCAGACTACGTTCACTTTTAATTTAGTGCTAAAAAATTGTCAGAAATCAAAAGAAACCATCATTTGGTTTACTTTCCAGAAAAAATCGCAAAACAGCTTCTGAAAACAAAAGCAGCATTCAATTCTGAAAGAAAAAAAAAGCAAAAAAAAGAAAAAGAAAAAAAGAATCTTCATAATTCCTATTTATTGAGAATTCTACCGGGCTTCAAACTTTCCCTCGGTAAAAACTTTTTAAAACTGTATTGCATTCCAAAGATAGCTTCAGCAGCTTCAGTCCCTAGCAAGAGACCAAATACATGTACGCATCAGTCATGTAAACAAATATGTTTTTAATCCAAATAATAATAATTCTATAGCTAGTCAGGTCCAACTTGAAAAAGAAAAAAAAAAACAGAACTGAAGTTAATTAATATTGTGGAACCAGTTTTATAACATTATGTAACTAAACGTCTAATTTCATAGATTTTGAAACTAGTTCCACAACTTTATGTAACTTCGGTCTTGGAAAAAAAAAATTCTATGACCGACCTGAAAAAAAAGTTTAGGATCAAAGTTACATAACGTTGTGGAATGGTTTTACAACATTATGTAACTAAACGTCTAGTTTCGTAACTAAACGTCTAGTTTCATAACTTAACTTTATACAACTTCGGTCCTGAAAAAAAAATATTATAAGCCTGACCAGATTAGAGAAGGACTCGTCTAAGTAAATAACCATATCATCTACATGCCAAAATCAACAGCAATCTCCTCAAGTGCATCACCATCCTTTTCATTGATCTTAAACTTCTTAAGCAAAGTAAAAAAATATTAAGAAGACAGGAATAAACTCCAAATTATCCAGCACAATGTATTTGACTGATGAGGAATCTTTAACAAAGCCAACATCAACAGGTCGTACGCCGCTTGGAGTAAATGTCGGGACATAACTCACACTATAGGTCATTTTTTGCCTGCAAGTAGGACAAGACATGTTAGGGACATCAGCCACATAGAAGTGTTCGTTACAACCGTATGCCATTCGATTTTTCAAATTGTAACCGGACTGCATAAGAGGGATGGTTTGTGATAGAAAATCAATTGATTAAACATCCATCCATACCATCAATAACATCAATAACCATCCATAAAAATGAAAAACATAACTCTCGGTTGAGAGGCGAATACCAGAGAGTTTACACAATATTTGCTGTAATATTTTTCAAATTTTCATTGATATGTGATTCATCCATACACTGATGCGTGATTCATCACATAAAGTTTATATACAAAAATACAGGGCAATGTGCAACCACTTGCTCGCACCTAACACTGTCATCTGATTGACAACGTATTACAATAATCTGGCACATCCTGACATTAATTACAACACGAAACTGACACAGCCATACTTAAAAAACTATCATTACCATCTAAAGCTAAACTAACACTTTAAGCAAAATAGAAAATAAACTAAATAGTACAACTAATACAAATGAAACTAAGTTACCATAACCATAAGCTAAAAGTATTTAGGAAAAGTTTTCATTGGTTTAACAGTTTGGCTTGGATGTTGCAGCAAGCTCAGGAATATTTTCAATGCTCTGATAGAGGTTACCAAGTGAACCCACCATGTTTTCACCTTTCAAGTGCCTAGCAACAGTGACAAGAGGCAAAGAGAGAAGGTATATAAGATAATCTATGAAGTCTTTGCCAGCTTCTGCTAGAATGACTTTCTTAACTTTTGTGTCAATGAGAAGCTTTAACTTTATTGTGGATGCTTCCATGGCTGCTTTTGTTCTGTTCATTAGAGTTGACTAGGCCTGCTTATATATACTTACACATAGGAATTGAAGAGGAAAGGTAAATAATGTTTAATTTCCTAATTAGAAATCCTAATAAGGAAAGAAAAATTGATATAGGACACTTTCTCTTGTGAACTACTTTATTTTTAGAGTTTATTTTTCAACAAGATTTGTGTCAAGTTTGTTTGGGATTTTATTTTTAGTTTTTGGCAGTAACTCAAATTGCATTTTGGGAAATTTTTAGTTTTCCATGTTTAGCCCATTTACGAATCCTGAATCTTACGGTGGTTTGGTATTTTTTTTTCTAATAAAAAAGAATCGGAATATTTATTTGTCAGAAATTAATTCAGTTAGAAATCAAATTATTGTTGGAAAGGGAGTTTAATTCATAGATTAGGAATTAAGTTCATTTCACGAACTTTTCAATGGGACTTCATTCCCGATTAGTACACGCACCCTTTAAGTTAGAGAATAAAAGAAGGAACCCTAGATCCTTATTTAGAGTGGCAAGAAGAAAATCAAAATTAAGGATATCATTAACATACATAGCAGACCAGTTCCAATTTAAGCAGACCGTAAACCTATCTAAAGAAAACATCATATATGTTGATTAATATCCAGAAGTACAAAAGATGGCAAAAAATCATGTATATTAATATCACAAAAGAAAAAAAAAACACATCAATGATAGTTCCAATAAGCTGGTATAGCATTTAAACTTTAGGCTCCACAATCCCTGTGTTACAAGGAAACGGAGGTACATACATGAACCAAACCTCGGATCATTTTTTGCTTGCAAGTAGGACAAGGCAAGTATGGGACATCAGCCACGTACATAGTAATGATTTTGAACACAATGGTATGCAAGTCGAGTTTTCAAATTATAATCGGAAAGCGTAAGAGGGATCCCAGTGGCATGTATGCATGAGAGATCTTGGATTCAGCAGTAAATCTTTGGATTTAGCATAAACTTGATGTTAAGGATGGTTACTTGTTTGTGAAAGTGTTTAATTGACTGTTGAGTACATCAAATGCCATTATGACACATGCTTGGATAAATATGGTCCACTAGCAAATAATGTATATGGAAAGCAAAATTGTGTTCACTGATAAGTCCAATTTCAGTTGCTTCATGTCTTAATAGTTCAAGCAAGCAGAGATTATTATTGGCAGCAAGTGGAGATTCCGGTCTAGTTTCCGGGTTTGGCCCAGATAGAACCCTCCTCGTAGGCTTTCTCATCAAGAGTTCATTGAGCTTGGACTTTGTCCAAATTGGTAGCAGTGGCCAACACCTTGTTTATGCCAATTATCTCAGACCTTTTTTATGTTGAATTTATGACAATTATCTCAGCTGTCAGTTGTTGGTATTCTACTGTTACACCTTGTTTTCAGATATCTTTTGAGGCATCACAATTTTGGAAGGTTTTTTTGGTGTGTTTTGTCAGAGAACCAATCTATCATGGCTTGTTATCTGTCCATTTGGACATTGTTTCTCCTTTGCAATCTAGGTCCTTCATGTTCAGAAATTTTTGTTTTTTTTTTCTCAGTACCAGTACTCAAATAAGTCGAAAACTCTAAATAAAATAGCAAGTAGATTAGATTGATATCTGGAAACAGAAGATACATCAAGCATGAAAAAATAAACTCATCAAAAACTCTGGAAACAAACATCATGTAGATCAATATCAAAATTTTAATAATAATAAACATCAATGATAGTTCCAACCAGCTGGTATAGCATTTAAACTTTAGGCTTCACAATCCCTTGGTAAAAACTTGTTAAAACTGTATTTCATTCCAAAGACAGCTTCAGCAACTTCAGTCCCTAGAAAAGACAAAATATGAAATATATATGCACATCAGTCATGCATATATGTACAAATTTTTACAGGTATGTATTCAATTTAAGAGATAAACACATCATTATCATACCTTTTCTTTACCCAAATCAACAGTAATCTCCTCAAGTGCACCCACTTCATTGGTTTTCAACTTCTTAAGCAAAGTTACAAAACATTCAGTAGACATAGGCATGAACTCCAAATTATCCAGCACAATGTAAGTGACAGAGGACCCTTTAATAAATCCGGTGTTCAAAGGATATGGATGTATAAAACTCGAACAATAGTTCATTTTTTGTTTGCAGAAAGGACAAGTCAAGTCCGGGACATCAGCCACGTAGTTATGATGTTGATTGTTGACTACAATGGTATGCATATCTAGTTGTCAAATCATTATCAGAAAGCTTAAGAGGGATCCCAGTGGCAGATAGGTGAGCTCTATGATTTAGCAGTGAGTCTTTGGTTCAGTTTGGTTGCAAGCATGAATCAGAAAGATTTTCAATGCTCTCATAGAGGTAACTGAGTGAATTACCCATCAAGTTTTTCTCTTTTAAGAGCTTAGCAACAGTGACAAGAGGCAAAGGGAGAAGGTAAATGAGAAAATCTATGAAGTCTTTGTGAGCTTCAGCTAGAATGACTTTCTTAGCTTTTGTGTCAATAAGAAGCTTCAACTTTATTGTGGAGGTTTCCATAGGTGCTATATCTGTTCTAGTTATGAAAGGTCACTCACCAAGTTTGGTTATATATAACTGATCAGAGGAAGAGGAAGGGTTGGCAATTCGTGATCATGAAGATTTGTTGCAGGCTAGTGTTTGGTTCCCAATTCCCCATGATAGTTTTTATCTTTCTTAGAAAAATTTATGATCATGGATGGTGGGAATGAGCAAAATTTGACTCATTAATTACAATAAAGCAGAACAACACAGTAAAGTTATAGTTTCAGTTGACCTGACAACTTTCTCTCCTTTCAAAACTTTTCTAATTGTGGCTTTTTGAGTGGAAAGGGAACATAAACCTTTGATCTTCAGGTTTTCAGGTTGCTAAATAGAATGTTGATGTACAAATTGATATATGATCACAATAGCATAAACTTGATGTTAAGGATGGTTACTGAAATTGTTTAATTGACTGTTGAGTACATCAAATGCCATTATGAAACATGCTTGGATAAATATTGTTCACTAGAAAATAATGTATATGGAAAGCAAAATTGTGTTCACTGATGGACAAATAAAGTCCAATTTCAGTTGCTTCAAGCAAGCAGAGGTTATTGCATAATGTTTCAATAAGAGAAATGCCGAAATAGAATCATTCATATTTTATTAAACTCATAACTCATAGTCTGTGACTATTTTTTACACTTTTAGAGCTTCCTGTTACTTTGGCGATGCCTATTGCCACCGCATAAAATTAATTCAAATCCGACTATGCAACATCCTTGATCTCTTTCTTTACAAGAAAGGCATTAGAATGATCTGCATTTGACATCAAAGAACTCTTCAACAACTCCACAACCTGAAAGCCTGAAATCGGTCAACAGCTCTTATAACATCAAACTGGTCTTCACCAGAGTTATGGCCTGATCTCAACACCATCAAGTGCAATAGTCATCATTCAAAAAGGGGCTTTTTGCCTATTATGCACGAATCTGTTACGAAGAAATCGGAAAGAGCTTCATTCGATTCCAAGCTTGTCCTTAAAACAGTTCCAAACCCTGAAAAGTACAAGTAGCATTAAGGCAAAGAATTACATTTATGCAGGACTACTAATCCACAATTTGCACTAACGTATCATTAATCAGTACAAGAGTTAAATGAGTTCTATAGGATACAATTCGTGGTTTCATAATGATTAAGATTTTAAAAGTATTGAAGAGATGACTTCTCTACCTCATCGACACCGAACTCAACAACCCTTTCTGTATTCGGGCAATGCTAGCTGCCAATGAAATTGGGGTCACAGACAAATCATTGGTAACCATGTATGTATATGATTTCTTCACAATGCCATCCTCACTAGCTGTAGCTGCATTTGCTTTATTTGAGCCAACAAACTTAACTTGACTCTGCATCTGGGCCTGACATTCGGGACAAAGGGTGTTTAGATCATCTGTCATAAACCAGTGATTACATTCACAGATGTACAACTGCAGGACAGGAGGAGCATTATTGACATAATTAGCTGCTGATTGAGGATTCAAGAGATGGTTTTTGCTTTGCTTTGATTGCAAGTAATCTTCATTCAGGTTTTCGAGGCTCTTGTACAGGTTTCCTATGCAGTTAACCATGCTTGCATTGCTCAGGATATTGACAAAAGCACCAATTGGCAAAGATAGGAGGTTGAACAGGATATCAACAAAATCTTTTCCAGCTTCGGCAAAGAGTACCTTGTTAGTTCGTTTGTCTATCATTAACGTCAACTTGACCTTGCCGGCTGCCATTGTACCTAAAATCTTGAAATCTATTTGTATTATGTTTTATTCAATGCTTATTTTTCCTAAAGCATTAGCATACCCATCAAATTTTCCTTTTGTAATTGATTATTAACTTAAGAAATATATCAACTAATATAAAGATCCATAAATAAAATAAGTAAGGCATTAACAACAATTAATATAAACTCTTGAAAGATAACAAAGTTCAAATTAAAATTGTAGCTCTAAAACACCCTAAAAACTAATTACAAACTTAGATTCAAAAGTTTGTGTTGGTAAAATAAGGTTTTGGGCTGAATTTTAATCATTAGTTTTAAATCATTTTATAAAAGAAAAAATATTTTGTAGGTCTAGTAACTTAAAACAATATAATAATGTATTAAGACTTACTAGTTTAGCCAAATAACATTAAACATTTTCTAAGGCCAATAACATAAGAAATTTCAGAAATTTTATTAGGCAAGCGGGGGGGCTTTCAAAATCAAAATTTTGGCTAACAAATGCCTTCCTGGTTATTGTTGGAATATGGGAATATGATTATTGTTGTAGTGGAATGTTGGGTTGTATTTGTTGTAGTGGAATGATGGGTTGTAAGTGATGGGTGTTTATTATTGTTTATGTGTTAGATAGGGGTGTTATGGTCTTTGTATTTCTCTATATATTTGATGTATTGCTGTAAACCTAATATCACAATATAGATCAATATATTTTCTTTCTCCTCTCCTCTCTCAAATTCAAGTGTTATATGTCCGTCCACATGCTATTTTGTTCAAATTTTTGAACTGCATTGAATTTTCATCAATTAAGATGCTAATGTATACTGATGAAACATGGAAAACTTGAAAATCCAAAAGCTATATAAAATTTTCAATTCCAAGCAAAGTAAAACTGATAGTTCAAATCAGGTAGAACCTCGAATTCTAGTTATGCATTCGTATTTCCTAGAAAAACGCTTGTTAATTTAGCAGCGGCAGATCCCGACAAGAAATCAACATTCTCTCATAATTTGTTATATACTGTTATCATAAACTTGATGGGATCACAATAGCATTGTTAAAAATTCATTATAGAATCAAAAATAAGAAAAAATGTAGCATTTTTAAGAGCAAATAGCAAAATTTCCCATAGAGCAACTGACTCTAGTCAAGCTGTAGATGGAATGAATAGTCATAACATTTATGATTTAACAGTTCACTAAACAAAACAAAAAAGAAACACTTAACATTTAAACGGTAACAGAATATATCTGTAAAGAAAGCTCTTAGAGCATCAAACTCCCATCAGCCAAGTGTAGGCTTGATCTCATCCCCACAAAAAATTAATTAAAATCAGCCTATGGGAGGAAGAAATCGGAAAGAGCAGCTTTCGATTGCAAGGAAGTCCTCAGCAGTTCCAGACCCTGAAAGGTACAACAAGCATTAAGGCAATGGTGTCACTTTTTGAAGAACTACTCATTCATATAATTTGTAGATGTTAAACGATGTTTGAATGCAGACAATTATCAGTCAGAAGCAATTTACTTGACAAATGATATGCTTAGACCTATTTAGGATTTATTACATCAATTCTTATCATCAAAAATTAAAATTTAAACAAATTGAAGGAAGAAGAGATGAATTTTTTGTTGGATTATATATGTATATTGGTTAAGGGTATTGTTGTATTTTCTGATTGTTTGTATATATGTCCTGTTTAGGACCAAGACCAATGAACATATCATTAATTTATTTTCCCCAAATTTCTATTTGGTATCAGAGCAAACAAACAAACAAACAAACAAAAGAAAAACTCCGGCCACTGACCTTAGCTGCTTCACCGGCAACAGCTGCGCCTCCGGGCGACCGGCGACCTGGACTGGGTCTCTTTTTCCGGCGGCACAGCTTCCTTCTTCCCGACGGCCAAGCTTTTCTCTTTTCCTCCAGCCTTCCTCTGATTTTCTGGGCGCTGTCTCTTTTCCTCCAGCCTTCCTCTTGTTTTCTGGCGCACCTCCAGCTGCTTTGTACGGTCACCGTCGAGCTTCCCAGCCACCAGATCGACGCCGGCAGACCTAGTTTCTTTCTCCTCCAGCTGTTTCGCCTCGCCGACCACACATTGCTGTCTTTCTCCTCCGGCGCCGTCCTCTTCTTTTTCCGGTCAAGTAAAACTTGTTTCTCTAACATTGTTCTTGTTGTTACTGCTTGAATTGATTAATGTTGCTACATTCCTTTGTTTACCGCTTGAGTTGATGAATTTGTGTGTTAAGAGACAATGATATCAGTATTGTGCCAAGAGACAACTTTGGAGTGATTTATTTCTTGACACAGTGTTGTCATAAGTGTGGTTGTTTGGTACTGTGACGTGTTTGGTCATAGTTGGTCACTTTGGTGACTTTCCTTTTATTGGATTATAGATGACCGAGTCTTTAGATGTTCCCGTTCGAACAAATGTTCGATCGGATGATGTTATTACTTACCGGACAGAGGTGACACCAATTGTGTCCGGTGGGAAAGTTACGAGCGTCCTGTTGAATGGACGGAATTTTGCTTCATGGTCTCGGGCCTTGAAGTTATTTATTGGTGGTCGGGGTAAGGTCTCCTGGCTCTTGAGTAATTCCCCTCGCCCAGCTGATGGTGACCCAAAGGTTGATCAGTGGGATATCGACAATTATCAGATTCTTGGATGGATGTTTGGGTCTATGGAACCCCAAATATTCAACATGTTTATGTACCATGAGACCGTTGAGAGTCTATGGACAGCCTTAACGTCAATGTATGCCCATTCCAAGAATGAGGCACGTCTTTTCGAGTTGTATCAAGAGGTCTCTCATGCAACTCAGACGAGCCTTGGTATGAGTGTTTCACAATTTTTTGGGTTTCTACAGACACGTTGGGATGAGATGGCTCAGTATGAACCGGTTACTGAGTATGGGGTGACGGCATCAGTGGCAGTCAAAAGGCTAGATCGCCTTCACATTTACTTTTTCCTTATGGGGCTCAAGCCAGAGTTTGAGCATTTACGCACCCAGATACTCAATTCCTCTCCAATGCCGTCTTTAATGAATACATTTGCCATTGTTGACGGGGATGAGCGGAGACGTCTCATTTCCTCCCCGATGCCCTTACTTGCCTCTGGGAGTAATTCTGATCAGATGGCTCTGGCTACTTCTTCTGGGACATCGGGTCTTCGTTTTTCTAGTGGGAGGAAGCACTGTCAGCATTGTGGGAACATCGGTCATCTCAAGGATACTTGCTGGAAGCTTCATCCAGAGATGAGAACTCAATTTCGAAGAGCACCACCTAATAACCGGATAGGCCCTCCTACTAGAGTTGCAGGTGTTGCTGATATCTCTAGGCCTCTTGTTCCGTCTCTTGCTAATCAGATGGCAGACCTCCAGGCTCAAATGACCTTGCTGATGTCTCAGAGGTCCCCTCATATGCCTCCCATATCCTCTCCTGCCTCCACTACTACTTTACTATCAGGTACTACCACTGCTTCCCATGCTCGCTCTAGGTCTCCTTCATGGATTCTAGACTCTGGTGCGAATGATCACATGACGGGTGAGTTGTCTTTGTTTTCATCACCTCTAGTTCCTACAAATGCGTCTGTCCGAGTGGCTGATGGCTCTATCACTGCTATTAGTAGTAGGGGGGACGTCAGACTTTCGTCTGATATTACCCTTTCCTCTGTTCTTCATGTTCCTAAAATTGCTTTTAACCTTTTATCAGTCAGTCGTATTGCTAAATCCTTCAATTGTGCTGTTATCTTCTTACCTGATCACTGTTTTCTACAGGACCGGACTTCGAAGAGGATTTTTGGCAGGGGATATGAGCACGAGGGACTATACTATTTTGGGGATCCGTGTCATTCTCCTCCACCTCCACCTACTTTACATGCTGCTGCCACAACTGTTTTTGATTTTCCTGTCTCGGTTTCATCTAGAGACTTGCATTTGTGGCATGCACGCTTAGGTCATGTCAATTTTCAGTATTTGTGTCGGTTGTTTCCTACTTTCTCTTTAGCTTGTAAACAATCGAATTTTCATTGTCAAGTCTGTGAACTTTCAAAACATTGTCGAAATCCTTATATTTCTCGTATGCATCGTTCTTCCGCTATGTTTGATTTGATTCATTCTGATGTTTGGGGACCATCCCCTGTTACTGCTATGTCCGGCCATAGATATTATGTTACCTTTATTGATGACTTTTCTAGATGCACTTGGGTTTATTTGCTTAAAAGAAGTCTGATGTGTTTGATACTCTTTGTCAGTTTCTCACTATGATTAAAACCCAATTTGCTACTGTTGTTCGCGGCATTAGGACTGATAATGGGGGGGAATACATTACGAAGGATCTTATGTCTCACTTGTCCAAATTAGGGATCCTCCAGCAGTTTTCTTGCCCTTATACTCCTGAACAAAATGGGGTCGCTGAGCGCAAGAATCGTCACCTTATGGGTGTTGCCCGTTGCCTTCTTAGTGGTATGTTAGTTCCTAAGTCTTTTTGGCATATGGCTGTTCTTACAGCAACCTATTTGATTAACCGTGTTCCAAGTAGGGTTTTAGGGGGAGACTGCCCTCTTGGGGTTCTTAAACCCGATAAACCCTTATTTCCCATTCCTCCTAGGGTTTTTGGGTGTGTTTGTTTTGTACAAGTTAGGGGTCCTTCTCGAACAAAGTTAGATGATAAAGCTATTCGGTGTGCCTTTATGGGATATTCCTCCCAGTCTAAGGGGTATCGGTGTTATGACTCTTCCTCTAGACGTATGTTTCACTCTCTTGATGTAACCTTTTGGGGGGATACTCCTTTCTTTACTGGACCTGATACAAGTAGGGCTGACCTTGTTCCTGATGAGACTATCTCTTGTCCCATTCCTATTGTTTCTTCAGATGTAGTTACTCCTACTGTTATTACTCCTACTGTCAGAGGTCCTACCCCTTTGCCCCCTCTTGCAGGTGCTCCTATTCTTCAGTATAGTCGTCGCCCTCGGCTCCCTCTGTCTGAATCCTCTCTGAATGAAGGTACTCTCCCTACTTTATATCCCCCGCCCACTATATCCTCTCATCGGCGGTACCCTATTCGGGACCGTCATCCCCCAGACCGCCTTAATTTATCTTGTAGCACTAACCATCCTATTGAAAATCATATCTCGTATAGTGCCATGTCTAGTTCGTTTCAGGGGTTTCTTGGGCAACTTGATTCTACTTCGGTTCCAAGGTCTGTTGGAGATGCATTGTTGAGTTCTGAATGGATCAGGGCTATGCAAGATGAGATGGAGGCATTACGAACTAATCATACTTGGGATTTGATTGCTCTCCCTAAAGGGGAGAAAACAGTGGGGTGACGATGGGTGTTTAATGTCAAACATAATGCTGATGGGTCCGTCAATCGATATAAAGCTCGCCTTATTGCTAAGGGCTTTACTCAGGTTCCTGGGAAGGATTTCACTTCCACTTTTGCTCCTGTTGCTAAGCTTACTACTATTCGGCTTCTTATCTCTCTCGCTGCCTCGCATTCTTGGCCATTGCATCAGATGGATGTCAAGAATGCCTTTCTGAATGGCGACTTGGATGAGGTTATTTATATGGATCCTCCTCCGGGATTTCGGGCTGAGGGGGAGTATGCAGGGAAGGTTTGTCGTTTGAGGAAGTCGTTGTATGGTTTGAAACAGTCTCCTAGAGCTTGGTTTGCTCGGTTTGCTCGGTTTGCTCGGTTTGCTCGGTTTTGTGATGTTGTCCTTGGTTTGGGCTTCCTGAGATGTCATTCTGATCATACTTGTTTTATTAGGCGCAATTCCAAAGGGTTGTGTGTGTTTTTATCCGTCTATGTTGATGATATTATTTTGACCGGTGATGATAACTTAGGGATTGCCCAAGTGAAGAAAGATCTCAGCTCTGTTTTCGACATCAAAGATTTGGGAGGTTTGAGGTATTTTTTAGGGATAGAGGTTGCTCGTTCTAGATGTGGTATTTCCCAATCCCAACGGAAATATACTTTAGACCTTCTGCGTGATACTGGGATGATAGGGTGTAGGCCTGCTTCCGCCCCGATGGATCCGAATATGAAGTTGTCAGCTGAGTCTGGTGATCTTCTGCCTGATCCATTTATCTATCAAAGGTTGGTTGGGAGACTCATCTACCTAACCAATACTAGACCTGACTTGGCCTTCGCTGTCAGTTTGGTGAGTCAGTTTATGCATGCTCCTCGTACCTCTCATATGGATACAGCCTATCACATTCTAAGATACTTGAAATCTTGTCCTGGTCTTGGTCTCTTTTATGACTCGAACAATACTCTTGATATCTCGTGTTTTACTGATGCTGACTATGCTGGATCTAAGACTGATAGGAGATCTACCTCTGGATTCTGCTCCTTTTATGGGAACCATCTTCTCTCTTGGAAAAGTAAGAAACAGTCTGTGGTTTCTCGATCTTCTGCAGAGGCCGAGTACAGAGCTATGGCTCAAGGAACCTGTGAGAACATATGGCTCCAATCCATCCTTACAGAGCTTGGCTTTCCAGCTTGTTTGCCTTCGACATTGTACTGTGACAACAAGTCGGCTATCATGCTAGCTTCCGATTCCGTTTTGCATGAGAGGACCAAGCATATTGAGGTTGATGTTCACTTTATTCGGGAGAAAGTTAGATCCGGTGTTGTTTCTCCCAAGTTTGTGCCATCATCTGAACAGACCGCTGATGCTCTTACGAAGCCTGTATGGCCATCTCTTCTTAGGTCTTCTATTCGCAAGCTGGGTATGATCGATATCTTTGCTCCAGCTTGAGGGGGAGTGTTGGATTATATATGTATATTGGTTAGGGGTATTGTTGTATTTTCTGATTGTTTGTATATATGTCCTGTTTAGGACCAAGACCAATGAACATATCATTAATTTATTTTCCCCAAATTTCTATTTTTTTTACCTCATCAGCACCAAACTCAACAATCCTTTTCTCCAGGGCACTAATATCCTTAACATTCTTCAATACCAGATCAAAGCTATCTGTCAATGAAATTGGTGTCACAAACAAATCATCGGTCACCATGTATTTATATGATTTCTTCACAATACCACCCTCACTGACTGAAGCTGCCTTGACTTGATTTGAACCAGCAGACCTAACTCTGTATTGCGTCAGGGCACCACGCCAGGGACAAAGGGTGTTTAGATCATCTGTCACATGTCTGGGTTGTGAAATGGGTTGAAGCTGCAGAACAGAAGCTGCTAATTGAGGATTCAACAGACGGTTTTTGGTTTGCTTTGATTGCAAGTAATCTTCATTCAGGTTTTCGAGGCTCTTGTACAGATTTCCTTGCAGTTATTAACCATGCTTCCATTGTTCAGGAGATTGACAAAAGCACCAATTGGCAAAGATAGGAGGTTGAATAGGATATCAACAAAATCTTTTACAGTTTCGGCAAAGAGTACCTTGTTAGCTCCTTTGTCTATCATTAACATCAACCTCACCTTGCCGGTTGCCATTGTACTGCCAACAAGTACTATTCAGTTTACTTATCAGATTCTGCAACAGAAATCTTAAAACTCCATTTAGATATTCTTTTCAATACTTATAATTATTATTCCAAATGCATACCCACCAATTTTCCTTTTAAAATTGATTGTTAACATAGAAAATATAATATCTAATATTGATTTGTGAAAGATCCAATTAATGTGACCAGTGTGCTAGGTTCAATGATTTTCTAGATTCAATGAGTATTACATTATAATTGAGATGTTTCAGATTCCATACAAAAGTCAAATTGGAATCTAAAACATACCACATTCTTCTGCTTTATTTTCATTAATTGATTCATTCTCACAATTCTGGATCTGAAAAGTCCTTAACAATGATAATTGTTACCAAGGAGAATTTATTCATTAATTCCTAAATGCAAACCATTTCTCTTTCTGATAATCATGAATCGATCACCCGAAATTTCTGGTCAACTTTTTCCTCATCATGTTGATAAGCCTCTGAATTGACCATTTACTATGCTTCTGAAATTAAAATCCTTCCTATATTCCTTAAAATATGTAATTCATGTTTTGGCATCCATGGATTTGGGTTAAAGTCAATTCAGTAATTGGAGTGCTGTTTGCTGTTGCTTGCTATGCAATTTTTCTCATGTTCCAGGGCCATTTTGCTGTCAGCTAGCGTTGGTGTTCAGACCCTTTTTATGTTGAATTTATGGCAATTACCTCAGCTGTAAAGTGTTACAATTTTGAAAGGTTTTTCTGGTGTTTATTTTTTATTTTTTTATTTTTTTCAGAGAATCAGCCTATCAAGGCTTCTAATCTGTCCATTTGGACATTGTTTCTCCTTTGTAATGTTCAGTTTTCAGGCTAGACTTTTTAGGTTTCAGGGAAGTAGAATTCATAAACAAAAACTGTTGCTCAGTTTCTTGTAGAAGTACACTACCAACACTAGGCCCTTCGTTTCTTTTCCTCAGTATAAGTACTCAAAAAAGTCGAAAACTCAAAATAAAATAGCAAGTAAATTAGATTAATATCTGGAAACAGAAGATACAGCAAGCATTCAAAGATAAAACTCAAAAATTCTGGAAACAACTTCTGAAAACAAAACAAACGTTCAACTCCTAAAAAGGGCAAGAATCTGCACAGCTTGCCATCAGTGATATTTCCAATCAGGTATAGGATTTATACTTTGTGCCGCACATTTCCCATTTAAAAACTTGTTAGAACTTTCTTGTACTAAAAAGATAGATAGCATCAGAAGTTTCAGGCCATAGCAAGAGTACCAAATATAGACATCAGTCATAAATTTTGTTAAATATATACGAATTTGATAATACAGTAACCATATGATTACCATACCTCTTCTACGCCCAAATCGACAACAATCTCCTCAAGCGCACTCAGATCCTTAACATTAAGCTTGTTGAGCAAAGTAACAAAATTATTAGCAGACACAGGCATACACTCTAAATTATCCATCACAATGTAAGTTAACAACCCTTTAACAATGCCACCCCCAACATCTACCGCAGTGTTTGCTACAGTCATAAGTTGTTTTCACTGGCTTTATTCATAGATTTCTGTGTCCTGGTTTCATCAAAGGTAGAGAGTAACAGCTGCATAATCCTTCCCAAGTAAAACATACCACATTCTTCTGCATTATTATTTTCATTAACTGATTCATTCCCACAATTCTTGATCTCTTAAAAGTCCATAACAAAGATAATTAACCGGGAGAATTTATTAATTCCTAATTGCAAACCATTCACAATCAAGTTCACAAGTATTAAGCTGACCAAAATATTGTTAATCAGCGGACTAGCAGTCCAAAAAATGGATCAAAAGAAATATCATGTAGATTAATAATTGGAAAAACAGAAATTTTCTAACACGAAAAGTGGAAAATCAAAAACAAATAGGGAACAAATTCGAAAGAAGCCTCATAGCTCTCTCACATTGACCCTAAAAAGATCTCATGTCCCCACATTCCGCAAGATAGATTATTATTTTTATATAATAAAAAAAATGTTTATAATAAATTAATAATAGATTATAGATACATTTTTTATTTTATTTAATGAATTAATTCAAAAAATAAATAAAGATAAAACATGAAAGAAAAAAAAAGTAGATAAAAATATGAAATGAAGAATTCTTTATTTATTTCGGACTTTCAGTATTACATATTTATATGATTGCCTCATTAAAAACCTTACCAAGAAAACCCAGTGGGATAAAAACTTGGTAAGGGAAAAAGAGTGCAATCGTATTACAAGTAAATGTACATGTACAACCTAGTTCTGGACCTGGTTACTGGCGGAACCCTCATCGACATATAAATTGGAGAAATTTTGAATAAATTGTTCATCTACCGTTTCATTTTGCATCCTCTTTCGAGCATGCTCCCAATCCCGAATGCATATTAATACTTCCACCATCTCTGGAGTCAAACAATTTCTTCTTGGTTCAATAATTCGTCCACTCGTGCTGAATGCCTGTTCTGAAGACACAGTGGACACGGGGATAACCAGTATGTCACGTGCTAAGTGTGACAAGACCGGATACCTGTAGCTATAGGTCTTCCACCATAACAACAGATCAAAATTCTCCGTGTTTTCGTCGGCATCAAACTGTGCTTCAAGGAACCTATTCAGTTCGGCACCAGAAGATGCAGCAGATCGTGTAGTTGAAGAAGAAGAACTTGCTGATTTGTCTTTTTTCCGGCGTTTGAGAATGCTCCAACTTGTCGGCAACGGTTGTCTGTCCGGTTCTGGTGATGGTTCCGTGTGAATGCCGCCAAACCTGCGCTCATAAATACTAAAAACTTCGAACAACTTGTTTCGAATGTCAGTAATCTGTTCGGAATAATCTATTGACAATTTATTACCAGTAAACTCAAGCAAATATTCTAAACCAGCTAATTTAATTCTAGGATCTACTATAACACCTAAGGCATAAAGGAAAGGCATTTCAGACCAGTATTTTTTAAACTTGGTCTCCATGGCAACAACTGCATCGCCAAGCAAGTCATCTTCCCTATAAGTGTTTAACATGTCAGACATTTCCACAATCTGATGGATTGCCTGGGAAGATGTGGGGTAGTAGACCCCAGAAAGGGTTACAGTGGCATTGTAAAAAACCTGTAAAAATTCAACAAAAATCTTTGCCACATACCAATCGTCTGGTGTCAGTGATTGAGCAGGTGGACAACCACTTTCGGCCAATTTCATGTTATAAAAACCCGAAATAGTTGTATCATATTCTAAACAATTTTTCAGCATTAAGTAAGTAGAGTTCCACCTTACCGGCATATCAGTTTGGAATCGTCGGGGTCGTAGACCGTTTAATGTACAGTGTCTGCCAAATTCTTGAAATCTTGGATTAGAGCTACCGATCCAAGAAATGGCATCTCTGATGCGTTCTATACGATTGCTTACTTTCTTCAAACCAGACTGTACAACTAAATTTATGATATGACATGCACAACGCTGGTGGAAGAAATAACCCCCAGCTTGCGGGATGTTTCTTTCAGTAAACAATGCAATAGACTTAGTATTTGCCGATGCATTATCTAATGTGATAGAGAGGATGCGATGAGTTATGTCATAAGTTTCTAAAACAGAAAGAATGACAGCAAAAATATTGTCTGCGGTATGTGCAAAATCCATAGGACGAAAACCAAGAATTTTTTTTTGTATCTTACATTCAGAGTCTAAATAGTGTCCTGTGACACATAAATAGTCCTGTTTGGAACATGCGTTCCAAATATCGGAAGTTAATGCAATTGAGACAGTTAGATGATGTAATTCAGCCGTCAAGTCATCTCGTTGGGTTTTAAACATTTTTATCAAATCGTTCCTAGTGGTGGTTCTAGAAACAATTTGCATTTGAGGGCAAAATGCAGATGTTATAAATTCTTGAAAAAAAACACAGTCACCGAAATTAATAGGTTGATCAGTTTGTGCAATGTACCGTGCCAAACATTCTCTAGCATGTGCGGCGTCGTAATGCCACGTCGTAACCGACCCGTCTGGGTGCCGTTGCAGTTGTGTCTGGGTTGTATTGGGTACCTGTACGTGTTTGGGCATGCATTTTTGCATATGTCTTCTCAAATGACCGGTTCCACCCTTAGTAGTGGTATAGTTCTTAGGACAAAACTTACATTTGGCTCTGGGGCCGACCGTACCGTCTGGAAGTGTCATTTCTACTACGTCAAAACACTGTCATACGTCTGATGTTAACCTCTTAGATTTGGTACGTGATGTCGGTGTGGCGCCGGAACCAGAAGGTCCCGCTCCGGTTTCTGCCGGTCCGGAGAGATCAAAATCATCGTTCAGCATGTTTAGACCGTCTGGAAAATAAGGATGGGTGGGATCCATTTCCTAAAAAAAAAAAAGTTTCGGTCATTAAAATTAACTGCTACACATACAATGATTATTTTACTAAAATATATATTAAAATTAACTCCTACACATAAAATGATTAATTTACTAAAACAATATATTAAAATTAACTCCTACACATAAAATGATTATTTTACTAAAACAATATATTAAAATTAACTCCTACACATAAAAATTATTAATTTACTAAAACAATATATTAAAATTAACTCCTACACATAAAATGATTTTTTTTTACTAAAACAATATATTAAAATTAACTCCTACACATAAAAATTATTAATTTACTAAAACAATATATTAAAATTAACTCCTACACATACAATGATTATTTTACTAAAAATATATATTAAAATTAACTCCTACACATAAAATGATTAATTTACTAAAACAATATATTAAAATTAACTCCTACACATAAAATGATTATTTTACTAAAACAATATATTAAAATTAACTCCTACACATAAAAATTATTAATTTACTAAAACAATATATTAAAATTAACTCCTACACATAAAATGATTTTTTTTTACTAAAACAATATATTAAAATTAACTCCTACACATAAAAATTATTAATTTACTAAAAAAAATATATTAAAATTAACTCCTACACATAAAATGATTTTGTTTTACTAAAACAATATATTAAAATTAACTCCTACACATAAAATGATTATTTTACTAAAACAATATATTAAAATTAACTCCTACACATAAAAATTATTAATTTACTAAAACAATATATTAAAATTAACTCCTACACATAAAAATTATTAATTTACTAAAAAAATATATTAAAATTAACTCCTACACATAAAATGATTATTTTACTAAAACAATATATTAAAATTAACTCCTACACATAAAATGATTATTTTACTAAAACAATATATTAAAATTAACTCCTACACATAAAAATTATTAATTTACTAAACAAATATATTAAAATTAACTCCAACACATAAAATGATTTTTTTTAACTAAAACAATATATTAAAATGAACTCCTACACATAAATGATTATTTTACAAACAAAATATATTAAAATTAACTACTACAAATAAAATGATTTTTTAACTAAAAAAATATATTAAAATTAACCCCTACACATAAAAATGATTTTTTTTTTACTAAAACAATATATTAAAATTAACTCCTACACATAAAATGATTATTTTACTAAAACAATATATTAAAATTAACTCCTACACATAAAATGATTAATTTACTAAAAATAAAAATAAAAATTAACCCCTACACATAAAAATGATAAATTTACTAAATAAATAAAATTAATAACTGATATAAACATAAAATGATAAATTTACTAACTAAACAAACATATTAAATTTAAAATATAACACTTAAATAAAAATGTACCTTTGAAGTTTGAACTTTGGTGTCTTGGTGGAGAGATTAGAGAATAATAGTAAATTACTAATAAAATATTATAATAGTATATTAGTAGTGTAGAATAGTAGAGAGAGAGTAAGAATGAAATTAAGAATAATTGAAATTGTATAGAGAGTTTGAGAATGGAGAGATTGAGAGAATTAGAGAAAGTGAATGAAAAGTGGAATGTGTGGGAGTATTTATAGAAAAATTATAAAAGTGGGTAAAAATATAAAATACAAGAGTTGAGGGGGCAAATTGTAATTTTTATTGTTTTTTTTTAAAAATAACCGTTGGCTGACGTCAGCCAACGGTTATTTTTAAAAAAAAACAATAAAAATATACTTAAATTTAAAAAAAATAAATAAATAAATAAATATCTGCGGGCCCAACGGTCGGCACGCCGTGCCTGAAAGCCTGACCCGGCACGTGCCAAGAATGGGGGTCGTGCCAGGCACGGCCCGCCATCCTTGGCAGGCCGGCCGGACCGGGCCCTCCAGGCCCGGCCCATATTTACAGCACTACACTGGACACAGCTGATTTGAAGCTTCTTACGAAGTGCGTTTTACAGATTTCATCATGTAGCTTCTTTAACGTTACCGGTTGATACTATAATTAATTTTAGGGTCTTCAAATAGAAAAAAAAAATAATGGGTTCCATTGAAATCACACTTTTGCTGTCTGATCGAGGAATCCATCATTCATTCCTTCGGTTTTGTTTCGTGGAAGAGCAGCTTCAATAGAGAGTACCAAATTTTACATCTATTAATATAAAAAGAGTATCTTTTAAAAATATTTTTAACTAATTTTTTTCCCACTTAATGATAATTAATAAGTAAATTAAATAAACTAAATATGAGACGTTTTCAACAATATATTTTTTTAAAACTATATATTAATTATGAGATTTTTAAATTAAGAATTTTAAAAAATATAAACTAATAATACGATTAATAAATATATATATTATATATATATATATTTGGTGTTACACTAAATTCTGGTATAACACTGTTTATTACACCATATTGTCTCAGGAGTTGCAATTTAGTGCTCTATTGGAGCACTAAATTGCACCAGACCGGTGATTTTGTATCTATTTGGTTTTCCATTGGATTGGCCTAAGAACAGCAATGGGCCTCTCGTCTCATCACTTTTGTCCGTTTCCTGCTTAAAATCGTTATTGTGACAAACAGAAACTTGACAGTCACTAAAACAATGAGGCCAGTTGCAACCAATTTAAAAACAATCAAAACAAAAGAAGAGCTACATTTTCACTCAACGCATTCTGTACTGTAGTTAGGGTTCAAAGGTCAAGTTTGGTCTGTTACCAACCATCGGACCTCCTAAATCAATCCCAAGTTCATACACATATTCAAACTATAACAAATATAAATTCAATGCAGAACTCGTAAATCAAACCTGACTGTGTTACCATATTAGTAGAGAGCTTAAGCTTATAGAAAATGGCACAGCAATAAAGGTTTAATCAGTTAGTAGCAGAGAATCCAGGTTGTTTTTCCTCCGCCATAATCAACTGAGAAGACTTGTTGCAATGAAGATTTGCAACCGTCAGTTATATAATAAGGAGGTGGTTTTTGTTAGAGTGTTGTATATATAATTTATAAATCATCAGGAATTAAAGTTTGTACCACGTATCAAAAATAACAGAGAAATTAATTAATGTTTTAAATTACAGATATTGTATTTGATTCATGGTAGTTCGTTATCAACATGAGTAAGATAATCATATATAATAATAACAGAAGATCAATATATATATATATATATATATATATATATGTGTTGATCAGACTGGATTTAATAATTAACGTAAAAAGCAATTCATAAACAAAAAGTCAATAAGTAAAAAGCAAGTAGATTAATAACAGGAAATACAGAAAATCAACAAAAGAACAAAGACAGCCAGAAATCTAAACATACAGACAGCTGGTTATAACTCATTGATAATTCAACTTCAAATAATGTACAGCTAAATAATCTCAACCATTCAACACCAGACACAAAGCAAGAAGCTTCATGTCTGTGGACTTTCTTCTTCCTTGAGAATTTCTGCTACCTTGTTCACAAGAAAAACACTCGTTAAAACTGCCTTGCATTCCACGGATGCCTTGATCAGCTTCTGAACCTAACCAAAAAAAAATGTCTCAGATTATCTTTCCCCAATTAATCTGATAAGAAATAAATTCTTTATACAAATAAGGGACATGTTAAAAGAAGAATCGGTGATAAAAATACCTCATTGGGGCCGAATTCAACAACCCTCTCTTGAACTTGATCCACATCCTTAACATTAAACTGTTTAAGCAAAGAAATAGCACTATTATCAGTAACCTCCAAGTTATCCATCACCATGTAAGTCACCATGCTTTTAACAAAACCTGCACTATCATCATTTTTGCTTTTACGACCAGCAACATGAGAAACAACATCAGTTATCTCCGTACTTGCATGGCATTTGCAGTTAGGACAACGTAACTGAGGAACATATGACACATCAGAATTACAAGAGTAACCACACCCGTAAACCTTTGTAGATTTTAAATCAGAGAGCAAACAAGGGATTACATGACAAGATATTGGACCTTTGGGATTTAACAGATGCTCCTTGTTTCTATCCTTTTGCAGGTAGGTATCACTCAAATTTTCAATGCCCGCATAGAGATCATCGAGACAACCCACATGGGATTTCTTGTTTAACAGCCTCACGACTGTGCTAACCGGTAAGGAAATGAAGTAGAAGATGAAATCAACAAAGTCTTTGCCGGCTTCTGCAAAAAGAACTTTGTTTGACTTTGTGTCAATAAAAAGCTTCAACTTCAATTTTGGTGCTTCCATGGCTTCTTTAGTGATTGCTTGTTGTCTAAATGTGTACACAGGTGGTAGCAAACAATGGATATATCCTTTTATATATTCAAATATATGGACATTATGTTCTCTGTCATCTTCAAAAAAATGATTGCAGGGAGCAGAGGTAGAAAACAAGATCGGAAAAAATATTTTGAAAGGAGTGAAGATTGGGAAATTATCATTTTTGCCTCTATAGTTTTAACTATTCTCAACTTTGATCTCTCTTGTCACAATATTTTAAGCCAAACTCTCCCATAAAAAATCATTTTATCTCTATTCACTCCTCTCGTCACATTTTCTGTTAAAAAAATGATATCGGACATTTTTAGAAGGTTAAAAGATTAATATACCCTTAGATACATGAGATTATTGTTAGAATAAATTTATAAAATTAAAATATAAAAATAAAAACTAGCGAGTTTCAGCAATCAAAACTTTTTTTCATTCATTAAAAAACCTTCAAATCGATAACCAAACTTTTTCCAAAATAAAAATAATAAAAAGAAAATCGGTTTTTTTTTCCTTTCACCAAAATCAAAACCCATAAAGTGAAACCAAATTTTTTTTCGTAATCAGCTTTGATTTTTTTTTCCATTCACTGAAATCCATACCTAAAATCACTAGATGGTTTTCAAAAATAAATAAATGAAAATCTATAGAAATACAAAAGCAGATACTACATCGCCCAACAAAGATGCCGCCGGGACCAAGCAGAACCGACAATACGCTGTCTAGGCACGCGATGAATTTTTTTTTTATTAGAATTGAAACACATGTTTTGCAACACTGAGAGTCTGAGACAAACTGTTGAGATTATAACTGGATGCACGTTTGCATATTCTATATATACAATATTCTTATATGATGCAGTCAAAAGTTATACTTATAGTTTTAATCAAAATTATAATAAATTATTTGTTGATTTTGAAATTCATTTTTTATATCTAGAAAAATGTACGATTTTGTTGACTAGGCTAGTAAAATGTGTCTATGGGATATGGTCATTTTATTGAGTTTAGGTTGTTTCAATGTTCTTGGAAATTGAGATGTAATTCTTATGTCTTAGGAGAAATTTGCAAAGGGAGGATACAGTTGAGTTTTCTTAAAAGTTCTTCAATCTTGGAGTGGAGCAGGGGCCAAAATCCTAATTATCAGACTAAAGGGGTAAAAAACTAAATTGCAAAATTTAAAAGTCAAACTGAAAGTGACGAAGTGAAATATCACTTCCCTTTTATGCTGATTGATAGGATTTTGTCATATCTAGTGAGTGTGACCACACACAATTGACAGAATCTTTAAGCTTGCAATTTCTAATTTTATTTACTTTTCCCAACACATATTTCAAAATAAGATCGAAGCTTCTTCTTGACAGTTGACACGAAAAGAATCACACACTCTTCTGGACGAAGCTGGTAAATGCTTGAAAAAAAATTCTTTATTAAGAAATTTTTTTTTTTTTTTTGATATAATTCGGAACAGAGAACAGAATAAATAACAGAAAGACACAAAGCAGGAGGAGAAGAAAAACACAAAATAAAAGAGAGCAAAAGAGAGAAAACAAACACACTAATCAGGCTTATCGGCCTCTACAATATTCGCAAGGCAGAGGGGGTAATCCTCCATCCAATAGGTATCCTTGTTACTCCTTAGCGCATATAGAGCAAGATTATTGGCCACTTTGTTGGCTGTTTTGCTGGTGCAAGAGAAGGACATAGCTCCCATTTTGTCCTTCAGATTCAGAATTTCAGAGATAATCAAGCCAAAGTCAGAGTCCAACTAGCAATCTGCTTGTATCCATTTGACAACATTAGCCTTATCAGTCTCTATAGTACCCAAGGCTAACCCACAATCCATCCCAAACTGGAGACACCTTAGAGTTGCCATAAGCTTGGCCACTTTAGCATTGAGAGTTCCATCAAATATCAAGGAGCAGGAGGCAAGCACCTGTCCACCAGAGTTTCTGATGATCACCCCCATTCCCATCTGCCCACTTCCATGATTAATCACGGCATCACAGTTGGCCTTGTAGGCTTCATTGTTAGGAGGAATCCATCTGCCCCTAGACCCATTGCTGTCAGCCGTCGTCACTCTCTGTAACTGAGGGCTGCTGGTTTGAAACTGGTGGAGGAAGTTTATACTCCATTTTATCACCTCCGACATTTTGTGCTTTTTATCCTAATACAGAGTAGAATTACGACAAAACCAGATTCCCCAAACCACAATACAGAAAAGATCAGCCTCCTCAACATTCCTAGTGGAAAAACAATCACATAATAAATCAAAGAAGTTTTGATGCTGACCCCGTAGGGTCATATTATGGCAGCACCATTCATCACGAATACATTGGAGTTTGCTGCAGTACCAGAGAGTGTGCAAGGTGTCATCAGCGGAACTTTTACAGGCCTCACAAACTCCATTCGTTTGCACTCCTCGCCAACCTATATTGATTTTAGTTGGAATCCAATCCTGGCTTGCCTTCCGGATAAACATCTTCACTTTCATAGGAATCTTGACCCTCCAAAACTTATTCCACCAATAGGACCAAGGGTTGTTATTAGAATGCCCCATCATATTGTCTAATCTATGACCCAGCCGATAGCCACTCTTGACCGAATACTGGCCACTTTCGTTGTAATGCCAAAGGTGGTTGTCCTCTCTGTTTCCACTAAGAATAGGGATTTGAAGAATATAATTAGAGTCCTCCAAAGTGAAAAGTACCTCTAATAAGATGAGTGTTCCACCCACCTGAAGAAGAAATAAGCTGGTCCACAGTTGCATTTCCATCCATTTTGGGGGGAGAAGTTATCTTGAAAGTAGTCGGTATAGGGATCCATTTGTCTTTGTATATTTTGATGGACTTCCCGTCCCCTACCCTGCATCTCACCCCAGCATCCAAAAGGCCTTTCCCCCAAATGAGGCTATTCCACACATACGAACCATTGGATTTCTTTGTGGCTTCCAAAATGCTACCTACCTTGTAATAACAGCTCTTCAAAACCCTTCAGGCTAACGAATTAGGATTCTTGAGAAGTCTCCAGCATTGTTTAGCGAGAAAGGCCCTATTGGAAGTCTCAAGGTCGTGGAAACCCAAACCCCCATCGCATTTTTCCTTGCAAAGGTGTTTCCAAGAGCACCAATGTATTTTTCTTTTCTTCTCATTGCCGCCCCACCAGAATCTTTATTAAGATTTAATCTACTAGAGTTCTAGCTTCTCAGCTGGCGTGTTGGTAGTTTGGTACATATGCAATAAATTAGAAATTAAAATGATTACAATTCAGAAGGCTTTTGCTTACCTCGGGTAAGCATTACCCTCTTCAATAAATTACGTACGTTTAACGAGGGTTATTTTTACCTAAAAACTTTTATGTGTTTAGATAAAATTATACTCTTTTTAAACACGTGGCATGTATTTAGGAGGGGGTAATGCTCACCCTCTTCATAGGAGTTAAGCAAAAATAGACTCATTACAATTGGGAGTTGAGTAGTAGCTTTTGAATTTATTGTTTAAAATCTTTCTTGGCCATCTCTTGTCGTTCTATACAATTTTCTCTATTTTGGAGATTGAAAATGAAATATACTTGTAATATTTTATCTTCATAAATTTAATACTTCAATTATTTTTCATTTTACAATTTTAAAATAATAAAATATTAATACTTTTCAAACTTTCTTTAATAAAATTGTTTTCTCTTTATTATTTTAGATAATAATTAACTCACTTGTATTACACTAAAAAATTTCTAATCTTTTTTTTTATAATTATCAACATCTAACTACTTTTACATGTAATAATTTTGAAATAATTTTTTAACATTTATATTTTTTACACCTAATATTATTTATCAGCGAAGAAACTAGAATTACATATAAATATTTGGATTCCATAAATGATCAAAATGAACCTGAATATTGGAGATGTTAATGTTAATAATTTGTTTTAATGAATTATTTAGAGTTATTATTATTATGTATATATATATGTTAATTACATATAAAAATTGATGATTTGAAAACATTTATTTTGAATTAAAATAATTATTAATTCATTATTTAAAAATACAAATAAAAAAATAATTAAAATATAGTCAATATTATATTCAGTTGAAAAATCTCAATAAAATATTTCTAATGATATAATTTTTACGTTGATTATATTTATTAATAAAAAGGTATATTAAATTAATTAAGATTAGTTAAAAGGGTGAATTGCACAAGCACCCCCGAGGTTTGATAAAATTGTACAAATATGACAATTTTAGTCATATATGTATAAATTTCCCTCAACATTTGAAAATTGTTGTACAAACATTATCTACTGTTAGATAGATCCGTTAGCCAATGTTTAAACGAGTAAATGTCTAAAATACTCTATATTATTATTTTAAATAAACTAAAAAAATTTAAAAATAAGATAAAAAATATTAAAAAATCTTTTAGAAACATGAATGTATTTTAAATCTGAAACCTGGAAAAAAAATCATCTTAAAAAAAAAATATTAGTTTGTGAAATTCCCCCTTGATTTTAAATCTATGTTGCACGGATACTCTATATTGGGGAAGGAACTCGTATTGAACTCGTATCCTGTCCGGATACACCCCCGATACACCATTTGGCATATCCGTTGACTTTTTCTCAAGTTTGACTGTGGGATATGGCTAGGATACGGGCGGGATACGCGGGGATACGACAAGGATATAGCGAGGATACGTTTGGGGCAAAAATTTAATTATTTTAGTTTAAAACGGGGTCAAATTAAGATTTTATAAAGTTGAAGGGACAAATTAATATTTGGGTTTTGGAATATGTTAGGACTTATATATATTGGATTATGCTTTCATTTTGAATGAATTATTGAATTATGTTTTCATTTTGAAAGGATTATTGGATTATGTTTTTTGAGAATATATTTTGGTTGGATTATTGAATTACGTTTTCATTTTGAAAGGATTATTGGATTATGTTTATTGAGAATATGTTTTGAATGAATTATTGGATTATGTTTTTATTTTGAAATTTGAATGGAATGGATTATTGGATTATGTTTATATAGATTATGTTTTGAATGAATTATTAGATTATATTTTTTTAAATATAAAATAAAAATATATATTATTTTAATTGACGTATCCTGCCGTATCCATATCCTAGTTTTTAGAGATTTATCGTATCTACGTATCGTGCTGTATCCGTATACCGTATATGTATCCGTATCCGTACAACCTAGTTTTAAATAAATTTAAAATTTAAAATTTATTCAAATCACCAGTAATTGTTTGTACCCTTGTTTTAAATTATCATGTGGTCAAGCTGCACGATAAGTTTTTGCATAGAGAAATAAATTCTTTGTACTAAATGACATGTTAATGTAATCCAATAAAGCAAATAAAATGCAGCACTTATTCCAAGGTGTATTTTCATGGAAGTCTTGTAGATTCATTGATAACCGAAATAAAATGCAGAAAATATGATCTTAGCAACTTCAAAGGATACAAGATTTAAGCAGATATGTCAATTACTATCAAAATCAGTTTGTAGCTTTTTTCCCAGGAAAAGAAAGAAACGAAGCCGTTGATGCCATGCGACAGAGGAAGAATTGTAAGGAGAAAAGACGCCGTAATATGCCACATCAGCCAAATGCCATCATCACCATAAGATCTCTGCGAAGAAAAGAGAGAGTCGATATCACGAACTCAACAAAGGGACAGATTTTACAATTCTTAAATCAGTACAAATTACAGATAACAGAAGCAATTTTTAGTCTTCAACAAAATGATTTTCAAAAACCCACAAAGTATCTGTCTCCAAACATCTAAATTTTGTAGCTTTACCGGTCAGCAACCATTTGACCGCCGTCGACTGTAGCAGCTGAGTTTATTCAGGAAAAGATGAAACGGCGTTGTTGATGACATATTGACATGTGACTGAAGAAGAAACTGCAGGGACAAAAACGACGTCGTTAAGAATATGAAGTGAGTCATGGATTTGGGCCGAGGTGTGACAAGAAGTTAATTTAAGAAAACATTTTTTAGGACCTTAATCAAGTTAAATTTTTTATTTAATTTTTTTTTTCTAATTAAGAAAACATTTTTTAGGACCTTAAAACAATCAACGTAGGTCAGTCATAAAGCGTAAAGAAATACTTGACCAACAAAATAATTTTATAAATTACTTAAAGCTACTTAAAGACAAGATACATTACGTGTACAATGATTGTTGGAACGATCTTGTTGGATATGGTTCGAATTTTCAATAGTTACCAAACGAGATTCACCAATGCGAAGACTTCCTGGAGACGTGTGACACGTTTGGAAGTATGAGATTGAGATTGAGGTTGAGGTTGAGGAAGGCTTGAAGACCGAAGAAGAACTGAAGAAACGAATTCTGAAGAGAACCGCTATGTGAACCGCGCTGCGGACACGTATATAGGGAGCAGTGCAGACATCGGTACATTCCAGTGAGTAGAGCGCGGCATAGACCGCGGCGGAGGCAAAGACACCAACCGCGGTATTCTAAGCGGTGGACATCAGTAGCTTTCCGCGGTCTAGGTCGCGGGTGGCCAACCGCGACCCAGACCGAGGTAATGACGGATTTTGCCCAGATCAGGAATATTGCACGATAAAAGGAAAGGTTTTCTTCTGGAAGTTTTTATGTTTATTGAAATAGGAAAGTCTTATGCTTAAAAGAAAATGATTTCTCCTTTACAAGATAACTTGTTATAAATAGGAAATATTATTTATGTGAGACAAGGAAATCTTGTACGTATAGGAAAAAGATTTCCTTGTTGATTTAAACTCCATGTAATTCATATAAATATACCATAATAGCTAGGCTATTATGTGTGGAGCAAATTAGCAATTAATTAGAAAGATCTCAAAGAGAGCATTGGGTGTAATTGAGTTTGGGGTTAGAGAGAAAAATTCTGAGAGTGAAGTTATAACAATTTTCTTCATAGTGGATTGATTTCTTGTCGTCCTGACGGCGGTGGTTTTTTTCCGATTTGGGTTTCCACGTAAAATCTTCTTGTGTTGTGTGTTTGGATTTATTTTCTTCTTCATCTTAATTCTTTTGTTATTGTTTGTTTGTGTTCTATCCAGCAACGCTTCCGCATAGTGACGTTTGTGCGCTAACAGATCTCTCCACTAGTCAACCGTTTATAAAGTTTACTGGTCTAAAGATTAAACCATACTTTTAACTATCAGTCACATAACTTAAATTTGTTACAGGATCTTTTCCCAAGCCTATGGTGAATTACAGATAGAGTTCGAAAAGGTCAAATCTTTGATGATTCCATCATACATGATTAAGTTGCAAAAACTTCTGGATAGGTATCTTACATTTGAACGGAATTCTTTCTGGTTAAAGAATCTTTTTCTAGTTGCTCTGGAACAATTAGGAGATTCTCTAGAAGAAATACGTGGTTCTGCTTTTGACGGCAAAGTAAATCTCTGAAATTTATTTCTTTTTCTTTCGAAGTTTTAAAAAAAGCTTTAATCTCCAATCCGTCAATCACACAATGATGGACGGTTGGAAATAAAATATTTTTTTAAAATATTTTATTTATTAAATTCAAATAAGAAAAAAAAAATGCTAAACCAGTCAAGTTAATTTATTAAGCTCTTTTTGACAAATTCCAATCAAGTTAATTTTCCCCGTGACAACACTTGTTATATAATTTATTAGTGGTATGGTAGCTGCCTTCGGCAGTTTGACAGTCTAGCAGGATATTAAAGCAAAATGCCACGTAATCTGTCCATGTTGTTAATTAGTTAGTAAACTAATCATATAAAAATTAGTTATCTATCATCCTATAGATAACTAATTATTAAGTTGAAGTCCTTATTAGTAAAATTCTTTTTTAGGTATTTTATAGGATACATGTTAACACTATTTATTACGAACAAATATATATAATAATTTATAACAAATTTCTAGTTTTTCAAAAGATAAAAGGTCAAACTTCTAGTTTGTGCTGCTTTTCTAATATAGTAATTTATAACAACAAATCTAAAAACAAAATAATAATCAAAAGCCAAAACAAAAATAAAATTAAACAAATCAAAAAACAATTCCATGAATATTGGTAATTTGGTATACTAATTTGATTCTCTCATACTTAATTATAATAATATATATTTTAAGAATATATACGGTTGGAAAAAACTCATTGATATATTTAAAATAATAACAATATTGATATACATATTTAATTTAATTAATATACTTATTAATTATACATTTTAAAATTTTAAAATTTTATAATAATTTAAATATTTATTAAAAGAATATTTTTTGAAGATGCTCTTTTAGTCTAAAATTTGGTATGAAACATTGGAGTGAAAAAAAAATTGATGTAAACATATTCTCTCAAGATGCTCTTTTAACACCAAATTAGTGTAATAAGGAGTTTTTCGCTGGTAGGCATATAACTGTGAACATATTTATATCATATTTATCCACCTCATCACGTTTTGCCATGTAAGCATTATTTGACCCAATTGCATTGTTTTTTCTAGAAAAAAGTGATGAGGTGGATAAGTGTGTTATAAGTATACTCACAGTTATCTGCCTACCAGAGAAAAACTCGTGTAATAAGTTGGAAATGCTCTAAGACCAACAATGGACCTCTCAGCTCACTTTTGTCTGTTTCCCGCTTACAATCCTTATTGTGATAACCAGAAACTTGACGGTCACAAAAACAGTAAGCCAGTTGCAACCAATTTAAAAACAAACAAAACAAAGAAAGAGCTGTTATAATAGATGTGGCTTTCCTACCACTTATGTAATACACACAGTGAACTCCGTCTAAATATCACCGCCTCTCTTGCCTGTTTATATGAGTAATGTATCACTTGTAAAGAATGCTCCATAATATCAATACATCAGCCTTCTTTCTCTCTCTCTCTCTCTCGTGTATCTCTCTCTTCTCTCATCTCAGTCTCACTTTGGTCACTTATTTGTTCATAATTAATTCATTTATAACACGTTATCAGCACGATTAGAGACTAGGCAAGGCTAGTGAGCAAGTGAGCAACAAAATGGGTATATATCTTCGGTTTTTCGAAAAACCTAGAAAATTCAAAGTGCTTGAATCGCTGTTAGGAGGATACCGTTGTGTTTTTCTCAGAAAAACGGTTTCGACCCCTCTGGCCGCGTCTCAAACGGAGCTCTAACGAACTCTTTACCACCGGTCAAAGGTTGGTCAAACCTGAAAAAATTTCCAGTTTTTTATGCAGTTTTTTCCAAGGTTGAAGATGACACTGTAACGATCGTCACGTCAGCGCCATGTCAACAGGAGCAATCGTCACGTCAGCATGTGTCAGCGCCACGTTAGCAGTGGTGCCACATCAACGCCACGTCAGCATGCGCGATGGAAGATCTTGATCTCCAACACAATTGCGTAAAAGTAAAAGGGATCCCCTTATGGGTAATTTACTTATATCTCTACATTCTGGATCCATATATATATATATATATATATATATATATAGCTTCGTATAACAAGATGACTTATGCCGTCAACAGAACTTTTATATTATAATTCTGGAATTATTTTTATTAGCATATCAGGTGATCTCATGACCCTATAAGGTGATCTTATGACCCTGAAATCATTTATTTTTATGCAATAAATGAGACTGGTTCATGTTGTGTCTCGGAACTGGTCTATGTTGTGTCACCAAATAAATTATTTAAATATTCAGCATTTATTTTTATGCAATATATGAGAGTGACTTATGCTGTCTCTCGAGACTGGCTTATACTGTGTCTCGGGACTGGCTTATGATGTGTCTCCAAATAAATTGTTTAAATATTCAGTACTTATTTTTATGCAATATATGAGACTGACTTATGTTGTATCTCGGGACTGACTTATGCTGTGTCTCAGGACTGGCTTATGCTGTGTCTCCAGATAAAATTGTTTAAATATTCGTATTATTTAATTATGCGCAATATATAAGATCTGCTAGATCGACTAAACCAGAACTTAAGTTTCTGGAATTATGATATTTAAGTTGGCACTGTTTTGAAAACCGATGAGAACATGGAATTCTGGATCCAGTGTTATATACATGAATGTCATACTTCATTATTTGGAACCTGAGGTTTCAAAACGTTTAGAATATGATGTTATCTCATATATATGAAGTGATACGTTTACATGTCACTTATTTGAAAGAATAATCTATACATCCAATAGGATGTTGTGAGTATTATAACAGAGATTTAAGATCCTAACGAATAAAGAAATTGAAATTAATATTTTATCCATTTCATACACATCCAGTAGGATGTTGTGAGTATTAAAAAAGAGATTTAAGACCCTAACGAATAAAGGAATTGGAATTAATATTTTATCCATTTTATGCACATCCGGTAAGATGTTGTGAGTATCATAAAAAAGAGATTTAAGATCCTAACGAATAATGAAATTGGAAATAATATTTTATCCATTTCATACACATCCAGTAGGATGTTGTGAGTATCATAAAAGGATTGAAGATCATAATATCACGTATAATGAGATTGTAAAGGATATTTTATTCATTTTATACTTTCTCTTGAAGTAGCAATATCAAGAAAGTAAATTTGGATATATTTATATTCACGAGATATCAAAACATACCCCAGGAGTGAATGTTTGTGAATGATAAGAGAAAATGTTTATAGAATAAACATATTGAAAATATTATTATCATTTCAGATGAGTTATAAAATGACATTACACGTAATGTCCTTAAATTTCCCATAAGGGAAATATATGTCTTGCTGAGAGTGCAACGACTCATACAGTTCTACGGAGTCAAATATATTTTATGAATTTGACTTTGCTCAGAGCAAATATTAATATTGTATTAGGTCCAACGGATCTGATAGAAATCTCTGGAAGAGTCAGAATATTGTTATCAAACAATACTAAATTATGTATCAATAATACTTGATATTATTCAGGCAGAAAGAAATATGCTTATTTCAAGTACATATAAAGTTGATACCAGATCAAGATCCAATGAATTTGATTAAAGGCTCTAGTAGAGCCAGAATCTTGTTACCAGATGATATTAAATTGGGTATCGATGATACTTTATATCATTCAAACATATTATAAAGGAATCTACTTAGTTTCAAAGATACACGAATGAATGGATATCTTATTGAAACTATGAGTAATGAGAATGTTTAATATATATACATTACCTCTCATGATTCAGGTCAGAAACTCATTATAGAAAAGCTGCGCGCTTTATCATCTGGATTATATTACACTATTATAAAGAGTGCAGATGTTTATGCAGTTATGAATCAAAAGTTTCCAGATCCAAAAAATGTTTGTACTTTGGTGTGATCGTATCGGTCACCCGACATCTACAATGATGCGTATAATCATTGAAAATTCTCATGGATATCCATTAAAGAACCAGAAGATTCTTTATCCAATGAGAACTTATGTACTGTATGTCCATAAGGGAAACTAGCAGTAAAACCGGTGTTCAAAGGATATGGATGTATAAAACTCGAACAATAGTTCATTTTTTGTTTGCAGAAAGGACAAGTCAAGTCCGGGACATCAGCCACGTAGTTATGATGTTGATTGTTGACTACAATGGTATGCATATCTAGTTGTCAAATCATTATCAGAAAGCTTAAGAGGGATCCCAGTGGCAGATAGGTGAGCTCTATGATTTAGCAGTGAGTCTTTGGTTCAGTTTGGTTGCAAGCATGAATCAGAAAGATTTTCAATGCTCTCATAGAGGTAACTGAGTGAATTACCCATCAAGTTTTTCTCTTTTAAGAGCTTAGCAACAGTGACAAGAGGCAAAGGGAGAAGGTAAATGAGAAAATCTATGAAGTCTTTGTGAGCTTCAGCTAGAATGACTTTCTTAGCTTTTGTGTCAATAAGAAGCTTCAACTTTATTGTGGAGGTTTCCATAGGTGCTATATCTGTTCTAGTTATGAAAGGTCACTCACCAAGTTTGGTTATATATAACTGATCAGAGGAAGAGGAAGGGTTGGCAATTCGTGATCATGAAGATTTGTTGCAGGCTAGTGTTTGGTTCCCAATTCCCCATGATAGTTTTTATCTTTCTTAGAAAAATTTATGATCATGGATGGTGGGAATGAGCAAAATTTGACTCATTAATTACAATAAAGCAGAACAACACAGTAAAGTTATAGTTTCAGTTGACCTGACAACTTTCTCTCCTTTCAAAACTTTTCTAATTGTGGCTTTTTGAGTGGAAAGGGAACATAAACCTTTGATCTTCAGGTTTTCAGGTTGCTAAATAGAATGTTGATGTACAAATTGATATATGATCACAATAGCATAAACTTGATGTTAAGGATGGTTACTGAAATTGTTTAATTGACTGTTGAGTACATCAAATGCCATTATGAAACATGCTTGGATAAATATTGTTCACTAGAAAATAATGTATATGGAAAGCAAAATTGTGTTCACTGATGGACAAATAAAGTCCAATTTCAGTTGCTTCAAGCAAGCAGAGGTTATTGCATAATGTTTCAATAAGAGAAATGCCGAAATAGAATCATTCATATTTTATTAAACTCATAACTCATAGTCTGTGACTATTTTTTACACTTTTAGAGCTTCCTGTTACTTTGGCGATGCCTATTGCCACCGCATAAAATTAATTCAAATCCGACTATGCAACATCCTTGATCTCTTTCTTTACAAGAAAGGCATTAGAATGATCTGCATTTGACATCAAAGAACTCTTCAACAACTCCACAACCTGAAAGCCTGAAATCGGTCAACAGCTCTTATAACATCAAACTGGTCTTCACCAGAGTTATGGCCTGATCTCAACACCATCAAGTGCAATAGTCATCATTCAAAAAGGGGCTTTTTGCCTATTATGCACGAATCTGTTACGAAGAAATCGGAAAGAGCTTCATTCGATTCCAAGCTTGTCCTTAAAACAGTTCCAAACCCTGAAAAGTACAAGTAGCATTAAGGCAAAGAATTACATTTATGCAGGACTACTAATCCACAATTTGCACTAACGTATCATTAATCAGTACAAGAGTTAAATGAGTTCTATAGGATACAATTCGTGGTTTCATAATGATTAAGATTTTAAAAGTATTGAAGAGATGACTTCTCTACCTCATCGACACCGAACTCAACAACCCTTTCTGTATTCGGGCAATGCTAGCTGCCAATGAAATTGGGGTCACAGACAAATCATTGGTAACCATGTATGTATATGATTTCTTCACAATGCCATCCTCACTAGCTGTAGCTGCATTTGCTTTATTTGAGCCAACAAACTTAACTTGACTCTGCATCTGGGCCTGACATTCGGGACAAAGGGTGTTTAGATCATCTGTCATAAACCAGTGATTACATTCACAGATGTACAACTGCAGGACAGGAGGAGCATTATTGACATAATTAGCTGCTGATTGAGGATTCAAGAGATGGTTTTTGCTTTGCTTTGATTGCAAGTAATCTTCATTCAGGTTTTCGAGGCTCTTGTACAGGTTCCTATGCAGTTAACCATGCTTGCATTCCTCAGGATATTGACAAAAGCACCAATTGGCAAAGATAGGAGGTTGAAAAGGATATCAACAAAATCTTTTCCAGCTTCGGCAATGAGTACCTTGTTAGTTCGTTTGTCTATCATTAACGTCAACTTGACCTTGCCGGCTGCCATTGTACCTAAAATCTTGAAATCTATTTATATTATGTTTTATTCAATGCTTATTTTTCCTAAAGCATTAGCATACCCATCAAATTTTCCTTTTGTAATTGATTATTAACTTAAGAAATATATCAACTAATATAAAGATCCATAAATAAAATAAGTAAGACATTAACAACAATTAATATAAACTCTTTGAAAGATAACAAAGTTCAAATTAAAATTGTAGCTCTAAAACACCCTAAAAACTAATTACAAACTTAGATTCAAAAGTTTGTATTGGTAAAATAAGGTTTTGGGCTGAATTTTAATCTTTAGTTTTAAATCATTTTATAAAAGAAAAAATGTTTTGTAGGCTTAGTAACTTAAAACAAATATAATATTGTATTAAGACTTACTAGTTTAGCCCAACAACATTAAACATTTTCTAAGGCCCACAATAACATAAGAAATTTCAGAAATTTTATTAGGCCAGCGGGGGGGCTTTCAAAATCAAAATTTTGGCTAACAAATGCCTTCCTGGTTATATGTCCGTCCACATGCTATTTTGTTCAAATTTTTGAACTGCATTGAATTTTCATCAATTAAGATGCTAATGTATACTGATGAAACATGGAAAACTTGAAAATCCAAAAGCTATATAAAATTTTCAATTCCAAGCAAAGTAAAACTGATAGTTCAAATCAGGTAGAACCTCGAATTCTAGTTATGCATTCGTATTTCCTAGAAAAACGCTTGTTAATTTAGCAGCGGCAGATCCCGACAAGAAATCAACATTCTCTCATAATTTGTTATATACTGTTATCATAAACTTGATGGGATCACAATAGCATTGTTAAAATTCATTATAGAATCAAAAATAAGAAAAAATGTAGCATTTTTAAGAGCAAATAGCAAAATTTCCCATAGAGCAACTGACTCTAGTCAAGCTGTAGATGGAATGAATAGTCATAACATTTATGATTTAACAGTTCACTAAACAAAACAAAAAGAAACACTTAACATTTAAACGGTAACAGAATATATCTGTAAAGAAAGCTCTTAGAGCATCAAACTCCCATCAGCCAAGTGTAGGCTTGATCTCATCCCCACAAAAAATTAATTAAAATCAGCCTATGGGAGGAAGAAATCGGAAAGAGCAGCTTTCGATTGCAAGGAAGTCCTCAGCAGTTCCAGACCCTGAAAGGTACAACAAGCATTAAGGCAATGGTGTCACTTTTTGAAGAACTACTCATTCATATAATTTGTAGATGTTAAACGATGTTTGAATGCAGACAATTATCAGTCAGAAGCAATTTACTTGACAAATGATATGCTTAGACCTATTTAGGATTTATTACATCAATTCTTATCATCAAAAATTAAAATTTAAACAAATTGAAGGAAGAAGAGATGAATTTTTTACCTCATCAGCACCAAACTCAACAATCCTTTTCTCCAGGGCACTAATATCCTTAACATTCTTCAATACCAGATCAAAGCTATCTGTCAATGAAATTGGTGTCACAAACAAATCATCGGTCACCATGTATTTATATGATTTCTTCACAATACCACCCTCACTGACTGAAGCTGCCTTGACTTGATTTGAACCAGCAGACCTAACTCTGTATTGCGTCAGGGCACCACGCCAGGGACAAGGGTGTTTAGATCATCTGTCACATGTCTGGGTTGTGAAATGGGTTGAAGCTGTAGAACAGAAGCTGCTAATTGAGGATTCAACAGACGGTTTTTGGTTTGCTTTGATTGCAAGTAATCTTCATTCAGGTTTTCGAGGCTCTTGTACAGATTTCCTTGCAGTTATTAACCATGCTTCCATTGTTCAGGAGATTGACAAAAGCACCAATTGGCAAAGATAGGAGGTTGAATAGGATATCAACAAAATCTTTTACAGTTTCGGCAAAGAGTACCTTGTTAGCTCCTTTGTCTATCATTAACATCAACCTCACCTTGCCGGTTGCCATTGTACTGCCAACAAGTACTATTCAGTTTACTTATCAGATTCTGCAACAGAAATCTTAAAACTCCATTTAGATATTCTTTTCAATACTTATAATTATTATTCCAAATGCATACCCACCAATTTTCCTTTTAAAATTGATTGTTAACATAGAAAATATAATATCTAATATTGATTTGTGAAAGATCCAATTAATGTGACCAGTGTGCTAGGTTCAATGATTTTCTAGATTCAATGAGTATTACATTATAATTGAGATGTTTCAGATTCCATACAAAAGTCAAATTGGAATCTAAAACATACCACATTCTTCTGCTTTATTTTCATTAATTGATTCATTCTCACAATTCTGGATCTGAAAAGTCCTTAACAATGATAATTGTTACCAAGGAGAATTTATTCATTAATTCCTAAATGCAAACCATTTCTCTTTCTGATAATCATGAATCGATCACCCGAAATTTCTGGTCAACTTTTTCCTCATCATGTTGATAAGCCTCTGAATTGACCATTTACTATGCTTCTGAAATTAAAATCCTTCCTATATTCCTTAAAATATGTAATTCATGTTTTGGCATCCATGGATTTGGGTTAAAGTCAATTCAGTAATTGGAGTGCTGTTTGCTGTTGCTTGCGATGCAATTTTTCTCATGTTCCAGGGCCATTTTGCTGTCAGCTAGCGTTGGTGTTCAGACCCTTTTTATGTTGAATTTATGGCAATTACCTCAGCTGTAAAGTGTTACAATTTTGAAAGGTTTTTCTGGTGTTTATTTTTTATTTTTTTATTTTTTTATTTTTTTCAGAGAATCAGCCTATCAAGGCTTCTAATCTGTCCATTTGGACATTGTTTCTCCTTTGTAATGTTCAGTTTTCAGGCTAGACTTTTTAGGTTTCAGGGAAGTAGAATTCATAAACAAAAACTGTTGCTCAGTTTCTTGTAGAAGTACACTACCAACACTAGGCCCTTTGTTTCTTTTCCTCAGTATAAGTACTCAAAAAAGTCGAAAACTCAAAATAAAATAGCAAGTAAATTAGATTAATATCTGGAAACAGAAGATACAGCAAGCATGCAAAGATAAAACTCAAAAATTCTGGAAACAACTTCTGAAAACAAAACAAACGTTCAACTCCTAAAAAGGGCAAGAATCTGCACAGCTTGCCATCAGTGCTATTTCCAATCAGGTATAGGATTTAAACTTTGTGCCGCACATTTCCCATTTAAAAACTTGTTACAACTTTCTTGTACTATAAAGATAGATAGCATCAGAAGTTTCAGGCCATAGCAAGAGTACCAAATATAGACATCAGTCATAAATTTTGTTATATATATATATATATATGAATTTGATAATACAGTAACGTAACCATATGATTAGCATACCTCTTCTACGCCCAAATCGACAACAATCTCCTCAAGCGCACTCAGATCCTTAACATTAAGCTTGTTAAGCAAAGTAACAAAATTATTAGCAGACACAGGCATACACTCTAAATTATCCATCACAATGTAAGTTAACAACCCTTTAACAATGCCACCCCCAACATCTACCGCAGTGTTTGCTACAGTCATAAGTTGTTTTCACTGGCTTTATGCATAGATTTCTGTGTCCTGGTTTCATCAAAGGTAGAGAGTAACAGCTGCATAATCCTTCCCAAGTAAAACATACCACATTCTTCTGCATTATTATTTTCATTAATTGATTCATTCCCACAATTCTTGATCTCTTAAAAGTCCATAACAAAGATAATTAACCGGGAGAATTTATTAATTCCTATTTGCAAACCATTCACAATCAAGTTCACAAGTATTAAGCTGACCAAAATATTGTTAATCAGCGGACTAGCAGTCCAAAAAATGGATCAAAAGAAATATCATGTAGATTAATAATTGGAAAAACAGAAATTTACTAACACGAAAAGTGGAAAATCAAAAACAAATAGGGAACAAATTTGAAAGAAGCCTCATAGCTCTCTCACATTGACCCTAAAAAGATCTCATGTCCCCACATTCCGCAAGCAGAAATTGGTTAAAACTGACTTGCATTCCAAAGATAGCTTCAGCAATTTCAGACCCTAGCAAGAAACCAAATGTATATACCATCAGTCACATACAGATTGTTTTTGCAGAAATGCATACATGTATATATAATGAATATTATACCTCTTCTATGCCGAAATCAACAACTATCTCCTCTATTGCACCCACATCCTTGACATTAAACTTGTTAAGCAAAGTAACAACATGTTTAGAGGACATAGGAATGACCTCCAAATTATCCATCACAATGTAATTCACCAGCCCTTTAAGAAAACCACCCTCAACAGGTACCACAGTGTTTGCAGGCGACGGAGGGACATAAGACAACTCATGGGTCATTCTCTTGCCACATTTAGGTTGATCACAAATCAAGCCTGGAACATCAGCCACAGCCACGAAATTGAAATGGCTGCTACACATATAGGACTTTCGATTAATTAAATCATAATCAGTCAGTATAAGAGGGATTTATGTGGCATATATTGGAGGTCTGGGGTTTAGCAGTGATTTTTTGTTTTGGTTTGATTGCAAGTAAGATTCTGGAAGATTTTCAAGGCTCTCATAGAGATGACCAAGAGAACCCACCAAGCTTTTCTCTTTTAAGACCTTAACAACAGTGGCAACAGGCAAAGTAAGAATGTAGATTAGAAAATCTACAAAGTCTTTACCAGCTTCAGCATAAAGTACTTTCTTAGCTTTTGTGTCAATAAGAAGCTTCAGCTTAATTTTGGAGGATGCCATGGTTGTTTTAATGGTGAATTGAAGGTAATAAGTGGCTTGTATATATTGAGAATTTAATAGGAAGAGGAAAAGTTGGCAACAAAAGAATAAAGTTTTGTTGCATGCCAGTTTTAGATTCCCTATAATGATAATTATTGCTTCTGAAGAGGCTGCATAGATTACCAATCACAATATCATACAATCTCTCTTCGTTTTGGAATACTACATACAGTTGAGATATGTATCAAATGCTATAATGATGACAAACTACAGTTTCAATTTGAAAGTTTTCACTTGCTTTCTGCCTTGGTACAAGCATGCATAGATTGATGTGTCCTAATTTCATCAAAAGTTTAAGAGATATGTTGTTGCTGTAAAGGAAATCTTTCCTGTGAAGTAACCAATAATTTGATAGTCAGACAAATTTAACTTAACTTTTACAAGTAAACAATATATCAGTAAACAGCTCTTATAACATCAAACTGGTCTTGAATAATGTTTTGGCCTGATCTCAACCCCATCCAAGTGCAATAGTCATCATTCAAAAAGGGGCTTTTTGCTTATTATGCACATCGAATCTGCTACAAAGAAATCAGAAAGAGCTTCATGCCTTCATTTGATTCCAAGCTTGTCCTTAACAGTTTCAAACCCTGAAAAGTACAAAAAACATCAAGGCAAAGAAGTACAATTATGCAGGACTACTAATTCATAATTTGTAGAAACATATCGTTAATCAGTACAAGTGTTATATGAGTTCTATAGGAGACAATTTGTAGTTTCATATATAATGATTAAGATTTTAGAAATAATGAAGAAGAAATATTGACTTCTCTACTTCATCGACACCGAACTCAACAACACTTTGTTCCATGGCACATTCCTTTATTTGAGCCAACAAACTTAACTTGACAACGCATCTGGGCACGACATTCAGGAAAAAGGGTGTTTAGATCATCTGTCACAACCCTGTGATTTCATTCACAGATGTACAACTGCAGGACATGAGCATTATTGACAGAAGCTTCTAGATGGGGTTTCAAGAGCCGGTCTTTGTTTTGACTTGGATTGCAAGTAATCTTCATTCAGGATTTCAAGGCTCTTGTAAAGGTTTCCTATGCACCTCACCTTGCCAGTTGCCATTGTACCACCAAGAAGTGCCATTTCATTTACTTCTCAACATCTACAACAGAAATCTTGAAACTCTATTTAAATGTTCTTTTCAATACCCACTAATTTTTTCTTCTGTATTTGATTATTAACATAAGAAAATGTATCAACTAATATTAATTTTCTAAGATCCAATTAATGTAACCAGTGTACCAGACTACCAGGTTCAATGGTATTACATTGATAATAATAATTGATGTGTTTCAGATTCAACTCAAAAACCAAGACAATTAATACCAAAAAGAAAAAATCCATCAATTCCTAATTGGAAACCATTCCTCTTCCATAAACTGAAACCATGTCATTTTCCTATATATATCTATAGCTTTACAATGTCCATATACACCATTCTACAGTCATGGCAACAGCCTCAACAGTGAAGTTGAAGCTTCTGATTGACAAAAAAGGAAACAAAGTACTTTTTGCAGAAGCTAGCAAAGACTTTGTAGATTTTCTCTTCTACCTTCTTTCTTTGCCTGTTGGTACCGTCGTTAAGCTCTTAAAACAGAAAAGCTTGGTGGGTTCCCTTGGTATACTTTATGAGAGCATTGAGAATCTCAATGAGACCTATATTCAACCGAACCAATACAAGGACAGACTGCTGAATCCTACAAATCCTCTATTTGCTACTGAAGTCCCTCTTCTGCTGACTGATAATCAAGAATCGAACACTCGAAAGGTCTACCTGTGTCCTCGCAACTATCAACATGTGGCTGATATACCAAACGTGACTTGTCCTCATTGCAAAGTCTTGATGAACATTGAGACGTCTATTGTCAAATCTGTGGCAGCAAACACAGGTGCAGTGGCTGATGGAGGTTTTGTTAAAGGGGTGGTTACTTACATGGTAATGGATGACTTGGAGGTGAAGCCAGTGTCTACTATTACTTCTATTACTATGCTTAACAAGTTTAATGTCAAGGATGTCGGTGCACTTGAGGAGCGTGTGGTTGATATTGGCATCAATGAGGTATGTAGATCGATCATTAATTTGCCTTACTGTAATTAGCTACTCGAAAGTTGTAAATGTGCTAACAATTTGTATGATTAATGCTGCTTTTATTTTCAGGGTCTGAAGCTGCTGAAGGCATCTCTAGAATGCAAGAATGTTCTTACAGGTGTTTTTCTTGGGAATAAGCTGTAACTGATTAAAAATGTATGTTGAAGAGACTTTGTGTTTGGCTTTTTTGGGGTGGTGGAGTTTGGTTCGTTATTTTCTCTGAAATGTTGTTTTGATTATGTTTTTGGTTTTTCAAAAATAATATTTGGCTATTTCCTTTCTGGTCATATGTCTACAAGCTATTTTGTTCTAAGTATTGTACTGCATTGAATGTTGATCCAGTATGATGCGTATAACATTGAAATGTTTCAGAAAATATTCAGTCAATTGAATCACAATTGTGGAATCAACAAAACATTGTTGTTTTCAATCTTTACAAATATATTCGGAAAAAACGTAAATCAGTATATGCAAAACTTAAATAGCAGTGACAATGCTTGGATTCACTGGGCAAAAGTCTTACAATATAAGCATCTGGAAATTTTTGATCTACTAAGCAATAAATAACTATGTCATCAAGAGTGTTCTCTCAAGAAATACAAGACAAGCTAGACCAACATTAAAACATAGAAAATTAGAAAAATCGTAAAGCTATATGAACATCTCAATTCCAGGCAAAGCAAGATTGATAGTAACAGGCGAAGCCTTCAATTGTAGTTCCGAGGAAAAAGCTTATTAAAACCGTCTTAGACTCCATTGAAGCCTTGATGAGCAGTTGCAGACCCTGACAAGAAATCAACTGGCTTCAGAATCTAGACACCTGTTAATAATTTCAACAAAATTTATAATACAAAGGGGGAAATATTGATGATCAGCATACCTCATCCACACCCAATTCAACAACTCTCTCGTCAAGGCCATCAGGTTCCTTAACGCATAACTTGTTAAGCAAGGTAATGAAAGTATTAGCTGACATTGGCTTGACCTCCAAGTTATCCATCACGATGTAGGTTACGACCCCTTTAACGAAACCTCTACCAGCATTTTTCGTTCTCCAAGCCACATGATCAGCTACATCAGGTATCTCAATGTTGGCTTGTTTTCTGCAGTAATTACAAAATGTGTTCAAAACATAAGACATTTTACCACAACCAAAGCCAGAACACATGTAAACCTTTCGAGATTTCAAATCAGACAGCAGAAGAGGGATTTCAATTGGATTTAATAAACTTCTAGGATTTATCAGCAAGTCCTTGTTTTTGCCACTTTTTATGAAGGTTTGATCAAGACTTTCTAAGCTCTCGTAAAGGTCAGCTAAGCTACCCGCCACAACTTTCTCTTTCAAGAGCCTAGCTAATTACAGTGCCAACAGGCAAAGACAGAAAGTAGAAGAGATAATCAACCATGTCTTTGCCAGCTTCTGCAAAAAGTACTTTCTTAGCCTTTGTGTCAATGAAAAGCTTCAACTTCATGTCCAACTCTGCCATGGCTCTTTGTTTGTTTTGTAACGCTAAATATATAGAGGAGTTGAAGAAGCTAGCCAGGGGAGTTAATGACAGTCACTTAATCATAGTTATTAGTGGAGAAATTAGTGAAAATTGAAAGGGGCAGAGCATTAATTAAATCTTGAGACACTGATAATGGCCAGTTAATGCAGCAGAAGCATAATGTAGAATGAAACACACGGCACATGAGGGGGCTTGAATCCGGTACTCCTGAATCAAATCAAGTTTCGGTACCATATTAGTTAATAGTTACTGTTACCACCTCCAAAACTTTTGTCCATATTTGAGTGCACTTCCAAGAAACAATGTCGATCCACCTTAGAAGATCTATTTTCTTCTTCTTCTTCTTTTCCTTATCTATTTTTTTATTTTTTGGGTTTCGTCTCATTTCAATCATTTGAAATCTTTAATTGTTTTTCCTTTTTGTCTTGGGACTTGGGGTTTAAAGAAACCTTACAAAGGAAGTTAAGCAGACTAATTTCGCTTCTCAAAATTTTATCCCTATATTTTCATAATAAATTATATATTTGTTAATGTTTCATTTCGTATAATTAATATGACAGATGTTTATTACCGTTCAATTCAATCCAATCCATTCCCATCAAATTCAATTAATTGAAAATGGGATGTAATTATTTATCTAAAATGGGATAAAGTTATATTACAACTCAATCCTCTCAAATTACAGTCTAGTTCAATTTAAAATTGGACTAAGTCTGACTGTAAATCTCAAATGAATTGAATTGAGTTAAACTCATTCATTCTAGATCTAAAGTTTAAACTCTTAGATAAGAATCAAAATAATGATATAAAACTCATAACATCATCAAAAACACATTGCTGGACTATTTACTATCGGTTTAAGTTTTTATATCCGATGATTAGTAACATGTAATCAAAACCTAGTTCTCCAATGGATATATTGTTGGGTGCTTTTTTATTGGCTTAAGTTTATAAGTGATTTGGATTTCTTAGCTGACTTAAGCAGTTTCACAACTAATCAATAAATTAAAGCAAAATGCCCTCATAGTCTGTCTCCATATTTTGTGCTCTACTTAGACAGAAATACCATAGAAATCCTTCCTCCATTTATATATAGGATTCATGATCTCATCATAGTAATACTAACTAATGCACATCAAACATATAAATTTACATTCACTCCCTAGAAAGTTTGACATGATTGATTAGATCAATTTCAAGATAGCCAAAAGTTTGTTCCATAGAGGATCCAAGTCCATCAGAAATCAATTAAATTCAGTGACAAGTACACATTCAAATTCGACTAGATGTATTTAACATTCAAAGTTGTTAAAAAAATATCATGTAAATTAGTAATTGAAGGTGACCAAACATAAGATGATAACAAAAAACATTAATTCATATCCTCATAAGGAAAACAGTTCTTTTTACGGACAAAGCAACAGCATCAATCCAGCCTCTATGAGGCTACCATTTTCTCTAGGCAAACACTTGCAGATCAATAAGGGAGAATAAAATACAGAACAACACATGAAAAGTTGGAATAACAAACTTAAACAAATTAACAAAATATTTTTCCGAACACGAAAAAGCTTCATGGTCTGCAAGCTTGGACAAGTTTAATTAGGATCAGCTTCTTCTTCATTCCAATTCAATATTACTAAGGAAAACAGTGGTTAAAACATTCTTGCATTCCAATGATGCCTTCAGCAGCTCCAAACCCTGCAAAAGAAATATTCAAACAAACATTAATTGAAAAAATAAATTTCCAAAACTTGAAACAAAAAGAATGGATATTAAATACCTCATCCACGCCTAAAACAACAATCTTCTCCTTGAGTGAACCCACATCTGTAACATTGAACTCATGAAGTAAAGTAATCGCAGAGATGGTAGACATAGGCTTGACCTCTAAATTATCCATCACCATGTATGTCACCACTCCTCTCACAAAGCCACCCTCTTCGGCTGTTGTACCAGCTGTAGTACTACTGTTTGCAGCAGTGGTAGAGTTGACAAAAGTCAACGCTCTGCTGATTCGGTACCCACAAGGACACACTGTGTTGAGAACATCAGACACATGAGTGTTGTTTGTGTTTGAACAAACATATAACTTCCCAGCAGTAGTTTGATCATGATTATCAGACAGCAAAAGTGGGAGTCCATTGGCATTCAGTGAAGATTTGGGGTTCAACAGTGAGGTCTTGTTTTGGTTTGGTTGCATGTAGGTTTGGTTGAGATTTTCAAGGCTCTTATAGAGGTCAGTTAAGCAACCAACGTCGCCTTTCTTTTTCAAGAGCTTTGTGACAATGGCAACCGGTAATGAAAGAAGATAAAACAGAAAATCAACGAAGTCTTTGCCAGCTTCAGCAAACAGAACTTGTTTACTCTTTGTGTCAATTAGCAGCTTCAAACTCACTTGGGAGGCTTCCATGTCTATTTTTGATGTCTAAAACATCATCAAGTTTTGGTCAAATATATAATATTTAGAGGCAGTGGGTGGAGGGGCCAAAATACAAAAATTCAGACTAAAAGGACTACTAGAAAACTAACCCCACCCCCCCCCCCCCCCCCCCCCCCCCCGAACTATGTCCAAATTTACACTTTACCCTCTATAATTTTTTTTTTCATCATTAAACCCCCTAAACTTTTATAAATTGGCAATAGTTAACGGAATTGTAACGACATTGAATTTTCTGTCATGAAAAATTGCACTAAGTTCCCCTTATTATATACATAATTGCATCAAATCGAAAAATATATAATAATATGACATAAATACCCCTCTGACCATGTTTTAAAAATCAAATTTTAAATATTAAATATTGAAATGATGGTTAAATAATAACAAAACTCTAAAATTTTTGATAAAGAAAATTAAATTGATTTAGCAATTATTTAAATTATCTTTATTATTTAAACATCTCTAACCTAAATATAAAACCCTGATGAATATTTAAATTATTTAAGGGGAATTATAATTTAAATTATCTTTTTTATTTAAATATTATCAAATATCACTTGTTCATTTACAATAACAAGGGTATTAATAATGTCAAAAATAAAAATAAAAATAAAAAATAAAATAATAATAATAATAATAATAAATTATTAATAATATTATTATTATTAAAATAAAATAAAAATAATGATAGTAATAATAATATAAAAAAATAACAATTGTAATATTATTTTTGATTCACAAATCCCAGGCCCGCCGGCTTGGGGTGGGTCTAGGGATGGCAATGGGGCGGGTTCGGGGCGGGGTGGCCTTCCCCGCACCCCACCCTATTTATTTTTTGAAAACCCGTCCCCTCATAAAACCCCACCATAGATGGAGCGGATTGGGGCAGTGCGGAGTACAACGGGGAGTGCTTTCCCCATCCCCACCTATTAACCTCATTTTAAATTTTTTTTATTAAAATAACAAATATATAACCATTGAATATGATAAAACTATAAAGTAATAAATAATTTCAAGAAACTATTAAAAAACATCTCATAAAATTCAATCATTTTCAAACATAAACATAAAGTATGAGGTCAAAATGTTCGAAATTCATAACCCTAATTATCTAATAGTTGTATTTATTTCTCTAGTTCTCTCTTCGTACGATCAACTACATTTAGGGATGACGATTCGAGTTGTTTGAGGATTAGAGACTTAGAGTTACAGTTAGCGGTTAGGGTTTTTTTAATAGTATTTTGTTTTGTCACTTTATGTTAAATAACGGTGATGATATGTAAAGTTAGGGTTAATGTATTTACATATTTCCTTTTTTAGATATATTTTTTTTTTGAAACTACGTAGTTTAACTAAGTATTATTTTAAGCGGGATGGGGCAGGGCGAGAAGTATAAAACCCATCTCCGCCCCATACCCATTGCGGGTTAGACTATACATCCTCATCCCCACCCCATCCCCACCAAATTGAAACCCATCTTCACCCCAAAAGTGCGGGTCCCCGCAGGGCCCCGTCCCAGCGGGGAATTTTGCCATCCCTAGGCGGGTCATGGATTTTTGCCATCCTTAAAGTAAATCCAGATTGTATGGTGAATCAAAATCCTTTCACTATACTGTCCTTTGAAATAGATGGTGGAGATCTTGGATCTCCACACTAATCAATATTTTTTATTTGTTTTTTCAATTTTCTTGTAATTGTTTTTGATTATTTTATTATTATTATTATTATTATTATTATTATTATTATTATTATTTTGTAATTTAATCACCATCATAAATATTTGAGATTGATGGTGGAGATCAATCTAAATATCAACCTATTTGTTTATAAAAAAAATTATTATTATTTTATATTGCTATTATTATTATTTTTATATTATTATTGTTATTATGATTTTATTATTTTACTATTATTATTTTATTATTACTATTATTTAATTTTTTTAATTTTGTTTTTGACATTATTAATACTCTTGTTATTGTAAATGAACAAGTGATATTTATGAATATTTAAATAAAAATATATAATTTAAATGATAATTCTTCTTAAATAATTTAAATATTCATCTGGGTTTTATATTTAGGTTAGAGATGTTTAACTACAAAAGATAATTTAAATCATTGTGAAATCAATTTAATATTTTTATTTCTCTATTTATTTAATTTTCTTTATCAAAAATTTCAGAATTTTATTAAATTTTCTTTGTTAAATTTCAGATGAATATTTAAATTATTTAATCTTAAATAATTTAAATATTCATCTGGGTTTTATATTTAGGTTAGAGATGTTTAACTACAAAAGATAATTTAAATAATTGTGAAATCAATTTAATATTTTTATTTCTCTATTTATTTAATTTTCTTTATCAAAAATTTCAGAATTTTATTATTATTTAACCATTATTTCAATTTAAATTTTTATTTTTATTTTTAAAATTTGGTCAGATGGATATTTATGTCATATTATTATATATTTTCCAGTTTGATGCAATTATGTATATAGTAAGGGGAACTTAGTGCAATTTGTCATGACAGAAAATTTAAATGCGTTATAATTCCGTCAGCTATAACCAATTTATGAAAGTTTAGAGGGTTTAATGGTGAAAAAAAAAAGTATAGAAGGTAAGGTGTAAATTCGGATATAGTTTGAAGGGCATCGGTGTCAATTAGTCTAGTTTCAATTTGAAAGTTTTCACTTGCTTTCTCTCTTGGTACCAGCGTGCATAGATTGCTGCATCCAAATTTCATCAAAGGTAGAGTACAGAATACCTATCACCTAAAATTTTTAAGCCGTAGGCCATTGTTTTGCCATTATAGTTAAATTTAGGGTTAACTGCACAAGTATTCCCTAAGTTTATATAATATTGTATGTATATTTAACTTTTATTTTAATTGCACAAATCTCTCCTAAAAAGCATTGACCAATGTTACTTTCATTAGTTGACTAGATGGTTTAGCTGCAACCTGCGAGAGAAATACCGGTGAACTATTTCACGTTTTTTTTAGGAAAACTATTTTATATGTTTAATTGTAAAAATTTAATAAACACGGTAATAAAATTTTAAATTCAATTCAAATTGTTCTCCTAACATTTCCTGAAAAATTCAACTACCTTTAAAACCCATTTACTAATTCGAAATAAAAATTAAAGGGAATAAGTTCCACCGAGAAGAGAATAAAGGGAAATTAAGTTTTCTTTCAAGCAAAAACTTAGGGGTCGTTTGTTTTTTTCACTTAAAACTTAATGAGTCTGAATCATTATTATTAAGTTGTTTTGTTTGTTTTTTTAAGTGGTCAAACAACTTAAAAATACCAAAAAACAACTTAAAATAAAAAGTAAAAAATCATGACTTTTCACTTAATTGCAAATCACTAAATTACATTAAATACAATCCAAAATCTTTTTTTCTGATACTATCCCCCATATATAACATATATCTAATTTCATCATAATTATATATGATACAGAAATCTTCATTTTAATATATTGCTTATTTTAAATATCTTTAAAAATAAAAAGAACTCTTATCACTTTTCATATTGTTTTTTAATATAAATATTTTATTATGATATTGGGGTGATGCATTTATATATTATTTTTTTGAGTGTTTTGTATGAGTTTTCTTATTACTCTTTTTATTTAAAAAAATATATTTTCTTTTCTTAATAAAAAAGAAGTTTATTTGTAATTGAAGAAGAAGATCATGATCTTATGTGTTCATATATAATTATAATTTTTGGATTGTTTTTATTTCATATTATATGTATAATTGTTTAACATGGGTATAAATGTAAAATTATTTAGTTTCAGACAATTTTACTTTTAAAAAACAAACGTGTTGACAGTACATTCAGATGTGAGGAAAAAAACAAACAAACATGTCATTTAAGTTCAGATTTCAGTCTATATTCAGTCGTTAGAAAAATTCAGGACTGTTCAGTCTTCAGACAAAAAAACAAACGACCCCTTAGGCCCGTTTTAATTTTTGTCTGAAGACTGAACAGTGCTGAATGTTACTGAAAACTGAATAGTGACTAAAAACTGAAAACTGAAAACTGAAAAACATATTTGTTTTTTTTCACTGAAAACTGAATATAAGTGATAAGTTGTTTGTTTTTTTAAGTTACAAACATCTTAAAATAAATACTTTTACAGCTATACCCTTCTAACTATTATTTATTATAAATTTTTATTTTAATATATTAAGGACAATTTCTTTCAAATATATATATATATATATATATTTATATTTATATTTATATTTATATTTATATTAAGGACAAATATAACAAGAAAGGAAGAGTTCTTAAAAGGAAAAAAAAAACAGTACTAGAAAATCATTATTGATGATATTATAGCAAGCACCATATTGTTGAACATGTAAGTGTGTGTGTGACGTGATCAGCCAGTGTTACTATTTTATATCTATAATGGAAAAAATAGAATTCATCATATTTTTATTTCTTTAACTTTCATTTTCAAGCAATTCTCAAACTTCAATAATAGAGAAAAATGTCTTAAATGTTCCTCAAATAAAATTAATAAAACAAATTATCAAATTATATATATACATATATATATATATATATATATATATATATAAAGTCCTTACCAGAATATACTAGTAACCAAAAAATGTATTCCGATGAAATTGTTTGAGTTTTGAAACAACTAGGTTTTGTGCTGCTTATGTTTTTTATGGTGAAAGGAAAAAAAATATATTAATAAAGTTAGGGTTGACAGAAGGCAAAATTGAAATAAATTATATTAGTGGGGATAATTTTGGAAGTAAAAAATTGTTTTAAATTTTAGTGATTTTTTGTTAAGTGGAAAGTGGAAAATTTTAACTTTTATAAACAAGTGATTTTAGGGATTCTTTAATTGATTTTATCACTTAAAAAATCAAACAAAATAACTGAATGAAATACATTAAGTGCTATTAAGTATTAAATGGAAAAATTAAGAAGGGTCTTATTATTTATGAGTTGTGTATAAAATTCACGCAACCGAATTCCTAAAAGTTCAAATAAACACAATAATGACAAATCATGAATTACCTTTTTTTACCTCAATTAGGATTTATCAATAATTAAAGTGAAATAAAATCACATTGATTTTCGCACCTTTTAAATAGTTGTTATCGATTTAGTTTTAGAAAAGTGAAAAAAAGTTGAGCATTTCAGCATTTCAGCATTTCATCTTTTCTGACCCAAGACTTAATGAAGAATCCTATTAAATCAGCAATCTTGTTAGATTTTCTTGAACCCTTTCCTGTGTATAGAACTATATATCTTCGAAACTAAAATACCTATATCATTATTTTTTAAACAAAACAATTTATTTTTGGTTTTGTAACAAAAAAATTATATGGTTAACTGCACAAACATTCCTCAGGCTTTCACATAATTGCATACATATGCAACTTATATATTTATTTATCTTCCAATTTTTGTAAAATAACCAAATCGATTCACTCTGATTAGCATTGATTTTTCGTTTTATAAAAAATATCCTCTGCCATAATCGATTGAGAAGACTCGTAATTATTTGGTTTATTTTTAATTAAAGTAATTTATTCTTATTGGGATATTTTTGTAATTAAATTTTTTTAATAAAATATGAGTGTACTAATAAGTTTTATGGGTGTTAATAATAGCACCCAATAAAATATCTTTAGAAAAAACAAAATATTAAAAAATAAAATTAGATATTAATGTGTGAAAAGTATTAATGTATTTTTGAAATTAAAAGAAATTGAAACAATTACAATATTTAAAAATAAGAAAATAATAATAAAAAAAAGTAAATTGCAATGATCTCTCGTCTAAAGGAGAGTTTCTCTCTCCGTCTCCATTATTTCTCTCATTTGGAGGAGAGAGAAATATATTTTCTCTTCAATTATTTAATAGGAGAGGAGATATTTCTCTCTCCTCCATTAGAAATTTCTTTCGATTCTCTCTCCTCTATTTTGGAGGAGATTTTGGAGGAGATAAACCCCATTTTTTGTTGGTTGATGCTTTTGGTTTTTGGAATTTATTGAATTTAGTGAAGGGTTTTGTGTTTTGATTGAATAAGAATTAAGAACTCTTGAATTTTTGTTTTGATTAAACAAGGAAAGTTTTATGTTTCGAGAAAATTGTATGGTGTTTTTTAAGAAATTATTTTTAATGTTAATAATATTTATATCAATAATAATATTATAATAATTTAAATTTAAAATGACTAATCTACAGCATTATAGACATTTCAAATTGATAAAAAAAAAAGTTGCTTAGGGGTAATTTAGACAGTTTGTAAAATTTGACCATTCAACCATTAATTATAGAGTGGTGCTATTGGCACATGCCATACTGATCTATTTATGTCCCACTTTTTAAAATTTTGATTTAATTAAATAAAGTTAAATGTTTTTATTAAATTTTTTGGTTTATTTCCAAAACTACCCATTTTACTTATTTTTCAAACTTAATACATACCATATATGATCTCTCTATCTCTGTATCTGTATCTGTATACATCTCTCTCACCTCCATTGATTTATTTATTTTTTTTCTTCTTATTTCTTTTTTTTAGTTTTTTTTCCTTATTTCATGATGGAAAATAAAAATTAAAAAATAACAGGTACTTCAACACAACGACAGCTTAATATCATTTTAAAGAAAAAACAAACTTTAAACTTATTTCCAGGGAATGAATTGTTTACAGATGCTTACTATCACAATTCTTGCTTTATGTCATTCTCAGACAATTCTTCAAGATGTTTGATATCGTTCTTAGACAATTCTTTCATATTCTTGATATCGTTTTCAAACTCTTCCATAATATTTTAGATGTATGTAAGAAATAGATTTTAGGGTTTAAGAGATAATTTTTTTTTTGAAGAAACAGATTACTGTGATTTTATTAGATTTACTTTGTAGAAGATTCATTTCCTAAATTATGTCTCTTTAAGTAATTTTGATAAAAGAAAAAAAGAATATTATATAATTAAAAAAGTGGGGTATAAATAGACCGGTAGAGGGTTTGCCAATGGCACCACTCTTAATTATAACGTCAGGATATTTTATTGCAATTTGCCTATTTTTAAAAACAAAAGAGAACATCTTTAAAAATAATAATTAAAATTTCTGAATAAAATGTTTTTAACAAATATTGTTGAAAGCTAAAAAGTAAAAATAGATTGTCCAGAGAGAATCTCACACCGACACTTAAAAATAAATTGTAATTTAGGTAAAAGTGCAATTTAACTATAATTTAAGCAAACATCAAGGTATTTTATTGTAATTTGCCCTAATTTTAAAACAAAATAGAATATCTTTTAAAAAAAATTAATTAAAATTTAAAAATAAAACGTTTTTTAAAAAATAGATATTGTTGAAAGCTAAAAAGTAATAATAGATTATACGGAGAGAATCCCGTACCGAAACTTAAAAATAGATTGTAAGTAGGGTTAATGGTCCACTAGTATTTCTTTAAGGGATATAATCATTTTCTCTATCGTAGTCTGTCATATTAAACACTTTACCCCATCTAGTTTCAGTAATGGTTAATCTCTCTCTTGAAAACCAAAATATTGGTCATTTTCCCCTTTCTGTCAAGTTTTCCATCCAAACTAACCCTACCCATATGAGCTAGTCAAGCTCATTGTTGGTGATTTGTTGATTTAAATATATATATATATATATATATAGTTATATAGTTATATAATTTATGTAAAATAATTTAAATCTTTTTATATAATTTAAAATAAACTCATATATATTTTTAAATAAGCTCATATATATAATTTAAATAAAATCATATTTAATAATAATATATAAAAAAATTTATGAAAAAGAAAAAGGAAAATAAGAAAATAAAAGGAAAAACAATTCAAAAAAAAGGATTTTTTTTATTATTTTTCTTTCCCTTTTCATTTATGAGCTTTGATTTTTTGAATTTTATATTAAATAGAAATAATATATTTTTTGAAAAGTAAGAAAATTAAAAAAAAATTGAATTTTTTCATTTTGTTTTCTTATTAATTTTTTTCTTTTTTATAAATCTATTTTTATATATTATTATTAAATATAATTTTATATAAATTTTATATATGTATAAGTTTATTTTAAATTATATATATGATTTTATTTTAAATCGTTGCCAACTAAAGTGTAATTTAAAATCAAAAGTGAAAGTGATATAGAGTGAAATATCACTTCACTTTTATGTTGATTGATAGAATTTTGTCATCGTATGAGTGTGGCCACACACAATTGACTGAATCTCTCATCTCAATTTTCATATTAAAGCCTGCAGCTTCTAACTTTATTTACTTTTCCAAACACATACAAAACACTGACCAACAACTATGCCGATTTCAAAATAAGGTTGAAACTTCTTGACACAAAAAGCTCACATTGTGCTTTTTGCAGTAGGTGACAAAAGAGTTTTGAGTAGTAGCTTTTGTATTTATTGTTTAAAATATCTCTTGTAAATTATAGTACTTACCAATGGCCTTTTGTCCCGGTGGTTGGACTCTTCCGGTGGAAGTTCTACAACTAAAGTTCAAGAATTGATAGTTGTAAATATATATCCTACATTTGAGTATAAAATTCTAAAGTATTCCGGATTGTATTTATAAGGTCTAATCTCGCCAAGTCCCCACAGCAGTTGTAATACAAAAAAAAATTTATAATACTTTGCTCTCAAACAGCAACTGAATTACATGTAAAATCTGGGTTTTATACGGAAAATCTGTTTCCTTCTCTGAAAGTTTATGGGTTATCAACTTTTCATTTGGCCATATTTTGTATTTCTTGCTGATCAAGTCATTTTCTGTTTTGAATCAAGTCTTGTATGTATGCATTCAGGAGTTTTAATTTTATCATATTGGATGTGTGCAATTGTGTTCCAATACAAAGTTTAAAAATGGCAGATAATTATGATTAATCAACACAAAGTTTTAATCTTTCAGAACTCAAAAGAGATGACAATACATTGTCTTCATTTTTATTCTTATCATTCAATGGAATACAATCAAAACAAGAATTTAATAAATAAATAAAAAATTTGAGTTGCGTATATTTAAATCATCAGGAATTATTTGTATCACTAAGCAAAATAACAGAGAAACTAATGTTTTAAATTATCAGGTGGTCTTCTTTTTGGGGCTGCAGTTGCATTGATTACTAAATTGAAAACAATAATACTATTTTACCCAATTCTGGTGTCCAAATGATATAACATTAATATAATTTATTTATTTAAATTGTATTTGATTTGCATGATTTGAATGAATGGATTATATTAATGGACAACAAATTTGGACAAATAGCATTACTCAATTGAAAATGCAATAAGATGATCATGATAATAATAACATATGATGATATATGTGTTGATCACACTGGATCTTTGAATTACCATAAAATGCAATTAAAAAATCAAAAGGCATAAAGGAAAGAGCAAGTAGATTAATAACAGGAAATACAAAAAATTACCAACATAAGAACAAAGAGTACAGCTAGAAAACTAAACATAGAGACGGCTGATTATAATTTCAACACCAGAAATTAGACACCACTAAAAACAAGTGACATACAGTGACACATTTCCTTATGACAAATTTTAAATGTATCATTATAGATATTATTTTATGACAAAATTTTATTATTTATCATTATGTTTTGTTCAATTGAGACTTTTAAAAAATGATTGTCACAATTAGATAAAAAAAAACTTGATAATGTGTGATAAATAATATAATTTATCACAAAATTACCTCAAATGGAAAGATTTTATTTTATAAATAATTAGGTTTTTAAAAGGCATTAGTATCGATTTGTTTTATTTTATTTGAAAAAAAAGCCACAATCATGGATATATATAACCAGGCTCTGCTCCATAGGAAGAGGAAATCAGAAATGAAGAACAATTCAATGCATCATGTCTGTTGGGTTGAAATAATATCATAAATGATCACAAATTCATTTTCTAGATGCAATTCATGTGATCAGGATTCTAGGTTCAACATATATAGTTTTCTAGATTTAATTATTATGTTTTCTAAATTCAATGACTTTATTCATGAATTAAGTTTGAATTCACTTATTCTAGATTTATTACTGACCAGATTTATTTTAATCAACATTCAATGTTGTTCAATTAAAGAGCTTGTAGATTTGTAATAGGAGTACAGGAATATTGTTGTACATGTAGCAGAGATAGAGAACAGTGTCCCTTGGATAATATGATTTTAAATTATCTCAATTTCTTTTTATCAGGAGGATGCAGAACAATAATGATAACTTGTTCTGGAAGTAAACACTTCTGTTAATATTAACCCTGGGGGTACTTACTTCCAAGGTGTATTTTAATGGCAGTCTAGTAGATTCATTGATAACCAAAATAAAGTGAAGAAATTATGAACTTGACAAATGACAACTACAATGGATACAAGATTTAATACTGATTATAGTAGATCTTTCAATTACTGTCAAAATCAATTCTAAAATAGCAAACATAAAAACCTGCAAACTAGAAAGCCCTTAAAACAAAAAGTTTTCTTCCGGCCAAAGGAAGAATCTTCAAGGCTTCCCCAATGAGGTGAAAACATATCTGCAGTGAAATGTTCAAATTTCAATCATTTGATGTAAAGACCTCGCATTTCAGGAATAAATTTATGTGTCACACCTGAGATTTTTTTTCAAATCTTTTGATCTTTCTCAAATAGGCTAACATATATAAAGAGTCTCATGTATCGTACTATTTTGCTTTGTTTCTTGTTAACAATTCATCTTTTTTTTTTTTGAGACAACATATTTATTAATTCATGTATTTTTTTGAAAGCTTTCGCCATTGGTAGGATTCGAGCCACTGACCTGGGAGTCATTTGCCCAAGTCTCATGCTTGTCCATCTACCGGCTGAGTTACGCCCCTGTTGGCAACAATTCATCTATTCAAGAGGGACAAGTTGTCAATATTAAGAATTTTGTATGACTAAAGGAAAAACATCATGTTAACTTGTTATCCAATATTTGTGGCAGATTCAGTGTTTTCTTGGCTTGAATTGCTTTAGTTTTTGATAATGTCTGAATTATTTCAGTCAAGCAGAACAATGAAAAAAGACACAGCAAAATATTTATTCCACTGGTCAGGAAAAATTAATGATTTGATTGAGAGAGGGTCTTGTATTTGATTCATGGTAGTATATGAGCTTCTGTATGTATACAAGTGATAACAAAGCTCTCAGTCAGTTTATTATATATCATTCTTGCAGATTAATAACGAAATTCTTAAATTTCATCTGTATAAAAGAACCATGTAGCATGCATTGAACTTGCCTAATGGCTTTTAAATGAAAAGATGATCAAATCATAAGAGTTCAAAAACCCAGAAACATAAAACAATACAATATATTAAAATAAAATCGAAACCAAATCAAGTATTCAACACTAAACAAAGCAAGAAGCTTTATGTCCCATTGCGACTATCTTCATCCTTCACTTTCACCATTTTTGGTCCCTTGTTGCCAAGGAAAACACTTGTCAAGACTTTCTTGTATTCCACATACGCCTTGAGCAGCTTCAGACCTTGACAAGAATAGCAACCATGTCTCAGAATGCAAAAGAATTCAAACGAAACAAAAATTGAATTCTCTAACTCTATGCAGAGATACACGTTAACATAATCCATAACAAATTACTAAGGACAAAAGAAGGAACAGTTATTGTCATACCTTGTTTGCGCCCAACTCGATTACCCTCTCTTCAAGTTCACCAACATTCAAGCAAGTTAACAACAGTGTTAGTAGTCATGGGCTTAGCATCCAAATTGTCCATCACCACATAATTCATTGATTTAACATAACCTTCATCATTATTGTTGGTTTTATAATAATTAGCCGGTACTTGAGAAGCTACATTAGTTATCTCATGATTGGCAGTTACTTTGCATACAAGACAACTTGACTGCGGATCATACGTCTAGAGCAAAAACAAAAGTAAGCCTTTGGATCCTTCAAATCAGGCAGCAAACGAGGGATTTCATTAAAAGATATTAGACCTCTGGGAAATAGCAGGCAGAACTTGTTTTTATGACCTGTTTGAATGTACATATCACTAAGATTTTCAATGGTAGCATAAAAGTCATCCAAGCAACCCACCTCGGATTTCTTGTCTAACAACCGACGACTGTGTTAACTGGTAAGGTCATTAAGTAGAAGATAAAATCCACAAAGTCTTTGCCGGGTTCTGCAAAAAGCAATTTGTCTGCCTTTGTGTCAATAAAAAGCTTCAACTGCACTTTTGGGTCTCCCATATTGGCTCCTTTAGTGATGGCTTCTGGGGTTTATGGAAGTGAACGATGGATATGTCTGAATATATATATATATATATATATATATATATATACACATAATCAGACTCTTAATTTGCTCTATTGGAAGAGGAAATTAATGGTTGGCAATCAGAAATGAAGACCGATTCATTGTATCATGACTGTTGGGTTGAAATAATATCATAAAAGGATCAAATATTAATTTTCTAGATGCAATTCTTGTGATCAGAATTCTAGGTTCAACATATACGGTTCTCTAGATTGAATTATCATGTGTTCTAAATTCAATGACTTGATTCAAGAATTAAGTGGATCAACTTTAATCAACGTTCAATTATGTTCATTCAAAGAGCATGCATGTAGATTTGTAAAAGACTATTGTGCATTTCATGTAGCAGAGCTAGAGAGCAGTGTCCCTTGGATATGATCATCAGAGGTTCTAAATTTTCTTAATTTCTTTATCTGAAGAGGAAGCAGAACATGAAAGACAACTTGCTCTGGAAGTAAACACTTGTGTTAATCTTAACCATGGAACACTTACAGTTTCTAAGGTGTAATTTCATGGCAATCTTGTAGATTCATTGATGACCAAATTGAAGTGCAGAAAATATGATCTTAACAACTTCAATGGATACAAGATTTAAGTATATTTGTCAATTACTATCGAAATCAGTTTGTAACAGGAAATCCAGAAAATAGGAAACATAAAAACCTGCAAACAAGGAAGTCCTTAAAACAAAAGGTTTTACTTCCGGTCAAAGGGAAGAAGTCTCGAGGATTCCCCCATTTGACAATTTCGATCAGGTTCAGCTTCTTGATGATCCCCAAGGAATGCACTTGTTAGAACCGATGCCTTGCAACTCAACGATTCCTTCAGCAGCATCAGACACTGACAGGAAAGCAATAAGTTAATTACCTCAAACTCAGAATCTCCCAGTTGGTGCACATTTAAAAAAAATAATAATAATAATAATACAAAAGAGCTAGCTTGTTTAGCACGTAAGGTCTCTGTTCATTGCCCACTGGGAGCTGTACAATTTATATCTATTGAATACAAGAAAGGATCAAAATACCTCCTGGCGGCTCAAATTCACAACCCTTTCCTGGAGTACACTCGCATCCTTGATATCGAACTTGTGGAGAAAAGCAATAAACGATTTAGTAGACATAGGCTCCACTTCTAAATCATCCATCACCATGTAAGTAGCCAACCCTTTACCAAAACCAGCCTCAACCCATAAATTTGTCATTGCAGACGAGATTGAAACATTGCACATCTTATTGTTAATCTGTCTCTGGCACCGGGGACAGAGCGAGGGAGAACCACACGCTACATATAAATTAAAGCAAGAAAAGGATTCGCAAATGTAAACCTTTCGAGTCATCAAATCAGATATCAGAAGAGGAAATTCAATGCTACATGTAGTCTGACCACTTGGATATTGCAGTGAGTTGCTCTTACTTTCATCTTCTGGTTGCATTTCGGTTTCACCAAGTTTTTCAATGCTCTTAAGAAAGTTACTAAAGCAGCAGCTCGCCTCCTCGCTTGTCGTTTTTAAGCCAAAAACAACAGTGCCAAAATCCAATAAATGAGTTTCATAAAGAATTTTAATATTGATTCAAAGAAGTCTTTGCCAGCTTCATCGAATAGTACTTTCTGACATTTTGTGTCAATAAGAAGCTTCAACTTCACTTTGGTGTCTTCCATGGTTGTTTCTGGTGTATCTGACAAAGTTGTGTTTGTTACAGTAGCAATATGGGCTGGGAAGAAGAAAAGAAGGCTAGGGTTTCTTATTGCATGATGACGAGTAGCAATATGGGCCAAGACTGCTGACACGACAAATATTTATGGGTTTGAATTAGATCTTATTGGGTTCGGGTGATTAACGGATTAACACGTTAAGTTAACAAATCAACCCTAAATACTTTAAAATCTTCATTCTCTTTTACGGCTCACCTAAAAGTGCAAATCTCCATCATTTTAATTAAGTATGCATTCTTCATCGTATGATTCATAACCTATAAATTAATGGGTTAAATCATGAGTCTTATCGGGTAACCCGTTAGTTTAATGGGTCATATTTGAGCTTTGATCTATAACACGATAAATTTAACGGACCGTGTTCGTGTTGAGCAAAAAATTATTGGGCTGTGTTTGGGGTTATATAAACACTTGACACGATAGTCTATATTGCCACCCTTATAATGCTAATACAAAATACAATGACAATACTTTAAAGAGAGTTTTTTTTTAAAAAAAAGGGAATACTATAAAGAGAGTTTATATATGCAATGAAATAAAAGACCAATTAAGTAAAATATTAAAATATTAATCTAATTCAAAAAAAAAGGTAAACTATTAAGCTACCATTAATGATGAAATAACAATAAATAGAAATGTAACTAGTATATAAGAAAAGAATTAATGTGGTTTACTTTTTGAGGATTCCAATTTTACTTTCTAAACACAAATATAGTAACAGAAACATATTTCAAAATAAATACAGACACATGTGTGGGGACTTGAATCAAGTTTTCTTGGATCAATCCAAAGTCTGGTACACCATATTAGTTTCCATTAAACCTAAAAGTTTAAGATGTAAGATAACGGCCTAAAAAAAGATATAAAGCTGTCTTGAACAGTTTCACAACCTAACAAGAAATTAAAGAAAAACTCCTCATAGTCTCTCTATGTTAGTACAATAATCATATAAAAAATCAATTAGTAAGTTGTTTTCAAGTATATATACAGAATTTTGTCTTTCTAAGAGAAATATATTATAAGATACAGATTTAAATGCCGTATAAATCCCACCTCCATCACTTATACTAAAATACCATAGAAATCTCTCCTCCATCTATATAGAGGATTCATGATCTCATTACAATAATGCACATCAAACATATAAATTTGAAAACAAATTGTTGGCCATTCACTCCCTTGAAAGTTTGACTTGAGAGAACCAAGTCCATCAGAAATTAATTAACTTCATTGCAGGTGACATCCACATCAGCATGTAGGCTCAAAATTCTACTAGATTATTTATTTAACATTCAAAGTTGTTAAATAAAATAAAATATCATGTAAATTAGTAAAATTGAAGGTGAAAAAACATAAGATGATATATAGTATAACACAAAACATTAATTCAAGAGGTCCTGGAGTCCTCGATCAGTAAATCAGTTCTTTTTCCAAGACAAAGCAACAGCAGCATCCAGCCTATATGCTACCATTTTATCCTAGATTGAATTATCATGTGTTCAAAATTTAATGACTTTATTCAAGAATGTTGCGTTCCCTCAAAAAAAAAAATCAAGAATGTTGCAGACAACATTCAATTATGTTCATTAAAAGAGCATGTAAATTAATTTGTAACAGAACTATTTTACATGTAAGCAGTCAAGCAGAGCTAGAGAGCATTGTTCCTTGGATTGGATAACTTGTTCCTTAGAGATCATCAGAGACTCTTAATATTCGTAATTTCTTATCTAAAGAGGAATCAGAACAAGAAAGATAACTTGTTCTGCAAGTAAACACTTCTGTTAATATTAACAAGGTGTATTTTCATGGCAGTCTTGTAGATTCATTGATGACAGAAAAAAAGTGCAGAAAATATGATCTTAACAACTTCAAAGACTACAAGATTTAATACTGATTAAAGTAGATCTGTCAATTATTATCAAATCAGTTCTAAAAAAGCAAACATAAAATCCAGCAAACAAGAAAAGCCCTTGAAGCTAAAAGTTTTACTTCAAGTCAAAGGAAGAACCCCTAAGGCTTCCCCAATTTGACAATTTCGATCAGGCTCAGCTTCTTTTATGTGCCCCGATGATTCCCAAGGAATACACTTGTTAGAACTATCTTGCAACTAAAAGATGCCTTCAGCAGCAAAAGACACTGGCAGGAAAGCAACATGTTAGTTACCTCAATCTCAGAATCTCCCTATTAGAGCACATTAAAAAACAAATAATACGAAAGAGCTAGCTTGTATAGCAAGTAATGTCCCTTTTCATTGACTAAGGGATTTTGGATTCAAGTCCTGCTCAAACCAGGGTGGGAGCTGTTCAATTTATATCTATTGAATACAAGAAAGGATCAAAATACCTTCTCGTGGCTCAAATTCACAACCCTCTCCTGGAGTGCACTCGCGTCCGTGATATTGAACTTGTTGAGCAAATCAATAAATGATTTAGTAGACATAGGCTTAACTTCTAAATCATCCCTCACCATGTAAGTAGCCAACCCTTTACCAAAACCAGTCTCCTCATCTTTTAAGTTTGTCTTTGCAGACGATATGGAAACATTGCACATCATTTCAACAATATTTCTCTGGCACCTGGGACAGAGCGACAGAGAACAATCAGCTACATATAAATTAAAGCAAGAAAAGGATTCGATAATGTAAACCTTTCGAGTCATAAAATCAGAGATCAGAATAGGGAATTCAATGCTACATGTAGTCTGACCACTTGGATATTGCAGTGAGACTGAGTTGATCTTGCTTTCATCTGGTTGCATTTCCGTTTCACTGAATTTTTCAATTCTTTTAAGAAAGTTATTAAAGCAGCCCTCGTCCTCGCCTGTCTCTTGTAAGTGTAAAACAACAGTGCCAACAGTCGAAATAGCAAAATCAGAGAGAGATTTGAATATTGATTCAAAGAAATCTTTGCCAGCTTCATCGAATACAACTGTCTGACATTTTGTGTCAATAAGAAGCTTCAAATTCACTTTAGTGTCTACCATATATGATATATGGCTGTTTTTGGTGTATCTAATTACAAAGTTGTGTTGGTTACAGTTTGCAGGGTAAAGGTGTATATATAAGAAAAGGGTTTCAGGATATGGTACCGAATGCGCTTTCATATTTCAAAACTGAAATCAAAAAGACGGTTTTCATTTTTATTTTTATTTTTAAAAAACAACATGCAAAAATCAATATCAGACGCAACAGTTTTTTAATTTGTGACGAGACAGATTGGTACAGTGGTAAAATTTTTAATTTGTAACTATTTTGTAAATTACAAATTGACTTAACAAATGAGATTAAAATATCAAATGTTCTATCGTATATTTGAGCTGGTCATTAATATTGTTTTCATATACGATATCATTTATGTGACTCCAACCAAATATATATTATCAAGTTGAAAGAACTTAATTTTCCACATGAAACCAGTAAAATAAAACTAATAGTCTTTGCGGCGGACTTTCTCTCTCTCTCTCTATATATATAATAGTCTAATGGTAAAACCATTCACACTGACACCGTATAGATTTGAGTTTATCTCCAATCTCCTATAAAACCCTAAATTATTGTAATATTTAAATTTAAAAAAAAAACATTTTGATGGGTTTGTTGTCAATTTTTATCAAATTTAATTGAAAATCATAAATCATTTGCTACAATTATAGATGCACGACAAAAGATCATAGCATGTAATGGCTCTTAGTGCTATATATAATATATCTATCCTTTAATGGAAATCTACCTAATTTTTTGTTTTGTTTTTTAAACAAATGTTATATATATAACAATTTCTAGATTCGATGAAGAACGTTTCTAAGTAAAAGAAAGTTCAAGTTGATCAGGAGTATAATTTTCCTAGATGATTTTGGACTACAATAATTTGGACTACAATAATTTGGACAAATTGAACAAAGGTGTTCAATTGGACCACGATAAATTTCTACTAGTGAAAAAAAAAAATTCCTATCACTAAAACTATTAATTAATACATACTTATTACATGTCAATCATTGTATTTATTTTTCTAGAGGAATCAACTTAAATTTGTGACTTAAAATTTTTATTTCAATATCTCGACCACCCATATGTTTTTAATCCCAGAGTTATAAATACATTCAAATCTCAACCATTGAATTAAGAAAATTTAAGTTGGTCTAGTTTGACCCATAAGAAAATAAGGCTGACCATTTAAGAAAATGAATGAGCATTTGGTGCAAGCCTTGTTGGCTCCCTGATGAAGATCGTACGGTTAAGAATTAAGATGGTTCTAAATATAATGGATGACTGGGACTCCAGTTATTAGAAGTACCATTACAATATTCTAAAGATTTCTAGTATCTTTTAAGATCGACAGATTTTGATTAATTTTTGAAGTTCAAATTAAGGATGATTTGTAGCTTAATTGAGATATGATTATGATTTATTTAATTGTTTTAATTTTTGAATTGTTTCCTTTCTAAATTCAAATTCAAATTTTTCTTTCAAAAACAAAAATTCAAAATTCATTTTAACAATGCAAAAGAAAGGAAAAGTTGAAAACACATTAATCACACAGAAAAGATTTTTCCAACAGAAAAACAGCACTACATCAATCAATCTTGAGACTTTATTGTGGATTCCAATTTAACTTTTAGGGTGCGTTTGGTACGCGGACGGGAAGGGACGGGACAGGACTGGACAGGACTGGACAGTTGTTCCATATTGTGTTTGGAATGCCTGGGACAGAACTGTTGACTGTACTGTTATGCGTTTGGTATGACTGGAACAGAACGGGACAGGACGGGACAAGAGGTTTAAATGACCATAGTGCCCTTATTGTTATTGAAAAATATTTTAATTAATAATTTTACAAGATTATTTAAGATGGATGGTTGGGATTAACTTAATAAATTTTCAGATATTTATTATTTTCCAGATTGAATCTCCACCGTCCATCAATCACCACCATGATTGATTAATTATTTCAGATATTAATGATTGATGAACGGTGGAGATCCAATCTGGGATTGGTCTCCACCAACATTCAATTAATCTGGAAACATTTTTTCTTGTTCTTAAATCTGGAAACATTTTAATTAATCTGGAAACATTTTTTCTTATTCTTAAATCTGGAAATTCCATCAAAAAATCTGGAAAATCAGATATCTTCAAATCAAAAAACAAAACAAATCAAAAAACCCAACAATAAAAAAATCAGATTTCATCCAAAATTCTGGAAAAAAAAATTGAAAACAAATCAAAACTTCTGGAAAAAAAATTGAAAACAAATAAAAAAAACCTAACAATCAAAAATCGTATTTCATCAAAAATCTGGAAAAAAATTTGAAAAAAAAAAAAAATTACACAACAATCATCGTCATCATCTGATTTTCCAGAAATATTCATTATCATCAACCCTATTTTGTTTTTTCCAGAAATCATTCATGATTTTCCAGAAATCATTCATTATCATCAACCCAAAATTAAACTAATTCATTATCAAACCCACATCCATACACTGTCAACCACCACCACCACCACCAATCTCACCACCACCATCAATCAATCGTGCTGCCAACCACCACCATCAATCAATCTCACCACCACCATCAACCACCCCGAAGCCGAGAAAGAAGAAGAAGAAGAGAGATAGATCTGGTCGTCGTCAATCGCGCTTCCGGTCGTCGTCGTCGTCGCGCTTCCGGTCGTCGTCGTCGCTTCTGGTCAACGCGAGCGTCGTCGTCGTCGCTTCCGATCGTCGTCTTCGTCGTCGCTTCCGATCGTCGTCGTCGTCGTCGCTTCCCGTCGTCGGCGTCGTTGCGGCGGTTTGGAGAGAAGATCATCGATCGGTTTGGTGTTGGTGAGAAGAGAGAAGAGAGAAGAGAGAAGAGAGAAGAGAGGAGAGAGAGGAGAGAGGAGAGAAAAAATAGGATTTTAATTTATATAGATGTAATTTTTTGAAAGTTTCAAGGGCAAAGAAGTCTTTTCCAGACTTGTCCCATGGCCATGGACAACTTGGCCGAGGGTGTAGGGTGGGACAGTTTTTTGGGATTTTTGTCCCATCTTGTCCCACCCAGTCCCACCCTAAAATCGCACCAAACGCGGGACAAGGACAAGTTGTCCCACCTTGTTCTGTCATGTCCCGCGTAACAAACGCACCCTTATAGACAGCCCTTTCAGAATAAATACAACAGAAGAAACAATTGTTACAAGTGGCCTGAAACTCTGAATTTCTTATAGCTGTCTTGAGCAGTTTCACAACCTAACAAGAAATTAAAGCAAAATGCCTCATAGTCTCTCTATGTTAGTACACTAATTATACAAAAATTAGTTTGTAACAAGTTGTCTTTCAGTTATCATGAGTCTTAAAAACCCAGTTATCATCATCAAGTCCTGTTTAGTGCTCGACTTAAACTGTAATACAATTGAAATCCCTCCTCCATCTATATATATATAGGATATATTCATAATCTCATTATAGTAATACACATCAAACATATCAATTTGAAAAACAAATTGTTGGACATCCACTCCCTTGAAAGTTCGACTTTTGGTTGATTAGCTCAATTTCAAGATAACCAAAGGCCTTGTTCCATAGAGAATCCAAGTCCATCAGAAATTAATTAAAATCATTGATAAGTACACATCCACCTCAGGTAGCTAGGCTCCAAATCCTACTAGTTGTATTTAAATTAATTCAAAGACGTTGTTAAATAAAATATCATGTAAATTAGTAATTGAAGGTGACAAAGCATAAGATGATATTTAACATAAAACATAAATTCATGACCTCAAAAGGACAAAGCAACAGCAGCATCCATCCTGTCTCTATGCTACCATTTTCCCCAGCAAAACACTTGTAGATTAATAACAGATAAAATACAGAAAATCATGAAGAGAATCACATGAAAAGTTGAAAACACAAAGTTGATTTTCATAACACAAAAAAAATTCATGGTCTACAAGTGTTTTGCTAGGGGAAATGGTTCAATATATATATATATATATATATATATATATATGTTTCCTAGATTGAATTATCTTGTGTTCTAAATTCAATGACTTTATTAATGAAAGTAGATTAAAAGAGGATGTAGATTTGTAACAGGACTATTGTACATGTAGCAGAGCTAGAGAGCAGTGTCCCATGGATATGATCATCAAGAGGTTCTAAATTTTCTTAATTTCTTTATGGGATATTGTTAAAAATAAAAAAAACCTCTAGTTTGTTATTGGCCAAAAGCCACCCTGTTTTTTAAATTATTAGTCAAAAACCACCATACCATTAACATTTCTAACCAAATATACCATTTTACCACTATATTCAAATTTAAACCAAATAAATAAATAAATCAAAACAAATGATATTCAATTAAAAATATAAATTAATTAACAAAAATATATAAAAATATTCTTTTTCTCTCTCATTCCATTTTCTCTCCTCTCTCTTTCTCACTGTAGTTCATACACCCTCTCTCGTTTATTGCCGGTGGGTTGTGGATGGGTGTTTTGTTGTGGTCCGGGGGTGGTCGTTGGGTGGCGTGGTTGTTGATTGGAATTTCAGAGGTTGTTGATTGGAATTTCAAAGGAGAAATAGACATTAGGATTTGGTGGTGTGGTTGTTGACGGCGTTGGATTGGGTAGTGACAGATTTGGCAAAGCACCACAAAAACCCAACCACCATCAATCCTTGTTTGGAGAGAAACAATGTTGAGAGAGACAGAGAGTGAGGGATCCAAGGATTGAGAGAGAGATTGGGGATTGAGAGAGAATGGAGAAAGAGAGGAAATTATTTTTTATTTTTTAATTAATATATTGTGGATAAAATAATGGATTTGATTTTTTTTATTTAATATTAGTTTCTTATCAAATAATTGTTTTATTACAATTAATATTATTTAATATTGTTTGAATATAGAGGTAAAATGGCATATTTGGTTAGAAATGTTAATGGTAAAGTGGTTTTTGACTAATAAATTAAAAGGCATGGTGGTTTTTGACTAATAAATTAAAAAAATGGTGGTTTTTAGCCGATAAAAACCTAGATGGTGGTTTTTGGGCATAAATGAAACTAGAGGGTTGTTTTTGACCAAAAACCCAAACTAGATGGGGATTTTTAATAATATCCCTTCTTTATATGAAGAGGAAACTGAACAACAAAGATAACTTGTTCTGGAAGTAAACAGTTTTATTAATATTAACTATGGAGCACTTGGGGTCGTTTGTTTTTTTGTCTGAAAACTAAACAATTCTGAATTTTTCTAAAAACTGAATAAGGACTGAAATCTGAATTTGAATGACATGTTTGTTTGTTTTTTTTCCTCACATCTAAATGTATTGTCAACACGTTTGTTTTTTAAAAGTAAAATTGTCTGAAACTAAGTAATTTTACATTTATACCCATGTTAAACAATTATACATATAATCTAGAATAAAAACAATCTAAAAATAATAATTATATATGAACACATATGATCATGATCTTCTTCTTCGATTATATATAAACTTCATTTTTACCAAGAAAAAGAAAAGAAAATGTTTTTTTTTCCAAAAAATAAAAAGGACAGTAGGAAAACCCACACAAAACACTCTAAAAAAATAATATAAAAATACATCACCATAATATCATAATAAAATATTGATATTAGACACCAATATGAGAAGTGATTAGGGTTCTTTTTTATTTTTAAAGCTATTTAAAATAAGCAATATATTAAAATAAAGATTTCTTTACCAAATATAATTATAATGAAATTGGAAATATATTATATATGGGGGATAGTATTGGAAAAAAAGATTTTTGATTGCATTTAATACGATTCAGTGATTTGCAATTAAGTGAAAAGTCAGGATTTTTTATTTTTTATTTTAAGTTGTTTTTTGATATTTTTAAATAGTTTGACCACTTATAAAAACAAACAAAACTAATGAATAATTATGATTCAGACTCATTAAGTTTTAGGTAGAAAAAACAAACAACCCCTACTTCCAAGGTGTATTTTCATGGCAATCTTGTAGACTCATTGATGACCGAAACAAAGTGTAGAAAATATGATTTTAACAACTTCAAAGAATACAAGATTTGATACTGATTATAGTAGAAATGTCAATTACTATCAAAATCAGTTAGAAAATAGCGAACATAAAAACCTGAAAACAAGAAAAGCCCCTAAAACGAAAAGTTTTACTTCCGGGCAAAGGAAGAACCCCTTAGGCTTCCCCAATTTGACAATTTCGATCAGGTTCTGCTTCTTTTATTGCCCTGATGATCCCCAAGGTGTACAATTGTTAGAACTGCCTCACAATTCAAAGATGCCTTCAGCAGCAACAAGCACTGGCAGGAAATTAGCAACATGTTAGTTACCTCAAAGGCTCAAACTCAAAATCTTTCTTGTTTAAGTTGTGCTGGTTTCAGTTCGCAGGGTAAAGCTGTATATATAAGAAAATAAAGCTGACCATTTAAGAAGATTAATGAGCATTTGGTGCACGAATGCATGCCATTGTTGGCTTCCTTATGCGCATGGAGATAATCTATATGTGCAAGAGCAAGACATTCAAGATGATGGATGGTGGGAAGGAGCAAACATTGAAAATCAGCACTTCATTAATCAAAATATTGAGATATTACTGGCTAGAAAATAGAACTACATAATTAATGTGGTCAACTTTTTGTGTATTCTAATTTGACTTTCATAGAAAGACTTGGCACTTGGACCAAACCAAGATGCTGATACAGATTTCAAATAAATACATATTTGTGCACACTGCACAGGGGGTTTGAATCCAGTACTCCTGAATCAAATCAAGATTCGGTACCATATTAGTTGTAGTTACTATTACCGCCTCCAACACTTTTGTCCATATTTAAGTGCACTTTCAAGAAACAATAATGAATAGGATAAAGACATTTTAAAAAGTGATAAATAGTAAGAAATGTGGAACAATCTAATCCACCTTAGAAGACCAAATTCACAACTCTCTCCTATAGTGTGCTCGTGTCCTTGATATTAAACTTAACAATGTCCGTGATAAATCTTAAGATATGTGGAACAATGTTTGATGTTTCTCCGAGGATAATATTGTTGGGTACTTTTTTATCTGCTTAAGTTTATAAGCGGTTTGGATTTCTTACTTGACTTGAGCAGTTTCACAACTTAAACAATAAATTAAAGCAAAATGCCTCATAGTCTGACATATTTTGTGCTCTACTTAGAGTTTTAGACAGAAATAGTACTATAGAAATCCTTCCTCCATTTATATATAAGATTCATGATCTCATCATAGTAATGCTGATGCTCATCAAACATATAAACTTGTAAAACAAATTGTTGGACATTCACTCCCTAGAAAGTTTGATTTGATTGATTAGCTCAATTTCAAGATAGCCAAAAGTTTTGCTCCATAGAGAGTCCAAGTTCATCAAAAATTAATTAACAAATACACATCCAGCTCATGTAGGCTCCAAATTCTACTAGATGTATTTAACATTCAAATTTGTTAAATAAAATATCATGTAAATTATTAACTGAAGGTGACAAAACATAAGATGATAACATAAAACCTTATTTCCTGTCCTCATAAGGAAAACAGTTCTTTTTACAGACAAAGCAACAGCATCCATCCAGCCTCTATGATGCTACCATTTTCTCCAGGCAAAGACGTACTTATAGATCGATAAGGCCTAAGGGAGAATAAAACACAGAACATCACATGAAAAGTTGGGAATACAAATTAAACAAACAACAGATTTTCCCAAAACAAAAGATTTTCCCAACACAAAAAAGTTTCATGGTCTGCATGCTTCAAACAAAAGATTTTCCCAACTCAAAAAAGCTTCATGGTCTGCAAGCTTTGGCAAGTTCATCGAGGTTCAGCTTCTTCTTCCACTCCAATATTGCCAAGGAAAACAGTGGTTAAAACATTCTTGCATTCCAATGATGCCTTCAGCAGCTTCAAACCCTGCAAAAGAAATATTCAAACCAACATTAATTGATATCCAAAACCTGAAACAAAGAGACTAGCTATTAATTATTTCTAATAATAATTAAAAATGAAACAAAGAGTGACATAAATAAATAATTAAATACCTCATCCACTCCCAAAACAACCTCCTTCTCCTTGAGTGAACCCACATCTTTAACACTGAACTCATTAAGCAAAGTAATTGAAGAGATGGTAGACATCGGCTTGACCACCAAATTATCCATCACCATGTATGTCACTACTCCTTTCACAAAACCTCCCTCTATTACTGTTGTAGTACCAGTTGCAGGAGCGGGAGGATTAAGCAAAGTCAACTCTTTAGTCATGCAGTGCCCACAATGAGTACAACAGAAGTTTGGAACATCAGCCAAATGAGTAGAGTTATAGTGACATTGATAGACCTTCCTGCTCGTTGGGACTTGGTGTTGATGATCAGACAACAAAAGGGGGATTCCATTGACATACAGTGGAGATTTGGGATTTAAGAGTGAGGTCTTGCTTTGGTTAGGTTGCATGTAGGTTTTGTTTAGATTTTCAAGGCTCTTATAGAGGTCAGTTAAGCAACCAACGTCGCCTTTCTTTTTCAAGAGCTTTGTGACAGTGGCAACTGGTAATGAAAGAAGATAAAACAGAAAATCAACAAAGTCTTTGCCTGCTTCAGCAAACAGAACATTTTTACTATTTGTGTCAATAAGAAGCTTCAATTTCACTTGAGAACCTGCCATGTCTGCTTTTGATGTCTGAATGTTAACAAGTTTTGGTTCAATATATATTATTTAGTGGCGGGGTAAAAGGGCCAAAATCCAAAAATTAAGTCTAAAAGGACTACTAGAAAACTAAATTATAAAAGCAAAGTTAATAGAGTACTGAAAAAATGTCACTTCAGTTTTATGTTGATTGACAGGGTTAATGACATTGTGAGTGCGATCACATACAATTGACGCAATCATGACGTTGCAAGTGTGATCACATACAATTGACGCAATCTCTTAGCTCAGCTTTCATATTAAAAACTGCAACTTCTAACTTTGTTTACTTTCCCAACACAACAACACATATACACAACGGACAACGCTGGACACAGCTGATTTGAAGCTTCTTACGAAGTGCGTTTTATAGATTTCATCATGCAGCTTCTCTAACGTTACCGGTTGATACTATAATTAATTTTAGGGTCTTCAAATAGAAAAAAAATAATAATGGGTTCCATTGAAATCACACTTTTGCTGTCTGATCGAGGAAAAATAGAGTTCCATACTTCCATAGATCCATCATTCATTACTTCGGTTTTGTTTCGTGGAAGAGCAGCTTCAATAGAGAGTACCAAATTTTACATCAATTAATATAAAAAGAGTATCTTTTAAAAATATTTTTAACTAAATTTTTTCCCACTTAATGATAATTAATAAGTAAATTAAATAAACTAAATATGAGACGTTTTCAATAATATATTTTTTTAAAACTATATATTAATTATGAGATTTTTAAATTAAGAATTTTAAAAAATATAAACTAATAATGCGATTAATAAATATATTATATATATATATATATATATTTGGTGTTACACTAAATTCTGGTATAACACTGTTTATTACACCATATTGTCTCAGGAGTTGCAATTTAGTGCTCTATTGGAGCACTAAATTGCACCAGACCGGTGATTTTGTATCTATTTGGTTTTCCATTGGATTGGCCTAAGAACAGCAATGGGCCTCTCGTCTCATCACTTTTGTCCGTTTCCTGCTTAAAATCGTTATTGTGACAAACAGAAACTTGACAGTCACTAAAACAATGACACAATGAGGCCAGTTGCAACCAATTTAAAAACAATCAAAACAAAAGAAGAGCTACATTTTCACTCAACGCATTCTGTACTGTAGTTAGGGTTCAAAGGTCAAGTTTGGTCTGTTACCAACCATCGGACCTCCTAAATCAATCCCAAGTTCATACACATATTCAAACTATAACAAATATAAATTCAATGCAGAACTCGTAAATCAAACCTGACTGTGTTACCATATTAGTAGAGAGCTTAAGCTTATAGAAAATGGCACAGCAATAAAGGTTTAATCAGTTAGTAGCAGAGAATCCAGGTTGTTTTTCCTCCGCCATAATCAACTGAGAAGACTTGTTGCAATGAAGATTTGCAACCGTCAGTTATATAATAAGGAGGTGGTTTTTGTTAGAGTGTTGTATATATAATTTATAAATCATCAGGAATTAAAGTTTGTACCACGTATCAAAAATAACAGAGAAATTAATTAATGTTTTAAATTACAGATATTGTATTTGATTCATGGTAGTTCGTTATCAACATGAGTAAGATAATCATATATAATAATAACAGAAGATCAATATATATATATATATATATATATATATATGTGTTGATCAGACTGGATTTAATAATTAACGTAAAAAGCAATTCATAAACAAAAAGTCAATAAGTAAAAAGCAAGTAGATTAATAACAGGAAATACAGAAAATCAACAAAAGAACAAAGACAGCCAGAAATCTAAACATACAGACAGCTGGTTATAACTCATTGATAATTCAACTTCAAATAATGTACAGCTAAATAATCTCAACCATTCAACACCAGACACAAAGCAAGAAGCTTCATGTCTGTGGACTTTCTTCTTCCTTGAGAATTTCTGCTACCTTGTTCACAAGAAAAACACTCGTTAAAACTGCCTTGCATTCCACGGATGCCTTGATCAGCTTCTGAACCTAACCAAAAAAAAATGTCTCAGATTATCTTTCCCCAATTAATCTGATAAGAAATAAATTCTTTATACAAATAAGGGACATGTTAAAAGAAGAATCGGTGATAAAAATACCTCATTGGGGCTGAATTCAACAACCCTCTCTTGAACTTGATCCACATCCTTAACATTAAACTGTTTAAGCAAAGAAATAGCACTATTATCAGTAACCTCCAAGTTATCCATCACCATGCAAGTCACCATGCTTTTAACAAAACCTGCACTATCATCATTTTTGCTTTTACGACCAGCAACATGAGAAACAACATCAGTTATCTCCGTACTTGCATGGCATTTGCAGTTAGGACAACGTAACTGAGGAACATATGACACATCAGAATTACAAGAGTAACCACACCCGTAAACCTTTGTAGATTTTAAATCAGAGAGCAAACAAGGGATTACATGACAAGATATTGGACCTTTGGGATTTAACAGATGCTCCTTGTTTCTATCCTTTTGCAGGTAGGTATCACTCAAATTTTCAATGCCCGCATAGAGATCATCGAGACAACCCACATGGGATTTCTTGTTTAACAGCCTCACGACTGTGCTAACCGGTAAGGAAATGAAGTAGAAGATGAAATCAACAAAGTCTTTGCCGGCTTCTGCAAAAAGAACTTTGTTTGACTTTGTGTCAATAAAAAGCTTCAACTTCAATTTTGGTGCTTCCATGGCTTCTTTAGTGATTGCTTGTTGTCTAAATGTGTACACAGGTGGTAGCAAACAATGGATATATCCTTTTATATATTCAAATATATGGACATTATGTTCTCTGTCATCTTCAAAAAAATGATTGCAGAGAGCAGAGGTAGAAAACAAGATCGGAAAAAATATTTTGAAAGGAGTGAAGATTGGGAAATTATCATTTTTGCCTCTATAGTTTTAACTATTCTCAACTTTGATCTCTCTTGTCACAATATTTTAAGCCAAACTCTCCCATAAAAAATCATTTTATCTCTATTCACTCCTCTCGTCACATTTTCTGTTAAAAAAATGATATCGGACATTTTTAGAAGGTTAAAAGATTAATATACCCTTAGATACATGAGATTATTGTTAGAATAAATTTATAAAATTAAAATATAAAAATAAAAACTAGCGAGTTTCAGCAATCAAAACTTTTTTTCATTCATTAAAAAACCTTCAAATCGATAACCAAACTTTTTCCAAAATAAAAATAATAAAAAGAAAATCGGTTTTTTTTTTCCTTTCACCAAAATCAAAACCCATAAAGTGAAACCAAATTTTTTTTCGTAATCAGCTTTGATTTTTTTTTCCATTCACTGAAATCCATACCTAAAATCACTAGATGGTTTTCAAAAATAAATAAATGAAAATCTATAGAAATACAAAAGCAGATACTACATCGCCCAACAAAGATGCCGCCGGGACCAAGCAGAACCGACAATACGCTGTCTAGGCACGCGATGAATTTTTTTTTTATTAGAATTGAAACACATGTTTTGCAACACTGAGAGTCTGAGACAAACTGTTGAGATTATAACTGGATGCACGTTTGCATATTCTATATATACAATATTCTTATATGATGCAGTCAAAAGTTATACTTATAGTTTTAATCAAAATTATAATAAATTATTTGTTGATTTTGAAATTCATTTTTTATATCTAGAAAAATGTACGATTTTGTTGACTAGGCTAGTAAAATGTGTCTATGGGATATGGTCATTTTATTGAGTTTAGGTTGTTTCAATGTTCTTGGAAATTGAGATGTAATTCTTATGTCTTAGGAGAAATTTGCAAAGGGAGGATACAGTTGAGTTTTCTTAAAAGTTCTTCAATCTTGGAGTGGAGCAGGGGCCAAAATCCTAATTATCAGACTAAAGGGGTAAAAAACTAAATTGCAAAATTTAAAAGTCAAACTGAAAGTGACGAAGTGAAATATCACTTCCCTTTTATGCTGATTGATAGGATTTTGTCATATCTAGTGAGTGTGACCACACACAATTGACAGAATCTTTAAGCTTGCAATTTCTAATTTTATTTACTTTTCCCAACACATATTTCAAAATAAGATCGAAGCTTCTTCTTGACAGTTGACACGAAAAGAATCACACACTCTTCTGGACGAAGCTGGTAAATGCTTGAAAAAAAATTCTTTATTAAGAAATTTTTTTTTTTTTTTTTGATATAATTCGGAACAGAGAACAGAATAAATAACAGAAAGACACAAAGCAGGAGGAGAAGAAAAACACAAAATAAAAGAGAGCAAAAGAGAGAAAACAAACACACTAATCAGGCTTATCGGCCTCTACAATATTCGCAAGGCAGAGGGGGTAATCCTCCATCCAATAGGTATCCTTGTTACTCCTTAGCGCATATAGAGCAAGATTATTGGCCACTTTGTTGGCTGTTTTGCTGGTGCAAGAGAAGGACATAGCTCCCATTTTGTCCTTCAGATTCAGAATTTCAGAGATAATCAAGCCAAAGTCAGAGTCCAACTAGCAATCTGCTTGTATCCATTTGACAACATTAGCCTTATCAGTCTCTATAGTACCCAAGGCTAACCCACAATCCATCCCAAACTGGAGACACCTTAGAGTTGCCATAAGCTTGGCCACTTTAGCATTGAGAGTTCCATCAAATATCAAGGAGCAGGAGGCAAGCACCTGTCCACCAGAGTTTCTGATGATCACCCCCATTCCCATCTGCCCACTTCCATGATTAATCACGGCATCACAGTTGGCCTTGTAGGCTTCATTGTTAGGAGGAATCCATCTGCCCCTAGACCCATTGCTGTCAGCCGTCGTCACTCTCTGTAACTGAGGGCTGCTGGTTTGAAACTGGTGGAGGAAGTTTATACTCCATTTTATCACCTCCGACATTTTGTGCTTTTTATCCTAATACAGAGTAGAATTACGACAAAACCAGATTCCCCAAACCACAATACAGAAAAGATCAGCCTCCTCAACATTCCTAGTGGAAAAACAATCACATAATAAATCAAAGAAGTTTTGATGCTGACCCCGTAGGGTCATATTATGGCAGCACCATTCATCACGAATACATTGGAGTTTGCTGCAGTACCAGAGAGTGTGCAAGGTGTCATCAGCGGAACTTTTACAGGCCTCACAAACTCCATTCGTTTGCACTCCTCGCCAACCTATATTGATTTTAGTTGGAATCCAATCCTGGCTTGCCTTCCGGATAAACATCTTCACTTTCATAGGAATCTTGACCCTCCAAAACTTATTCCACCAATAGGACCAAGGGTTGTTATTAGAATGCCCCATCATATTGTCTAATCTATGACCCAGCCGATAGCCACTCTTGACCGAATACTGGCCACTTTCGTTGTAATGCCAAAGGTGGTTGTCCTCTCTGTTTCCACTAAGAATAGGGATTTGAAGAATATAATTAGAGTCCTCCAAAGTGAAAAGTACCTCTAATAAGATGAGTGTTCCACCCACCTGAAGAAGAAATAAGCTGGTCCACAGTTGCATTTCCATCCATTTTGGGGGGAGAAGTTATCTTGAAAGTAGTCGGTATAGGGATCCATTTGTCTTTGTATATTTTGATGGACTTCCCGTCCCCTACCCTGCATCTCACCCCAGCATCCAAAAGGCCTTTCCCCCAAATGAGGCTATTCCACACATACGAACCATTGGATTTCTTTGTGGCTTCCAAAATGCTACCTACCTTGTAATAACAGCTCTTCAGAACCCTTCAGGCTAACGAATTAGGATTCTTGAGAAGTCTCCAGCATTGTTTAGCGAGAAAGGCCCTATTGGAAGTCTCAAGGTCGTGGAAACCCAAACCCCCATCGCATTTTTCCTTGCAAAGGTGTTTCCAAGAGCACCAATGTATTTTTCTTTTCTTCTCATTGCCGCCCCACCAGAATCTTTATTAAGATTTAATCTACTAGAGTTCTAGCTTCTCAGCTGGCGTGTTGGTAGTTTGGTACATATGCAATAAATTAGAAATTAAAATGATTACAATTCAGAAGGCTTTTGCTTACCTCGGGTAAGCATTACCCTCTTCAATAAATTACGTACGTTTAACGAGGGTTATTTTTACCTAAAAACTTTTATGTGTTTAGATAAAATTATACTCTTTTTAAACACGTGGCATGTATTTAGGAGGGGGTAATGCTCACCCTCTTCATAGGAGTTAAGCAAAAATAGACTCATTACAATTGGGAGTTGAGTAGTAGCTTTTGAATTTATTGTTTAAAATCTTTCTTGGCCATCTCTTGTCGTTCTATACAATTTTCTCTATTTTGGAGATTGAAAATGAAATATACTTGTAATATTTTATCTTCATAAATTTAATACTTCAATTATTTTTCATTTTACAATTTTAAAATAATAAAATATTAATACTTTTCAAACTTTCTTTAATAAAATTGTTTTCTCTTTATTATTTTAGATAATAATTAACTCACTTGTATTACACTAAAAAATTTCTAATCTTTTTTTTTTATAATTATCAACATCTAACTACTTTTACATGTAATAATTTTGAAATAATTTTTTAACATTTATATTTTTTACACCTAATATTATTTATCAGCGAAGAAACTAGAATTACATATAAATATTTGGATTCCATAAATGATCAAAATGAACCTGAATATTGGAGATGTTAATGTTAATAATTTGTTTTAATGAATTATTTAGAGTTATTATTATTATGTATATATATATATATATGTTAATTACATATAAAAATTGATGATTTGAAAACATTTATTTTGAATTAAAATAATTATTAATTCATTATTTAAAAATACAAATAAAAAAATAATTAAAATATAGTCAATATTATATTCAGTTGAAAAATCTCAATAAAATATTTCTAATGATATAATTTTTACATTGATTATATTTATTAATAAAAAGGTATATTAAATTAATTAAGATTAATTAAAAGGGTGAATTGCACAAGCACCCCCGAGGTTTGATAAAATTGTACAAATATGACAGTTTTAGTCATATATGTATAAATTTCCCTCAACATTTGAAAATTGTTGTACAAACATTATCTACTGTTAGATAGATCCGTTAGCCAATGTTTAAACGAGTAAATGTCTAAAATACTCTATATTATTATTTTAAATAAACTAAAAAAATTTAAAAATAAGATAAAAAATATTAAAAAATCTTTTAGAAACATGAATGTATTTTAAATCTGAAACCTGGAAAAAAAATCATCTTAAAAAAAAAATATTAGTTTGTGAAATTCCCCCTTGATTTTAAATCTATGTTGCACGGATACTCTATATTGGGGAAGGAACTCGTATTGAACTCGTATCCTGTCCGGATACACCCCCGATACACCATTTGGCATATCCGTTGACTTTTTCTCAAGTTTGACTGTGGGATATGGCTAGGATACGGGCGGGATACGCGGGGATACGACAAGGATATAGCGAGGATACGTTTGGGGCAAAAATTTAATTATTTTAGTTTAAAACGGGGTCAAATTAAGATTTTATAAAGTTGAAGGGACAAATTAATATTTGGGTTTTGGAATATGTTAGGACTTATATATATTGGATTATGCTTTCATTTTGAATGAATTATTGAATTATGTTTTCATTTTGAAAGGATTATTGGATTATGTTTTTTGAGAATATATTTTGGTTGGATTATTGAATTACGTTTTCATTTTGAAAGGATTATTGGATTATGTTTATTGAGAATATGTTTTGAATGAATTATTGGATTATGTTTTTATTTTGAAATTTGAATGGAATGGATTATTGGATTATGTTTATATAGATTATGTTTTGAATGAATTATTAGATTATATTTTTTTAAATATAAAATAAAAATATATATTATTTTAATTGACGTATCCTGCCGTATCCATATCCTAGTTTTTAGAGATTTATCGTATCTACGTATCGTGCTGTATCCGTATACCGTATATGTATCCGTATCCGTACAACCTAGTTTTAAATAAATTTAAAATTTAAAATTTATTCAAATCACCAGTAATTGTTTGTACCCTTGTTTTAAATTATCATGTGGTCAAGCTGCACGATAAGTTTTTGCATAGAGAAATAAATTCTTTGTACTAAATGACATGTTAATGTAATCCAATAAAGCAAATAAAATGCAGCACTTATTCCAAGGTGTATTTTCATGGGTGTATTTTCATGGAAGTCTTGTAGATTCATTGATAACCGAAATAAAATGCAGAAAATATGATCTTAGCAACTTCAAAGGATACAAGATTTAAGCAGATATGTCAATTACTATCAAAATCAGTTTGTAGCTTTTTTCCCAGGAAAAGAAAGAAACGAAGCCGTTGATGCCATGCGACAGAGGAAAATTGTAAGGAGAAAAGACGCCGTAATATGCCACATCAGCCAAATGCCATCATCACCATAAGATCTCTGCGAAGAAAAGAGAGAGTCGATATCACGAACTCAACAAAGGGACAGATTTTACAATTCTTAAATCAGTACAAATTACAGATAACAGAAGCAATTTTTAGTCTTCAACAAAATGATTTTCAAAAACCCACAAAGTATCTGTCTCCAAACATCTAAATTTTGTAGCTTTACTGGTCAGCAACCATTTGACCGCCGTCGACTGTAGCAGCTGAGTTTATTCAGGAAAAGATGAAACGGCGTTGTTGATGACATATTGACATGTGACTGAAGAAGAAACTGCAGGGACAAAAACGACGTCGTTAAGAATATGAAGTGAGTCATGGATTTGGGCCGAGGTGTGACAAGAAGTTAATTTAAGAAAACATTTTTTAGGACCTTAATCAAGTTAAATTTTTTATTTAATTTTTTTTTTCTAATTAAGAAAACATTTTTTAGGACCTTAAAACAATCAACGTAGGTCAGTCATAAAGCGTAAAGAAATACTTGACCAACAAAATAATTTTATAAATTACTTAAAGCTACTTAAAGACAAGATACATTACGTGTACAATGATTGTTGGAACGATCTTGTTGGATATGGTTCGAATTTTCAATAGTTACCAAACGAGATTCACCAATGCGAAGACTTCCTGGAGACGTGTGACACGTTTGGAAGTATGAGATTGAGATTGAGGTTGAGGTTGAGGAAGGCTTGAAGACCGAAGAAGAACTGAAGAAACGAATTCTGAAGAGAACCGCTATGTGAACCGCGCTGCGGACACGTATATAGGGAGCGGTGCAGACATCGGTACATTCCAGTGAGTAGAGCGCGGCATAGACCGCGGCGGAGGCAAAGACACCAACCGCGGTATTCTAAGCGGTGGACATCAGTAGCTTTCCGCGGTCCAGGTCGCGGGTGGCCAACCGCGACCCAGACCGAGGTAATGACGGATTTTGCCCAGATCAGGAATATTGCACGATAAAAGGAAAGGTTTTCTTCTGGAAGTTTTTATGTTTATTGAAATAGGAAAGTCTTATGCTTAAAAGAAAATGATTTCTCCTTTACAAGATAACTTGTTATAAATAGGAAATATTATTTATGTGAGACAAGGAAATCTTGTACGTATAGGAAAAAGATTTCCTTGTTGATTTAAACTCCATGTAATTCATATAAATATACCATAATAGCTAGGCTATTATGTGTGGAGCAAATTAGCAATTAATTAGAAAGATCTCAAAGAGAGCATTGGGTGTAATTGAGTTTGGGGTTAGAGAGAAAAATTCTGAGAGTGAAGTTATAACAATTTTCTTCATAGTGGATTGATTTCTTGTCGTCCTGACGGCGGTGGTTTTTTTCCGATTTGGGTTTCCACGTAAAATCTTCTTGTGTTGTGTGTTTGGATTTATTTTCTTCTTCATCTTAATTCTTTTGTTATTGTTTGTTTGTGTTCTATCCAGCAACGCTTCCGCATAGTGACGTTTGTGCGCTAACAGATCTCTCCACTAGTCAACCGTTTATAAAGTTTACTGGTCTAAAGATTAAACCATACTTTTAACTATCAGTCACATAACTTAAATTTGTTACAGGATCTTTTCCCAAGCCTATGGTGAATTACAGATAGAGTTCGAAAAGGTCAAATCTTTGATGATTCCATCATACATGATTAAGTTGCAAAAACTTCTGGATAGGTATCTTACATTTGAACGGAATTCTTTCTGGTTAAAGAATCTTTTTCTAGTTGCTCTGGAACAATTAGGAGATTCTCTAGAAGAAATACGTGGTTCTGCTTTTGACGGCAAAGTAAATCTCTGAAATTTATTTCTTTTTCTTTCGAAGTTTTAAAAAAAGCTTTAATCTCCAATCCGTCAATCACACAATGATGGACGGTTGGAAATAAAATATTTTTTTAAAATATTTTATTTATTAAATTCAAATAAGAAAAAAAAAATGCTAAACCAGTCAAGTTAATTTATTAAGCTCTTTTTGACAAATTCCAATCAAGTTAATTTTCCCCGTGACAACACTTGTTATATAATTTATTAGTGGTATGGTAGCTGCCTTCAGCAGTTTGACAGTCTAGCAGGATATTAAAGCAAAATGCCACGTAGTCTGTCCATGTTGTTAATTAGTTAGTAAACTAATCATATAAAAATTAGTTATCTATCATCCTATAGATAACTAATTATTAAGTTGAAGTCCTTATTAGTAAAATTCTTTTTTAGGTATTTTATAGGATACATGTTAACACTATTTATTACGAACAAATATATATAATAATTTATAACAAATTTCTAGTTTTTCAAAAGACAAAAGGTCAAACTTCTAGTTTGTGCTGCTTTTCTAATATAGTAATTTATAACAACAAATCTAAAAACAAAATAATAATCAAAAGCCAAAACAAAAATAAAATTAAACAAATCAAAAAACAATTCCATGAATATTGGTAATTTGGTATACTAATTTGATTCTCTCATACTTAATTATAATAATATATATTTTAAGAATATATACGGTTGGAAAAAACTCATTGATATATTTAAAATAATAACAATATTGATATACATATTTAATTTAATTAATATACTTATTAATTATACATTTTAAAATTTTAAAATTTTATAATAATTTAAATATTTATTAAAAGAATATTTTTTGAAGATGCTCTTTTAGTCTAAAATTTGGTATGAAACATTGGAGTGAAAAAAAAATTGATGTAAACATATTCTCTCAAGATGCTCTTTTAACACCAAATTAGTGTAATAAGGAGTTTTTCGCTGGTAGGCATATAACTGTGAACATATTTATATCATATTTATCCACCTCATCACGTTTTGCCATGTAAGCATTATTTGACCCAATTGCATTGTTTTTTCTAGAAAAAAGTGATGAGGTGGATAAGTGTGTTATAAGTATACTCACAGTTATCTGCCTACCAGAGAAAAACTCGTGTAATAAGTTGGAAATGCTCTAAGACCAACAATGGACCTCTCAGCTCACTTTTGTCTGTTTCCTGCTTACAATCCTTATTGTGATAACCAGAAACTTGACGGTCACAAAAACAGTAAGCCAGTTGCAACCAATTTAAAAACAAACAAAACAAAGAAAGAGCTGTTATAATAGATGTGGCTTTCCTACCACTTATGTAATACACACAGTGAACTCCCTCTAAATATCACCGCCTCTCTTGCCTGTTTATATGAGTAATGTATCACTTGTAAAGAATGCTCCATAATATCAATACATCAGCCTTCTTTCTCTCTCTCTCTCTCTCTCTCTCTCTCGTGTATCTCTCTCTTCTCTCATCTCAGTCTCACTTTGGTCACTTATTTGTTCATAATTAATTCATTTATAACACGTTATCAGCACGATTAGAGACTAGGCAAGGCTAGTGAGCAAGTGAGCAACAAAATGGGTATATATCTTCGGTTTTTCGAAAAACCTAGAAAATTCAAAGTGCTTGAATCGCTGTTAGGAGGATACCGTTGTGTTTTTCTCAGATAAACGGTTTCGACCCCTCTGGCCGCGTCTCAAACGGAGCTCTAACGAACTCTTTACCACCGGTCAAAGGTTGGTCAAACCTGAAAAAATTTCCAGTTTTTTATGCAGTTTTTTCCAAGGTTGAAGATGACACTGTAACGATCGTCACGTCAGCGCCATGTCAACAGGAGCAATCGTCACGTCAGCATGTGTCAGCGCCACGTTAGCAGTGGTGCCACATCAACGCCACGTCAGCATGCGCGATGGAAGATCTTGATCTCCAACACAATTGCGTAAAAGTAAAAGGGATCCCCTTATGGGTAATTTACTTATATCTCTACATTCTGGATCCATATATATATATATATATATATATAGCTTCGTATAACAAGATGACTTATGCCGTCAACAGAACTTTTATATTATAATTCTGGAATTATTTTTATTAGCATATCAGGTGATCTCATGACCCTGTAAGGTGATCTTATGACCCTGAAATCATTTATTTTTATGCAATAAATGAGACTGGTTCATGTTGTGTCTCGGAACTGGTCTATGTTGTGTCACCAAATAAATTATTTAAATATTCAGCATTTATTTTTATGCAATATATGAGAGTGACTTATGCTGTCTCTCGAGACTGGCTTATACTGTGTCTCGGGACTGGCTTATGATGTGTCTCCAAATAAATTGTTTAAATATTCAATACTTATTTTTATGCAATATATGAGACTGACTTATGTTGTATCTCGGGACTGACTTATGCTGTGTCTCAGGACTGGCTTATGCTGTGTCTCCAGATAAAATTGTTTAAATATTCGTATTATTTAATTATGCGCAATATATAAGATCTGCTAGATCGACTAAACCAGAACTTAAGTTTCTGGAATTATGATATTTAAGTTGGCACTGTTTTGAAAACCGATGAGAACATGGAATTCTGGATCCAGTGTTATATACATGAATGTCATACTTCATTATTTGGAACCTGAGGTTTCAAAACGTTTAGAATATGATGTTATCTCATATATATGAAGTGATACGTTTACATGTCACTTATTTGAAAGAATAATCTATACATCCAATAGGATGTTGTGAGTATTATAACAGAGATTTAAGATCCTAACGAATAAAGAAATTGAAATTAATATTTTATCCATTTCATACACATCCAGTAGGATGTTGTGAGTATTAAAAAAGAGATTTAAGACCCTAACGAATAAAGGAATTGGAATTAATATTTTATCCATTTTATGCACATCCGGTAAGATGTTGTGAGTATCATAAAAAAGAGATTTAAGATCCTAACGAATAATGAAATTGGAAATAATATTTTATCCATTTCATACACATCCAGTAGGATGTTGTGAGTATCATAAAAGGATTGAAGATCATAATATCACGTATAATGAGATTGTAAAGGATATTTTATTCATTTTATACTTTCTCTTGAAGTAGCAATATCAAGAGAGTAAATTTGGATATATTTATATTCACGAGATATCAAAACATACCCCAGGAGTGAATGTTTGTGAATGATAAGAGAAAATGTTTATAGAATAAACATATTGAAAATATTATTATCATTTCAGATGAGTTATAAAATGACATTACACGTAATGTCCTTAAATTTCCCATAAGGGAAATATATGTCTTGCTGAGAGTGCAACGACTCATACAGTTCTACGGAGTCAAATATATTTTATGAATTTGACTTTGCTCAGAGCAAATATTAATATTGTATTAGGTCCAACGGATCTGATAGAAATCTCTGGAAGAATCAGAATATTGTTATCAAACAATACTAAATTATGTATCAATAATACTTGATATTATTCAGGCAGAAAGAAATATGCTTATTTCAAGTACATATAAAGTTGATACCAGATCAAGATCCAATGAATTTGATTAAAGGCTCTAGTAGAGCCAGAATCTTGTTACCAGATGATATTAAATTGGGTATCGATGATACTTTATATCATTCAAACATATTATAAAGGAATCTACTTAGTTTCAAAGATACACGAATGAATGGATATCTTATTGAAACTATGAGTAATGAGAATGTTTAATATATATACATTACCTCTCATGATTCAGGTCAGAAACTCATTATAGAAAAGCTGCGCGCTTTATCATCTGGATTATATTACACTATTATAAAGAGTGCAGATGTTTATGCAGTTATGAATCAAAAGTTTCCAGATCCAAAAAATGTTTGTACTTTGGTGTGATCGTATCGGTCACCCGACATCTACAATGATGCGTATAATCATTGAAAATTCTCATGGATATCCATTAAAGAACCAGAAGATTCTTTATCCAATGAGAACTTATGTACTGCATGTCCATAAGGGAAACTAGCAGTAAAACCATATTATTCTAAAAGTTGGTTTTGAATCCTCATCATTCTTACAAAGAATTCAAGGGGGTATATGTGAACATATTCATCCACCAAATGATCCATTTCATTATTATATGGTTTTAATTGATGCATCTACGAGATGATCACATGTTTGTTTATTATCAAACATCTCATATTACTTGCACTGATTATTAGTTTTTCATATATACTCATAATCAAAATGGATCAGGGGAATCACTTATCGAACGTCTCCAGGTAATTGCCAGAACTTCATTGTTTCGATATAGTTCTTATTTGTATATAGGGACTTACTCAGTTTTAAAGATATTTGATTGTGTTGTATATCCCCTTGTTAAATATCTGACATGATCTAAGATAAGACTTCTATATCATTTTAAGATTAATAATGATTTTGATTAATCTACTATCATATCATTTAAATTTCTGATAGTTTATATGCACAATCTACATATTATTATACTGATTAATTTCCAAATGGAAAGTTTCTCGAAAAGAGGAGTAATGAAAAATTACTTTTATGCAAAATAGAGATACCGATTCGATTCTCTATATATAAATACGTCTCATTTCAATCTTCGTATCTCTCAAATACGAAAAATAATTGATCATCAGATGATTATTAATTTGTTACCAGGTATATTAAAGGTAACAAGATTTTATAAGTTGTTATCTCATAAACCCCGGCGGGGTGATTGTTCTTGAAAAACGATCAGAGAAAAATGCAACAAATAAATAATCTGATACATATCATAAGCTTATGAACCTTTGTAAAAGGTATTGTTATTGGGATCTTAAAAGTAAACAAAACTCGAGTTATAAATAAATTCACTTTCTCTAAATCAACTCTTTAAGAGTCTGATATATCTAAAGAGACATAAATTTATGAAATGACTAAATCTATTGAAATGGAAGAAATCTCAACAGAGATACAAGAATATAGAAATTAAGAGAAATTCTATAAATCATACAGAGTCTATGAAATGACTAAATTCATTGAAATGGAAGTAATCTCAACAGAGATACAAAAGTATAGAAATCGAGAAAATTTCTATAAATCATATGAGATAAATGTGGAATCATAATGAAACAATTATTGATGTTGTATTTTTATATACAGTAGCGCTACTGAAATTATAAATGATAATTATGATATTTATAATATCAACGATTGTAGACAAAAAAGCATGATTGGCCTAGATGAAAAAAGCAATTTAAGAAGAATTGATTTCATATGCTAAAAATAAAGTGTTTAGATCAATAGTACTTCAGACACCTGAAGATGTCAAACTAGTTGGATACTAATGGATCTTTATACATAAACGTAATGAGAAAAACGAGATCGTGAGATATGAGGCACGACTCGTAGTGCGAGGTTTCTTACAGAAACTTAGTATTCACTACTGATGAGTACGATTACGTTATTGATAAATTTGGCTGCCTTTACGAGGCTTGAAATACGTCTTTTAGTCGTAGTAATCATTTATCTATATGTTTCACTCGATATTTATAAATCCTGAAGGATTCAAAATGCTAGAAGCATGTAAATCGAGATCTCGTAATCTGTATTTGATGAACATACAAAAATCCTTATATGGAATAAAAACAATATGAACGGATTTGATATAACCGTCTCAGTTAATATCCGATAAGATAAGGATATAATAATCATATTATATACTCATGTGTCTTCATAAACAAATGAGAAAAAAAAATATTGTTTCGACCTGAAGATCGAACATAGATCAAAATGGAATGCTTGTTCATCAATCAGAATATGTTAAAAATATTTTGAAACTATTCCATATGGATATTACTCTATAAAACAAGTCTTTGCTCATACTCCCACCAATCATTTATGATGTTATTGCATTTCATGAAATAAACATCAGTGTGCTTCAATTCAGCAATCTAGAAGATTGCTTCAAAAGAACTTTTATTAGGGGGAACGTCCCATCAGGGGGAACATATCAAATGAAGTATATTAATTATATTGGGGCATATGTGCATTGTACTCTTTTTCTTTTCAATCAGATATTTATCCCATTGGGTTTTCTTGATAAGGTTTTAATAAGGCAATTCTTTATGCACACCCAACAATTATTTGATCCATAAAGATCATCATAAATATTACATTTATCCAGTTGATCATCGTATATATGTTGACTTGATCAAAAAGATCATTGTAAATATTACTTTGATCTTGCTAATCATCGTATATATGTTACTTTGATCCAGAAAATCATTCATAAATATTACTTTGATCCAACAGATCAATGAATATCTTTGCTCAGGTTTTTATCCTATCGGGTTTCCCTAGCAAAGTATAAATGTGAGAAATGTTTTGAAGAAAACAATGATTCTGGACATATGTACACTATACTCTTTTTCACTTCGATCAGGTTTTATCCCACTGAGTTTTCTGACAAGGTTTTTAGCGAGATAGTCTTGAGAACGTCCAACACCACAAGATCCAGAAGATCATTGAATATATTTTACGAAGGTTTTTATCCCACTGGGTTTTCCCTATCTTGTAAATTAAAATACAAGTGGTGGAAATCCAAGAGGGAGTGTTATAATAGATGTGGCTTTCCTACCACTTGTGTAATACACACAATGAACTCCCTCTAAATCTCACCGCCTTTCTTGCCTAATTATATGAGTACTGTATCACTTGTAAAGAATGGTCCAGAATATCAATACATCAGCACCCTCTCTCTCTCTCCCTCTCTCTCTCTCTTCTCTCAGCTCAGTCTCACTTTGTTCACTTATTTTTTCTTAATTAATTCATTTATAACAAAGAGCTACATTTTCACTAACACATTCTGTATTGTAGTTAGGGTTCAAAGGTCAAGTTTGGTCTGTTACCACCATCAGACCTTCTAAATTAAACCCAAGTTCAAACACATATTCAAACTCTAACCAGAACTCATAAATTTAACTTGACAGTGTTACCATATTAGTAGAGCTTAAGGGCCTGGCTTGCAGCTGTTTTTCAGCTTATTTTTGTTTTTATTTTCTAAAACGATTTCGAATTCATGTTGGTTAACCGTTTTTCATTTTGTTTTCAAAAAACAAAAATAAAATGAAAAACAAAACCAGTGTTTTCTCTTCTTCTCTTCTTCTCGTCACATATGGTCTTCTTCTTCTTTTCTCTTCTTCTCTTCTTCTTCATAACGGAAAATAGAGGAGCCGCCGATCTGTTCCTCCAAAAGTAGATCGACTTCCTATTCTTCTTCTTTAGATCTTCTTCTTCCTCCTCCGGATTAAGCATCTTCGGCAAACCAATTTCATCATTTCCTGCAATTTGGTTTGGTGGACAAAACCTGGAAATTCTCAACATCTTCGGCAAACTTGCAGATTTGGGGTTAAAATATATATATATATATTTTAAAGGAAAAAGGAAAATCCATTGAAGAAAACAAAAATCAACAAAATATAAAAAAAAAACAATTGTAGTCTTGTATTGATGTTTGATGTTTTAGATTTTATAATTAATTATATTTTATTTTTATACAGGTTTGAGTTTTAATAATCCATAATAAATTCATTTTTTTTTTGTTTTTTAATATAATACCTTTTCTTATTATTGCTATAAATAACTATGAAGATAAAATCCAAACTTAATATTATAATGTTAGGGTTTGTTAAATAATTTTTTTTCATTAATCATTTGTATAAAATTTAATGAATTATTTTGGGAAGACAATGTTAAAATTTCATAACCCACTATCGAATATTTAATTTTACAAATTACAATAGAAAAATTAATTTGCCAAATATTTAATATAATTAATATAATTGTTCTAATTCTAGTTTAATGTAAAAATAAAAATAAAATTTAAATTGATATTTCAAAATTTTATATTATTGTTTTGAAAAGAAAATTTATATTTTTAGTTAATCTACCGGAATTGTTTTTACTGTTTTTATTTTCAGAATACAACTTTCAGTCTATGCTACCAGATGCGTTTTCGGATTTCGAAATTGAAATGAAAAACATCATTTTCATTTTTCATTTTTCATTTAAAAAAAAAGCAAATGAAAAACGTTTAGGGTGCGTTTGGTACGGGGACGGGACAGGACAACGTAGGACTGGACTGGACTGGACAGTTGTTCTGTATTGTGTTTGGAATGCCTGGGACAGAACTATGAACTGTACTGTTATGCGTTTGGTATGGCTGGGACAGGACTGGACAAGAGGTTCAAATGACCAGAGTGTCCTCCTTATATATAATAATATACATTATAATATTATATATTAATATATAATAATATTAAATAATACGATATATAATATATAATAATATGTAACATGTTATTATATATTATATTTATTATTATTTAATATACAATAATATTATATATATATATATATATCTTATATATATAATATATATAGATATAGATACAATATTAAATATTACTACATATAAAAAATATATAAAATATAATATATATATATATATTATAATGTATAATATATATATATATATTACAATATAATTAATATATATTATTATTTTAATATATATTATATATTTATATATATTAATAATATATATTATAAATTATATATATATATATATCCTATATATAATAATATAATATATCAATATATATAAGATATATAATAATATAATATTACATATTATTACATATATAGGTAATAATATATATAGGTAATAATATTTAATATTTTATATATTATTATGTATAATAAAAAATATTATATTATATATATATATATTATAACTATATAACATATATATTTTTTATAATATATATATATATATTATATATATATATATATCATATCTATTATGTATTAATATATATATATATAAGAATAATGTTGATATATTATATATATTGTATATAGATTATAATAAATTAAAGATTATAATATATATATATATATATGATATACTAAATATTATTATATATAGGATATATATTATTAAATAATATTATATATATAACAATATATTATTATATTATATATTTAATTATAATATTTATATATTTAATATATATATATATCATATATATTATGTATTAATATATATATATATATATGATATATTAAATATTATTACATATAGGATATATATTATTAAATAATATTATATATATATAACAATATACTATTATATAATATATATTATATTATATTATATATGAAATTATAATATATATATATATATATTATTGAAATATATATATATAATACATTGGACATGATTGTAATTTTTTGAACATATCAAGTGTAAATTGGTCTTTTTCATATCTGTCTCATGTCATGGGACAAGTAGTCCCATGGTCTGAGGTTGGACAGTTTTTTCTAATTTTTGTCCCACCTTGTCCCATATTGTCCCGTACTGTCCCATGCTAATATCGTGCTAAACGTGGGACAAAAGAAAATTGTCTCACGTTATCCTGTCCTGTACCACGTACCAAACGTACCCTTACAGGACGGCCCTAAACTTTTGTTAAATCAGTAAGTACCAAGAATCCAGGTTGTTTTTCCTCCGCCATAATCAATTGAGAAGACTTGTGCAACCGTCAGTTATATAATAAGTGGGTGCTTTTTGTTAGAATTGTGTATATATAATTTATAAATCATCAGGACTTGATGTTTGTACCACATATCAAAATAACAGGATTTGATTCATGGTAATTCATTATAAACATGAGTTTCTGTATATAAGATTATCATATATAATAAATCAACAGAAGATCAATATACATGTGTTGATCACACTGGACTTAATAATTAACATAAAAAGCAATTCATAAACAAAAAGTCAGAAAGGAAAGAGCAAGTAGATTAATAACAGGAAATACAGAAAATCAACAACAAAAGAACAAAGACAGCCAGAAATCTAAACATACAGACAGCTGGTTATAACTCATTGATAGTTCAACTTTAAATCAGGTACAGCTAAATAATCTCAACCATTCAACACTAGACACAAAGCAAGAAGCTTCATGTCTGGCTAATTTCTTCTTCCATGAGAATTTCTGCTCCCTTGTTCACAAGAAAAACACTCGTTAAAACTGCCTTGCATTCCACGGATGCCTTGATCAGCTTCTGAACCTAACCAAAAAAAAAAAGCCTCAGATTATCTTTCTCCAATTAATCTGATCAGAAATAAATTCTTTGTACAAATAAGGGACATGTTAAAAGAATAATTGGTGATAAAAATACCTCATTGGGGCCGAATTCAACAACCCCTCTTCAACTTGATCCACATTCTTAACATTAAACTTTTTAAGCAAAGAAATAGCACTATTATCAGTAACCTCCAAATTATCCATCACCATGTAAGTCACGATGCTTTTAACAAAACCTGCACTATCATCATTGTTTCTTTTACGACCAGCAGCAACATGAGAAAAAACATCAGAAGTTATCACCGTACTTAAAACGTTTCTGCAGCCAGAACAACTTGACTGAGGAGCATATGCCACATCAGAATTACAAGAGTAACTACACCTGTAAACCTTTGAAGATTTTAAATCAGAGAGCAAACAAGGGATTACATGACAAGATATTGGACCTTTGGGATTTAACAGATACTCCTTGTTTCTATCCTTTTGCAGGTAGGTATCACTCAAATTTTCAATGCCCGCATAGAGATCATCGAGACAACCCACCTGTGATTTCTTGTTTAATAGCCTCACGACTGTGCTAACCGGTAAGGAAATGAAGTAGAAGATGAAATCAACAAAGTCTTTGCCGGCTTCTGCAAAAAGAACTTTGTTAGACTTTGTGTCAATAAAAAGCTTCAACTTCAATTTTGGTGCTTCCATGGCTTCTTTAGTGAATACTTGTTGTGTAGACAGGTAGCAAACAATGGATCTATCCCTTTATATATATATATATATATATATATATATATCGAAATATATGGACATAAATCACATAATATTCTCTATCATCTTCAAAAAAAATGACTGGAGTAGAAACAAGATCAGAAAAAATATATTTTGAAAGGAGTGAAGATTGGGAAATATCATTTTTGCCTCTATAGTTTTAAATATTCTCAACTTTCATCTCTCTTGTTTCAGTATTAGCCAAAATCACCCTTATAAAATCATTTTAAATGTATTCTCCCTCGGCTGTCACCTTTTCCATTAAAAAGTGATATTTAACATTTTCATTATTAAAAGACATTATGCATTTGGAATTTTGGATTCAGGAATTTATTGTTAAAATACATTTACAAAATTAAAATATAAAAACAAAAACTAACGAGTCTCCATAATCAAAAGTTTTTCCATTCACCAAAAGAATTCAAATCGACAATCAAACTTTTTACAAAATATTTATATATATAAAAAAAAAACTAAATCAAAATCAGTTTTTTTTTTCCATTCACCAAAATAAAAACCCATAAAATGAAACCAAATCTTTTTTCAAAATCAGCTTTGATTATTTTTTTTCCATTAACCATAATCCAAACCGAAAATCACTAGATCAATGGTGTTAAAAAAGAGAGACCAAAAATCAATTGAAATATTAAAAAGGAGAAGGTGCCACCCGACGAAGGTGCCATTGGGACTGCGCAACACCGACAGTGCACTACCTAAGTGAGCGATACATGTTTTATGATGAGAATTAAACGCATGTTTTATGATGAGAATTAAACGCATGGTTCGCAACACTAAGACAAACTATTGAAATTAATACCATGGTTCACGTTTGCATGTTCTATATATACAATTAATGGTGGCAATTCGGGCCGGCCTGGCCCGTCCGGTCCGGGCCCGACATACGGAAGAAGGGGGCCTGCCCGAGTCCGAGGCCTATGTGAGGGCAAGCCGGGCCGGGTCTTGGCGGGCCGGTCCGTTAAGGCTTTAACGGGCCTGTAACGGGCCGGCCCGTTAAAGTCCCGTCGGGCTTTCAAAATTAAAAAAAAAATTCAAAATTTAAAAAAAAAATTCAAAATTTAAAAAAAAATTCAAAAAAATTTTTTTTAATTTTTTTTGGACCGTGGGCTTCGCGGGCCTACACGGCCCCGACTAGATTTTCTGAAATGGGGGTCCGGCCTGGCCCGCTAGTTAAATGGACTTGGGCCTGGCCCGTTTAGCTGACGGGCCGGGCCGGGCCAGCCAAAAAACCGGGCCGGGCCAGGCCCAAATTGCCACCACTATATACAATATTTTTTTGTGATGCAGTCAAGAGTCATACTCGTAGCTTTATTAGTTGACTGTGAAACTCATTTTATATATCAAGAAAAATGTATGGTTTTATTGACAAGGCCAGTAAAATGTGTCTATGGAATATTTCCATTTTTTTATTAGTTTAAGTTGTTTTAATGATCTTCGTAATTGAGATGTAATTCTTATATACATCTTAGGAGAAATTTGTACAGTTGAGTAAAGCCTTAGGCTTTGTTTGGTAAGAGGGAAAGATGGAGGGAGGGAGAGGGTAGGAGGGAGAGGGATGGGAGGAGAGCTCCAATCCCTTGTTTGGTTGGAAAGAAAAGAGAGGGGAGAGGAGAAGAGGAGGGAGCTCTCCTCCCTTTGGGCCCACCAAAACCAATCCCTCCAATTATGGAGGATGAGAGAAGGGAGGAAAAATTGGAAGGAAATTACAATAATACCCTCCAATTTTTTATTAACCTCCAATTTATTAAAAGGCAATATAGTAATTTTATAAATTATATACCAATTCATCCATTCAACCATCTTTTCAATACCAAACAACACGAATGATTTATATTATCTTCTCTATCCTTTCTACTCTCTCTCTCCCTTAATCCATCCATCCATCCATCCCTCCTACTCTCTCTCCCTCCTACCAAACATAGTCTAAAAGTTCTACGATCTTGGAGATGTGGAGGGGCCAAAATCCAAATAATCAACCTAAAGGAGTAGAAAACTAAATTGCACATATTCAAAAGCCAAAGTGAAAGTGACGGAGTGAAATGTCACTTCCCTTCTATGTTGATTGATAGGATTTTGTCATCGGGTAAGTGTGACCACACACAATTGACTAGCTAGCTTTCAAATTAAAGCCTACAACTTCTAATTTTATTTACTTTTCCGACCACATATTTCAAAAACAAAAAAGCTCACATAGTGCTTCTAGATTATCACCTTTCTTGTTGCCGACTTGCTGTGTTGGTACATTTGCAATAATTTAGATATTAAGGCTATGTTTGAGATTGTTTTTGTTTAGAAAATAATCATTTATTTCTTAAATTTTGAGTATATAGGTGTTTGGTAAACTTTCTAAAAACAATTTATTTTACAATTTACTTCTCCATTAATCAGTTTTTGAGAAGCTGAGTGAGGGTTGCTTTTGGAAGCAGAAGTTGGCTTATTGCTTATACAATGTCCAAAATACCCTAATTATTTAATTAAAAAGACGATAATGCCATCACATTAAGTAATTGTTAGAAATAATTTTTTCAAACAAAAAAACATAATTTCAGAAATAATAAAAATTCAAAATAAAAGAGAATATTATTTTTAATAAAAAAAACTTAAAAAAAAAAAAAAAAACCTTGATGGACAGTGGCCACCTTGTCGCCAGTGATAATGGCCATCGTCGTCGCCGGCGAAAGTGGCAGGGGGTTAACTGGACTTCTCCGGCGAAGTTGACGCCGTCAGAGGAGGCTGGTTTCTGTCGCGACGACAGATCCATCGCAATCGAAATCGCCAGATCTGTCTTGATCGATCGCAATGATGAATGATGCTCGCTGGAGAAGAACCGGCCACCATCGTTGCCGGAAAAGTTGTTGTGCTCCAGCGATCTCGAGAACTTGAGGAAGTTGTTCCGTTGCCGCAATCGAAAACCATCGCCGGAGAGGTAGTTCGTCGCGAGAACCGGAGGAGACTGTTCGTCGCCTCCTCCACTGCCAGAGGAAAACCAGTCTCTTCCTCCAACGCCACCGGCAGAGGCTGGTCCTCATCTGTGCTGAGTTTCAAATCAATTTGAGAGAGTTGACTCAGGAAGAAATTGAGTTGACTCGGTAATTTTTATTTTGTTTAAATTTTTTTTATATTCTTTATATTTATATTATTAATGATGTCTATTTTAGTAATTTTGTTCAATATATTTTCCATCATTTCAAAAATTAAGCACTTTTAAAATTCAGTTTACCAAACACTTAACAACTTTTTTCTAAAGTTGATTATTTATAAAATTAAGCTATAAACAGATTTTTTCCAAAGCAAAGCAATCTCAAACATATCTTAAAACGATTACAACTGGTAGCTTTTGAATTTACGTGTATAATGCTCGACTGTTGCCGATCAGCACACAACAATATACCGACTCACCAATTGAATGTTGATACATGGTTTTTTATTTTTTATTTTTACTTTTTTTTCATTTATCTTTTTACATCATTTACAAAATAGGTCATATATCAACGTTCAATTGATAAAGTCAGTATCTTGGGTACTGTCCGCCCCCTAATCATTGTCCATTTATTGTTTTAAGGGTTAATATCATTGGGGTCTCTAAGTATTACTAGAAAATCACATTTTTAAACGAGTTTGATTTTTTAGTAACTTTTTCCCTGACTTTTGAAAAGTATATCAAATAAGTCCCTCAGACTTTTTTTTAACGGTCAAACGTCACAGTACATGTATATTGACCATTTTGCCCATAACTTTAATTAAAGAGCTTAAAAATACAATTTTACGCTCTAACATTTTAAAATTTTACCATTCAACTTTGATATAATCCAATCAAAATCTAACACATGTCACCAAAATTTTAAAATAAGATATTTATTTTCTTTAAATAAAATCTATTTACCCCTTGACATTTATTTTCTTTAAATAAAATAAAATAATATTTACATAAAACAAAAAGAGAAAAAATGAAAAAAAAAATAGTTTGGGTTCGGTGAAGAGGTTGATGGTTTTGTTGATGATTTGAGCTGGATATATACCTCTCCAAATCTGGATATACACCATCATCTTCGTCAAGCGTCAACAACATTCAATCCCCAAAATTTATAAAAAAAATCCATATGACCACATTTTTCAATAAAAGCACAAAAAAAAACCTAGAAAAAAATATCATTCTGGCAATTTGATTGAGTGCGGCACCACCATCTACATCCTCCATCCATTCATCTGTGCGATCTCAGTTCATACATCCATACCTTACCAGATCTCAGTCCATTCATTTGTTTATATACAGTTGAATCGCAACAACCATACCAGCTCAACCCAACAACATATTCAACTCCTCATCATCGATTTTCATCAGTAGAAACCCACCGTTGAAGGCAAGAAACTCCAATTGCGTAAGATCTCGTCGATCTCGCCATTTCAAACACTAATTTAATTCTGATTTTTCTGAAATCGTTTTCCGCTTTCATAAATTTTCAATCTTACCCTCAACTAAATTCAAGAAATCTTCATATTAAAAAATAGGCAATCAAACTCAGAAGAAAAAAAAAACCAAGGTTTAGACCCAGAACCCCTTCATCAATCTTCATCTTCAATCAAATTGCAAAAGAAACCCAGAAATCTTATATATAAAAAATAAAATAAAATTATGTAAACCAAGGTTTTCTCGCCTAAATCTATCTGGAATTTGAACACCCAAACTTATTTCATCTGGAATTGAACACTCAAAAGTCAAAACACCCAAACTTGGAAAGAATTTGAACAAGAGAACATCAAAATCCATGGTATGACCTAGGTCTGGTGCGATTGTGAAGAAGATGGTGGTTTTGTTGATGATTTGAGCTGGATATATACCTCTCCAGATCTGGGTTTCATTTTTGTTTCTTAAATTTTTGTGTGTGTATATATTGTGATATATAAACGATTTACTTCAAATATATTTATTTGGTGAATTTATTTTTCATTTTTTATTTTGTAATATTAATTTTTTTATTTAATATTTATTATTTTTATATTATATAAATATATTTTTTAAATTATTTATTGTTTAGTGTTCACACGTATGCAACTTAACACATCATAAATGAAATGACAAAAATAACCTTCTGGTCGTTAACGTTGACTAACTTTTGACAGACGGATGGACCTATTTAATATACTTTTCAAAAGTTAAGGAAATTTTTAATAAAAAAACAAACTCGTTTAAAATATTGATCATTCAGAAAACGATAGGGACCCATATAATATTAACCCTTATTTTAAATCTCTATTTTCGCTCAATTAGGCCATCTCCGTCTGTCTTAAAATTTTTCTCCAATTTAAAGTATGTAAATAAAATATTCATAGAATATTTCATATCCATAATTTTACCACTTCAATCATTCTCTGTTTTACGATCAACAAATAATAAAATATTATTGTTTTAATTTATAAATAATATTTTAAACTTTCTTTAATAAAATTGTTTTCTCTACCTACATTATCTTATTGGATAATATTTTACTCACTATTATTACATTTAAAATTTTCTAATCTTTTTTTATAATTTGTCACACCTAACTATTTTTACATGTAATGATTTTGATAAACAAATTTTAACATTTATAATTTTAATGATTTGAAAACATTTGTTTTGAATTAAAAAACCTATTAGTTCATTAATAAAAAATTTAAAATCAAAAAATAATTAAAATATAGTCAATATTATACTCAGTTAAAAGATCTCAACATAATAATTCTAATGGTATAATTTGTATGCTGATTGCATTTATAAATGAAAAATTATAAAAATTAATTGAGTTTAATTAAAAATTTGAAAAATGAGATGGGAAGAAAAATAATATTATTTTAATAGAATAATGAAATGAAGATCTAAAATTGGACCTTCAATTTTGAAAAACCAAAACAAATCTTCATTTTGGGGTCTTTATTTTGAAGATCGGATGGAGTTGGCCATATAATACTTTGCTCTCCAATAATCACATGTAATTGAAACTGGGTTTTATATGGAAAATCTGTTCCCTTTTCTGAATGTCTATGGGCCTTATGGATTCTCAACTTTTCATTTTGCCATTTTTTGTACTTCTCGCTGATCAAGGCATTTCTTAGTTTGAATCAAGTCTTGTATATATGTATTCAGGCCTAGGAGTTTTAATATGATCCATATTGGATGTGAGCTATTGGGTTCCAATACAAAGCGTAAAAAATGGCAGAACTCAAGAATTAAAATGGCTGCTTGGTATATTTGCAATAATTTAGAAATTAAAATGATTAGAAATGGAAGTTGAGTAGTAGCTTTTGAATTTATTGTTTAAAATCTCTATTTCCACTCAATTAGGTCATCTTCAACTCTCTAATTTGAAGACTGAAAATAGAATATTTATGAAATATTCCATATCCATAATTTTACTACTCCAACTATTTTCCATTTTAAAATCTTCAAATAATAAAATTGTTAACCGAAAATTCGCTCTGGGTGAAAATTCCGATCAACACCCGCAACCCGTTACCCCGGAGGTCGTAGCGGGGGTAGGTACTTCGTACCGTGGTTCTGGTAAGGTGTAACAGTAAGATGCAGTAGGTAAGAGAACAATTATCCCGTCTGTTGGGTCTTCAAGGATAAGTAGAAGAGATGGTGCTTGAGGTCCCCTTGCTGGTATGGGAGGCTGGTCCTGGTACCAGTCCCTGGTCCCCGGTCCATGATACCTGGTCCATGATGCCTGATCCCGGTACCTGGTCCCAATACCTGGTCTCTTCTTTGTAGTTCATCGACCCAAGTAGCAAGTAAGGAGGAGGGATCAGTGTTCCTCGACGGTTTTGATATGGTCGTGATGGATGAGACCACCCGGTAGCAATCCTTCATTGCTGGTCCTTCATGTACCTGTCCCGGTTCTTCTAGCTGGTCTAGTGGATCTTCTAGGTATGTGACTTAGCATGCAGATAGGTGGGTAAGATAGCTAGGACCAGTGGGGTCGGATCTAGCTTCCATACAAGCATAATAAAAGAAATGGATGAGAGTATGACAATTCATTTGATAGAATTGAACTGACCTAAGGGAAAAAACATTACGAATGATCATATGCTGAAAAACCCCCAGACAGTATCCATAGGAATGAGACAAACCCTCATATATTTATATATATCACGAGAGGTGCCCCGAAAAACTTACATAAGTACGAATCGCGACCTGGTAAGTCACAGTTTGAGGGGTACTACTAGGTACTGGTACATTCATGGTGAAAATTGACATATATAGTAATCGATACAATGATAGGAGATGGCGAACTGTATTTCTGGTAGAGAAATGGGTAAAATCGGTCCTCCCTATTTTTAGTCGACCTCTGGATCAAAATCTAGGAATGGAGATATATGAGAGAACTTGCAAATTGGAGATAGTTTCGAGATGGAGACCCCCTTCTTAGAGAGTGCTTTGACATATTTATATATTCTATTTCTTGCTACCCACTCCGTTAATTTAGTTGATCAATTTGCAATCATAGTAACATTGATTTGCATTAATGAAGTTGAATATTTTCTCATTAATGACGTTGTGAATGACCATTAAAGAGTTGACTGATCTCTCATTAATTGCATTGTGAATGGCCATTAAATAGTTGACTGATCACTCATTAATGGCGTTGTGAATGACCATTAAAGAGTTGACTGATTCCTCATTAATGACATTGTGAATAGCCATTAAAGAGTTGACTGATCTTCATTAATGGGGTTGATTATCTCCATTAATAAGGTCAACTACCTCCATCAATGACGTTGTGAATGGCCGGAGAAGACAACTTTCTCTTCTTCTGGTTAGATCTTGGACTGATATCACGGTACTTAGGTACCAAGTAAATGTCGTGGTACCTAGGTACCATGTAGGAGGCTTAATAGTACCTAGGTACCAGGTAGGAGGTACTGTAGTACCGGCTTTGCTTGGTATCTGGTAATATGTGCGATGTGGTACTGATTCCTTCTCATATCGTGGTATCGAGCATTACAGGTATCTTGGAACCGGTCCCGATCTAGATCCTACTAGGTACCAGGCGGATGGAAAATTCTTCTTTTGACCCCTACCAAAAATGGTTGTTAACAAAAATATTATTATTTTACTTTATAAATAATATTTCAAACTTTCTTTAATAAAATTATTTTCTCTATATTATCTTAGTAGATAATAATTTATTCACTTTTTTTACATCTAAAATTTTCTAATCTTTTTTTATAATTTGTCACACCTAACTATTTTTACATGTAATGAGTTTGATAAACAAATTTTAACATTTATATTTTTTATCTAATTTTTCACACCTAAATTTTAGATTGTATAACTTTTATCTAACTTTCTTTCACAATTAATATTTTTTACCTAAATTTTAGATCATCCGCTAACAGTATCAATGCCAATTTTAATAGTTCCGGACAATTTCAAGGTGAGTCGTCTAGTGGGTCGTTAAGTAAATTTAGTAGTTTGGATTTGTTTCCAAATTAGTATGGTTGGAGTAGAGATAATTTATTTTAATACTAGTGTTAACCTTTAAGTTTCAATGTTATTTTTGTTGGTTTTATTTTCATTTTCAATATACTTTTTTTCCATTGTAATAATTTAATTTAAGAATGTTAATGTTATTATTTGGTTTTAATGAATTATTTTGAGTTAATTATTATGATATCTGTTAATTACATATAAAATTGATGATTTGAAAACATTTGTTTTGAATTAAAATACTTATTAGTTCATTAATAAAAAATTAAAAATTAAAAAATAATTAAACTATAGTCAATATTATACCCGTTTAAAAGATTTCAACAAAATATTTCTAATAGTATAATTTTTATACTAATTACATTTATAAATTAAAAATTATATATAATTAATTGGGTTTCATTAAAAATGTGAAAAAGAGATATGAAAAAAAAAATATTGTTTTAATGGAACAGTGAAAAAGAAGATCCAAAATTGGACCTTCAAGATGCGTTTGGTACGTAGTACAGGACAGGACAACGTGAGACAGTTTCCTCTTGTTCCATGTTTTGCACGACATTAACATGAGACAGCACGGGATAAGGTGAGACAAAAATTGGAAAAAACTGTCCCATCTCGGACCAAGGGACAATAGGACAAATGTTCAAAAAATTACAATCATATCCAATGTATTATATATATATATATATATTATATATATATTATTATATATATATATTTCAATAATATATATATATATTATAATTACATATATGATATAATATAATATTATATAATAATAACATTTAATATATCATATATATATATATTATAATCTTTAAATATTATAATATATATAATATATCAAACATTATTATTATATATATGATAAATATATATATATATATATATTAATACATAATATATATGATATATATATCATAATAATATGTATATCAGTATATATATTATAATATATATATATATATTATAAAATATATATGTAATATAAATATAAAATATATATATATATATATAATATATATATATGTAATTAAAAAACTAAATTAGATGTAAAGAAAAAAAAATCTAATACCTCCGCTCCGAATGCTTCCTATGTAAGAAAGACAGAAAGCTTCCTATCTAGCATTCTAGCTAAGTGGGGTTAATGGTTCAACACTTTTGACTAGAGATGTCCACGGTTTGGTTAAACCGGCAGTTAAAAACCGAAACCGGAAGTGGAAAACCGAAACCGAAACCGAAACCGACGGTTACAAAACCGGTTGGAAACTGATTGAAGCCGGTTCGGTTTCGGTTTGGCCTTTGGAAAAACCGACCAAAACCGGCCAAAAACCGCTCGAAACCGGCGAAAACCGGCGGTTTAACAGCCGGTTTGCAATTAAAAAAAAATTAAAAAATAAAAATAAACCAATTACAAGACGACACATGTCCTTCAATTTGAAAAAACTAATCAAAAGTTGACCGTTGGGTTGGACCATTGGACACCAACGGTTAAAAAGTTTTAAATATATATATATATATATATATATGTCACCCAATGGCAAGCCAACACGTGTCACAAAAAAAAAACCGGCCGAAACCGAAACCGAACTCAAACCGCCAAACCGGCGGTTAAAAATCGAACCAAAATCGAAATTTTCCGGTTCGGTTTCGGTTCGACCTATCCACGGAACCGAAACCGGCCCGAACCGGAACCGTGGACGCAGTGGCGGACCCAGAAATTTTAACGAGGTAGGGCACTGGAACAAAACAATTATTTTAAAAAAATTAATGGAAATTTAAAATCATAATAAAATGTGTTTTTTTTATATAAAAAATGATGGTATAATGAATTTTTAATAAAAAAAAATAGAATACTTACTCGAAATGAATTAAATAATCTTACATTTAAAAGAAATAAAAACAAGAAATAAAATATTTAAAAAACAAACGATAACAAGAAAAACAACATGAACAATGAAAAATTATAATTTATTCGTAAAAAAATTAAAATATAGTTTTATAATAAAACATTTTATTTTGTATTTATAGTGAATTCACTTTAAATTTATACAAAATAATTGATTGATAAATGCTACTAGAAATGTTTTGAATTTTTTTTATTTTTCTAATTATTGATTCTAAATAAATTAGAATAATAAAATAAAGAAAAATATAAAGGATAAAATAAAATGAATCAAAATAATAGATGAACTATTTTAATATAATAAATTTAAATATGAGATTTTAGGGTTTATTAATTGGATGTGTTAGGTATGTCAAACTAAAAATATTAGAAATAAGAAAATTTCAAAATAATAATAGAAAAGATAATTTACTATATAATAAAACTGAATTAAGTAAACCAGAAATTAAGGGTAGTTAAGAATTTAACAATGAGGGAAAAAAGAAAATAGATTATTTTGTTGTTTAAAGGAATTGGAAACGATAATTAAAAAAAAAAAAAGAATTGGACACGAGTGTAAGCTTAAGCTAAGAATTGAACCTGTAACTAAAACTAAAGAAATGAAGACAATAAATCAACAGTGCTATGTAATAACATATGTCATGATATATTATTTGTGATATATATATATATATAAACATAAAATAATTTTTTTTTTGAAAATTTGAGATGGGGCACGAGCCCCACCTGGTCTCTATGTGAGTCCACGGTGGACGGGTCTACTTTTGACGTCGAAAGGTCTTTCTAGTGTTAATAATTGTTGAGGATACGGAGCACTTTTGCATGTTCACTCCATTAATGTCTCTTTCACCGTACAATTATCTATGCCTATCGCTCAAAACCTAAAAGCTGCGGGCCATTGTTTCGCAATTATAATAAAATTGAGAATGGATCCAAAGTTTTATTATGAGTTATGTATAAATTAACATAACTTAATTCATGAGATTGCGGGTTTGAGTCTTCATATTTCTAAAAAAATCTAAATATATTTAATAATATAATACTTTAAAAAAAAACTTTATTTCTAAAAATTTAAGTAAACATAATAATCACAAATCATGAATTAGGATTTATCACAAGCAAAGTGAAAAAAAAACATTGATTTTAACACCTTTTAAATAGCTGTTATCGATTTAGTTTTAGAAAAACGCAAAATAGTTGAGCATTCTTTAAAATGCTCAACTTTTTCATCTCTTTTGACACAGACTTGTAAAGAATCGTATCAAATCAAAAGCAATGTTGTTAGATTTTCTTGAACCCTTTCCTGTGTGTATATATCTTCCAAACTAAGATATCTATATCATTTTTTTTTTCTAAAACAATATCATTTATTTTTGGTTTTGCAAAAAAAAAAAATTATATGATTAAATGATTAATTGCACAAACATTCATTAAACTTTCACATATTTACCCATATACGCAACTTATTTATTTATCTATATTCCATTTTTTGTTTCCAAAATAACCGAATCGATTAACTTCGGTTAGCAATGATTTTAATTTTTTGAAAACAAAAAAATCTTATGCCATAATCGATCGAGAAGACTCGTTGCAGTGATATCGAGGAGAGATCTAAATTACGATATGAGCATGGTTTTTGTTTAAGTTGAGAGATGCAAGTGAAATCCGTGACCTACAAAGATTTAGACACTATTATGAATGTGATCACATCAAGACTTGACTACTTTTGACTCAATATGTGTCTTGAGTTCACTCGATAGTTGTCTTAACATTTCCAATGCTGCAATGGATTGTAATCAAATTATATATCAAATAAGACAAATAGACATCGTTCAAATATATCTCTCAAATGCAACCAATATTGCTACTCAATGTCAAGCTAATATGGTAAAAAGAATTATAGACATTGTAAAGTTGACTATGATATACTTTTAGGGGCTCGAAAATTAAATGTCATTATTTTGAAGTAGGCTTGCAACTCTATCACCACTTCAATAACTTGAGTTTAAATAACACATATTATGGTGAACAGATAAAAATACCCCTAAACACCCAAAAATTATCAAAAAAACATAAAACCGGTTAATAAAATTCATAACTTGGTCATTCATAATCAAATATATGACTGTAGCAAATAATTTCAACTTCTTGCTATTACTTTCTCAACATATATTATAACACATAAAACCTCGGTATACAAGAGTGAATGAAATTTAAGCTCAACCGTAAAACAACCAATGAAATTTAATAAATAGTTTTATTCGCCCCCTCCCCCCTCCCCAATTAAAATCCCGGCTTCTCCAATGTGTGCTGCCCTCGACACTATGACGACTTGACACAATTGACTACGAGATGGAACCCAGATTATAGTCTTGTATGGACTCAAAAGCGCGCGCACTCCATGTTTGATGTCCATTATCCAAGATAAGGATCGTTTAACACTATAAAAGACCTACCCTTGTCAAAGCAATCAAAATGAATATCAAATGGATCATCACCCTGTCAAAATTAAAGAACCATCACTACTAGAAAAATGATGTTTTATGATGGGCAAAAACCGCCATAAACCTTAATTCTTGACGGTTTAAAACCATCAAGGAATCCAGCATCAAGAGAGATTTCATGATGGTTTTAATTTTTGACTGTTTTTTTAGTCATTAAATCTTGACGGGTTTTATCCATCATAAAATTATGACGGTTAAAAACCGTCATTAACTTAAAAAGTTTATTAAAAAATTAATTTTATAATTGCTTATATGAATATATAATTCAATTAATTTTTATTAAATTCAATTAATTTTATCAAATTCAATAAATTATAAAAAAAATAATACAAATAAATATTCTGTAACAAAATTACACAAAAGAACTTCAAGAAACCAAAAAGCAATATTACATAAAAGTAGTACAAAAATTTTATTCAACAAAGTTTATCTGATTACAATGAACAACTATGGAAAAAAAGGATTAATAACAAATACAAGATATAAAATTTTTAACTAACAAATTCAAGTTGCAAAATTCATCTAAACATACTTCAACTTCAACAAATGCTTCCACACAATGCTATAATCTTCATGTTGATAACCTGGATGATTGAAACACCAAAAAAAAAAGTATGTATCAATAAAAACTAAACACAAGTGGTGTAAAATAATTGCAATGACATGAATAAAAAATAAAAATACAAAATAAAAATTGTACATGAATTTATAAAAAAAAACACGAATATATATAAGAATCAAGTAAAAACAACCATGTAATATGTATGAAAAATAAAATAAAACACGAATAAAAAATATATATTAAAAGAATAATGTAAATAAGGAGAAAAAAAACAAATATATATATATATATATATATATATATATATATATATATAAGAATCAAGTACAAAAAACTAGGTAAAAAGAACAAAAAAAAACACAATGCTTAAACAAACAAATATAACCCAAAATATGTTGGAAAAAAACAAGAATAAAGAAATATATGGTTAAAGTATCATGTAAATAAGGAGAAAAAAAAATAAGAATCTATATGAGAATCATGTAAAAACAACCATGTAAAAAGATTAAAAAAAACAATGCTTAATCAAATAAATAGAACCCAAAATATATAAGAAAAATAAAATAAAACAAGAATAAAAATATAATTAGTAAAAGAATCATGTAAATAAGGAGAAGAAAAAAAACAAGAATATATATACGAATCAAATAAAAACAACCATGTAAAAAAAACAAAAAAAATGTTTAATCATACAAATAGAACCCAAAATACGTAGGAAAAAAATAAATAAAATAAATAAATATATATATAGTAAAAGAATCATATAAATAAGGAGAAAATAAGTAAGATGTGGTGTTTATACCTTAAGATATGGTGAATGATAAGAAGAATATTATGAAACAAAGAAAGTTATAAATGTGAGAGAATGAAGGGGGTTGGAGGCGGCAATGAAAGAGTGTAAGAGATAAAAAGAGTGTAGGGTAATTAAGGTTTGTCAAATATATTTATTTTATTTGAAGGGATAATGACGGTTACAAACCGTCATGCTTTTACGGCGGTTTTTAAAAACCATCACGATCTTATGACGATTTTTAAAAACCATCATGACTTTTTGACGGTTTTTAAAAACCATCATAACTTTTTGACGGTTTTTAAAAACTATCAAGATTTTTAACCTTTTTTTTAAAAAAACCATCATTATTTTTGTGTGATAAAACCTTATTTTTCTAGTAGTGCATTAAAAAATAATGAAGAAATTGAAAATACACTCTTAACGTGTGTCTACAACCTAGGGGGGGAATGAGTTGTTAATCGATTATTACCAATTTTTCGATTAGTCAATATTAATAATATAACCCAACATAAACAAGCATACAAAATCAAGTAAAAGTGCGGAATATAAATGACACTTGATTTTTACGTGGAAACCCTTAAACAAAGGGAAAAACCACGGGCTATCCTTCTAGCCACACACGATCCTCAAATCCACTATTGTAATGATGTTTACAACCTAGGTTGACCTCTAGTCACACCATTCTCGGTCACTAACCCACCACTACTACCCAACGGGCCTTTATAGTGAATCCTTGATTACTTTGCTTGCCAACCACACCTTGGTTGCAAGACTTCACTTGCTTGTGCACTACACCTTGTAGTCACAAGACTTAACTCTCAAGAAGAGATTAACAACCTAAGTAAATATATGAATACTCAAAATACAAATAATGCTAGGCAACACTAAATGCTTATCTAGGGATTTAAGATGACACTAAGTACAAATCCTAGATATCAATGTCTATATGAATGCTCATAAAGACCTAACTAGATATAGATGTGCAAGTCTAAACTCTAGTCATCAAACAAAGCCATATCAACATATGTTGTCATTAATCATGGCAAGGACAATAAATACAATTAACAAATGCAACCAATGAGTCCTAATTAGCTAGAGGGAAAATATGTCCTAAATGCAAGCTATCACAATACAAACCCAATCATACAAAGGAACTCATAAATATATGCATTAAATAGAGTCCTAGCATTTAATCAACTAATAAATGCAATAAAAACACAATCTTGGAAAGTATGAACAAATCATAAATATGGGGTTTTTGTTCAACTTACCAAGTCAACTAATGATGAAGACCCATGCCTTAAAGATGCTTAGAAATGCATGAAGGTGATGGGTTTTGGGTTTGGAGAGTCAAGGAACAAAGCTTGAAGCTTTCTCTCTCATAAAAATGGGTTCATGAAGCTCACAAACGAGTTGGGGAAGAAGAGAACATATATATATAGAAACCCTAGACAAAACTGCGTCGTTTTGGGTTTGAGAAACAAAAATCCCGTCAATACCGCTTGCTGGACCGCGGCTCGGGTAAGTGTCCAGACCGCGGTACACACAGCAGTGCACCGTCTGGACAACACCGCGGTTGGGACCGCTGTGCGTGCAAGTGCACAGGTCGCGGTCCAGGCAGCATGGGCCTACTGAAGTCTACCGCTTCAGGGACTGCTGGGCGTACATGTGTGCAGGACGCGGTCAAGGCAGCATGTGCCAACTGATGTATACCGCTCTATATGCCGCGGTGCAAGCAGCGCCTGTCAAGCGGTCTAGGCCGCGGTAAGAGAAGAAACTCTCTTTTCCAGGCAGACTCAACACACTAATTAATGTGCAATATATGCAAGTGTGGAGTGTGAAAGAATGCACACATGAGCAATCATGAAACAAATGCATAACAATACAAATGCACGTAAGTGTGTGAGTGTGCAACAATCAATGCATGTCAATACAAATGCATGAGAAGTGAGTGTGTGCAACTAAATCTCTTCAAGAGTTAAGAACAAGTGAACTACCTCTCTTGAAGATCTTTAGGATGACCGGAAGCATGTCTTCGAGAACACAGCACATGGAGAACCTATGCTACCCATTACAAACATCCCCAATGTGATTTGTCATGAAATAAGCCAATCATAAAACTGAGGTTCTTACAGAAATGTTTCAATATGTTTAAGCATATACATTCAATCCACTTATATTGTACTTTGAGATGCATTTTTATGCGATTGGTGCATTATTTGATTGGGTTGGACATATATACAGAAGCACTGAACTCGAAAAATATGTGCTGCTCAAGTATTATTAAATTATCACATCTATCCAACTCAAAACATAAATAAATAAATAATAACTGAGAATTAATGTCTTAAATTAGGGTCTTGTATTTGATTCATGGTAGTACATGTACAGGGGTTTCCGCATACATAGATAGGTACAGACATACGTACAGTTTATTATCATTTTTATGGATTGGTGGTCTTCTACATGGAGTTTCAGAGTATTATTTCAAGCTGGTTGGTATTGCAGTTGCATTGATTACCAAAATAAAAATGCAATAATTAAGACGGCCATAATAATAGTAGGTGATATGTGTTGATCAAGAAAACTAAACATAGACCAGCCGACCAGCCGACCGGCCGACTTTGGAGGAGGTGACGCCAGAGGAGGTTAGATCTTCCTCCGGCGACGCCAATATGGTTTGAGCCGTGGATCTGCTTCTCCAAGAGCAAATCCACGGCTCTCATGTCTTTTTTTTATTTTCTTTTTCTTTTTAAAAGATTTCAGATAATTTATATTTAATAAAAAAATTGCAATTTATAATTTATAATTAATGAGATTTTCTTTTAAAAAAATTAATGTTAAATAAAATGTTTAATCAAATTGTTTTTAGGTTATAATGTGAAATAAAAAAATCCTAACCTAGTTGAAAATTATTTGGGATGAATTATTGCCAAAATTTGATATTTTTTAGTCAACTTATTGGACGCGTTTTTATTTTTAGAATACATATAACTTTCGGTATATGCTACTAGACGAGTTTTCGGATTTCGAAATTGAAACCAAAACACTGTTTTCATTTTTGTTTTTCTTCACTTATAGGATTCGCCCTAAAAATTCAGAAACCAAACATAGACCAGCTGCCTATAACTTATTAATGTCATAGTTTCGAATTGCCACTAAAAATTCAGAAACCAAACATAGACCAGCTGCCTATAACTTATTAATGTCATAGTTTCGAATTGCCACCACCACACGTGTTATTTAAACAATAATAATAATAACTCATTGATAGTACTTCAAATCAGTGCATCTTAATAATGTCAAGCCCAGCTATTGCCAAAACATTTGTTAAAACTGTCTTCCATTCCATAGATGTCTTGATCAGCTTCTCAACCTGAAGAAAAAAAAAACAAACTAAAAACTTACACAGACTATGCGAACTGAATTCTATTTACAAAGGACATGTTAACATAATCCGAAAACAAATTAATTAGTAATGGCAAAATGTTAAAGAAGGACCGGTAATCATGGACATACGTCGTTGAGGCCGAATTCGACTACCCTCTCTTCAACTTGATCCACATCCTTAACACTAAACTTTTTAAGCAAAATAATGACACTGTTATCAGTAACCTCCAAATTATCCATCACCATGCAAGTCACTAAACTTTTAACAACACCTAAACTATCATCAATGTTGCTTTTACGTCCAGCCACATGAGAAACAACATCAGTTATTTCCAAATTGAAACCTCTTCTGCAGTGTGGACAAATTTGTTAAACCAATGAAACTTTTCCTAGATACTTTTTAGCTTATGGTTATGGTAATTTAGTTTAATTTGTATTAGTTGTACTATTTAGTTCATTTTCTTATTTGCTTAACGTGTTAGTTTAGCTTTAGATGGTAATGATGTTTTTTTAGGTATGGCTGTGTCAGTTTTTTGTTGTAATGGTTAATGTCAGAATGTGCCAGATTATTGTAGCACATTGCCCCTGTATTTTTGTATATAAACTTTATGTCAGTGTATGGATGAATTATGAATCAATGAAAATTTTTAAAAAATTATTACAGCAAAAATATTGTGTGAACTCTCTGGTATTATTTTTCTCTCAACCGAGAGTTATGTTTTTCATCTTTATGGATGGTTATTGATATTATTGATGACATGGATGGATGTTTAATTGATTGATTCTTTCAACAGTGGTATCAGAGCATTGTTCTTGAGGGACTGTGATTTTTGTTTTCAGTTTATTAAGTGCTTGTGAGGTTTCAAACACTAGAGAGTGAGTGTAAAACACCCATAAGTGCAGACATGGCTACTGGAAGCAATACATGCCTTCATGTTCCTCAATTTTCTAGGGAAAACTATCAGATATGGACTGTGAAGATGAAGTCCTATCTAAAATCCTTCGGGTTATGAGAGTATGTAGCAGAAGACAAGCAAGTTCCTGCATTGAGAGCAAATCCTACCATTGCTCAGATGAAGCAGCATGAAGAAGAGAAGATGAAGAAGGACAAGGCTGTTACTTGTCTTCATTCACCATTGGCAGACTCTGTTTTCACTACAATCATGCACCTGGAAACAACAAAAGAAATATGGGATGAGCTAAAGGAAAGGTATGAAGATAGTGAAAGAGTCAGAAATGTCAAGATGTTAACTCTCAAGAGAGAGTTTGAAATGTTGAAAATGAAGGAGAGTGAATTCGTCAAAAAGTACTCTTTAAAGCTTTCAGATTTAGTGAATCAAATGAGGCTATATGGCGAGACAGTGGAGGATTATAAAGTTGTGGAGAAAATGTTGATAAGCTTGCCAGAAAAATTTGAAGCTAAAATTGCAGCCATTGAGGAGTCTTGTGACTTTAAACAAATGACGATTTCAGAGATGGTCAGTAAGCTGTAGGCTCAAGAGCAAAGGATGTCTATGAGAAGTAATGATGTAACTGAGGGTGCTTTTCAAGCAAGACACAAAGGGAAGCAACCTGTCAAAAGAGATCAGCACTGACAAAACTTTGACAGAAAAAAAAAAGTGATCAAAAAGGAAAAAGGAAGATGGATGGGGACTCATCAGAATCTGCAGGAAAAGGCAAGTTTCCACCTTGTTCAACCTGTAAAAGGACAAACCACTTATCGAAAGATTGTTGGTACAAAGGCAAACCATAAGTCCAGTGCAATTATTGTAAGAAATGGGGTCACATGGAGAATTTCTGTCGATCGAAACCAAACCAGAAACAACCACAACCTGCACAACAAGCTAACTTCACAGATGAGCATCAGTCTGAAGATCATTTGTTTATGGCCACTCAAGCATGCTATTCAATTTCAAAAGATGTTTGGTATGTGGATAATGGATGCACAAGCCACATGGTAAGAGACTCAAGCCTCTTCACTTCTCTGGACAAGACTGACAGAACCAAAGTAAAGCTTGGAAATGGAGAAATGGTTCAAGATACAAGAAAAGGTACTGTTTCTATTCACACTAGCAAAGGTCCAAAATTAATTCATGATGTGTTGTTAATTTGTGACTTGGATCAGAATTTGCTTAATGTTGCTCAGTTATTGAAAAAAGGATATTCATGTTCCTTTAAGGACAATTACTGCGTTATATTTGATTCATGTGGTGTAAAAGTTGTTAAGGTAGGAATGCATGATAATAGCTTTCCATTGAGCTTAGATTAAGTGAATCATTCAGCATTTGTTTCTAAGCATGATGATTCTACACTATGGCACAAAATATATGGCCATTTCAACATGGATGCATTGAAGTATTTGCAATCGCATGATATGGTTAGAGACATGCAAGCAATAAGTCGCACATATGATGTATGTGATGCTTGTCAAATGGGAAAATGCACAGAACGTCTTTCTCATCAGATAATATTACAAGGGCAAAGAACAAGTTGGAACTTGTTCACACTAATTTATATGGCCCTATGAATGTGTCCTCCTTAAGTGAAAACAAATATTTTATCTTGTTTATTGATGACTTGACTAGAATGACATGGGTGTATTTTCTATCAAGCAAAGCTCAAACTTTCAGTGTTTTAAAGAAGTTTAGAGCTATGGTGGAGTTTGAGAGTAGCTATAAGATTAAGAAGCTACGGTCGGACAATGGAAATGAGTACACTTCAAATGAGTTCAATGTGTTCTGTGAAGATATGAGAATCACTCATTAATTGACAGTAAGTTACTCTTCTCAACAGAATGGTGTCTCTGAGAGGAAGAACATAATTGTTATGGAAATGGCAAGGTATCTCATGGCAGAGAAAAAGCTGTTAAAGAATTTTTGGGCTGAGGCAGTGTATACATGAGTGTATCTCTTAAATAGGCTACCAACTAGAGTAGTTCAAGGGAAAACACCAATTGAGGCTTGGTCAGGAGTGAAGCCCTCAGTCAAACATCTAAAGACCTTTGGATCAATCTGCTATACTCATATTGCAGATGTTAAAAGATCCAAATTGGATGACAAAACTGAAATGGGGATTTTATTTGGGTTATGCAGCAAGTTCTAAGGGTTATAAAGTGTACAATCTCAAGTCAAAAAAGATTATGATCAGTAGAGATGTTCAAGTTTATGAGAATGCATATTGGGATTGGGGAATGATTAGATTCAAAGGAATGTAAAGTCATCACAGTTGACAGCTATTCCTACTGCAATTGATAATCAAAATCAAGTAGCAAATAGTATTGAAAATCAAGAAGTTGAATATGGCTCTCCAGTGCTAAAGACTAAGGCTTTGGCGGAAATTTATGAAATATGTCACTTTGCTGTGAAAGAGCCCTCTAGCTTTGAAGAAGCATCAATGTTGAAAGAATGGAATGATGCAATGAAGAAGAAGCTGTCTATGATCAACAAAAATGACACATGGGAACTCACTTCAAGACCTGAAGACAAGAGAGTAATTGGGGTGAAATGGGTTTATAGGACAAAATTAAATCCTGATGGATCCATTCACAATCACAAGGCTAGACTTGTGGTGAAGGGATATTCTCAAATGGCAGGGGTTGACTATGGTGATACATTTACTCCAGTTGCAAGGCATCAAACAATAAGGTTGCTTGTTGCCTTGGCAGCTCAACTTAAATGGAATATTTTTCATTTTAATGTAAAGCTAAGCCTTCTTGAATGGAATCCTAGAAGAAAAGATTTATGTTGAGCAGCCTTGTGGTTTTTTGGTTGCTGGCCATGAAGACAAGGTATACAAGCTTCACAAAGCTTTGTATGGATTGAAGCAGGCTCCAAGAGCCTGGTACATTAGAATAGATGACTACTTTCTGCAGATTGGTTTCAGGAGGAGCCTAAATGAGCCTACTCTTTATGTGAAAGATTGTGTCAATAGGAAGAAGCTTATAGTGTCACTTTATGTAGATGATTTGCTGGTTACTGGTGATAATGGTTATGAAATTGACAAATTCAAGATGAGTATGTTGCAAGTCTTTGAAATGTTAGATCTTGGAGAGATGAAGTATTTTCTGGGAATGAAAGTGAATCAGTCTAATGATGGAATTTTCCTTTCACAAAAGAAGTATACAATGGATTTGCTAAGAAAGTTTAAGATGGAGAGATGCAATCCAGTAGCAACTTCATTGGCAGTAAATGAAAAGCTTTCAAGAGCAGATGGTGATGGAAAGGCTGATATAACTCGGTATAGAAGTTTAGCTGGCAGCCTTCTTTACTTGACTGCAACCAGACCATATTTAATGTTCTCAGCAAGTTTGCTTTCAAGATTCATGCTTTCACCAAGCTTGACTCATTTTGGTGTTGGCAAAAGAGTCTTAAGGTACATTAAAGGCACCAGTGATTTCAGAATATGGTATGGCAGTGAAAATGGAATGCTGAAAGGATATGTTGACAGTGATTAGGCAGGCTCTGTGGATGATTCCAAGAGCACCTCTGGTTATGTTTTCCCTCTTGGAAGTGGTGTGTTCTCATGGAATTCGAAGAAGCAAGAGGTGGTGGCTCAATCCTCAGCTGAGGCTGAGTATATTGCTGCAGCAGCAACTTCAAATCAATCCATTTGGATTAGAAAGGTCTTGGCAGACCTGAGCTATGTGGAAGAAGAACCTACTGTGTTAGGGTGCGACAATATGTCCGCAATTTCTATGGCCAAAAATCCTGTCCAGCATGGGAAAACAAAGCATATTGATCACTCCTAAATGAGCACCTGCAATAGTACGAAGCCATGGGAGTAGTACAATGATAATAAAGTTCGTTCCACAAGGATTGATGAATTGTGTACCACAATTGATTGATTGACTACTATTTAGACAAGCATATATTTTATGATTGAATTATACTACTAAAAATGCAATAAATGGGTCTAACACACAAGTAACAAAGCAAATCACACACAAGCAAGTGATTGTATTATTTATAAGAAATGAGGCTAAGACCGTGAATCCACCTAACCAATTCTCACCAATATATAGACACACCGTTAAAAATAAATTATGCAAGTGTGAATGTAGACTCGTGTTGACCCTCAATTAGTCTCTACTCTCTCGAGTTATAGAGACAACACTTATATGCACCAATAACCTATCTCTCGATGGTCATCCGAAATACACACAAGTTCATTAAGCATAGTGGTACACTAATTGAGTCCTAGAGACTAGTCTCGAGTATTTCTATCTTACTAGGCCTCTATCATGCATTTCATCGAGCACGTTGTATGCTTCTCCTCTCGGTACATCACACAACAACCAAATAAATATTAAATGCTAGCTAAACACTCAATATTAATTATAACATGATATACACATACATAAACACAAGCAATGAGGATAAAGTGGTGGTCTTCATTGATAATCCATGGTAAAGGTTTCATCTTGGCCTTAGTCAAGCAAAGTTTAGTTCATAATATGAGAAATGGCCATACAAGATGTGAAATAAATACAAGTCATAAATAAGTACAAGTAAAAGTAAAGAGAGAAAGGAAAAAAGTAAACAAAGTTGAAGAACTCCTACTCTCTAGCTAGCTTGTGCTTGGTTCCTTCTCTCATTGACTTCTTTAGCTCCAAGATGTGGTCTTGATGGTTGATCTAGGTGAGGAAATGAAGTGTTGAGTGGTTGGTAGGGTGCGATTTGAGGTTAGATGGTGCTTTGATGAAGGTTTAGGGTGATTTGGTGAAAGATTTGGGTTAAAGTTTGGTTCTTGGAGGTTTTGGATTGAAATGGGAGAGTTTTGAGCTCAAGGGTCAGGCTAGAGATCCTTCCAGAAGAGCTGAAATGGGGTATTTATATCTTTGGGACTTAGGGCACCGAACCCCAGAAATATTATGCTGAAATGGGCCAGGTGCGCGGTACGTATGCGCTGCACGTATAGCGCACGTACAGCGCCAACCTACTGTCAAGATTTCCAAAGTTGATGCATGATACGTATGCGCTGTATGTATATTGCACGAATAGCACACGTATAACGCATACCTACTGGAGATGAATTCCTACAGCTAAGGAATGGGGGTGCGCGGTACATATGAGCTGTACGTACATCGCACATGTACTGCACCAATCTTCTTTTATCTTCAATTTGCTCCCAATTTCTTCAATCTTAGCCTACATACCCCTGAGAGTATGTAATGATCTGCACAAACTCATTTAAACATCAAATATCTGGTTTTTACCCGAAAACGGATGCAATTGATAGGATATGGAGGCTACACCGAGTGCAGAAATGGAAGTTATCACATATAAATGTCAAATTTCATGCAATTAGAGAAGCTGAGAAAAATGGTGATGTTCAATTGATGCATTGTAGGTCTGAAGATCAATTGGCGGACATATTAATGAAAGATGTTCCCTGTGGTCAGTTTAATGTTCTAAGAACAAAGCTTGGAGTCTTTAAGAAAAGTTTCAAGGAGTGTTAAACCAATGAAACTTTTCCTAGATACTTTTTAGCTTATGGTTATGGTAATTTAGTTTAATTTGTATTAGTTGTACTATTTAGTTCATTTTCTTATTTGCTTAACGTGTTAGTTTAGCTTTAGATGGTAATGATGTTTTTTTAGGTATGGCTGTGTCAGTTTCTTGTTGTAATGGTTAATGTCAGGATGTGCCAGATTATTGTAGCACATTGCCCCTGTATTTTTGTATATAAACTTTATGTCAGTGTATGGATGAATTATGAATCAATGAAATTTTTTTAAAAATTATTGCAGCAAAAATATTGTGTGAACTCTCTGATATTTTTTTTCTCTCAACCGAGAGTTATGTTTTTCATCTTTATGGATGGCTATTGATATTATTGATGACATGGATGGATGTTTAATTGATTGATTCTTACAACAAAATTGACTGCCGAACAAATGCCAGAGGAGAAAAACAGGAAACACACCCGCAAACCTTTTTAGATTTTAAATCAGAGAGCAAACTATACAAGATTTTACACCTTTGGGATTTAGTAGAGACTCCTTGTTTCTATCTTGTTGCATGTACATATCACTAAAATTTTCAATTCCCGCATAAATATCAACGAGACAACCCACCTGGGATTTCTTGTTTAACAGCCTCACGATTGTGCTAATTGGTAAGGATATAAAGTAGAAGATAGAATCTACAAAGTCGATCTTTCCCAGATTCTGCACAAACACATTGTGAGACTTTGTATCAATAAAAATCTTCAACTGCAATTTTGGTGCTTCTATGGCAGCTTGTTGTGGTAGTAAACAATGGATATATATATATATATATATATATATATATATATAAATGTGCGAATTCGAAGCCTTATTTTCACATTTGAATCAATTTCTTATTATAGATTCCACTATTTTATCATTTTCACTTTGCGATAGTCTTTCCGTAATGAACTTGTCCGCACCTTTTTTTTTTAATCGCAAAAAGTTAATAAACACTATAATAAAATATTATAATTTAATTCCTATTGCTCTCCTTTTCACTAATTTGAAATTAAAATGAAGATAAATCAATTACTCTACCGACAATGGAATCAGATGAATTAAGTTTCATTTCCAATAAGGATTTAATTGTGAGTTGTGTATAGGGTTCATTTAATCTATGGTGGCGTTTAATTACCATGTGAATGCTAATTGGAATGGTAATAGGAATGAGAATTGAAATGGAAATGAATGGAAAGCTGATTTCTTTGTTTGGTTGAGACTTTAGAATTAATATCTGAATCATTAGTTATTTTGTTTGGTTAACAACCGAATGAAATGAAATTAATTGTATTTTGACCAAAATACCCCTAATTACAAAACATTTATAATAACATGATATACTATGGATAATAATAATAAAATATGAAAGTATACATAATATTATATTTATTATATATATTATTATAATATAATATATACATATATTACATAATAGTATATATATAATATAAATAATATTATATATAATATAATATATATTATATATTAGTAATATAAATATAATTAATATTAATATTATTATATAGCGTACAATATATATATAAAATACATATATTACATAATAATATATATATATATAATATATATATTATAATATATATTTTAATATATACTTATATATAATATAATATATATATATATTATATTAGTAATATAAATATTATTAATATTATTATATTATATAATATAAATAATATATATTATATAATATAAATAATATATATTATTATATAATATATAATACACATATATATTATAATATAATATATATAATAATAAAATATAATATATATTTTGGATAATAATAATAAAATACATATAATATATAATAATAATATATATTATATATAATGCATATAATAATAATAATAATAATATATTATATAATACACAATAGAATATATATATATAATTTAATATATAATACATATATATATATATATGTATATATTAGGGTGAACTTTAAAACTAACCATAAAATTAGTGGATTTATTGTTTTTACCCAAGATTAATATTTTTATTGTTTTTACCAAAATTTCCACTATTTGGACAAAATTGCCCTTCTTTATAAAAAAAAATTATCTTTTTTCTTTTTTCTTTTTTATTTTTCCTTTTCCTGGAAAAAAAATACAATTTTTTTCTCTTTCCAAACCTCTAGTTTTTTTTCTTTTAGATTTGGTGTGTTTAATTTGGTGTTACCCTAGTGTGTTTAATTGACTTTCCATGGTGTGTTTGATTGAGTTGCACTGATGTGTTTAATTGGTCTACCCTGTTGTGTTTAATTGAATTGTCCTGGTGTGTTTAATTGGTCTGCTCTGGTGTGTTTAATTGACCTTGGTGTGTTTAATTGAATTATCCTAGTGTGTGGTGTGTTTAATTGACTCTGGTGTGTTTAATTGAATTGTCCTGATGTGTTTAATTGGTCTGCCTTGGTGTGTTACCCTGGTGTGTTTAATTGGGTTTTCGTGGTGTGTTTAATTGATTTTTGCCTGGTGTGTTTAATTAGTCTCCCTTTGTGTGTTTAATTGGTCTGCCCTAGTGTGTTTAATTGAGTTGTCGTGGTGTGTTTAATTAGTGGCCCGATGTGTTTAATTGGTGGCCCGGTGTGTTTAAAGAAATCTGGAAAAAATTCCAGATTTGAATAAGGAAATTTTCCAGATTTCCTCATACAAACAAAATTAAAAAATCTTTGAAACAATAGATCTCTAGTAAATGTCATTTTTTTAGGAAGGAATTTTGTTTCAATGGAACAAAATATGAAGAAAAAAAATTATAAACAAAAACGTAATCCGGAAAAAAAAATTTAACAAACATAATCTGGAAATTTTTCAAAAAAAAAACCTGGAATTTTTCTTTAAACAAAATAAAATCTAGAAATTTGTATAAATCTAGAAACATAATCTGGAAAATTTTCAAAACAAAAAAAAATATGGAATTGTATCTGGAAATTTTTTTTAACCAAATCTAGAAAAAATTTTAAACGAAATCTGGAAAAACATTTAAAATATGGAAAAAAAACTTTAAACACAAGGAAATCTGAAAATTTTCAAAATAAAGATTTAACAAGCATTTTAAACAAAAAAAAAATCTGGAAAAAAATTTAACAAACATTATGCAAAATCATTTAACAAACATTTAACAAAAACTGGAATTTGTTTTTTTCAAGATTTTAACAAACAAATTTTTTATGATCTGAAAAATCATTTAACAACACAAAATATGGAAAAAAAAATTTAACAAACATTTTAAACAAATAAATTTTTCTTTAAACAAAATCAAATATGGAAAAAAAAATTAATAAACATTTTAAACAAACAAAATATGAGTTTTTTAAAATCTGAAATTTTTTAAACAAACTAAATCTGAATTTTCTTTAAACAAACAATATTCAAACTTAAACACAACCACAACCATCCTTAAAATCAATATCTAACCAAAAATATTCCAATAAAAATCAACAACACCCAGAATGCAAGAGAGAAATAAGAGATTGAAGAGAAAGAGAGAGAGAGAGAGAGAGAGAGAGAAAGAAGGCTTGAGAGAGAAAAATGAACAACAACCAGGAGAGAGGCGTAAGAAAGAGAGAGAGAAAGAAGAGAGAAAGAAGGAAGAGAGAGAACAAAGAAAAAAAAGAGAGGCATGAGAGAAAGAAGGAAGAGAGAGAAAGAAGAAAAGATATGAAAGAGTATGTAAAGAAAATAATGAGGGACATTTAGGTCTTCACAGCCAATTATTGGATAAAAACAATAAAAATACTAATATTGGGTAAAAACAATAAACCTCTCTAATTTTTAACTAAAAAGGGCTATTTGCTCTATATATTATGTAATATGTAATCCTTATATATATATATATATTTATATCATTATATATATATGTAATAATAAAATATTTTTATATATTATATATAATAATATATACTATATAATAGTATAATATATATAATATAATATATAATACATATATATATATAATGTAATATGTAATACTTATATATATATCATTATATATATATATTATAATGATATAATATATAATAATATTGATATATATATAATATTTATACAATATAATATAATATATAATAATAATAATATATATATATATAATATTATCTTTGGAAAGAAGGGTACTTTTGGAATAGAGTTAGGGAATAGGAGGGTGTTTATGGAATACCGATTTTAGTTTGGAATTGGAATGGACATTCCATTGGTTTTTGGATGGAAAGCCCATTCCACCAAAATGGTGGAATCAACATTTCAATGGAATCCTCATTTCATTCCATTTTACCAAACCAAACGTTAGGAATGATTTTCTTTCCATTCTATCTCACCCAACCAAATATGGTATAAATTCTTAAAAGTTTTAGTAAAAACACAATAATCATAAATCAGGAAGTGAGTTTCTTTCTCTACTATTCCCAATCAATAAACATGTCTAAATGTATAGGCGTATAGCAAGTAAAATATATGTCTAGCTGTGAGAAGTTAATCCTAAAATGAGATATGAAATCGTAGGTTTGAATCGTCTCTTAACTTTTTAATAGCTAAAAAAAGTTAGTTACGAAGCAATGGTAGCCCAAAACTATTGTGAAATGTGGGGTCCTATATATTAATTATTTTTGCTTAACTAGGTCCTATATAGTAATTAAAGTTTTGTTTTGAAACAGTAAAATTTTATTAATAAAATCCCAACAAACCGGCAGGAACAAAGCCTGACCTTACAAACAAAGGGAACTCATCAGAGTACCCAACACAGGACAACGCCCCAAACAGAACACCAGCAACAGGGAGAACACAACCAGACATCAGAAAGAAACAATGACAACAATCCAAAAATCTAACTAAAATCACTCCATTCTAGACTTTCTAGTATATCCCAGCAACAGCTAGAACCATTTTTAACTAAACAATCCGCAAACAAATTCGACCCTCTATGCATGAACTTAATCTCAAGCCCATCACAAGAATGAAGGAATTGTCTGATATCATACACTAAATTTACCAATTTTAAGTTCCCAAATTCTTCACCATTGCACCATGACGCCACTGATTTCGAGTCGCTGAAGATAGTGATGTTGCGACCAAATAAAGGTTGATTGTCGACGACCAGCTGGCACGCTCTATGAATAGAAAGAATTTCAGCTGATATAGCATCCGAAACCCTCACAAAATACAAAAATAACCATAAAATGTTGCCGCTGAAATCCCGGAGTATGTTAGTTTTTGGCTCGTATTCTCAAGTGAACCCAATCTGAACTAAACGAGACTCAACTGATGTTGGAACTTCCTGGAGATGTGGGAAACGTTTGGAAGTTAGAGTTGGTGTTTAAGGGAGCTTGAAGACCGAAGAATAACCGAAGAAACGGATTCTGGAAGAAATTGCGGCGTGGACCGCGATGCGGACAAGCGCATGGATCGCAGCACAGGAAGCGGTCAATTCCAGTATGTATAGTGCGGTGTAGACAGCGGCGGAGGCAAAGGCACCAATCGCGGTATTCTGAACGGTGGACTTCAGTGGCTTTTCCGCGGTGTAGGGAGCGGGGTGCACACCGCGACCTAGACCGCGGTAATAGCGGATTTTGCCCAGATCATGAATGTTGCGCGAAAAAGGAAAAGTTTTCTTCTGGAAAGTTCTTGTACTTATTGGAAAAGAAAAAAGAGTTTGTCTTCATGAAGAATAGGAAAGTGTATGCTTGAAGGAAAAGATTTCTACTTACAAGAAGACTTGTCATAAATAGGAAATAGTATTTATGTGGAACAAGTAATTCTTGTATGTTTAGGAGTAGGATTTCCTTTTATCTTAAACTCCCTATAGCTAGTATAAATAGACCTTGTAATTAGGTTATTTGGTGTGGAGTCAAAAGAAACACCATGTAACATCAGAGAGTGGTGAGATCCGGGAGAGAGACCCAAAGGAATATCCGGGGAGGGATCTAAAGGAATATCCGGGGATCAAGTTAGAGATCTGTGGGTGATATTCATGGGAGACCTAGGGGATATTGGGGGGTTCTTGGTGAGGATCTTGTGAGCGTTGTGAGAATGGTTTGGGGTTAAGGTGTAAGAGAGAATCTTGGAGTATATGGTTGTAACAATTTATCATATAGTGGAACTTTCTCTGTCGTCCTGACAGCCCGTGGTTTTTTACCCGATTTGGGTTTTCCACGTATATCTTGTGTTGTGATTGATTTATTTTCTCTCATCTTATTTTTCTGCTATTGACGTTATTAATTGCTATGAGTTATGGGCGTATATTAGGCATGACGCTTCCGCGATCATCGGTTCAAATCCCTAACAGAGTACTCCACCAATACCAGTATCACTAGGGTTGCCTCTGGACGAACCATCCACATTGAAACTCAAATTTGAATCAGATGGTGGAGTCTAAGCATAGACCCTATTAACCTTTACAGAGAACTAATCCACGCATCTTTCTTTTAAATCCAACATGAGCAAGGATAAATCCACTTCTGAGCCACTGCCATGATTCGTGACCCAAAGAACCACACGGAACTTGATCATATCCAACGCCTTACCCTGATTTGCAGCAATGCCACGAAAGACCACCTCATTACGACACTCCCATATTTTCCAAACAACAGCGAAAAATAGAGTATTCCAAGCTCTCTTCTTTGAGCTTGATGGGCACAAGGCATTCCAACCCAACAACTAGTCCTTAACCGACGAAGAAGAACAAACACTAACACCCCACCAGCCCATACAGGTTCTCCATAACTCACTGGACCAGTCACAGAGAAGGAACACATGGTCAATCGATTCAGACCCACCTTCGCACAACGGACAACGAGAACTGGTGATGCAGCGGGAAATTCAACGCAAAACAACAATTGATAAAAGAAAGGGTAAATGATTCGAATCCGTTGATTGGCGCACGAATACCGGAAACGAACCCTACTATTAATATGTTGATCCGCGCACGAATACCAGAATAATAGGCTTCAAATTCGTTGACCCTCGCAAATGTACCGAAAATGGATAAAAAATAGATGCTCTCTCTCTCAAATTTTTATTAATCATCAAAAACTGAAATCCCTGTTAGGGTACATCGTCTTTAAATAGGAAAATAAAATCCTAAAAGAAACCTAAAATAACCAGTAAAGCAATAAAATTATCAATTTCCCTATAGAAAGGATAATTGAGATAACAATGGAAATTAAAAATACTAGAATCATAAAACATTAAAAACCTATCTAATAAGGAAATAAGATTTGATTTAATAAAATCAAATCATAAAATAATTAACTGCCTAATTAGATACATAATTAATGGAAATAAAATAATATCTATTAACTATAGAAAATTTTTGAAATCTAAAATCTTCAAGAATATCTTCAATAATATCTCCTGCATCATTCTCTTTAGGTTGGAGAAAATTCGTCCTCAAATTTTGTTAGCTAGAATTGCATGGATATGTAGTGTCAATACACAAGATCGTTGACAACGAACTTTATATTTCCCAATTTTCGTCATGACGTCCATCCAATCACTCCAATAGATGGAAGCAAATTCATGAATCATCAAATCCTGTAACAAAAGATAAACTGAAGTATTTTTATGGTGAAAAACGTGTGACTCGTAAAAACAATCCACAAAATATGAATTGTTCTCATATGGTACTTTCTTAAACATATCTTCATCATATATCGGTGGTTTATCAAAACCGACAAAAACCTCCGTTGATACATATGTATCATCAAAAAACACCGCAGGATAATAGGTTAATTGTGTTTGAAGGTGATGTGTAAATCGTGTTATTAAAAACTATACTCGCAAGTGCATGAATCGTGAAGATAAGCACAACGGCAAGTAAAGTTCGTTCTCACGAGGAAAAGAGATTTAATAATTAAAACTAATTCTAATTAAAGTTAAACTAAAAGTAACAAAAGTTTTGTTTGAGATTTGAATTAAACTAAACTAAATTAAGAAAGCAATTAAAAAGAATGGTATTTGTGATCAATAGAAGGAAAGCACTAGGTTATCAATGATCCTCAATTATGAACACTCGATATATGGAATTAATTTATAAACAATATTCAATCAATTATATGGTTCATTCTTTGTCTTTAATGTGACTATTACCATATGGTCATGGGATGAGTCACATGCTCCCAACCACTATTCACCCTTACTCTATGGTATGAACAATGATCGGAAACCCTTTAAGCGCAAGAATTAAGAACCAAATTCTATACTTTGCTTGGCCTATGCTAAAGATAAAATTCATTCATTCAAAAGAGCATTAATCAAGATTAGGTTTGGTCTATACTCTAACCCTAATTCTCAGATAGTCTTAACCCTAAAATCATGCCAAATAGTTATTCACCCTTGGTCTATGGTGTGAATAAATATTAAAACTAATGAGGATCAAGCAATTAAGAACAATGAATAAATCAAGAATTTTAATTGATGAAATATTAATTAATCCATAAATGAGCATTCACAAAATGTTCACATTGATTCCCTAGTTATGGAATTAGTTACACATCATAGAAAAAGAAAAGAAAAGAGATTGAGTAGAGAAAACCCGAGATGATCATCAAAGAGCTCCTCCAATTCTTCTTTGTCTTCTTCGTCTTCTTCTACAATGGATGGATGGGTCTTGAGGTGATGTGTGGTGATGGAGTGATGGGGGATAGCCCCATTGGTGGCTTGGGACCTCCCTTGGCTTCTCTCCCCCGAAATTAGGCTTCAAAGGGGTTTAAATAGGCTTTAGATGATAAGCCAAGTCCTTAAACAACAAGGAAATTGGTTCCCTTTTGGAACTCTACATTTTTTGGGTTTTAATTCTTTCCTAATCCACTCAAATTGATTACTTATTGAAGGATGATAAGGATTAGGTGTTAACTTGCTTTCCAAGACTCACACTCATGTCCAAGAAGGTAATATTTCCCGTTCCGACAACTTGCAAAATAAATCCCGTCACTATTTGCGGAATTATGACTGATCTGACCATTGGATACTAAAATTTGCATAACTCCTTCTAGGAATATCGGAATTGCAATCCGTAAAGTGCGCCAGAAACTAGACTTCCGGGGCTTTCTATCTATAGGTGGTAGGACACACAATTCAATTGGAGCTGAGAGATATGGCCCCCGCAATCTGGATGTTCTGCACTGGCTGAATCAACCTTTCCCGGAATGATGTGCGGCATAGACCGCGGTTGAGGTTGATGCCTGGGAAGCGGTATGAACCGCGGAAAAGAACAGAAAGCCTACTGAAATGTACCGCTGGACGTGCCGCGGTGGAGGTCATGCACGAAGAGCGACCTACACAGCGGTGGATGACAGCTTTGATCTTTTTCTTCACATTTAAGCTCTTTTCCTTGAAAATACCTTCAAACACTTCATCTAAGGAATGTGACCTATACATGCTCAACAAACACATAAAATACCTAATTTCACCCAAAAACAAAGCACAAATAATAGGAAATGAGGACCTAAAATATGTATAGAAATAGACCGATCAGAAGGTTCATCTAATTTTTTTTTTGTATGGGGAAATATGGAAGGTGAAGAGGTAGTAGTCAGGAAAGTAACTGGTTATAATATGTGGATCGGTGAGCCTAGCACAACGGTAGACTCGAAGGCTTTGATACCAAGTGATGCAGCGGGAAATTCAATGCAAAACAACAATTAATAAAAGAAAGGGTAAATGATTCGAATCCGTTGATTCGTGCACGAATACCGGAAACGAACCCTACTATTAATCTGTTGATCCGCACATGAATACCAGAATAATAGGCTTCAAATTCGTTGACCCTCGCAAAGGTACCGAAAATGGATAAAAAAAGAGATGCTCTCTCTTAAATTTTTATTAATCATCAAAAACTGAAATCCCTGTTAGGGTACATCGTCTTTAAATAGGAAAATAAAATCCTAAAAGAAACCGAAAATAACTAGTAAAGCAATAAAATTATCAATTTCCCTATAGAAAGGATAATTGAGATAACAATGAAAATTAAAAATACTAGAATCCTAAAATATTAAAAACCTATCTAATAAGGAAATAAGATTTGATTTAATAAAATCAAATCACAAAATAATTAACTACCTAATTAGATACATAATAAATGGAAATAAAATAATATCTATTAACTATAGAAATATTTTTGAAATCTAAAATCTTCAAGAATATCTTCAATAATATATCCTGCATCAACTGGCCACCTGAGTAATTCTGAATCTAAGCAAATTTATCAGTTTTCTACATTTATTCTATAAGAAAATTTATATTTGACTAATTATTCAAAACATTAGGTACTTAATGTCTTTATAGTGCAAAATATACTAAAAATACAAATAAAAATGTCTATAAAAGTCTTTTGTAATGAAAGTCTACGAAAGTATTTTAAAATAAAAGTCTATGAAAGTCTTTTAAAATAAAAGTCTGTGAAAGTTTTTCATAATTCCGTAAAGTTTAAAGTTTATAAAAGACCATAAAAGTCCATAAAATCTGCAAAAGTCATCCACTTAAAAAAGTTTTTTGAAATCCTAATTGAATACACCCCATTAGTTTTAAAAAAATGAAAAAAAATTGAGCATTCTTTAAATAAGTAAATAGAATGCTCAATTTTTTCATTTTTTTTTTGACCCGGAAAGACTTGACAAATAATCCTATCCAATCAAAAGCAAAGATATATGTCATTTCTTCTTGGTAAGCAAAAAATATGTATATTAAAATGTCAATTGCACAAATGTCCTTAGGCTTTCATATAATTGCTTGCAGATGCAACTTATCGGTTTATTATTTTTAATTAACTGCGATCAACCGAGAAGATTTGTTGCAGTGGAGAGGGGAGACCGTCAATTACAGTCAAGGGAGGAGCTGTTTGCAAATTATTCTGGGCTGTAGCCCATGCTGATTTTTTTGGAAAAAAAGTGTAAGGTTATTATAAAATTTACATTTGTTGTTATTCTTTTATAAAAATAACCTTATTTTATAATTTTATGACACATGTTAACACTACCCATAAATAAATAAATAAGATGTTCAAATTTTTCATCTTTTTTGACCCAAGACCTAGGCCATCTCCAACCCAATTTGAAGCAATATACCCTCTGCAAATTGATAAAGATGAGTTTGTAAAGAACTGAAGATTGAAGATCTTGATTTGTGAAGAACTGAAGATTGAAGATTTGGATTGGGTTTGTGAAGAATTGAACATTGATTATCTCGGTTTGTGAAGAAATGAAGATTGATGATCTCCATTGATGTTCTTTTTTTTTTTCGTTTCTAATTTGTTTTGTGTAATTTTCGTTTTTAAGTTTTTTTTTATTGAGATCAATCTATCAATGTTTTTAAAATCTAATTTTATTTGTAATTTTTTTAATGAATATATTATACCGTACATCTATAAGATGGATGTAGACATGACGCCGGTTCCGGTTCCGGTTCGGTTCCGGTTCGGAACCGGCGGTTCCGGTTCCGAACCGGAACCGGCCCCTTTTTTTTTAATTTATTTATCATATTTCATTAAAAAATTAATCATATAAAAATATAATTGGTAAATGTATTTTATTGTGTCACCCGCAAAATAAAATTAAATAAATAAATGACAAATTAAAAAATAAAATAAAATAAAACAAAACCAAAAAAAAAAAAAACAAAAATTAAAAAGGAGGAACCGGCCGGTTCGAACCGGAACCGAACCGCCGGTTCTGGTCCGGTTCTAACCGGCCGGTTCCGCTCTAAAGGGAACCGGAACCGGAACCGGCCGGACCGGTTCCCGGTCCGGTTCCGGTTTTTGGACGCCGGTTCCGGTTCGGTTCTCCGGTTCGAACCGAACCGGCGTCATGTCTAGATGGATGGTGAAGGTTTTAAAGATGTTTTAATATTTTTAATTTCTTTGAAAAAAAAATAATTTTTTTTTCAATATACTGAACTGATGAAAATTTTATTTTGTTTTCCGTTAATTGTAGGTTTCAAGGGTATTTTTGTCATTTTAGCTTTTTATTAAAGTCAACGGTTAAATATAACGATTAATACTAACGGTAAGAGATCGACGTGATTGTCAATTGTTGATAAAGTTGTTTTTTTAATGTCATTTGGCAAATCTCAGGTAGGTTCCCATTAATTACCAACGTTCTAGTAAACGTTAGGTGCTGATCGGGTGGCAGTCCAGCGCCTAGCGCCTAGACGGCATCAAGACGGTGCCTAGATGGTCAGGAATTTATTTATTTTTAATTGTTTTTTCTACATACAAAACCAATATTAATCTCTTCAACAACAAAATTCAATATTCAAATTTTATATAGTCTAACTATGATATAAAAACGACTTTGATTCTACCTAGACTGATTAATCGGAAAAATCAGCTGATAAATTGGCAAAATCGTCCATTTTTTACCCACCGCCTAATATGGCCCATTTTGTCTTAATCAAACGGCTGGTGGCTGTCTAGCTCCTTGACACGTATTTTCGAACACCTGTAATTACTTTCTAAGAAAAATAACATATATATATATATATATATTAATGTTTTACATTATTTAAATGATCAGGTGGACTTATTTAAATGATCAGGTGGACTTTTTCATGGGGTTGCAGTTGCATTGATTACCAAATTGAAAACAATAATCCTACTTTACCCAAATTCGATGACCAAATAACATGACATTAATTAATTAATACATTTAAATTTTATTATATTTGCAAGATTTGAATAAAGTGGAAATTGCTAAAACTGACCACATCTGACATATGAAATTCGTTTTTAACCACATACGAAAGTTTAATTTTCAATAACCACTTTTTTTAAAAAAACAAATCAATGTATATCCGTAAATGACAAAAATACCTCAAACATTAATTTTCCTATTTTCTTTTGTTATTGTTTTTACCGTCTTCTTCCTTATTCCTCATCTAATTCTGATCATTGTTCTTGCAAATTGAACACCAATAGCCGCACCATTGTTTTTTCTTCAAATCGACTAACTAGAGGGTGGTTTGATCTCAGACTCGCGTTGAAGATTTGAAAAAGTGAACATAGAAAACCTTTTCCTATTTGCTCTAAATCGGCTTAATGTGTTTCATTTGTTCATTAATTGAGTTGCAAATAGTTACTTTAACATGGTTTTAGTGTTATTGCATCACTTTTATGTGTTTTTGCGAATAATCGAATTCAATAAGGTTTCATGTTTTTTCTAGTAGATTTCAAGTTTCATTTGTTCGAAAACTTAAAATCTTCTATAAAAACTCGAAATGTTGATAAAACTTAAAATCTTCTTTAAATAATGTTAATGTTTTTTCCAGAATATTTCAAGTTTCACTGGTTCGAAAACTTGAAATCTTCTATTAAAACTTGAAATCTTCTATAAAAACTCGAAATGTTGACAAAACTTGAAATCTTCTTTAAATAAGGTTTAATGTTTTTTCCAGAAGATTTGAAGTTTCACTGGTTCGAAAAATTGAAATCTTCTATTAAAACTTAAAATCTTGATGTTATTATGAAAATATAAATTTTTTTGGAAATCAATCTTCGTCGGCAAATGGTGGATTCATCTCCAAGCTGGGACGGCGACCTCTGCTCTTCCGGCTGCTCCGGTGACGACGACGCCCTCTTCTCTCTCGGTGACAACACATCTTCCTCTCTACTTTTGTTTTTGGTTTTTGTGATATTTAAATATAGGTATTCAGGTAATTTCCCAAAATAATGGTTATTAACAATTAAACTTTTGTATATTGTTAGAAACGAAATTCTAATGTTTTGGATGTCTACTTTTGGTTTTCTCTCTTTGAATGAATGGGTTATATTAATGATGCCAATCACTTGGGCACAAGATTTGGACACTAAATTTAGACAATTAGCATTACTCAATTGAAAATGCAATAAGATGATCATGATAATAATAACATATGATGATGATATGTGTTGATCAAACTGGATCTTTGAATTACCATGAAAAGCAATTCAAAAACCAAAAGGCATAAAGGAAAGAGCAAGCAGATTAATAGGAAATACAGAAAATTACCAACATAAGAACAAAGAGTACAGATAGAAAACTAAACATAGAGACAGCTGATTATAATTTCAACACCAGAAAATTAGGCAAGAAGCTTCATGATGACCCGCAGATCGGAGGCTGTGGTTCATCCTTCACCTTAAGGAATTTCTTGTCCTTGTTGCCAAGGAAAACACTTGTTAAAACTGTCTTGCATTCCATAGATGCCTTGATCAGCTTCAAAACCTGATAAAGATATTGCACATACTCTTAAACTTACACAGAACTGATTAATTGAACAAATTAGTAAGGGAAAACTTAAAGAAGGATCGGTGATAATGAACATACCTCGTTGGGGCCAAATTGGACAACCCTCTCTTCAACTTGATTCACTTCCTTAACATTAAACTTTTTAAGCAAAGAAATAGCACTATTATCAGTAACCTCCAAATTATCCATCACCATGTAAGTCACCATGCTTTTAACAAAACCTGCACTATCGTTATTGTTGCTTTTACCACCAGCAACATGAGAAACAACATCAATTATCTCCGCATGTTTAACGTTGCTGCAGCGACAACGTAACTGAGGAGCATATGCGACATCAGAATTACAACAGAAATGACAGTGGTAAACCTTTGAAGATTTTAAATCAGAGAGCAAACAAGGGATTTCATTACAAGATATTGGAGCTTTGGGATTTAACAGACACTCCTTGTTTCTATCCTTTTGCATGTAGGTATCACTCAAATTTTCAATGCCCGCATAGAGATCATCGAGACAACCCACCTGGGATTTCTTGTTTAACAGCCTCACGACTGTGCTAACCGGTAAGGAAATAAAGTAGAAGATCAAATCAACAAAGTCTTTGCCAGCTTCTGTAAATAGAACTTTGTTAGACTTTGTGTCAATAAAAAGCTTCAACAACAAATTTGGTGCTTCCATGGCTCCTGATGGATTGCAGTGGTAGATTTGTAGTAAACGATGGATATATATATATATATATAGAGAGAGAGAGAGAGAGAGAGAGAGAGAGAGAGAGAGAGAGAGAGAGAGAGAATGTTCGGTCATCTCATCATCACAACATTTTTGTTGAAAGAAGTTCAGACCGGGAAATTATCATTTTGGTCCTTAGAGTTTGAACTATTCTCTACTTTTCTCCCTTTCGCTTCAATTTCGGTCAAAATCCTCTTTCATAAAACTTATGTCTAACACTTTCGGAGGGTTAAAACTTAAAAGACTAATATGCCCTTAGATTCATGAGGTTATTCATATGTATAAAAAAAAATCACACCAAAAGAATTCAAATCAACAATTAAACTTTGAATGGTGTTCTAAAAAACTGAAAATCAATTGAAAAACAAAAACGGAGACGGCACCGGATGTGCGCTGCATGTGCGCGCAAATGCGCAATGCATGTTTTATGATGATAATTGAATGCATATTTTGCAACACTTAGACAAACTGATGAGATTAATTATGAATGTTGGTAGTACAAAAAAATGAATATTGGTTGCACGCTTGCATATTCTCTCTCTCTCTCTCTCTCTCTCTCTCTCTCTCTCTCTATATATATATATATAATATTATTAACAGATGCGGTCAAGACTCAAGAGTCATACTCGAAGCTATATTTTTGTATTTTAAAATAATTTTATTTTTAATTTATGATTTTACTGTTTAGTTATATAGTATATTTTTAAATAAAGTTTTAAGAAATTTTATTAAAAGAATTTTTATTTTCTAAAATATTTTTATTATATTTTGTTTTTTAATTTCTTTTAGTTAATTATTATTAAAAATTACTTAAATAATCATAATTTTTTTAAATTTAATTATAGTCAATTGACGGTTAAGTAATAGTAGAGTGTTTTTAATTTGCTGATTGTTGAAATAAGATAGTTTGATTTGGTATTTTAACAAAAGTTGGGGTTGTTTATAGTTATCCTAAAAGAATATGTAGTAACTTTTAAGTATGGACTTCTCATACGTTTTTTTAATATGGGTTCGACTTTAAAACGTTAAATAATGGACTATGTAACATGATAGAGTAACATCATCATTTTGATAGAGTATATGGATTACTTTGTAAATGTTACAAAGTTATAAGATTACATTATAAGATAAAAAATGATATTTTAGGATCACATTATAAGATTTTAGGATGAGATGTTTTCATAAAAAGAATGTCAAATATATATATATATATATATATATATATATGATATTTTTAGAATAAAGGGGTATTTTTATAAATTTTTAATTAAATTTTAAGAATAAAATATCTTTAGAAAAAAACAAAATATTGAAACATAAAATTAAATAGTAAAAAGAAAATCCAGTACATCCAGTAGTCCAGTTCTCCACTCGAGAATGCTTGCTATATAAGTAAGATTAATGGTCCACCACTTTGTGATTAGATGGTGTAGCTGCTGCCTGCAAGCTGATAGGCATACCAATATACCATTGGACTATTTTACATATTTAATTGTAAAAAGTTAATAAACATAGTAATAAAATCTTAAATTCAATTTAAATTGTTCTCTCAACATTTTTCAAAGAATTCAACTACCTTTAAAACGTATTTACTATATGCATAACAAGATTACATGTTCGAGTCATCATTTCTCCAAAAAAAATCTGAAATTATGTAATATTGTAATATTTCAAAAATAATAATAATTTATGAATTATGTATAAGATTTACGTAACTTAATTCCTAAGTGTTCAAGTAAACACAATAATCATAAATTATGAATTAATTTTTCCCTAATTAGGATTTATCAATAAATAAAGTGAAAAAAAAAGATCACGGTGATTTTCACACCTTCTAAATAATTGTTATCGATTTAGTTTTAGAAAAGTGAACAAAAGTTAAGCATTCTTTAAATAAATAGAATGCTCAACTTTTTCATCTTTATTGACCCAAGCAAGAATTGATAAAGCAATCTTGTTAGATTTTCACGAACCTTTTCCTGTGTGTATATATCTTCGAAACTAAGATACATATATCATTTTTTTTAAACAATATCATTTTTTTTTGCTTTTGCAACGAAAAAATTACATGGGTAATTGCACAAACATTCCTTAGACATTCACATTATTGCACACATACGCAATTTATCTATTTATTCATCTTCCATTTTTATAAAATAACCAAATCGATTTACTTCGGTTAGCAACTTAGCATTGATATTTTTTATTATAAAAAAATCCTCTTCCATTATCGATCAAGAAGACTCGTTGAAGTGATCGATGAGAGATCGCCAATTACTATATGTGCACGGGTTTTTTGTTTATGTTGAGAGATGCAGGTGAAATCTGTCACCTGCAGGGATTCAGACACTAACGTGAATATGATCACATCAAGATTTGACTACCCTTGACTCGATAGGTGTCTTGAGTTAACTTGATAGTTGTCTTATATCTTCAATGCTGTAAAGAATTGTAAAAAAAATTATAGAAATAGATATTGTATATATAAATATGTTTCAATAATGCAATAATACAATCAATGCAACTCATTGTCAAGCTGAAGTGTCAAAAATAAAACTATGGACACTATCTTGACTGTCGACTTTCAAGTGGTCTATTGGAAGATTATTTTGTATATCGACTTAGAATCAGAGAAAAAATAAAAAATTATTAATAAAGTTGTATAATTAAAAATAAATTAATCAGACATGTCATTAATAAGTTTGTATTTTAATTAAGAGTATTGAGATATATTTTTTATTTGATTGTTAATCAAATATACGTAAAAAGCAAGTTTTTTAATATTAATATTATTGGTATGTCAATAATTATTAAAATATAAATTATTTTTACATTCGAGATGCTTTTATACTGACGCGACATTATGACTTGACACAATTGACAACGAGATGGAACCCTTAGTATAGTCTTGTGTATACTAAAAAGCACTTCATGTTTGATGTCCATTATCCATGGTAAAGATCATTTAACACCGTAAAAGACCTACCCTTGTCAAAGCAATCAAAATGAATATAGAATGGATCACCATCCAGTTAAAATTAATAACCATTAACAAAATGGTTATATGGTTCGCTGAGATATGACTCGAACCCCCATGACCTTTTGGATGTAGGTGTGATGAGCTTATCTTTGAGTCAATATCATCTTATCATGCTATTAATTCAAGAGTTGTAAATGTATTCAAATCTCAACCGTTAGATTAAGAGCACATGAGTGTTTGAGATGTTGAAGTCAAAATTTTAAATCACAAATTTAAATTGATTTAGTTTGACCTATATATATATATATATATATATATATATATATATATATATATATATTTCAAGCTGCCTGGTGGTATCGCAATTGCATCAATTACCGAATTGAAAATGAAATAAGATGATAATAATAATAACAGATGATCGATAAGTGTTGGTCACACTGGATATAATAATTACCACAAAAAGCAATTCAAAAACCAAAAGTTAAAAAGAAAACACAGAAAATAACCAACATAAGAACAAAGGCAACATAAGATTAATAACAGGAAATACAGAAGGCACCAACATTTTTTTTTTGAAGGGCAAAAATCACCAACATGAGAACAAAGACAACCAAAAACCTGAAAATTCAGAAAATTAAACATAAGCCAGCAGAAAGAATTTAGCTTATTGATAGTTCAAATCAGGTGCAGCTTAATAATCTCAAGCAATCAACACCAGGCAAAGCAAGAAGCTTCATGTCCTATCTTCATCCTTCGCACCTTGAGAATTTCTGGTCCTCTTGTTGCCAAGGAAAACACTTGTTAAAACTGTCTTGCATTCTAAAGATGCCTTGACCAGCTCCAGATAGACATGCCACCGGTTCCGGTTCCGGTTCCGGTCCGGTTCCGGTCCGGTTCCAGTTCCGGTCCGGTTCCGCCGGTTCCGAACCGGAACCGGCCTATTTTTTTTTTATATCATATTTCATTAAAAAAATTAGCCATGTAGAAATGTAATTGGTAAATGTATTTTATTGGGTCACCCGCAAAATAAAGTTAAATAAATAAATGACAAATTAAAAAATAAAATAAAATAAAACAAAACCAAAAAAAATAAAATTGGTCTTGCACTTAATTTTTACCACAATTAAGTTGCCTACGTATCCTCTTAAGGGTTTAGAGGAATCAAAGGTCACGTAGTTCTCTTACCTTTTATTGTAGATTTGGACTTTGGAGTTTGGAGATGCGGATTTGGCGTGGAGTCGACGAGTCGTGGAGACGTGGACTAATCGTTGCCATGATCATCCGTTCGACTTTCAGCCGGTTGATCATCTTTAAAGAAATCGTATGGTTCCTCTTGATCGATTTCTTATTGTCTATTTTGAGCCTTCGTCCAATCTTCAACACAAGCTTCTATCTGAAGTGATTTCGGACTCATAAGGGAACGTCTTGGGTCTAAAATATTCCCACCGGCACTGAACTGTTGTTCTACCGCCACCGTAGAAACTGGTGTTGAAAGGATTTGTTTGGCTATCATAGCCAAGATTGGAAAGTACCTTTCATACTCTTTCCACCAGTGTAGGATATCAAATTTTTTATCTTCAGTGTCTTCTATGAACCCAAAAGAGGTACTTAGATAAGATTCAAGCTCGGAATATGTGGTGGAGCTTGATGAAGAAGAACCTCGTAATTTTTTGGTTTTTTTTTATAAAAGATTATACCCTAAATTAACAAATGAAGAGGATGATAATGATGAACGAGATACATTTTGAGTTTGTGGAACATCTATGTTCAGTGATGGACCGTAAACTTTAATATATTCATCATATAATTCATACAATAATGTCTTAACCCTAGCACAACACATATCAATATCATAATTTATTTTTAAACCTTGTTCATAATAAGCAGAAAGATAATCAGGCAAACTTTCTAATCTACAACGTGGATTAAAACACAAGGCAATCAAATAAATATTTGGAAACTCCTTATAATATTCTAACCATTTATCCTTCATAGCAGTAACAGACTCATGTAATTCTGAATCGGATTCATAATGAGCAAATGCACCAGCAATATTAAGACTCTTAATAATAAATAAATTAGTTGTAGGATAATAAACACCAGATAAATTGTTAGTAGCAGTATAAAAAACTTTTAACAAACCACAAACATTGCTACAAGCATCCCAATGACTTTGATAAAGATTAATGTGACTAACATGATATTGAATAAAAGTAACTAATAAATCCCTATATTCATAACTTCTAGCAAGCAATTTATAAGTAGAATTCCAACGTGTTGGAACATCACGAGGAAATCTAATGGCACGCTTACCATTTTGTTTACAATATGCTGCCCATAATTTCATTACAGAAGGATGTTTCCACAAAAAATAGAGGGCATCTTTAATAGGTTGAATAAACTGTTCAAGAGTTTTTAATCCTTTTTGAACATATAAATTGAAAACATGGCATGCACATCTTTGATGAAAAAATTTACCACCAAGATAAGGTTTGCATAATTCAATTAAAGCAGGAATAACAGCGGTATTGTTAGAAGCATTATCAAAACCAATTGCAAAAATTTTGTTCTCAATTTTATACTCTGTGAAAATAATTCTAAGATGTCTAAAAATATTAGCAGCAGTGTGTTTTTCATCAAAAACTCTAAATGCAAGAATTCTTTTTTGGATAGCCCATGCATTATCCATATAATGGCAAGTGACACCTATGTATGAATGCATTCGTCAATGATCACTCTATATGTCGGCACATACGGAAACACGACCATTATATTTTTCAAAAAAAATTTCCAACATTTTCTTTTCTTTTCTTTTTCATAAATGTTTTCAAGTGCTTCTGTGAGCGTGGTTCTAGGATACGACATGCAGCAGGATTTAATGCTCGTTGACAATAATTATTAAAACCAACTTTTTCACCAAAACTAAATGGTAAGTGTTCTACTGCAACCATTCTAGCTAATTCTTCTCTATTTTTTGCATCACTATATTTAAATAATTGTTGGTTAGGGGTAGCGTACCTGGGAATTTGAGATTGTGAACTCGATTTGGCCTGTGCATCTGGATGTGAGTTCGTTACATGCTTCCGATATGAGCCATATCCTCCAGATTTGTGCCATTTAAATACTTTTTTGCAGTAATTGCAAATCACTACTGTGCTTCCATCTTCATTCGTAACTTTCTTCATATGGAGTACGAATAGATCAGATTTGACCTGCTTCGGTAACTTTTCTTCCATCTGTGGATAAAAATCAAAATCTTGATGTGGGTTGGGACCAGGGTCATCATGCTCATCACCATCATGGCCAAGATCAGACATATTTTCTGATTGGCTTGTCAAAATGGGGGTGACATTGAGATCGGGTTCAGAAATTCTAAGAGAGGGATGAGAATGAGGAAAGTTTAGGCCTAAGTCTTCAGCATAGACTTGTTGTTGTAGATACTCGTGATAGGCACGGTCGTCATGACCGAGATTATCCGTCATACGACCCTTACCTTTCATCGAAATAGAGCGTGTAGGAGCGTCACCACTTCCACTTGCCATTTTAAAAATTGAATTGTAAAATTCCTTGAACAAAAAATGTTAAAAAATTGATTTAAAAAATAATTAAATGGTTGGAAATAAATTTGGAAGAAAATTAGAAACTTAGTAGTTAGTAATTGCAATTTGCAAATAAAATATATTGTAAATAAAATAAATTGGATATAAAATAAATTGTAAATAAAATAAATTGGAATATAAAGCAAATAAAATAAATTGTAAATAAATGATATTGGAAACTTAGTAATTGACTAATTGCAAATTAAATAAATTTGAAATAAGAAATATTGCAAATAAAATAAAATTAGAAACTAAGTAGTTGTAAATAAAATAAATTGGAAACTTACTAACTTAGTAATTGCAAATAATATAAATTGGAAACTTGGAGACTTGGAGTTTGAGAATTGAGACTTGGAGAATTGAAAGTTTAGAGAGAATTGAGAATTAGAGAGAATTGAGGAAATTGGGGTGAGGAAAAATGAATGGAGGGGTATGGGTATTTATAGAAAAGAAAATTTAAAAAAAAAAATTTTTTAAAAAAAAAAACATGAACCGTTGGAGGCCCAACGGCCTGCTGACGTCAGCGGACCGTTGGCCTCCAACGGTTATTTTAAAAAAAATATATATATATATTTAAAAGAAGAACCGGGCGGTTCGAACCGGACCAGAGCCGGTTCTGGTCCGGTTCGAACCGCCCGGTTCTTCGTTGAAGCGAACCGGAACCGGAACCGGGCCGGACCGGTTCCGGTCCGGTTCTGAGAACCGGAACCGGTTTTTCCGGTTCCGGTTCCGGTTCTCTGACGGCGGTTCCGGTTCGGTTCTCCGGTTCGAACCGAACCACCGTCATGTCTAGCTCCAGAACCTGACAAAGAATAAAACATGCTTCAGATTATAAAAATGCTTTAGTGCGCCTGTGCAAAGCCATGTTAACGCAATTAAAAAACAAAATAGCACGGGAAAAAACATACCTCATTCGGGCCGAATTCGACTTCCTCTCTTCAACTTCACCCAGATCCTTAATACTAAACTTCTTAAGCAAAGTAATGAAACTAGTATTACTAAGAATGGGCTCAACATCCAAATTGTCCATCACCATGAATGTCACTAAACTTTTAACAAAACCTACCGTATCAATGTTATTTTTACTGCTAGCCACATAAGAAACTACGTCAGTTATCCCCATGTTGCAAAATCCTTTGCAGTCAGGACAAACTGACCCGTAAACATACGCCACAGAGTTTAAACAAGAACCACAGCCGTAAACCTTTGGAGCCTTTAAGTCAGACAGCAAAAGAGGGACTTTAGTGCGAAGTACTGCACCTCTGGGATTTATCAGGTAGTTTTTGGTTACATCTTTTTGAATGTAGACATTATCAAGATTTTCAATGGCCGCATAAAGATCATCAAGACAACCCACCTCGGATTTCTTGTTTAACAGCCTCACGACTGTGCTAATCGGTAAGGAAATAAAGTAGAAGAGAAAATCTACAAAGTCTTTCCCAGCTTCTGCAAAAAGTAATTTCTTAGCCTTTTTGTCAATGACAAGCTTCAACTGCAATTTTGGTGCTTCCATGGCTCTTGGTGTTGGATTGGGTTGGTAGAAAACAATGGATATCTATATCTATATAACAATTTTCTTCTCAGTGCGCACTAATATAACTTTTATCAGTGTGTTGCATGTGGACCACTGATTAACTGATTATGGAGAAGTTTTGACAAGTGTATACGCTTTGAGTTAAGTATGTAAATCTAATGGTTCATATCCAACGCACCGATGAAGTTATATCAGTGCGTACTAACTTGAAAATTTCTCTCTTTATATAAAAATATATATATATATATATATATATCAGTGTTCTAGTAAGCGCTAGGAGCTAGTCGGGCGGAGACCCAGAGCCTAGTGCCTAGGCCGATTAGTCGGTGATTAATCGGGGATTAATCGGAAAACACGATTACAGACAAACTCCAATTATCAAATGAAAAATCCAAAGAAAATTCTTTCCAAATCCACAAATGTCAAATTACCAATCAAAATCCAATCATAAACCAATCCAAATTCACAATTCACAAACCCTAAACAACTATATAACATACATAAAATAGAAATTTTAAAAGACCAAATCTAAGGCATCATCAGCTTTTATAAATGACATGTAAAAAAACCAAGGTTCTAATAAACGTTAGACGCTAATCAGATGGAAACCTGACGCCTAGCGTCTAGGGCGATTAATCGGAAAACATTTTTCTTGTCTGCTTTGTTTCGTTTCTAATTCGTGCTTTCTTTTATATATTTTTTAATTTTTTTTTATCACTTTTGGTGGGGCACACATCATAGACCATTGTAACTTCTAAAACCCACTATTTGACCTTTTTTTCATTATGTTTTTATTTTTCTTCTTCTTTTTATCACGAGTATTAATGTTTTATCATATTTGTCTTTTTTTATTATTTGCTTTTATTGGTTCGCTCATCTTCATCTCGAACTCCTCCACAATTCCACATTTCAACGCACACTTTCTCTCTCTTCAAACTCCATCTTCATCTTCTCCTCAATCATCTTCGTCTTCTCGAACGCTTTTCATTGCTGGTCTCTTCCATTTCTCAATCATCTTCTTTTTCTCAAACGTTTTTCATAGCTGGACGGTGGAGACTAGAGGAAGACCGGAAGAGTGACGACGGCGGCGACCTGGCCACGGCGGACAGCACCTTATGGTGATCTCGGAGACTGAAATTGGTCGATCTCTTCAGCGCCGGCGTCGTCAACGGCTTTGACCCGTCGAGCCCGTCGAGACCGATTAATCGGCAACTAGCCCGCCTAATCGGAAACCGCCTAATATGACCGATTTCAGGGTTTTCGCCACGGCAGAACGCTACCCAGATGAATTTCACTGATTAATGGGCCGATTTTTCGAACACTGATATATATACACACACCAATGAGGACTTTATACGGTGTACATATTAAACACTTTTGATGAAATTTAATGGAAAATATTGAATCTTGATATGATTTTTTGTATGGATGATAAAATCATTGAAATACATTTGTCGAAAAAAATTAAAAAGTTTCCGGTACAAGAACTAATTGTTTTCTAGTTTTTTGAGGATAAAACATTTAAAAATAGGGAAATATAAAAATAAATAGTTTTCAAATCCAAAAATTTTACAAATTTTTACTAAATGTGTATTTTATTTTTCTTATGATGCATATAAAAAATTTTATCGAAAAACATTCAACTACATATAATTTCATCGAATCAAAGGTACTCATTATATTATAATAAGGGGTGCTGATAAGAAAAGTTCCTATAATATATATATATATATATATATATATATATATATATCCCCAGCCAAAAAAATATTACACAAATTGTTACATTGTTTGTAGACCATTAGATTCTGGTGATTTGGAAGGTAGAGATGCACTCATACCTTTAATCACCATCTGATATAAACATTGGATGCTCCCTCTTCTCCCTCTCGTTTTTAATCGATTATCTTTCCTTCCCAAACCAGAATCATCCTTCAATCATCCACCATCATCACCAAACCAAACCCAGATCATCTCCCTCAATATCATATCTCTCGATCCACCATCCGCCATCATCACTCTTCCACCATTCATCATCCCCTTCACCACCAAATTAAATTCCACAATCAACAAAAACAAATCCAATCAACAAAAAAAAAACCACAAATCTCATCCAATAATCCTTATTTTTCAATCAAAACCAAAATATATATATATATATATGTTACTTTCCAGATTTTTCCAGATTTTTGTTACTTTCCAGTTGTCACACAGTTCTAATCTCTCCTCCAGTTGCCACAGTCTTCTTTGCACTCTCTCTCTCTCTCTCTCTCTCTCTCTCTCTCTCTCTCTCTCTCGCTCCTTCGTTCTCGAGCGAGTCGGAAGAAGCGTACAGTTGCCACCACGGCACCTACCTCGCTTCTCCCAGGAAGAAGCGCACAGTCCGGTGTCATTTTTTAGGCTTACAGGACTCTACAGAGTAGTTTGTTTTTGATTAAATTTTGTTTGGATCTCGTGATTGTGATTTTGAATTTGCGATCTGTAGTGTTTTGCTGCGGAGAAATGAAAAAATAGAAGTGATGAATTACTGATTTTCCAAGATTGGATCATGTTTGTTTCTGATTTTGGATTTTCTTTGTTGATTGTCAACAGAGAAGAATAATTTTGTATTGTTAAATTGTTTAGGGGCATTTCTGGAAGCAATGTGTTAAATACTTAAATACAAATACATATCTCCCGATATAAAAAAATTAAACTACTTTTTTTTGGGAGATTTTAAAACTCAGATTTCCATATTGTTTATCACTTATCAGTCGCCATCACCATCAATACATCAAAAATAAAATAAGGATTTTTCCAAATAAAATCTGTTACTTTCTAGATTTTTCCAGATTTTTGTTACTTTCCATTTTTATTTTTTTTTGGTATTGATTGAAAAATAAGGATTATTGAATGAGATTTTTTTTTTGTTGATTGGATTTGTTTATGATGATTGTGGAATTTAATTTGGTGGTGAAGGGGATGATGAATGGTGGAAGAGTGATGATGGCGGATGGTGGATCGAGAGAGATGATATTGAGGGAGATGATCTGGGTTTGGTTTGGTGATGATGGTGGATGATTGAAGGATGATTCGGGTTTGGGAAGGAAAGATAATAGATTAAAAATGAGAGAAAAGAGGGAGCATGCAGTGTATGCATCAGAGGGTGATTATGGGTATGAATGTATCTCTATCATTCAAATCTTTGCAATCCAATGGTCTACGGATTGTGTAACAATTTGTGTAATTTTTTAGGCCGGGGATCCTGCCCATATATATATATATATATATATATATATATATATATATATTTATGAAACTTTTTTTTCGGTGCGTACTTATTTAACAGTATCTTGCATGTGGACCATTAGATTCAATTATCTTTAACTCAGTCTGCATGCATTTGTAGTGTTTATCCGTAATCTATGGTCCACATACAATGCATTGATATATTTTATATCGATGCGTTCCAAGGAGAAAATGAATATATATATATATATATATATATATATATATATATATATATATATGAATCAATTCTTATTATAGATTCCACTATTTTAACACTTTCACTTCGTCTATACTTTTTTTAAAATACCCTCTGTTATTCATTTAACACATTACTTAAATACTAATCTTTTAGCCTTTGTGTCAATAAAAGGCTTCAACTTCAATTTATGTGCTTCCATGTCCACTTGTGGTGGTAGACCGGTAGTAAACAATGGATATATATTTATATTGGTTTTTTCTAAAGGATCTCTTATTTTAATTTCAGTAAGAACTTTCGTGAAATTACATTGATTTTTATGCATTTTGATCTATAAAATTTTACGGATGGTAAGTTCAATGAAACTACCTATGAATAAAATTTAAGAATTTTTAAAGTATTGAAACTATTTTTTTTAATTCTCTTATATTTCACTTATTTTTTCGATGTCTTCATATTTAACAAAATCGAGAAAATTGCTTGAAAAATTCCTAAATATTACTTATTAGTAGATTTCATTGAACTTATCATTCATAAAAAAATTCAGATTAAAGTTCATAAAAATTGGAGTGATTTCATCAAGGTCCGTACCGAAATTAAAATGAATGATCCCTTTGAAGAGAACCGCTATAATATATATATATATATATATATATATATACACATGCACGCACACAATTCTTCTTTCATCGTGACCGAATTGAACTTTTAAGATTATAACGAGACTTATGAGTCATTGATTAAATTTAAGAAGACTTTGACTAAACTGAAGTATGTGAATATAATGGTTCCTGAGGAGAGAAAAACTGATATATATATATATATATATATATATATATATATAATATAGCAAAATGATACTTTATTTATTATCGATTCCACTATTTTACTGTTTTCACTTCATCGATACTTTTTTCTAAAATACCCTCCTTTAATCATTTTACATGTTATGTAAATAAAGGTATTTTTATAATGAATTTGTTTCCATTTTTTTTTTATCCTTAATTTAGGGTTTGGAAACAGGGACACAACTCAATCCTAAAACCATAATAATGGTTAGCTGAGAGGGAACATAACACTATAACAGTGGGTCAACATCTTTTTATTAATTTGAAATGAAAATAAATCAAGTTCCACTGCTTAGGAAATCATATGAATTAAGTTCCATTTCCAACAAGAACTTAATTCATGATTGTGTAGGGTTCATATAACTTATTTCCTAAAAATTTAAATAATCACAAATCGTATTTGAGTTTCTTTCCCAGATTAGGGTCATCGATAAGTAAACATGCATTAATTCATTGTAAACGTGTCTACTCATATAGTAGGTAAAATATATGGTTGTAAAAGGTTAATCATAAACGTGGCATGAAACTTTCTCAATTCTTAAATTTTTAGTAGTTAAAACAAAGAAAAAGAACTCTTTTTTTTTTTTAAGTTCGTAGATAGTTTTGGGAAGGGAGTACTCAACCCACAACCTCATAAAATAGAAAACTAAGTTGAGAAGCAAAGATAGCACAAAATTATTGTGAATTCCTATATTTAATTTTTTTTAAAGGAAAGTAATTAAAGTTATGTACAAACATCGTTGAGAAACCAAAGATGATATGGATTCTTTCAAAAAAGAAAAGAAAAGAAGATGCTATGGTAGTCCTTTTCGAATAAATCTTTTATTTTTCTTTTATCTTTTACATATTATACCATCAATGAGATGATGTTTAGTAGTGATATGCCATTAACACCTATACCGTTGAAATTGTTCAAGTTGTTACCCAATCCCTTACGGATCTCAAATTATTTTTGAAATTTAATATGAACATCCCTATGTTCTTTTTTTCTTCTTTTTTTTTTTTTGTTGTTGAAGAAATTGATCCCTTCTGTTCTTACAGTGCTTGAAAGGTTAAAATTACATATTATGTTGTTGCTTGTGTAGCTGAAATGCTACCGGCTAGACATCAAATACGGGATGCTTTTAAGTTTTAAATAGCTGTTATTGGATTTAGTTTTAGGAAAGTGAAAAAAAGTTGAGCATTCTTTAAATAAATAGAATGCTCAACTTTTACTTTTTTTTTTACCTAAGCAATCTTGTAAGATTTTCTGGTACCCTTTTTGCTGTATATATCTTTGAAACGAAGATACCTATCGCCTATGTCATTTCTTCTTGTTTCAACAAAATAAATAAATTAATTAAAGGTTAATTAATTGCAAAAACATTCTATAAGCTCTTAAATTAATTAGATGACTGATCTTGTATTTGATTCATGGTAATACATGAGTTTATACATACATGGATACAGTTTATTATCATTTTCTAGGATTGGCGGTCTTCTCTTCTTGGATAGTTTCAGGGTAATAATGCAAGCCAAAATGAAAATGTAAAAAGATGACAATAACAGATGATGATATAAAACGCAATTCAAAAATCAAAAGACAAATTAAAAGGCAAGAACATGTAAATTAATATCAGGAAATACTGAAAATTACCAACATATAAGAACAAAGACAGCTAGCTATATACAAAACTAAAAATTCAGAAAACTAAACAGGAGCAGCTTAATAATCTCTTGCCTTCTTATTGTCAAGGAAAACACTTGTTAAAACTGTCTTGCATTCTATAGATGCCCTGATGCAGGAGATATTATTGAAGATATTCTTGAAGATTTTAGATTTAAAAAATATTTCTATAGTTAATAGGTATTATTTTATTTCCATTTATTAGGTATTTAATTAGGTAGTTACTTATTTTATGATTTGATTTTATTAAATCAAATCTTATTTCCTTATTAGATAGATTTTTAATGTTTTAGGATTCTAGTATTTTTAATTTCCATTGTTATCTCAATTATCCCGTTTATAGGGAAATTGATAATTTAATTGCTTTACTAGTTATTTTAGGTTTCTTTTAGGATTTTATTTTCCTATTTAAAGACGATGTACCTAACAGGGATTTCAGTTTTTGATGATTAATAAACATTTGAGAGAGAGTATCTCTTTTTTATCCATTTTCAGTACCTTTGCGAGGGTCAACAAATTTGAAGCCTATTATTCTGGTATCTATGCGTGGATCAACAGATTAATAGTAGAGTTCGCTTCTGGTATTCGTGCGCGAATCAACGGATCCGAATCAATTACCATTTCTTTTATCGATTGTTGTTTGCGTTGAATTTCTCGCTACAACAATTTGGTATCAGAGCCATGTCGAAATTTCGTCGTCATGCCACCAAGAAGACGTCCGAATTTCCCGAACGCTCGCGAGGCCCCAGTTGACGAAGTCTATGAACGTGACGAGATCGCACAGTTGCGACAACAGGTGGAAGCGTTAACGCAGCAACTGGCTGCCATGGTGCAACGGCATCAAGAGGCTCCAAATCCGCCCACTGCGGAGGAGGATTCTGTTGATGATGAAAACCCGTTTGCCCCTCTTCAACCGAGACAGAGAAGACCTGCAGTTGATGATTCGAGGCGATGGGAGTCAGGATTCAAGGTCGACATTCCAGAGTTTCATAGAGGTATGCAACCAGAGGAGTATTTTGACTGGATCGCTGCAGTAGAGGAAGTGATGGATTTTAAACAAGTTCCCGAGAATAGGCGTGTTTCACTGGCTGCAACAAGACTGATGGGGCGTGCAGGGGCTTGGTGGCAACAATTGAAATTAACCAGGAATATGCAAGGAAAAACCAAAATCGAGGAATGGGAGAAGATAAGAAACACGTGCGAGCAACCTTTTTGCCACACAATTATGAACGGCTCATGTTTCAGCGGTTGCAGAACCTGAAGCAAGGCAATCGCTCGATAGACGACTACACAACAGAGTTTTATCAGTTGGTTTCAAGGAACGCCATCGTAGAGTCGGATGATTTGCGAGTTTCGCGGTACATTTGAGGGATGCGAGTTCAGTTTCAAGATGTTCTCAACTTGTTTGACTTAGTGACCGTGTCCGGAGCCTATCAGAGAGCAATACAACTGGAGAAACAATTCGAGCGAAAAAAATATCAGTGTGGGTATTTCGGGACAGAATAGCAGCAGCAGCGGCCGTACAGCCGTTCCGCCAACCATGGTCGCAAGACCAGTTGTACCGCCACCAGCAGCGTCGCCGGGTTCGCGTCTTCGCTGTTTCAGTTATGGGGAGACGGGGCACCGATTTACGGATTGCACGAAAGGGCCAAAGAAGGGATTGTTTGTAGATTCCGAAGAAGTACAAGAAGAGTCTAACGACTTTGAAGTCGATCCAGATTTCGATGACACCAGGGTGATCTGAGAAGAGCGCTTGGAGGGCGACAGTGGGCCATTACTGGTGATCCGTCGTAGTTGTCTCGGGCACCGTGGCACGGAAGATGATTGGCTGCACACCAACGTGTTTCAATCGACCTGTACAATCGGCGGAAAAATCTGTAAATTCATTGTCGACTTAGGGAGTTGTGAGAATGTTATATTTGAGGAGGTGGTGAAAAAATTGCAACTGACAACTGAGGCTCATCCGCGGCCATACAAGCTGACGTGGTTGGACAAGAAGAATGATGTAACGGTATCTCGGAGAAGTCATGTCTCATTCTCAATAGGAGCAACCTACAAAGATAGGGCTTGGTGCAATGTGGTTGCTATGGACGTCTGTCATCTGTGACTAGGAAGGCCGTGGTTGTATGACCGGAGAGTAACTTATGATGGATTCCTAAACACCTGTACCTTCTCTTTCAATTTGACCAAAATTGTGCTCTTGCCAAAGAATGAAACAGCAGAAATTACCCAGCCAAGAGAGAATAGTAATTTGTTATCAATGGCCAAGTTTGAGGCAGAGGTGAAAGAAACTGGAATCATGTACGCCCTGATTGGAATAGAGGAAACCGAGCCTAGTTGTGTCCCTAGTGTTGTGGAACCAATTTTAGAGGAGTTTAAGGACTTGTTCCCAGCAGAATTACAGGACAGCCTACCCCCGTTGAGAGATATTCAGCACCAAATTGACCTTGTGCCAGGTGCAACCTTACCTAACAGGCCTCACTATCGCATGAGCCCCAAGGAACATGAAGAATTGCGGCGCCAGGTAGAAGAACTATTGGTAAAGGGGCACATTAGGGAAAGCCTCAGCCCCTGTTCAGTTCCGGCTCTTTTAACCCCAAAAAAAGATGGGTCATAGCGGATGTGTGTTGATAGCCGGGCAATAAACAAGATCATTGTGCGTTACAGGTTTCCAATTCTAAGGTTAGATGATTTGCTGGATCAATTGAGTGGAGCCGTTGTCTTTACTAAGTTGGATTTGAAAAGTGGGTATCACCAAATTCGTATTCGTCCGGGGGATGAATGGAAGACAGCTTTCAAAACACAGGAGGGTCTTTTCGAGTGGCTAGTAATGCCTTTCGGGTTATCGAATGCGCCAAGTACGTTCATGCGGGTGATGAACCAGGCGTTGAGACCATATATTGGTAAATGTGTGGTGGTTTATTTTGATGACATCCTGATTTATAGTGCTAACCCGGAGACGCATCTGCAGCATCTCCGAGAAATTCTTTTGATTTTACGTAGGGAAAAGCTTTTTGCAGCAGCCAAGAAGTGTGTACTTATGACAAAGCAGGTCCTTTTTCTAGGGTATATTGTATCTTCGGAAGGGTTATCGATGGACCAATCAAAGGTTGAAGTGATCCAACAGTGGCGGCAGCCGTGTACAATTACTGATATGCGTAGCTTTCATGGTCTGGCTTCGTTTTATCAGCGCTTTATTCCGCACTTCAGTAGCATTATGGCTCCAGTGACCAATTGTATGAAGTCTGGTCACAAATTCATATGGACAGCTGAAGCAGAACAAGCATTCCAGGAAATAAAGAGGCGATTGACGACAACTCGGTTCTTGTCCTACCAGATTTTTCAAATCCTTTTGAACTGCACTGTGATGCTTCGAAACTGGGGATTGGGGCGGTTCTGAGCCAGAATGGGAAGCATGTGGCTTACTTCAGTGAAAAATTTTCAGGAGCTAAGCTGCGATACAGTACATATGATGTCGAGTTTTATGCGGTGGTACAAGCGGTGAGACATTGGCGTCACTATCTTTTCTTGCAGGAATTTGTCATTTACACAGACCATGATGCCCTTAAGCATATGGGCAGCCAAGATAAAGTGTCTTCTCGACATGCTACTTGGGCAGCGTACCTTCAGCAATTTACATTTGTCATTAAACACAAGTCGGGCGCGCTGAACAGGGTCGCTGATGCACTCAGCCGGCGTAGGAACTTGCTACTCGACATGAGAGTGAAGGTATTGGGTTTCGACACTTTTAAGAGTTTATATCCATCTGATCAGTATTTTGCTATTGTTCTAAACAAAATCCAGGAGGGCCAAATATCTGACTTCGTGCTGCAAGATGGCTTTCTTTTCAAGGGGAATCAGTTATGTGTCCCGGAGTCTAGCCTTCGGGTTAAAATAATTCGGGAATTACATGACGAAAGTCATGTAGGACGTGATCAGACTTTTCAGTTGGTATCAGAGCCTTCGAGTCTACTGTTGTGCTAGGCTTATCGATCCACATATCATAACCAATTACTTTCCTGACTACTATCTCTTCACCTTTCATATTTCCCCATACAAAAAAAATAGATGAACCCTTAAACATAATTAGCCTTTAATCCTACGGTGTTTTTCGATGATACATATGTATCGACGGAGGTTTTTGTCGATTTTGATAAACCACCAATATATGATGAAGATGTGTTTGAGAAAGTACCATATGAGAACAATTCATATTTTGTAGATTGTTTTTACGAGTCACACATTCTTCACCATAAAAATACTTCAGTTTATCTTTTGTTGCATGATTTGATGATTCATGAATTTGCTTCCATCTATTTGAGTGGTTGGATGGAGATCTTGACAGGAATCGAAAGATTTAAAGTTCATCGTATGCGATCTCGACTATTATCACTCAAAAGTCTTGTGCATGCTTGTGGGATGAAGGCAGTCAAAATTCGAGGCCGAATTTTCTCCAACATGGAGAGAATGATGCAGGAGATATTATTGAAGATATTCTTGAAGATTTTAGATTTAAAAAATATTTCTATAGTTAATAGGTATTATTTTATTTCCATTTATTAGGTATCTAATTAGGTAGTTACTTATTTTATTATTTGATTTTATTAAATCAAATCTTATTTCCTTATTAGATAGATTTTTAATGTTTTAGGATTCTATTATTTTTAATTTCCATTGTTATCTCATATATCCCTTTTATAGGGAAATTGATAATTTAATTGATTTACTAGTTATTTTAGGTTTCTTTTAGGATTTTATTTTCCTATTTAAAGACGATGTACCTAACAGGGATTTCAGTTTTTGATGATTAATAAAAATTTGAGAGAGAGTATCTCTTTGTTATCCATTTTCAGTACCTTTGCGAGGGTCAACGAATTTGAAGCCTATTATTCTGGTATCTATGCGTGGATCAACAGATTAATAGTAGAGTTCGCTTCCGGTATTCGTACGCGAATCAACGGATCCGAATCAATTACCATTTCTTTTATCGATTGTTGTTTGCGTTGAATTTCTCGCTACATCATGCCCTGACCAGCTTCTGAACCTAACAAGAAAAAAAAAACATGCCTCAGAATATATATCTATCTCCAATTAAACCATTAACAACGGGTACTTTAACTTAAACTTTAGGTAAAGAACTCTTGCTAAAGAATTCAAATAAAACAAAATTGCACGTACTAGTAAACGTAATCCGAAACAAATTACTACGGCAAAAGAAGGATCAATGAGATTGACAAAACTCTTCGAGCCGAAATGGACAACCCTCTCTTCAACTTCACACACTTCCTTAACACCAAACTTCTTTAGCAAAATAATAATTACACTATTATCATTAATCATGGGCTTAACCTCCAAATTATCCATCAACATGTAAGTCAATAAACTTTTAACAAAACCAACACTATCACCATAGTTGGTTTTAGGTGCAGCCACAATATGAGAAACATGCAACATCAGTTATCTCCACACGGGCACCTTTTCTGCAACTGTAACACAATGACTTCAGAGCATATGATACAGAAGAACAATCTTCATATTTTTAAACCTTGTTTGATTTTAAATCAGAGAGCAAACAAGGGATTTCATTACAAGATATTGGACCTTCGGGATTCATCAGATACTCTTTGTTTCTATCCTTTTGCATGTACATATCACTAAAATTTTCAATTCCCAAATAAAGATCATCAATACAACCCATGGCTCCGTTAGTGATGGCTCTTTTGGGGTCCAAATTATATATATATATATATATATATATATATATAAAAGTCATTTTGAAAATATGTAGCAAAGAAGAGTGTCAGCTGTGAGAGGCCAAGACGAATAACAGAGGATCAAGCAGAGCAAGCTAAGTCAAGGTCGGTTGATCCAGTGTATCTCAAGAGCACATCAGCTGGTTTGATCAATAGATCACAACTACACATCCGCACAACTTCCAGAGTCAAAGATCGGCATCGTAAAGACGGTAAATTGATCTCAGCCGTGAAAAGTAAATGTCCAGATACATAGCATCTGCTCATGTGAATAGTGTGCATAACAGAATTTGGCGCCAAAAGTAGTTAAGGTGCAGAGCTGGAAAATGATTGGATCTTCTTAATTCTAGGAGAATCAGTTAGAATAAGATTGAGCTTTTATATATATATATACATATATATTTTCTATTGTCAGTTCGTCCTGATATAAAATATATCAGGACGAAAAATGTGGACTATTAGATTTACATATTTTGACTCAAAGTGTATGCAATTGTCAAAACTTTTACGTAATCCGTAGTCCATATTCTTCGTCCTGGTATATTTTATATTAGGATGAATTGACAATAGAAAGAATATATATATATATATATATATATATATGTAACTTGTATCGTTGTTGATTATTGAGAAAAAAGTTAGTAAAATCAGTTTTGACCAAACTCCATAAAATGAGCTGGTCTAGAGTTTCTCTGTGAGGATTTTTCACAAAAACCTTGTGTTCAAGTTTTTTCATAGCTATTTGTTAAATCTTCACACACCAATGACTGCATATTAGAAATGAATTCGAAAAATGGAGTTTTGAAAGGAGTGAAGATTTGTATGTAAAAATCGAATCCAACAAGTCTTAAACAACATGCATTCTCTTGTTATGATATCTGGCGAGTAATCTCTCAAGATTTAATTAATGCTTCTACACTGTTTTCAATTTTTCCTCATTCCCAACCCTCATCATCTTAAATATATACTCTTTTTTATTCAACTTTTCACTTTGGAAATCCACTCACAGTGCATGGCACATAGTGATGTCAATTTGGGCTGTGCCTGGCAGACCAAGCCCGATCGGGCATGGCACCGCCCAATTCCAAGCCAGGCCCAAGCTTACCAGGGGGCATCGGAAGTGATGTGCCCTGAGGTTGAGGCCTGCGGGCCGACATGGCACAACTTGCCTCCTGGTGAACCGTTGGCCAACGATCGGCACGTCGACCGTTTTAAATTTTAATTTTTTTAATAAATCTTACCGTTTTGGGGGTGTACAAATTTAAAATAATTTTTTTTAAAAATTCACAAAAATTACTATTTTATCCCCATTTCAATTTTTCTATAAATACCCTATCCGATTCAAATTTTTTACACCTCTCTACTCTCCTAATATCTAATTTCTTATTTCTCTCATTCTCTCTCTCTAATTTCACCTCTTTCTTATATCTGATTTCATCTTTCTTATTTTCATACATCTTTACTATTTATTCTTGGAATTATTTTAATAAATAAATAAAATATAATTTAATATATTTCTTAAATTTTATTTGATTAGACTAAAATAAATAAGAAACAAATTTTTAACTTAGAAAATAAAATAAATTTTTTTAACTAAAAGTAAATAAAATAGAAAAAAAAAACTAGACCGACCGGCTGGTACCATGCCGATAGGCCTGGCCGTGCTCCCTACCCTTAACAGGCCAGGGCCTTGGCATGACACGTTAAAGGACCGTGACTTTTAGGCCCGGCCTGTTAAGTGGCACATGACTATCGGGCGGGGGCAACCTGTTTTGACACAACTAATGGCACATGCATGCATATTATTAATATTTTTTCAATAAAAAATATATATAATATTTTAATCTCTACAATTTGGCATTCCAACAATTTAATCACTATATCATACAGCTTTATATTAGTTTCAACTCAAAAGTTGCTATAAAAAATGTAATACTTGAAAAAAAAAAGTTGCTATAAAAAAAATTCTTAAAAGAAGATAATTTTTGAATTCAAATTAGACTCCATAATTAAACTAGATTGTTCTGCTATAATTACTACAACAAGTAACATATATTTATTAATTTCTCATTAGCAACCATTCATCTTTTGTGGAATAATATTGGAGGGATCTGGATCCACCTTAATGATCCTCACCTCATAATCTAGTACCACCTGGATAATATAGCAAATCAATTGTCTGGGTTATTTAAGTGAGGACAAAGTGAGGTGAGGAGGAAATTCAAATCCATATTTTGGAGACGGTAAGTGATCAGCATATTTTCCTATATATATTAAAATTTGACTTAATAAAATCAAATCACAAAATAATTAACTACCTAATTAAATATATAATAAATGAAAATAAAATAATATGTATTAATTACAATAATATTTTTAAAGTCTAAGAACATCTCCGATAGATCCCTCAGTCAAGACCCTTTAGCTTAATTAAGGGAGAAGCTGCAATTTTTACTGCTCTAAGAGATCCCATAATTAGAATATGGTAGAGCTCACTCTCTTAATTACGAGGCTGCTTTAGTCTCCATTAATTAAATGGGCTCAATATATAAAGAAAAAATATATATTTAATGAGTATATAAAATAATAATAAATAATAAGTGGACTCCATATAAAATGATAATAAAAAATTATAAATTAGTCATTTAAGGGAGTATTCTTGGAACACATACTCCCTTAATGGCAGCTTATAACAAGATCCACCCTTAAATGAGGGGGTCTTCAGGGGAGACTCTCGGAGATGGGTCTAGAATCTTCATTAAGATCCTCAATAATATCTCCTAAGTCACTGTACTATCAATACAGTTAAAAACCACATAAGAAACGGTGATCATCTCCCTAATGGAACCTCTTCTATTTCTATAGATGGAACACGATGACGACTGAGGATCAACATAAAAAAATTGGTATTTAGGAAAAAACCAACAGCTCACCTCAAGGAAAAAAACAAACCTGGAGCCCGCCAAAACGAACAAAACAGAACCCAGCAAAACAGAACGACAGGGAAAACTGTAAACCAAAACTCTATTTAGATGTTCTTTTCAGTACTTTTTAGTCCAAATGCATACCCACCAATTTTCCTTTTATATTTGATTGTTAACATAAGAAAATATAATATCTAATATTGATTTATGAAAGATCCAATTAATTAGTGTGACCAGTGTGCTCGGTTCAATGATTTTCTAGATTCAATGAGTGCTACATTATAATTGAGATGTTTCAAATTCCATTCAAAAGTCAAATTGGAATCTAAAACATACGACATTCTTCTGCTTTATTTTCATTAATTGATTGATTCACACAATTCTTGATCTCAAAAGTCCTTTTTTTTTTTAACTGTAACAATTTTATAAAGGCCAGAAGCCAAAACAGGCAACAAACAAAGACAAGCTACAGACAAGCAACAAGCCCAGCAAAACTAGAAAAACAACAGACAGCCACCAACCGAAAACCAGTCAGAAACCAAAAACCAAACTGCCAACCGCCTCCAAGCACTACAAAAACAGAGCAAGCACAAAATCATCAGCGATCACCCCAAAATAACACATCCCTCTTATAGCTCGACCCCATCTTAGTCCTTAACAAAGAAAATTGTTAAGGATAAAATATTCATTAATTCCTAACTGCAAAACATTCCTCTTCTATAAACATTCCTATTTAAATGTCTATAAACTACATCATCCACAGTGAAGTTGAAGCTTTTAATTGACAAAAAGGGAAATAAAGTCTCTTTTTCAGAAGCTAGAAAAGACTTTGTAGAAGTTCTCTTTCTGGTAATCAAGAATCGAACACCCAAATTTCTGATAAACTTTTCCCCATCATGTTGATAAGCCTATGAATTGTCCATTTACTATGTGTGCTTCTGGAGTTAAAATCCTTCCTTCACTAAATCTCTTAAAACATATAATACATGTTTTGGCATCCAAGGATTTGGGTTAAAGTCAATTCAGATGAACTCTCCTTGAGTAATCGGAGTGCTGTTTGCTGTTGCTTGCGGTGCAATTTTTCACACTTTCCAGGGCCATTTTGCTGTCAGCCTTGGGTGTTCAGACCCTTTTTATGTTGAATTTATGGCAATTATCTCAGCTGTCAGTTGTTGGTATTCTGATGCTACACCTTGTTTTCAGATAACTTTTAAAGTATTACAATTTTGGAAGGTTTTTATAGTATGTTTTTTCAGAGAATCAATCTATCAAGACTACTTATTTATCTGTCCATTTGGACATTGTTTCTCCTTTGTAATGTCAGTTTTCAGGCTATACTTTTTAGTTTTGGACATCTCTTTAAAAATGAGGCATTGACATCTTATAGAAGAAAGGAAAGTAGAATTCATAAAACAAAAACTACTGCTGTTCAGTTTCTTGTAGAAGTAGGCTACCAACACTAGATCTTTCTTCATCTTCAGAAATTTTGTTTCTTTTTCCTCAGTATAAGTACTACTCAAAAAAGTCGAAAACTCAAAATAAAATAACAAGTAGATTAGATTAATATCCGGAAACAGAAGAGACATCAAGCACGAAAAGATAAACTCAAAAAACTCTGGAAACTGCTTCTGAAAACTAAACCAGCATTCCATGCAATCAGGTATAGGATTTAAACTTTTCAAGGCACATTTCCCAAGTAAAAGCTTGTTAGAACTGTCTTGCACTCCAAAGATAGCTTCAGAAGTTTCAGACCCTAGCAAGAGTACCAAATATAGACATCAGTCATAATTCTTGTTACATATATATGAATTTGATAATGCAGTAAACATATGATTAGCATACCTCTTCCACGCCAAAATCGACAACAGTCTCCTCAAGTGCACTCACATCCTTAACATTAAGCTTGTTGAGCAAAGTAATAAAATTATTAGCCGAGACAGGCATAAATTCTAAATTATCCATCACAATGTAAGTTATCAACCCTTTAACAAAGCCACCCTCAACAGTGTTTTCAGCAGACGGAGAAACATAAGTCGTTCCACATTTCATTTTTCCCTTGCAATTAGGGCAAAGTAAGTTTGGAACATCGGTCACACACCAATGATTAGGACAATTGTATAATTTATGGTTAACCAAATCATGATCAGCCAGCATTAGTGAGATGCCAGAGGCATATATTGGAGCTCTAGGATTTAGCAGTGAGTTTTTTTTTTGGTCTGGTTGCAAATAGTCCTGAGAAAGATTTTCAATGCTTTCACAGATGTGACCAAAGGAACCCACCATGGTTTTCTCTTTTAAGAGACTAAAAACAGTGGTAACAGGCAAAGAAACAAGGTAGAAGAGAAAATCTACAAAGTCTTTACCTGTTTTCTGGTGCAAAAAAGGTTATCAAGTGGCTTGAACAGGGGATTTTATAGAATGGGGTGGTTTTGGAAGCTGAGTGTTTTCGTTGCTTTAGTCTGTTTTTGTTCTATGGGCTTTGTCTTGACTTTTTTTGTTTGTTTGTTTTTCTGTGAAGCCTTCGCCTAGTCTTGTTTCTTGTTGCTGGTTGTTGCTGTCTGCTGCCCAGTGCTCTTTCTTGCTTGTTGATTGTCTTGCCTTTTTTTTGGCTCCTTAATAAAATAACGTTCAAAAATATATATAGGGAGAACTTTAAAACTAACCATAAAATTAGTGGGTTTATTGTTTTTACCCAAGATTAGCATTTTTATTGTTTCTACCAAAATATCCATTATTTGGACAAAATTGCCCTTCTTTATAAAAAAAATTATCTATCTTCTTTTTCTTTTTCTTCCCTGAAAAAAAACAACTTTTTTTCTTTTTTTTTCTTTTTCTTCTTCTTCCCAGACCTCTATTCTTCTTCTTCTTCTTCTCGGATGTGTTTAATTATGTTAGACTTGGTGTGTTTAATTTGGTGTTGCCCTGGTGTGTTTAATTGATTTTCCATTGTGTGTTGCTCTGGTGTGTTTAATTGGTCTGCCTTTATGTGTTTAATTGGTCTGACATGATGTGTTTAATTGAGTTACTCCGGTGTGTTTAATTGAGTTACTCCGGTGTGTTTAATTGGTACCCTGGTGTGTTTAAAAAAATCTGAAATTTTTTTCAGATTTGAATAGATTTGAAAATTTTCCAGATTTTCTCATGCCAAATAAAATTAAAAAAATCTTTGAAGAGATCTGGATGGATTTTCAGATCTCTTCAAATAAAAAAATAAAAAAATAAAACTAAAAACTAAAAACCTTTGAATAAAATAAAATCATTCACCAAAATCAATTTTAATTCAAACCAAAATCCACCAACATCATCAACCGAATCACATCAGTACATGCATCACCACCACAAACCCCATCATTAGGGGTGAGCACGGTTCATTTCGATTCGGTTTTGGCCAAAACCGTATTAAACCGTTATATTTTCGGTTTTTGAAAACTTGAATCGGTTTGAACCGTATTGGGCCACAAAATCGAATTGAACCGAACACCTTTATCTTGGTTCGGTTTGGTTCGGTTCGGTTCGGTTTTGGGCCTATTGGGTTTTAAGGTTTTTTTTATATATTTTTTCAATTTTTGTATCATTTAACAGTCCTATTTTTGTATTTAGACCTTTGGCCTTTGAGCAATTGATTTTAGGCTATTTTTTTTAACAATCTCTTACATTCAAAACACATCTAAATAGACCACATTACTGTTTAACTAATCAAATTTAGTCCAATTCAATCATAAGTACATGCTCAATAGTTACCATTCTACCAAATTCAGTCCATACATTATATAGAATGATAGAAGTTCAAAATAAAATAAGATCATACATAAATAATCCAACATATAATCCATAATAAAATTTGTATTTTTTTTGTATTTATAGTTCGGTTCGTCGGTTCGGTTCGGTTTTGGAAGGTCAAAAACCGAAACCAAACCATTTTCTATGCGGTCCATTCGGTTCGAACCGAATTGAACCAAACTCAACGTTAAAACCGAACCAAACACCATATTTCGGTTCGGTTTGGGTCGGTTCGGTTCGGTTCAATGAACCGTGCCCACCCCTACCCATCATCATCAAACCCAAAACCAACACCACCACAAAACCCAGAATCAATTCCAACAAATTCTAGATCTGGATCTCTTTATTAAAAAAAATTGTGGATATGGAGAAAACACAACTGGAGTCGGCCGGAGACGAGGCAGCGACCACCGAAGACGAGGTCGTCAACGCGGTTGAAGAACGGCGATATTGAGAGAACAAAGAGAGAGATTGAAGAAAGAAGAGATTGAAGAGAGATAAAGAAGGAAGAGATTTGAGAGGAGATCTGGTAGGAAAAAAATTGTGGTGGAGAGAGGAGAGAGGCGTGAGAGAAGGAGAAAGAGAAAGAAGAGATTGAAGAGAGAGAATGAAAAATCAAAAAATGATTCTGACCAAACAGAGAGAAGAGATAAAAGAAAATAATAAGGGGCATTTAAGTCTTCACAACTAATTATTGGGTAAAAATAATAAAAACATTAATATTTGGTAAAAACAATAAACATCCTTATTTTTTTTTGACTAAAAAGGCCTATTTCCTTATATATATATATATATATATATATATATATATATATACGAAAATTTTCACATAAGTGCGCACTGATGGAATTATATAAGGACATTGAATGTGAGTCACTCATTTTACATACTTTGACTTGGTATGTATGCACTTGTCAGAACTCTTTTATAAATGAGTGGCTCACATTCAATGTCCTTATATAATTCTATCAGTGCGCACTGACATGAAAATGACTATATATATATATATACCATAATTTTCACATAAGTGCGCACTGATAGAATTATATAAGGACATTGAATGTGAGCCACTCATTTTACATATTTTGACTTAGTATGTATGCACTTGTCAAAACACTTTTATAAATGAGTGGCTCACATTCAATGTTCTTATATAATTCTATCAGTGCGCACTGACAGGAAAAATGAATATATATATATATATATATATATATATATATATATATATATATATATAGAAGGTCTCATAAGTAGATAAAGAGTTGAAAATTAGTTGTTGCAAATTGGTAAGGACATTTATGATATAAGCACCGGGAATGCGCAAACTTGACTGCATCACAAATTAAAATATGTAGATAATGATTAGTGAATTTTGATTTGTCTTCAGAACTTCTCTATTTGAATCAGTGATCACACCATTGCGATACCTGATTTTAGCCCCCATTTCTGATGTTTTGTATTCGTTTCTCGACTAAAATCACGTATCTAATGTGATAATAAGTTAATACAGATAATAAAGTCTAAAGGGTGGCGCTAAAGGAAACGGAGGGCTTCCGATGTGGATTAGGTAGAAAAAGAGTTTTGGGTGGAGGTTGACTTAAACACACAACCCCGTATTTTATGTGTAAAGGATATATTACTGGCCAACCACTTCCTATGAATTACACTTTATTTGACGACCTATAAAAGTTGAAAAGAAAATAGGGTGAATTGTAAATAACTCTCTATTATTTCCTGAAATGCCAAATCAAATCTTTTTTTTTTTTGAAATAGACAAATAAAATCTTCTAGTTTAAAGAAACAGTAAAAAAATAGTTGACGTTATTTAAATTTAACTAAATATGACTATTTAATCTTTATAATAAACCGAATAAATATAATATATATAGAGAGACTAAAATATACTAATTTCTTAAAAAATATTATAAAAAATATTACGAATAAAAAATAAAATCTATAACTTTAAAAAATAAAAATAAAAATAAAAAGCAAATAATATTCAATATAGAAATAAAAACTGCAGAGAAGACATTCATAATAACAAAATGTATATGTTTCTATGAATATCTATTACATATATTTTAAAATAATTTTATATTTAATTTATGATTATATCGTTTAGTTTTATAAGATCAACTTTGGAACGTTAAATAATGAACTATATAATGTTACATTATATAATGGACTATGTAACATTAAAGAATAACATATATGGTCATTTTTGATATAAGTGTGCGTATCACTTTGTAATCGTTACAAAGTTATAAGATTACATTATAGGATAAAAATTTATAATTTAGGATCATAAGATTTTAGGATGAAATGTTTTCAGAAATATTTTTAGCTTTCACCAAAAGAATTCAAATCAACAATAATTAAACTTTATCTAAAATTAAAAAATTAAAAAATAATAAAAAATAAAAACGGAGACGGCACATGTGCGCTGCATGGACGCGCAATGCATGTTTTATGATGACATTTTTGCTTGTTTTGCAACACTAGACAAACTGATGAGATGAATCATGAATAGGGCAAATTACACTGAACCCCTTGAGGTTTAGACAAGTTATACTTAGATGGATAAGTTTCTTTATTATACACTAACACCCTCAAAATTTAAATTTGACTTTAAAAATACCTAAAATGCCCCTAGTTATATTATTTTACACTTTATTTTTTTTACCTTTTAATCAAACACTTTATAAACTTTAATAAAATAAAAAAAATTAAATAAAAGATATGATTCATTAAATAAATACATAGTTTTAAAAAAAGTAGTTTTAAAAATTAAATAAATAAATAGTTTTTAAAAATTAAATATATAAATATTTTAAAAAAATTAAGTAAATAAATAATTTAAAACATTAAATAAAAAAAGTTTTAAAAAATCAAATAAATAAATAGTTTTAAATAAATAAATAGTTTAAAAAATGAGTGAAAAAATTAAAAAAATTAATTTTTTAAGAATATCTATTAATAGAGACAATATAAGCTCTAAATATCTAAGGAGTGTTGGGAACCTTGAAGCTTCTCTCACCATCATCTTTACAGTAAAAGTTTAGATATTTAGAGTTTTTCTTGTCCCTATTAATGAATATCTTTAAACAATTTAATGTTTTTAAGTTTTTCACTTATTTATTTATATTTAAATTTTTTTTTTTAAACTAATTATTTTTTTTAAACTATTTATTTTTTTATAAAAAAAACTATTCATTTATTTATTTATTTTAAAATTATTTATTTATTCAAAATATTTATTTATTTAATTAAAAAAACCATTTATTTATTTAAACTATGTATTTATTTAATGAATCATATCTTTTATTTAATTTTTTTATTTTATTAAAGTTTATAAAGTATTTGATTAAAAGGTAAAAAAAAATAAAGTGTAAAATATTATAACTAAGGGCATTTTAGGTATTTTTAAAGTCAAATTTAAATTTTGGGGGTGTTAGTGTATAATAAAGAAACTTATCCATCTAAGTGTAACTTGTCTAAACCTCAAGGGGTTCAGTGTAATTTGCCCTTGTGAATATTGGTAGTAAAAAAAAGCATATTTGGTGCTCGTTTGCACAGTCATTTTCCTATCAGTGCGTACTGATGGAATTATATATAGACATTGAATGTGAGCCACTCATTTATAAAAGAGTTTTGACAAGTACATAGATACCAAGTCAAAGTATGTAAAACTAGTGGCTTACATTCAATGTTTTTTTATAACTCCATTAGTACGCACTTATGTGAAAATTTTCGTTGGTTTGCATATTATATATATATATATATATATATATATATTTATTTATATAGAGTACAGATATTGACACCCATAAAACTTATTAGTACACCCATTTTTATAAGTACGCACATTTCTAAAATTTAAAAAATAAACATTACTATAAGCATCTATCATAATGTCAATAGTACCCTTATTGAAATAAATATATTCATTTTAATACATATTATCACACCCAATTTATATTAAAAAAATTCATATTATTTTTGGAATTAAATCATTTTTTAATGATGGTCCAATTTACTTTTAGAAATATCTCGAATGCAGGATCCTTATAAAATGGAATATGTGGAACCGTATATTGGGTTAAAAGATTTTCAATATGGAATTCTTTTATTTATACAGCTATTTTAAAAAAAAATCTTAATGATATCTACGGCTAACTTAAAAAAAATCATTGATATCTACAACTATCGTTAAAAAAAATATTTTGTTTATTCATAGAGTTCATAACTATACATAAATTAAAGACAAAAACAATATGATAATCATGTGATGATGAGAAAGTTTGATACTTGAAATAAAATTATAGTTTAATTAGGATTTATCTTAAAAATCAAGGTTTATCGTAAGATATTTTTTTAAAGGTAAGTTTTTTTTAATAAAGAAATATAATTGAAGATATGCGTGTAATTAATTAGTGTATATAGTATTTTGTTTATTTTTAATTAAAGTAACATGTCCTTATTGGTAAATTTCTATTGGGATTTTTTTGTAATTAAATTTTTTAATAAAATATGGATGTACTACTAAGTTTTATGAATGTCAATATTGTTACCCATACATATATATATATATATATATATATATATATATGTGTACGTATGTAGGTATGTATATATAATATTCTTAAGTGATGCGGTCAAAAGTCATACTCAGAGCTATATTTTTCTATTTTAAAATGATTTTATTTTTAATTTATGATTTTATTGTTTAGTTATATAGTCTATTTTTAAATAAAGTTTTAAGCAATTTTATTAAAAGAATTTATATTTTCTAAACTATTTTCAGTATATTTTTTTCATTATTTTTTAGTTAATTATTAAAGATTACATAAATAATCATAATTCATTTGATTTAATTAAAGTAAACTAACGTTTAACTAATGGCAAAGTATTTTTAATTTGCTGATTGTTCAAACAAGATGGTTTTATTTTGATATTTTAATAAAAGTCGGGGTTGTTTACAATTCTCCCAAAAGAATATAAAATAACTTTTAAGTATGGACATCTAAACATGTTTTTTTTAATATGGGTTCAACTTTAAAACGTTAAATAATGGGCTATGTAATGCTATGTTACATAATGGATTATATAACATTATAGAGTAATATAATCATTTTTGATAGAACATGTAGATCACTTTATAAATGTTATAAAGTCATCAGATTTAATTATAAGAAAAAAATGATATTTTAGGATCACATTATAAAATTTTAGGATGTGATGTTTTCATAAAAAGAATGTCGATATGTATATGATTTTGTAAGAATAAATGGCTCGTCTTTATAATTATTTTAATTGAATTTTAAAAATAAAACATCTTTAGAAAAAACCAAATATTGAAACATAAAATTAAATAGTCAAAAGAAAATCCTGTACCTCCACTCTTGAATGCATGCTATCCAAGATGCTTGCTACCTAGGTAGGGTTAATGGTCCACCACTTTTTAACGTCGAATAATTGTTGAGTATTATGAGTATCACTTAAAACTTTAAAGCAGCGTGCCACTGTTTCGCAATTATAGTAAAATTTAGGGTTAATTATACAAACACCCTTAATTTTAGACGATATTGTATGTATATTTAACTATCTTTCAATTGTACAAGCCTTCCCCATAAAGGTTAACCAACGTTACTTTTATCAGTTGATTAGATGGTGTAGTTGTGGCTTGCGAGCTAAGAGTTATACCACTGGACTATTTTACATATTTAATTGTAAAACACGGTAATAAAATCTTAAATTCAATTCAAATAGTTCTCACAACATTTCCTGAAGAATTCAACTACCTTTAAAGTGTGTTTACTACCTACACCACGAGGTTGAATGTTCGAGTCCTCATATTTTTCTAAAAAACCTTGAATTTATATAATATTATAATACTTTAAAAAAAATTATGAGTCATGTGTAAGATTCACGTAACTTAATTCCTAAAAGTCCAAGTAAACACAATAATAACAAATCATGAATTATTTTTTCCCTAATTAGGATTTATCAATAAGTAAAGTGGAAAAAAATAATCACACTGATTTTCACACCTTCTAAATAGCTGTTTTCGATTTATTTAGTTTTAGAAAAGTAAAATAAAGTTAAGCATTCTTTAAATAAATAGAATGCTCAACTTTTCCATCTTTTCTGACCCAAGACTTGATAAAGCAATCGTGTTAGATTTCTTGAACCCTTTCCTGTGTGTATATATCTTCGAAACTAAGATACCTATATCATTTTTTAAACAATATCATTTACTTTTGGTTTTGCAACAAAACAATTATATGGTTAATTGCACGAACATTCCTTAGACTTTCACATAATTACACACTTGGTCATTGAATTCATTTGTACATTTATTCAGTGGATTCATTGATATTTTTATTGGTTGACAGGTTTGAGTTCTCTTTCCTTAGTCCGAAGGTTTCATGGAAATGGGGTAACGACCTATCAAGTTAGGGGAGAGGGGGAGAGGGGAATCCCTTCCTCCCTGATTCCTCTCTCAAAAAAAAAAATTATAAAGGTTTTTTTGATTCCTTTCCTTCTGTTTTTGTTGGGTCTTTGCCTTTCTTTCATTTCCTATCCTGAATCACAACACGAAATCCAATAAATGCCCCCATACCCCTCAGTTCCCTAGGGTATGGTTTTGCCGTTGCTTTCGCTCGTAGTCACCTGGGTTTCTTGTCCGGGTAAGCCTCCACAATGTATGCCCGGCCCACTCGCAAACTACTTTGTAGCTTCATTCGGGGAGGTTGGGTAAAATTGAATATTTCATAATCCCTCCTCGCATACTACTACAAGTATACGTGGGCTTTGTGACGGATACGCAACTTATCTGTTTATTTATCTTCCATTTTTCTAAAATAACCAAATCAATTTACTTCGGTTAGCATTGGTATTTTTTATTATAAAAAAAATCCTCTTCCATAATCGATTGAGAAGACTCGTAGAAGTGATCGATAAGAGATCGTCAATTACTATATGTGCATGGTTTTTGTTTAGGTTGAGAGATGCATGCATAGATTCAGACACTAACATGAATGTGATCATGTCAAGACTTGACTACCCTTGACTTGATAGTTTCAGACACTAACATGAATGTGAGCACATCAAGACTTGACTAGCCTTGATTTGATAGGTGTCTTGAGTTAACTCGATAGTTGTCTTAGTATCTGCAATGGATTGTAAAAAAAATTATAAAAATAGATATTGTGTTTAAATATGTGTCTCTGATGCAATCATTACAACTCAATGTCAAGCTAATGTGGCAAAATAAACTATAGACATTGTCCACATGTGCATGCAATCATTACATGATGAACTATAGACACTGTCTTGACATAAATTGATTTCTAACCATCCACATACATATATATCATAATAAGAGCTTAAAACATATAAATCAAAGAGCAAAAACAAAACCCAAACGAATTCATGAACAAAAATACATATATAGCACATATGAAAGGTTTACAATATTCCCAAATTCGGGTTACACATCAAAGAAAACAAGAAATATAAGGAATGAGTAAAAAGGAGACAACCTTTGAAGACAAACCCTCCAAAGAAGCTCCTAGCTTTCCTAGCTTGGAATTGGTCCAAGAACCAGTCCTATTTCATTATAATCTACTCTAAGATGGATGGAGAAGGTGTAAAATGGTGTGGTGGAGGTGTATGGTGAGCTCCCATGGAGGAAAAACCTCCATGGGAGCTTGAATCACTCCTTTGGTGAAGAAGATGAAAGAGATGAAGAAGATGGAAGAAAGGGGTAGAGAAGAGATTGAGAGAGGGGAAGAGATGTCTGAAAAAATAAAAGGAAATGGGGTATTTTTAGAGTTGGGAGGTTAGGGCAAGAATTGGGTGTGAAAAGACAAGATTGCACCTCGAAAACGGGCTAAAAATGGCTGATCTGGGCAAAACGCGACATATTAGGCGACTTGGGGAAGTAGCCTCTCAAGTCGCCTAACATACTGGTCTGAAAATCATGTTTTGACAATGCTAAAGGCGACTTGGGAGGCTACTTGGGTGAAGTCGCCTCTCAAGTCGCCTAACCCTCTGGAGAAGAATTTCCAGCACCGCGCACCGTTACGAAAATGGTCATAACTTCCTCGCGAAAACCCGGAATTACAATCTGTAAAAAGAATTGAAATGTAGACATCCGGGGCATTCTGAAAATAGGTATTAGAAAACGTAGTTCATTTTGAGGAGGGAGATATGGCATCCGAAAGTTAGGTGTACTGCACGGCATCTAAATCAGCCCAAATAACTCCAAAACTCTTCAATTAAGCTCAAATACCTTCCGTGGGGAACATGTGCCTACAAAAAGCTCACAAACACATTATATACCAAAATATGCTCGAAAACGAGAACAAAAGCTAGGAAATGAGGACTTCAAATAGGTATATAAATCGGTATGATCAACACCCCCAAACCTATCTTTTGCTCGTCCTCGAGCAAAACAAAATGGAAAACAAACAAACAAACAACACATGAAACCTAAAAAATCTAGGCTAGTCCACTTTCGTAGGAACACGATGGCACTTAGCACGTGCCACAAGCCGTTCAACCACTAGGCGATCCCTAGATGGAGAAGTTTTGTCTTCTGAGGGTTTACAGCTACGACACCGACAAACGTATACTCTATAAGATGAGTTGAGTTGCAATCCAAACATACCAACAAAGACTACATGCATGCTAGTATCTCAAATATACCAATCAATAACAATGTATCACACAGTTCAAGTATGCCAATACTTAGGATGTTTTCGTTTTACAAAATAACTACGCTCGAATGCCCAAGATAAAATTCTCCTCGACTCTAATCCTCACCGGATTTCATTCATGTATTTTCACTCAGAACCTAGGCGCACTCTCTAGCAAACACATGCGATTTGGAAGTTATGTTCATAGAATCAAATATGTATCGCATATGAATATTTTCAATGAAAGCACAATTTCTGAAAATCGATCTCATGGAAGGAATTGAAATGCCATGAACGTGGAAATAGTATGCATTAACTCATATTCCCAATATAGACTTTCTAAGAGATCAAATGGACTTTCTCTCACTTGTGTTGTGGCCAAGGTGATTTGGGGTGGTGTATGGGATGAAAGATATGGTAAGAGTGGGAAGATAATGCTATTAACCATGTCAAGGTGTTTACACATTACGACACTTTAGTTAGCTCTAAAACACGTTACATTACAAATGATTAGGCATTAAACTTTACATTTGCGCATTTGTACTACAATTTTACTCATATTTGAGTCACTTTACATTTGAAGAACTTGAAGGCTTAAGTCTTTATAATTCACACTTTATTCTCTCTTTTTTTTCTTTTTCTTTCTCTTTTTTATAAGCCTTTTCCTTTGCACAATTACACATATTTGCCTAAGTATTCATTTCTACAAAAATTAAAGCTACATATACAACTTCTCCTAAGCTATATACCTTAACATGATCAATAACTAGGGAATGACTTATGTTTGGGTTATGTTGGTGTATGGAGGTTTAGTGTTTGGCCTAAATTTTTGCAATGAAATCACATACAAGGGATTTTAAAGTATTTAGGCTATAGTTGTAGTTTAAGTACAACACTAAAGCCCAAAATCATTTCTAAAGGTCCATCTAGCAAGGGAATACAAATCTCAACAAGCAGTCCACATGATGAAGTTCTATGAAAATCAATAAAAGAAAATTGATGTACAATGAGATCACTATAAATTAAGTACAAAATCGAAGAGTGTTTAAAGAGTAGAAACAAAACCCACAAATTTAGCTATTTAGGCTTAGTGTCGCTCACGGGTAGTCTACACTATTTTCCTAGGCTAAACTAGCATAGAGATCTCATCCACCTCAACATCAAAAGATTGGCACTATACAAGCAAATTTGAGTGAAGCACGGAGCTAAAAGCATACAAATCATGTCTGAACTAGCACACAAAAGAAAGCAACTCAACATGGAGGCCAAAGATTTCAAAAACTGTCGAAATTCAAATTCGTCCAATGTCCACTTTCTGGTGCATATCTTTAAAAGCACAGAAAATAATTTACTAAAAGTTTTACACCATATAGTAGACATATAAATACACACTTTTTTATTTAGAAAATATTCCAACATTCACATGGGAAAAGTGTGAAAATGGACGGTGAAAACAGTGTACGTGCAGTTTCGAAAAACAGGGCATTGCCCTTGACCTTCGGTCGAAGAAATGGTCATAACTTTTGACCCGCCGCCCAGAATTTTACGTTTTTTATTTATTCAAAATCGTAACGAAAAATCGAAGAACGCTAAGTGGACGGAATAGTTAATTTCCTCACCGATTAGTACAGTTTTAGTGAAATATTTGCCTCAAAATTTTTCAAAACAGGTCACTTTTGGCAGAGATTTGAATATTTTCTAAAACAAACACCCTAAGATCTAAGCACAACACAAATCCACTCTTAGATCTAAACAAAAAATGAAAACAAAAAGAAATAAGCAAAGCATTTTACCCTTGAAGCACAAGCACTCGCGAGTGATCAACGAATCAACCTAGCCTTCACGATGCTCTCTTGAGTTGTACGGTCTATCCAACCTGAAATTTCCTTATCTTGCACAAGACAACTCAAACAAAACCAAATGCATATGCTATAAATAAAAATAAGAAAACAAAAAAACACGACCAACACCTCCCAAACCTAGCCTAAACATTGTCGATTACACAATGAAAAGCATGAGTAAGAGAAGTGTTTCTTTTCAACATAACAATCTACACCGCAAAGCAATAAAAGCAAGCTAAAACTATTAACAATCAATGAATGAACCGCCTCCCCGGCAACGGCGCCAATTTGTTGGGCACGTCGTTTAAGTGCCATCAAAAGATTGAACAATTAAGTCCGGCCTTGCAAGCTTGCGAGTCACAGAGACTAGCACAGCGGCAAGCAAGGATCGTTCTGCAAGGAGGTGAGATTCACTGACCGTCTCTAGTTCTAGCTATCATTACAACACGCCGAGCGGACTCGTGTATTGCGTATGCAAAAGAATATGGAAAAGTAAATGTCAAACTAACCTAACAAACTACATAAATAAACAATATGTACAATGATAGGATGAAATGGAGTGATAAGGAATGTAAATGGTTACACTAAGCAAATGACTCCACCATAGCAATCACACAATTTCATACAAATATGCATAGTCAATGTTGAAAGTCATGCTCACTTAATCCTCGCCAATATTCTCTTTCAAGTAATAAGGGCTATACCGACGTGCACCCCAACCTATTTCTACATGGTTAACCGAACTACATTCGAGTTCATTAAGAACTATGAGACACACATAGCGACTATATATGCAAAAGCCTCGCGTATTTCTACCTTACCCTACATGTAGCGGCCAAACTACTAATGCACATTGCATGCTTCACCTTTCGGTCCTTCACACGACAACCAAAGTTCATTCAAGCGGTGGCTAACCACTCAAAAGCATTAAGCACTTCAAATGACCACTCAACCATCAACAAACACATTCAATAAAAAGGCAACAATGCTAGGTTTACATCAATTCCCTAATGAATGAAAATACGCATCAAAGAAGAGACAAAAATACAAGAAGAGAGATACAAAATAGATAGAGAGGAGAACTTATCCGAACCGGGAATCGAACACCGGGTTCTCACGGTTGTCAATCGCGATAATCCTAACCACTGGACGAAAAACGGCGGTCTCCAATCTCATGAATGCACAACTCTCTCAATAAAAAAGAAAGCTCTCTCTTTATATCTCTAATCTCCCTAAGATGGATGAATACGAATGGAAAACAAGTTCACCTAACACTAATATGCATCAATGCAATTGTTAAACATTAAGAACATTCAAATGAATTAAGGGCTCATCCTCTTGATTTAGGAATTTTTCCTAAATCAATTCATCACCCATTCCGGCCAAGGATGGGCAATTTTGTCTTAAAAAGACCCATTAAACACAAGGATATGAACCAAGACCAATTTAACAACTAAATGCCTGAACTAGCCATTTTTACTCTTTGGGGATAAAATCCTTAATCACTCAAATCAATCAATATATGGCATTTCAAGTCATCCACCAATCAATCAACAATCATGGACAACTAAATTTCTATTCTAAATTACATCTACTCCTAAATCCATTCATGGATACATATTGATTTCTAACCATCCACATACATACATATCATAATAAGAGCTTAAAACACATAAATCAAAGAGTAAAAACAAAACCCAAACGAATTCATGAACAAAAATACATATATAGCACATATGAAAGGTTTACACTATTTCCAAATTCGGGTTACACATCAAAGAAAACAAGAAATATAAGGAATGAGTAAAAAGGAGACAACATTTAAAGACAAACCCTCCAAAGAAGCTCCTAGCTTTCCTAGCTCGGAATTGGTCCAAGAACCAGTCCTATTTCCTTATAATCTACTCTAAGATGGATGGAGAAGGTGTAAAATGGTGTGGTGGAGGTATATGGTGAGCTCTCATGGAGGAAAAACCTCCATGGGAGCTTAAATCACTCATTTGGTGAAAAAGATGGAAGAGATGAAGAAGATGGAAGAAAGGGCTAGAGAAGGGATTGAGAGAGGGGAATAGATGTCTGAAAAAATGAGAGGAAATGGGGTATTTATAGAGTTGGGAGGTTAGGGCAAGAATTGGGTGTGGAAAAATAAGATTGCCCCTCAAAAACGGGCTGAAAATGACTGATCTGGGCAAAAGGCGACATATTAGGCGACTTGGGGAAATAGCCTCTCAAGTCGCCTAATATACTGGTCTGAAAATCACGGTTTGACAGTGCTAAAGGCGACTTGGGAGGCTACTTGGGTGAAGTCGCCCCTCAAGTCGCTTAACCTTCTGGAGAAGAATTTCCAGCACCGCGCACCGTTACGAAAATGGTCATAACTTCCTCGTGAAAACCTGGAATTGCGATCTGTAAAAATAATTGAAACGTAGACATCCGGGGCATTCCGAAAATAGGTAATAGGAAATGTAGTTCTTTCTGAGGAGGGAGATATGGCATCCAAAAGTTAGGTGTACTGCACGGCATCTAAATCAGCCCAAATAACTCCAAAGCTCTTCAATTAAGCTCAAATACCTTCCGTAGGGAACATATACCTACAAAAAGCTCACAAACACATTATATATCAAAATATGCTCGAAAACGAGAACAAAAGCTAGGAAATGAGGACCTCAAATATGTATATAAATCGGTACGATCAAGGACTATTTTGTAGACTGACTCAGCATTGGAAAAAAATAAAAAGTTATTAATAAAGTTGTCTGATAAAAATAAAATAAGGTCAAGCTAAATCAACTTAAATTTGTAACTTAAAATTTTGATTTCAATATCTCAACCACTCATATACGCTTAATCCAATGGTTGAGATTTAAATGTATTTACCAGTGTTCTAGTAAGCGCTAGGCGCTAGTCGGGCGGAGACCCAGCACCTAGCGCCTAGGCCGATTACTCGGCGATGAATCATGTATTAATCGGAAAACACAATTACAAACAAATTCCAATTATCAAATCCAAATCCATAAATGTTAAATTACCAATCATAAACCAATCCAAATCCCCAAACACCCATCCAAATGCAATCACAAACTAGCGGTTGTTCAAGTTTGGATTGATTACATTATATGTTCACTTCACACAATTAAATTACTTAAAACATTATTGAAATTAATCAAATTATGTGATAGTTGAGGCTACATTGAGTTTGTAATTCTTCCAATAAAAAGTAATTACAACCAGTTTCCATGTCCCCTGTAGCCTTTAGGATTTAAAAGCATGTCCCACAAAAAAGAAAAGAAATTTTCTAATTACTGTAATCCAATGCCTAGAATGATTCATTAATAATCAATCCAGCTTATTATTAAAAGGCCACGAAGGGCACACAAGCAGCAAACCAACAAAACAGACAACAAGACCTGGCAAAACCAAACACCCACAACAAACCAGCGCACCAGAAAAATAGATTAAGGCAAAAAGAACAAAGCCAAAAACACAAAGCATAATTTGATTAAGCATAAATGACTAGCACATAACAAAACGAACAGGAAACCAATACAAGAAAACCGCAAACACCCAGCAAACCGCACAAACACCAACACCACCCAGAAAAACCGAGAAAACAGAGCACCCATAAGAGACATGAAAACAAAAGAGATGTATTGAAATGAGGTCGTTTGTAAGATGTTTGGTCGAAGATGAAGGGAACACCTGGTTTAGGTTTGTAATCTGTAAGTTGTAATGCACTGAAGAATTGAAAAAGAGGTTGTTTTAATTAATTAATTTTTTTTTAAAACAGGCTAGGCATGGTCAACGGCTTTGACCCCGTCTAGCCGACTTGCCGATTAGTCGCTGACTTGCACAATTAGTCGGAGAGCGAGGAATGAGACCGATTTTGGCATTTTCGCCTCAGTAACCCGCCGCCTAGCTGAATTAGAGCAATTAATCGTCCTAGGCGCCCGATTTCTAGAACACTGGTAACCCAATAAAATAATTAGACATGTCTTTAATAAGTTAGTATTTTAATTAAAAGAGCATTGAGATATATTTTTTATTTGATTTTCAATCAAATATACATAAGAAGCAAATTTCTTAATGTTAATATTATTGGCATCTCAACAATTATTAAAATACAAATCATTATTAATTACATTCGAGATGCTCTTATACCGGCGCGACACTATGACTTAGAAAAAATCAACCACGAGATGGAACCCTTATTATAGTTCTGTGTAGACTCAAAAGCACTTCATGTTTGATGTCCATTATCCATGATAAAGATCATAACACTGTAAAAGACATACCCTTGTCAAAGCAATCAAAATGAATATATAATGGATCACCGTCCAGTTAAAATTAATAACCATTAACAAAATTAAGAAATGGTTCGAGGAGATATGACTCAAACCCCTATGACCTCCTGGATGTAGATGTGATGGGCTTAGCATTAAGCCAACATCATTTTATCAATTTATAAATTGTGTGCACGGTTCACGTAACTTAATTAAGTTCTAGTAAATACGATAATCATAATTTAAAAATTAAGTTTCATTTTCTAATTAGAATTATTGAAAGGTAAACCTGCACTAATTCATTCTGTCCCAATCGAAAAACATGCTTAAAATGTATAATAGGTAAAATATATGGCTGTAAAAAGTTAATCATAAAACTTGGTATGAGTTAGTTTCAAATCATGTCTTCCTCTCTCAACCCTCAAAATTTAAGGAATAAAAGAAAAAGAAAAGTTAAGATTACGAAATGAGGGGTCCAGGCACCTATATAGTAATTAAAGTTATGTACAGTAGTAATATCATCAAGGAGAAACCAAAAGATGATATGGCAGTCCTTATCGAATAAAACTTTTCTATTTATTTTATCTTTTACATATATTATACCATATCATCAAAAATATTTTAATATGCACATCCCTTGGGTTTTGAGTCTTTTGACCCTTGTGTTCTCATAGTGCTTGAAAACTTAAAATTTCAGATTAAATTGAAGCTTGTGTTGCAAAAAGGATACCAGTGAGACATCAAACATTGATTTTCACATCTTTAAATAGCTAGCTGTTATCGGATTTAGCTTTAGAAAAATGAAAAAAAGTTGAGCATTCTTTAAATAAATAAATAGAATTAGTGCTCATTTGGTTGAGTTTTCTACCGCCTCAAAATGTCTATAAATGTCTATTTGAGTTTTTTTAGAGTTGTTTGGTTGGGCTTTTGAGATTGTTTATTTTAAATTGAGTAGAGGCTAGTAGAGTTTAAACCTCTACTAAACAAAAGCTTATGGAGAGGTGCTTCTCCAAATAGACATTTTTTTTTAAAAAAATCTACCAACTAAACAATAATAATTTTTTTAAACAAAAACTCTATTTCTAATAGATCTACTACAAATATATCTTTTTCCAATAGAGCTTTTTCAAAAACCCCTTTTAATGTTCAACTTTTTCATCTTTTATGACCGATGACTTGATAAAGAATCCTATAAAATCAAATGCAATCGATTAGATATTCTTGTACCCTTTCTCCTTGTATATATCTTTACAACTAAGATACTAATTAATGTCTTCTCTTTTCTTTTCTCTTTTTTACACTGTTTATCCACCTATCTAAATGACTAGATCATGTATTTTTATTTTTTTTGGAACTCTTTACCATTAACAGGATTCGAACAGCTGATTTGGGAGTTATTTATCCAAGTCTCAAACTCGTCTATCTACTAGCTGTGCTACGCCCTGGATGTATAATATCATTTCTTCTTGGCTCAGAAACAAAAAAAACAAAAAAATTAAGGGTTAATTGTTCAAACATTCCTTAAGCTTTTACATAATTACACATATGCAATTTATCTGTTTACTTATCTTCAAATTGTTTGTGAAGTAATTAATCGAATCGATTGAGAACTTGATTGCCCCTGACTCGATAGGTGTCTATATAAGTATATATAATGGTTATGAGCTTGGCCCTCTAGGAGAAGCGTTTAACCTCTATCTCTGCCGAAACAGTGACGTTTGTTTCTGTCCCTGCCGATGATACATTAGTTGGGCTTACAAGATTTGCCATTTGGGCCTTGATTTAAGTGTAGAAGGCTTGGGCCAGACACGTGATGTTGGCACAGTTCTATGGTATAAACAACAATAGTCATGTGTGGACTCAAAAGCTCTCCATATTTAATATAAATTGTCCATGATAAGGATCATTTAACTCAATAGAAGACCTACTCTTGTCAAAGCAATCAAAATGAATCATCATCCAGTCATAACTAATGCACCATAGGTAACACTGGCTTTCACTCCTTTAATTCTCAATGTTACTACACCAAGAAAAACACATATACTCAGTCAGATACAGAAGAATAATGAAAATGCAATTAGGTGACCATAATAAATTAATAATAGAGGAAATAAACCTTTTTAGTCAAAAAATAAGGATGTTTATTGTTTTTACCCAATATTAGTGTTTTTATTGGTTTTACTCAATAATTGACTGTGAAAACCTTGCCCTTCATTATTTTCTTTTATCTCTTCTTTCTCTTTGGTCAGAATCATTTTTTGATTTTTCATTCTCTCTCTCTTTCTCTCATGCCTCTCTCCTCTCTCCACCACAATTATTTTTTTCTACCAGATCTCCTCTCCAATCTCTTCCTTCTTTATCTCTCTTCAATCTCTTCTTTCTTCGGTTTCTCTCTTTGTTCTCTCACTACTGTCGTCCTTCAACCGCGCTGACGACCTCGTCTCCGGTGGTCAACCACCCATCTCTGGTGGTCGCTGCCTCGTCTCCAGCCGTCTCCAGTTGTGTTCTCTCCATATCCATATTTTTTTTAATAAAAAGATCCAGATCTAGAATTTGTTGGAATTGATTCTAGGTTTTGTGGTGGTGTTGGTTCTGGGTTTGATGATGATGGGGTTTGTGGTGGTGATGTACTGATGTGATTCGGTTGATGATATTGACGGATTTTGGTTTGAATTAAAATTGATTTTGGTAAATGGTTTTATTTTGTTCTAAGGTTTTTAGTTTTTAGTTTATTTATTTATTTATTTCAAGAGATATGAAAATCCATCCAGATCTCTTAAAAGATTTTTTTAATTTTATTTGGCATGAGAAAATCTGGAAAATTTTCAAATCTATTCAAATCTGGAAATTTTTCCAAATTTTTTTAAACACACCAGGGTACCAATTAAACACAACATGACAACCCAATTAAACACACTAGAGCAGCCCAATTAAACACACAATGTGTAAATCAATTAAACACACCAGGTCAGACCAATTAAACACACAAAAGCAGACTAATTAAATACATTAATGCAACCCAATTAAACACACCAGGGCAACCTAATTAAACACACAAGGTGTAAATCAATTAAACATACTAGGGCAAACCAATTAAACACACTAGGGGAAACCAATTAAACACACAAAGGCAGACTAATTAAACACATCAGTCGTAAATCAATTAAACACACCAGGGTAGACCAATTAAACACAATATGACAACTCAATTAAACACACCAATGCAGACCAATTAAACACACTAGAGCAATGACAAATTAAACACACCAGGGCAACCCAATTAAACACAAAATGGTAAATCAATTAAACACACCAGGGCAACACCAAATTAAACACACCAAGTATAACACAATTAAACACATCCGAGAAGAAGAAGAAGAATACTAAAGGTCTGGGAAGAAGAAGAAGAAAAAGAAAAAGAAAAAGTTGTTTTTTTCCTGGAAGAAAAAGAAAAAGAAGATAAATAATTTTTTTAATAAAGAAAGGCAATGTTGTCCAAATAGTGGATATTTGGGTAGAAAGAATAAAAATGTTAATCTTGGGTAAAAATAATAAACCCACTAATTTTATGGTTAGTTTTAAAGTTCTCCCTTAATAATAACATATGATGTGAGTTGATCACACTGGATTATATATTTACCATAAAAAGCAATTTAAAAAACACAAAAGTCAAAAAGAAAGCATGTAGATTGATAACATGAAGTACAAAAAATTGCCATCATTAGTGCAAAAACGGCTAGAATACTAAACATAGACCGGCAAGATATATATAGGATAATTTTCACCTCAATGCGTATTGATAAATATTTATCAGTGCGTTGCATGTGGACCATTAGATTCAATTACTTTGACCTAGTCTGTATGCACTTGTTAGTGTTTATCCATAATCTATGGCCCTGAACCCAGATTAAGTTCTAACCATCTGTCAGAGAAAAAAGAACGAATGGATCTTGTAGGATTCCCAAGAAATTCTTCGATTTCTTCCTAAAGCAGATGCTTATTCATTTGCCTTTCACATTCTGTGAATAATCGGGACATTGAGGAATATCTAGAAAGGCATTTAGGAAATCAGTCCGATTCTATCTCTGTTCGTTCCGTTTGAAGAAAGGAAGGATCCCAAAGAATCGATCTTTCTTTTAGTTGTTGAATCTCTCTTTGATTGATCAATGTGTGATATTTCGAGTCCTCATTACTAAATGAATCGAAATGATCTCTGGATTGATAAGAAGATCATGCAATGCACTGAAGTATGTTATATCAATGCGCACTGAGGAGAAAATGACTCTATATATAAAACTCATTGATAGTTCAAATCAAGTGCAGCACCAGACACAAAGCAAAAAGCTTCATAGGAAAACACTCTTTAAATAAAAAGTATGCGATTGTTAACGTAATCCAAAAACAAACACATAAGGGAAAAAGAAGGATTGTGATCAACATACCTCACTGGGGTCGACTTCGACAACACTCTCTTCAACTTCATAAACTTCCTTAACACTTGTTATGAAACTGGCGTGTTTCGATTCCCAGTTTAAATTTGAATTGAAAATAAAATATGAGATAAAAATAATGGACACTAGATTTACGTGGTAAAACCCTCAATGGGAGGGAAACATTCACGGACAAAGACCAGAAGGATTTATTTGACCAAAAACGATTACAACCTCTCTCTAATATTTTAGAAGAGAACTACAACCTTTCTCTCAAACAAGACGAAATAACATTTAGGGAGAAAGAGGAAAGCTAATACTTGGGATGATTTGTGGAGAAATATGGGGTTCTATTTATAGGTAAATAACTCACCTATGCCATTAATACTTGTAGTAGAGAGAATCAACTACTACCCATCAACTAATTTGTTGTCACCGAAATCTCCATTTTTAAAACTCTAAATTAATTACCATGTGAAAATGTGACTTTAACCTTTCATTCCCCCTATTGAAGTCATCTTTTCACAGTCTATTTATCCTTCTGATCTTTGCTCAAATTCCTGCTACTTACATTTCTGCTAGACCATAGGAGGATCTACACCATATAAACTTGCCAGTATTGATAGGCTTGGTCATTACATCTGCTAGATTCTCCTTGGAGTGTATATTTTACATATCCACACTACATTCTTCCACTACTTCCCGAACAAAGTGATATTGTACTCTTATGTGCTTGGTTCTGGAATGAAAAGCTGGATTCCTTGCGATGTGCAAGGCACTCTGACTATCACAAAACAAAATTATCTTCTCTTGTTTGTGCCCGAATTTCTCCATTAGCCTTTTAATCCAAATTGCTTCCTTACAAGCTTGTGTAGCTACCATATACTCTGCCTTAGTTGTAGATAGAGCCACAACTGTTTGTAACTTGGAAATCCAGCTCCTCCTGCAATTGTAAACACATAGCCAGTAGTAGATTTTCTTTTGTTCAGATCTTCAGCAAAATCTGAATTCACATAACCATTGATAGTAAATTCTGATCCTCCATAACATAATGCAACATCTGAGGTTCCTCTGATGTATCTCAAAATCATCTTCACAACATTCCAAGCTCTATACCAGGATTCGCCATGTATCGACTAACTACTCTCATTGCTTGTGCAATGTCTGGTCTTGTACATATCATAGCGAACATCAAACTTCCCACTGCTGATGCATATGGCACTCGAGACATTTCCATCCTCTCTGCTTCATTGCTAGGACTCATACTTGAGGATAATTTGAAATTCACGTGAAGTGGGGTAGAAATTGGCTTACAATCTTGCATGTTGAAGCGTCGTAAAATTTTCCTCAAGTAGTTCTCCTGGGAGAGCCAAAACTTCCTGTTATTTCTGTCTCGATAAATTTGCATCCCTAGAATCTTATTTGCTGGTCTCAAATCCTTCATATCAAACTCCCTAGCCAACTGTGCCTTTAATTATTGAATTCGATCTTTGTTGGGGCCTGCTACCAACATGTCGTCCACGTACAACAACAAGATAATGAAGTCATCATCATCTTTAAACCTCTTATAGTAAGTACGATGGTCTGAACTGAGTCTGTTGTACCCAAGGCTTATAATGAAGGAATCAAATCTCTTGTACCGACACTTCGACGCCTGTTTTAAACCGTATAGAGATTTGGTTAACCTGCAAACCAAGTTCTCTTTGCCTCATTTGGCAAAACCTTCTGGTTGAAGCATATAAATGTTTTCTTCAAGTTCTCCATGAAAAAAATGCAGTTTTCACATCCAATTGCTTTAAATGTAGGTCAAGCGTAGCACACATAGCCAAGATTACTCTGACTGTTGTAAGTCGAACCACTGGGGAAAATATCTTGTTGAAGTCAATGCCTTCTTTCTGAGCATATCCTTTCACCACCAGTCTTGCACGATACCACTCCACTTGATCATTGCCATCATATTTGATCTTATAAGCCCATTTGTTTCTGATGACTTTTCTTCCATGTGGTAGTGGAACAAGCACCCATGTCTTGTTCTTGTGTAGAGCTTCAAATTTTTCATGCATTGCTGTTATCCACAGAGATGCATTCGACCTATTTATAGCTTCATGGAAAGTCAATTACTCTTCATCCTCTGTTATAAGACAGTATGCTACGTTGCTCTCTGTAACATACTCTAAGTGCCAAGTCGAAGGTCTTCTCTCATGAATTGACCGTCAAACTTCTAGAACCTCGAACTCAAGCGGTTCTTGCACATCGTGCTCCGGTGCTGCTTCAGAAGGATCTAAATCTTCTTGTTCTAGATTATCTTCCACCTGAACTTCAGTAGTCTCTGAATTTTCTGTTGAAGTGTTATCGTCTATTTTTCTTTGTAATTGATCTTCTACAAAGATAACCTCTCTGCTGACTATAACCTTATGGGCAGTGGGATCCCATAAGTGATACCCATTTACTCCGTCAACATACCCTAAGAATATACATCTCCTGGATTTCGGATCCAGCTTTGCTCTTTCTTCGGCATTGTACACCACGTACATAGGACATCTAAACGAATGTAGATTAGAGTAGTCAGCTGGCTTACCGGTCCACATATTCATTGGTTTTTTTAACTCAATTGCAGTTGATGGAGACCGATTTATCATATAACAGACGGTTTTGGCTGCTTCAGCCCAAAATGACTTTGGTAGACCTACAGTCCTCAACATAACTCTAATTCTTTCTGCCATAGTTCTGTTCATTCGCTCTGCCACTCCATTTAAGGAGTGTATGTGATTGTGAATTGCCTATCAATACTTTATTTCTTACAAAATGCAAGAAACTTGCCATCTTTATACTCTGTTCCATTAGCTGTCCTCAAACACTTGATATTCTTCTCGGATTCAAGTTCCACCAGTGATTTGAGGGCTTTAAACACTAGAAACACATCTGACTTTCTCTTGATTGGGTACACCCAACATCTCCTGGAGTAATCATTAATAAAAGTCACATAGTACTTTGCTCCTCCTAGGGATATATTTGGCGATTCCCAAACATCATAATGGATCAAGTCTAGAATGCATTTGCTTATAGTAGTTGATTTGCTAAACTTCAGTCTATGTTGCTTACTTGTAACACAATGCTCACAGAATGGTAGATTTACCGATTTGAGCCCTGGAAGCAGGTTCTGATCGGAGAGAATATTTAAACCTCGTTCCGATATGTGGCTAAGTTTGTGATGCTACATCATCGTTAACTCTTCTCCATGGTTGGAAGTTGCAACACATACATCAGTTTCCTGTAGTGTTTCTCCTTTAAGCATGTATAGATTTACAGCGATCTTCTCTGCCCTCATAACTACAAGCACGCATCTGACAATATTCATTATCCCATTTTCTATATGGGATTTGCATCCGAGATCATCTAATTGTCCCAAAGACAACATATTCTTCTTCAGACCATTCACATGTCGTACTTCCTGAATAGTGCGAACGGTACCATCATGCATCTTTATCTTGGTAGTACCAATACCGGCGATCTCCAAGGTATGGTCATTACCCATAAATACAGATCCTCCTGAGATAGGTTCGTATTTGTGAAACCATTCTCTTCTAGAGGTCATGTGCCATGTCGCTGCTGAGTCTAAGAGCTAGACCTCATCAAATTGCTTTTTGTCTTCAACAACAGTTGTTGCCTCGCTGTAAAGAACTTCACCACCGTCTGAAGTACTTGCAACACATCCCTGAGAATTTGATGACTCAGGAGCTTTGTTGCCCTCATTCTTCTTGTTTAGCCAACACTCACTTTTGACATGCCCTTTGTTGCCACAGTAGTAGCACTTGATGTTCTTCTTACTTCTTGATTTTGATCTATCATGATTGTGACTCTCACTGGGGCCACGTTCCATTGATCTCTCTCTTTTCATCGATAAAGCCTCTGCTTGTTGCGAATTTGCCAACCCGTCTTCCCTGTTCTTTCGTCTACTTTCTTCTTCTAAAGTGGCAGCTGCAATATCATCAAAGACTAGATAATCCTTAAGGATTTTGTTTGGCAGGTTGATAAAAAGTTGATCATATGAGTCAGATAGACTCTAAAGTAGAAGTTTCGCACGTTCAGTCTCATTTATTTTATAACCCAACACTGTGAGCTGAGAAAATAGTGTATTTATGGTGTTGCAATGGTCGGTCACCGATGAGGATTCTGCCATTCGAAGATTGTTAAGCCTCTTTTTCAGGAAGATCTTGTTATGTAGTGACTTGTCCTCGTACAATTTTGTCAGAGTATCCCATATCTCATTTGCCTGTTTCTTCTCGGCCACACTTGATAATACTTCATCGGCTAGTGCTAGATGTAGATTGGCAACTGCATTGCCATCAATCTTGTTCCGGCCCGGATGGGATGAACCTTAATTTCATAAAAGCAAATTTGGGGGTTATTCAAGACGATTTCCTGAGGTTTCCGCATGAATTCTATTCAGAGGGGTCTATTGTTAAAGACATAAATAACATTTTTATTGCTCTCATTCCAAAGTGCAGCAATCCAAAGTCAATAAGAGACTCCAGACCCATTAGCTTGGTGGGTTCTTTGTATAAGGTGCTTTCCAAGATGCTTGCTAATCGTTTGAAATGTGTAATGCAGTCCATCATAGGAGAGACCCAAATGGCTTTTGTTAAAAACAGGCAAATAACCGATAGCTTCGTTATAGCTGAAGAGGTGATACATTTGTGGAGGAAGGATAAATAGGGAGGGCTTCTAATTAAATTAGATTTTGAAAAGGCTTATGACAGTGTGGATCATGAGTTCTTAGATACTATGATAGGTGACATGGGGTTTGGGGAAAGATGGAGGATGTGGATGAAGAATTGCATTAGCACACCGAGTTTATCTGTCTTGGTGAATGGTAGTCCTACATCTCGGTTCTGCCTAGAGAGAGGTTTAAGGCAAGGTGATCTGCTTTTGCCTTTCCTTTTTCAATATTGTTAGTGAAGGTCTCAGTTGTTTATTCAGGAAGGCCAGGGTATTGGGTTTGATGAGGGGGCGATTTTTGGGGACAATTTGGTTCACTGGACTCACCTTCAATTTGCGGATGACACTATTCTATTTCTCAAGCCTTGTGTGGAGATCCTAGCTAACTCTAAGAGAATCCTAAGATGCTTTGAGTTGGCTTCAGGCCTAAAAATTAATTTTAACAAATCTTGTGTGGTGAAAGTAGGGAAATATGGCTCTAATGATACTAGATGGGCGGAAGCTTTTAGATGCAAACAAACCGTTCTTCCAATAACGTATCTCGGTTTCCCGTTGGAAGCTAGACCAGGGACTGAATCTTTTTGGAATCCATTACTGACTCTTATGAAGAATAGGTTGGCACCTTGGAAAAATAAGTTTTTAAACAAAGGTGGTAGGTTGGTTCTTATTAAATCTGTTCTATCTAGCATCCCTACCTATTTTTTGTCTGTTTTCAAGCTTCCAGTGGGAGTGGCAAGAAGTATGGAAAAGATCAAACGGTCTTTCTTTTGGGGTAATGAGATTTTAAAGAAGAAAATTCGTGTCGTGGACTGGGCCTCGATATGTCAAAGCAAGAGAAACGGGGGTTTGAGAATAGGGCGAATGAAGGACAAAAATATGAGCTTGCTAACCAAATGGGTTTGGAGGTTTGGAAAAGAGGAGTTATCTTTATGGAGGAGAGTGATTTGTGCTAAATATGGAGTCTCGAGTGAAACGATTTTATGGGATTGGAAGTGTGGGAGTTCAGCATCTTTTTTTGTTAAATCGTTGAGTGGTCTTTTTGCCACGGGTACCTGCACATAGAAGATTATTAAAGAGGGTTTCAAAATCATCTTAGGCAATTGAAGGAGGTTTAGCTTCTGGACGGACTTGGGCGGGGAGGAAAGGCCTCTCAAGGTGGCTTTTCCTAGAATTTTTGCATTGGCCTCTAAGAAGACGGGTTCGGTCTTAGATTTAGGGAGTTGGCAAGGTCACAGGTGGGTTTGGAACATTTTGTTGAGGAGACAAGTTTTTGACTGGGAGAATGATCAATGGAGGGCTTTCTCTAACAGACTGAAATTGGTCAAACCTCGTAGATTAATTGAAGATGCGATTGTCTGGTCCCCTTGTCCTAATGGGGCGTTCTTGGTGGGATCTTTCCATAGATGTTTGGAGGATTTGTCTTCGGCTAGTACAATGGACTCATCTTTCATTTGGCAAGGGATCTGACCTCACAAGATTGAATTATTCACTTGGCAATTGGTAAGAGGAAGGGTAATGGTTAGGCTGGTGATGCATAGGTTCGGGTTTAGGCAAAACTTTCCTTTGGATTGTCCAATGTGCAAAGAGAAGGTTGAGTCTGTAGACCACTTTTTTCTTCACTGTCACTGGACAACTGAGGTATGGAGTCGTTGCATGGCCTGGTGGGGTGTTCAATGGTGTGCAAATAGATCTCTCGTGGACTGGGCAATAGGTTGGCCTAGACTGTGTCCGCACTCCAAGCAAGGCAGAGCCTAAAATTCCTTATTTTTTGCAACAGTTTGGACGGTTTGGGAGGCTAGGAATCAAGTGGTCTTCAAAGATAAAGAGCAATGGGTCACTCATGCGATTGATTTGATTCAGTTTAGAGTGGGGTGGTGGTTTAAGGATTATAGGAAAGGCAATATGGATTCGGCTACTTCTCTTCTCCAGAATGTGGCCGATCATTGTACGGAGTCGAAACCCCAAAAAGCTTCTAAGGTTGTAGGCTGGACTCCCCCTGTTAGTGGAGCTCTGAAGCTCAATGTAGATGGGTCTTCTAGGGGGAATCCTGGACATGCAAGCATAGGGGGTGTAATGAGAGACCACAATGGTGAGGTTTTGGGTTCCTTCTCCAAATACATTGGAATAACTGATGCAAATTCGGCTGAGATCCTAGCAATTCATCAAGCTTGTGTGCTTTGTGCTGGCTCAAAGTCTATGGTTGGCAAGGATATTAACATAATTAGTGACTCTCGAGTGGCAGTCTCATGGGTGGCTGGCCCTAGTTTTGGAAGTCTGAAGCATATAAACCACATTTATGAAATTCGAAGTCTTTTGCATTTCTTGGGTAAAACTGTGGTTAGCTTCAGCTCAAGAGCTAGCAATGGATATGCGGACTTGTTGGCAAAGAAAGGTTCCAGTAGGGAAGGGGACTGGTGTAGTTGGAGAGAATTCTGAGGTTTTTTTGGTTTTTTTGGTTCAGCTTCATTTGCTCTATTTTTCCCTGGTTTCTTCAGAGCTTGTTTCTCCCTGTTTGTTTTTGCTATGGCTTTACTTTTGTCTGGTGGCTTGTCTGTCTCTCATCTTTTTTCTGATGATGTTTTGTTGTGTTTTGTTTTTTGGGTGATTTTTGGTTGTGGTCTTTGTTTCTGCCCTCCTTTTGGAGGGGGTTCCGGCTTTTTCGGCTTTTTGAGCCTTTAATATATTGACTGCAGTTCAAAAATATCTTGTTCCACTCGCCATCATCAGTGATCTCTATTGGCTTTTCACTAATTGCTGCCAAGCAATTATCCTTTATCAAGATTGCCCTTATCTTAATTTTCCACATCGGTATAGAACTGGTCCGATCAAAACTCTACAAAAGAAATATTCAAGTAAACATTAATTGATTTCTTTCTAATAACATATTACTAGTTTTGTAGTAATATCGTTTCAAGACCGACTCACCAGAGAAGAACCCTTCTTTCTGATAACGAAAAATGAAACAAAAGAATGATCACATACCTCATCCACACCCAAATCAACAACCTTCTTTCAAGTGAGCCAACATTTTGAACATTGAAACTGTTATGCAAAGTAATGGAAGAAATGATTGACATAGGCTTGACCTCCAAATTATCCATCACCATATATGTCACCACCCCTTTCACAAAACCTTCGCTAATAGTACTAGTGTTGTTGGTAGCTGCAAAAGCTTTCAAATAAAATTCGCTTCTTGTACTAGTGTTGTTGGCAGAATATTGATCAGCATCAGAAAGCAAAATTGGGAATTCAAAGCCACGTAGAGAAGACTTGTGATATAATAGATTGGTCTTGTTTTGGGTTGGTAGAATGTATGTGTCGTTCAGGTTTACAAGGTTGTCGTAAAGATCACTCAAGCAACCCACCTCGCCTTCGTTTTTCAAGAGCCTAACAACTGTGGAAACTGGTAAAGATAGGAGATAAAACAGAAAGTCTACAAAGTCTTTACCAACTTCAGCAAACAAAACTTTTTACTCTTTATGTCAATAAGAAGCTTCAATTTCAGTTGGGAGGCTGCCATGTCTCTGTTTTTGGCTTTTTGATGTATTGTTTGCATTGCAGGGTCAAAATATATAATATTCAGTGGCCGAGGGAGGAGGGGCCAACATCCAAATATTCAGACTAAATGGACTACTAGAAAACTAAATTACGGTTTTTAGTAGGTTTCCGGCAACCCTATTATAATACTTCAAAAAATGCAGGAATATCGTATAAGGATCGATTTTGTAACATTATATAGTGAGTTATGTAATATTACAAAATAGTAGTCATTGTTAGGAGAAAATTTTCAGTGCACCCGACCACTGAAATACTCACATGTAATCACGTGTCAACTTTTTGGATTGTAATTAAAAATACATATAATGAAAAAGAAAGGCAAAAGTAAGAGAGATAAAAGATAAAAAATAACCAAAAAAAACTGACACGTGATTACATGCTAGCTTTTCACTGGTCAGGTGCGCCATTCAGCTGGTGCACTAGGTGCACTGAAGATTTTCTCCATTTTTAGAAAAGCATGCATGTGACTTCGCAGCCCGTAAGTATATGTAAGTTAAATTACATTTTGTATTGTTATAAGTCATCTAGCACAAAAAATCGGAATTCTAGCACCTTATAATTATGGAAAAGTATTATTTTCCCCCCTAAGGTTTGTCATATTAGATAAACTGGTACTCCTAGTGTCAATAATGGTTAGTCAACCCCTAAAATACTAAATATTGGTCATTTTACCCCTTCTATCTAGTTTTTCATCCAAAATCCCTTTGACCGTCAGAGATTGAACCTTCGACCTTGTAGTTAAAAACTACACACTCTAACCAGTTGAGCTACTCTAACTCATTGTTAGAGGTTTATTGATTTAAATGTGTGAGTATATAAAATTTGTTTAAAATATTTTAAATCTGTTTATTTCTATCTTTTTTTTATTTTTATTGCTGCTCTTGTGTTGTTGTTTGCCCTTGCGGGGCTGGTAGGAGTTGCTTATGGCTGCCTTCTCTGTTTCTCATGTTGTTCTTGGCTGGTTGCCTTTTCAATAAATCCTACAGTTCAATTTTTTTTTAAAATAAACTCATTACTCACACACACACACACACACATATATATATATATATATATATATATATATATATAATATTTAAAATAAACTTATATTTAATAATAATATATAAAAAAAGATTTATGAAAAAGAAAAAGAAAATAAGAAAACAAAAGAAAATCCAGAAAATCAAAGCCCAAAATTTATTTTTTGAATTTTTTTCCTTTTTAAAAAATATATTATTTCAATTTGATACAAAAAAAACCCACAAAATCAAAGCCCATAAATTAAAAAAGGAAAAAATTCAACAACAAAAAAAAATTAAAAAAATTCCTTTTTGAATTTGTTTTCCTTTTGTTTTCTTATTTTTTTTCTTTTTCATAAATTTATTTTTATATATTATTATTAAATATGAATTTATTTTAAATTATATAAACAGATTTGTTAAACAGACTATATAACTATATAGAGTAGATTAGTTGGTTAGAACTTGTGGCTTTCAATGGGATTTTGGATGGATAACTTGACATAAGGGGTAAAATGGCCAATATTATTTATTAAAGGAACATGATAAGTCAAGATTATATATTTTTGGCCAGAGATTGAGGTGGCTTCACAACAAAAAAAAATTAAACATACTAAACCAATTTTTAGACTTCATCTTTATTTTCTTCTCTTTTGTGTTTTCATGGATCTTAAATTTATTTTTAATATTATTACATTTTTATTTCATTCCGAAGTGACGAAGGATCATTTGCTACAAGAAACAAACAATAATAAAGAAGTCTACCCATATGATTATTTAAATTTGTTATTATTATTATTATTATTTTATAAGAGATGTTGGGATTCCTTAACTTACTTGAGCAGTTTCACAACCTAATAATAAATTAAAGCAAAATGCCTCATAGTCTGTCATATTTAGTGCTCTACTTAGACAGAAATACCATAGAAATCCTTCCTACAATATTTATATATAGTATTCATGATCTCATCATAGTAATACTAATGCACATCAAAAATATAAATTTGAAAAACAAATTGTTGGACATTAATTCACTCCCTTGAAAGCTCGACTTGGTTGATTAACTCAGTTTCAAGATAGCCAAAAGTTTTGTTCCATAGAGAATCAAAGTTAATCAGAAATTAATTAACATCATTGACAAGTACACATCCACCTCATGTAAGCATCAAATTCTACTAGATGTATTTAACATTCAAAGTTGATAACATAAAACATTAATTCATATATGACCTCATAATAAGGAAAACAGTTCTTTTTACGGAACAACACACAGCAGCATCCATCCAGCCTCTATGCTACCATTTTCCCCAGCAAAACACTTATAGATTAATAACAGATAAAATACAAAAAATGAAGAGAATAACATGTAAAGTTGAAAACACAAATTAAACACACACAAGATTTTCCCAACATAAAAAAGCTTCATAAATTAAACACATTCATGTTCTGCAAGCACCAAGCAGCTTTGACAAGTTCATTGAGGTTCAGGTTCTTTTTCCACTACAATATTACCAAGGAAAACAGTGGTTAAAACATTCTTGCATTCCAATGATGCCTTCAGCAGCTTCAAACCCTGCAAAAGAAATCAACCAAACATTAATTGATTTCTATCTGTTAATAATTCTCTAACTAGGTTTCCACATCAATATGTCTAGTTTCATAAGTGTTGTATCAGAACCAGGGAAAATCCCTTCTCTGAAATTTTAAAAAATGAAACAAAAGAGTGATCGATCATGTACCTCATCCACATCCAAAGCAACAACTTTCTCTTCAAGTGAGCAAACATTTTGAACATTGAAACTGTTAAGCAAAGCAATAGAAGAAATAGTAGACATAGGCATGACCTCCAAATTATCCATCACCATGTATGTCACCACCCCTTTCACAAAACCACCATCTCCTGTTGAATTACCACTACTAGTAGTACTAGTATTGCTGGACGTAGGAGGCGCAGAAGAAGAAGAATTAACTAAACTAATCTTAACATTCATTGTTTCATTGCAGTGAGGACACATGTAGTTGGGAACATCAGACACATGACGAGTGTTATAACTATTATTACTACTAGGACACATGTACACATTCCGGGTCGAATATTGATCATTATCGGAAAGCAAAAGTGGGAATTCAGAGCCACATAGAAAAGACTTGTGATAGAGTAGATTGGTCTTGTTTTGAGTTGGTTGAATGTAGGTGTCGTTCAGGTTTTCAAGGCTGTCGTAAAGGTCACTCAAGCAACCCACCTCGCCTTCGTTTTTCAGGAGCCTAACGACTGTGGAAACCGGTAAAGACAGGAGATAAAACAGAAAGTCTACAAAGTCTTTACCAGCTTCAGCAAACAAAACTTTTTTACTCTTTGAGTCGATAAGAAGCTTCAATTTCACTTGGGAGGCTGCCATGTCTCTGTTTTTCATGTATTGTTTGCATTGCAGGGTCAAAATATATAATATTCAGTGGCCGAGGGAGGAAGGGCCAAAATCCAAATATTCAGACTAAAAGGACTACCAGAAAACTAAATTAAACTTGTTTTACTTGAAGACTGTTAAAAGTCCCGGTTTTTTGAAGTAGATATTCGGATCACACATATGTTGTCTGGTTTTGACAGGTCCCGAAAGCCTTATTATAATACTTCAAAAAATAATGTGTGTATGTAACATAATGATCAATTTTGTAACGTTATACTACAAGTTATGTAATATTACAAAATAATATAGTCATTTTTAGAAGACCATACATGTGACTCTGTGGTCTGTCAATAAATGTAAGTCAAATTACATTATGTATTGTTATAAGTCATCAAGCACAAAAAAATAATACAGAATTCTCGTAACTTATAATTAGTAAAGGGATGTGATAAGCCAAGATTATATATTTTTGGCCAGAGATTGAGGTAGCTTCTTAGAAAAAAAAAAAATTAACATACTAAACCAATTTTTAGACTTCATCTTTATTTTCTTCTTTTTTGTGTATTAATGTTTTATTTGATTCTGGAGTGATGGAGCCATGGAGGATCATTTGCAACAAGAAACAAACATTAATGAAAAAGTCAATTTTAATTAAATTTAGGATTACAGGGTTTTTTTCTAGTGTAGATCAACAAACGAAAGATTAAATCAATGAACTAGTATAACAACTACCGTAACAAGTACTACAAAAGTTAAATTGAAATCAAATAATCATTCAAGGGTCAATTTTACTCTTCAATAAAAAAATATATAAAATTTTGAAGTAAAATACTAAAATGAGGTGTCTTTAAGAAAATATAGGAGGAAGTGTTTAAAAAAAAATTGGAAAAGATAAAATTGATATTTTTAAGGGAAAATTGCAATGAAGGACTCTCGTTTGCTCAAATTGCGGTTATATCGTACTTTTACCTAAATTATAGATAAGTATCATTGACCTAAGGTTGGCCGTTAGAGTTAACTGAAATATTAATGTGTGAAGGGTATTCATGTCTTTTTGAAATTAAAAGAAATTGAAACAATTACAATATTTAAAAAAAGAATAAAAGAATAGCGAGATGATATCGGTCTGGTGGTAAACCTCTCATACATATATCATGAGATCGTGAGTTCGAGTCCTCCCCTCCCCCAAAACCCCCAAATTTATGTAATATTTCAAAAAAAAAAATTGCAATGATCTCTCATCCAAAGGAGAGAGAAACATTTCTCTATCCTCCTTCATTGTTTCTCTAATCATTTAAAGGATAACGAAACAATTGTCTTTCCAAAATGGAGGAGAGAGAAATATACTTTCTCCTCAATCATTTCATGGGAGAGGAGATGCTTTTCACTACTCCATTAGAAATTTCTTTGGTCTCTCTCCTCCTCCATCGATTCTCTCTCCTCCATTTCAATCTCCTCCAAAATGGAGGACGATAGACTTTTTTTTTAGTTTGTTGGTCGATGCTTTTGGTTTTTGGAATTTATTGAATTTAGTGAAGGGTTTTATGTTTTGATTGAATAAGAACTCTTAGATTTTTGTTTTGATTAAACAAGGAAAGTTTTATGTTTTGAGAAAATTGTATGGTTTTTTTAAAAGACATTATTTATATTGTTGATAATATTTATATCAATAATAATATTATAATAATTTAAATTTAAAATGACTAAACTAGAGCATTATAGACATTTCAAATTGATAAAAAAAAAAGTTGCTTGTGGGTAATTTGGATAGTTTGTAAAATTTGATCATTCAACCGTTAACTATAATGATTGATTGTCAAATCAAAGGTATTTATCTACATTTAGGTAAAGTACAATCTAACTGCAATTTAAACAAACGTCAGGATATTATATTGTAATTTACCATATTTTTAAAATAAAAAAGACTTCTTTATAATTTTGCTTAATTAAAATTGTAAAATAAAATGCTTTTTAAAAAATACTGTTGAAAGCTAAAAATTAAAAAATAGATTGTACGGAGAATCCCGTACAAACACTTGATAAATGCTGGCTATGTTAAGTGGGGTTAATGGTCCACGGGTGCTTTTTTTTTTTAAATAATTGTTGAGTATATGAACCACCTGGTCCACCTGCATGTTCACTTCATTTTACTGTGGTGTGTCGTGTCTCTTTCATCGTACAATTATATTCTTATCATTTAAAATTTCAAAGTTTCGGGCAATATCACGATCAAATTTAAGTACAAAGCTCATTTGAAGCTTTCATTTTTTTTTTTGAAAAGATTTTATTTTAAGTTTTTGTATTAGATTAGATTGTTTTATAATATTTTTTTTTGTATTAAATAAATAATAATGTAGTGTAACATTATTGGTCAGTAGTGTAACAGTATTTGCCAAAAATTGCCATTTTGAAACCAATTCCCCATCTAATGTTCATTTTGATAGTGGTGATCCAAATTGATGGTCACCAGGATAATTATTCCTATATTTAATGAGTATTAGATTACCTGAAAATTTAGTTAAAATTTCAACAATGTGGCAAGTGGTTTTTTCATTAACCACATAATCTCATATTGTGTGTGGTGATGACAACATAGGATGATGTGGCAACTTTTTTATTTATAATAAAAATATCAATGCTAACCGAAGTAAATCGATTTGGTTAATTTAGAAAAATGGCAGAAAAATAAATAGATAAGTTGCGTATGTGTGCAATTATGTGAAAGTCTAATGAATGTTTGTACAATTAACCATATAATTTTTTTGTTGCAAAAAAAAAAAATGATATTGTTTAAAAAAATGATATAGCCATATAGGTATCTTAGTTGTGAAGTTATATAACAAGATTGCTTTATCAAGTCTTGGGTAAGAAAAAATGAAAAAGTTGAGCATTCTATTTATTTAAAGAATGTCCAACTTTATTTCACTTTTCTAAAATTAAATAAATCGAAAACAGCTATTTAGATGTGAAAATCAATACGTTTTTTTTTTTCACTTTACTTATATATGATTTTAGGATGAGATGTTTTTACAAAAGGAATGTCGAATATATATATATATGATATTTTAGAATAAAGGGAATGTTTATATAGTTTTTTTTATTAAATCTTAAGAATAAAGTATCTTTAGAAAAAACAAAATATTGAAACATAAAATTAAATAGTAAAAAGAAAATCCAGTACCTCCACCGGAGAATGCTTTCTATCCAAGAATGCTTCCTACCTAAGTAGCCAAGTAAGGTGAATGCTTTTGCTATCCAAGAATGCTTTTGGTTCATTCAAAATGGAGGACATCATACCCTTTTTTTTTTTTTTTTATTTGTTGGTTGATGCTTTTGGTTTTTGGAATTTATTGAATTTAGTAAATGGTTTTGTGTTTTGATTGAATAAGAACTCTTAGATTTTTGTTTTGATTAAACAAGGAAAGTTTTATGTTTCGAGAAAATTGTATGGTTTTTTTTTAAAGAAATTATTTATATTGTTATTAATATTTATATCAATAATAATATTATAATAATTTAAATTTAAAATGACTAATCTAGAGCATTATAGACATTTCAAATTGATAAAAAAAAAAAAGTTGCTTGTGGGTAATTTGGACAGTTTGTAAAATTTGATCATTCAACCGTTAACTACAACGATCGATCGTCAAATCAAGGGTACTTATCTACAATTTAGGTAAGGTAAAAGTACAATCTAACTGCAATTTAAACAAACGTCAGGATATTATATTGTAATTTGCCCTATTTTTAAAATAAAAGAGACTTCTTTATAATTTTGTTTAATTAAAATTGTAGAATAAAATGCTTTTTAAAAAATATTGTTGAAAGCTAAAAAGTAAAAATAGATTGTACGGATAGAATCCCTGTACAGACACTTTGATAAATGCTTGCTATGTAAGTGGGGTTAATGGTTCTCGGGTGTTTTTTTTTTTTTAAATAATTGTTGACCATATGAACCACATGCATGTTGACTCCATTTTACTGTGTTGTGTCGTGTCTCTTTCATCGTACAATTAATTATATTGTACTTATCATTTAAAATTTCAGAGTGTCGGGCAATATCACGATCAAATTTAAGTCAAAAGTTCATTTGAAGCTTTCATTTTATTTTAATTTTTTTTGAAAATATTTTATTTTAAGTTTTTGTATTGGATTAGATTATTTTATCACATTTTTTGTATTAAATAAAGAGTAATGTTATGTAACCCAAATAATTAATCCAAATTTCAACCCAAATGATGTGGAAAGTGAGTTGTCATCACCACACACAATACGTGATGATGTGGTTAATAAAAAAACTACTTGCCACATCATTTAGATTGAAATTTGAACTAAATTTTTAGGAAATCTAATACTCGTTAAATGTAGGGATAATTACCTGGTGACTATCAACTTAAGTCACCATTATCAAAATGACTATTAGATAGGTAATTGGTTTCAAAATAACCATTTTTGACAAATAGTGTTACACATCCAATTCCTTCAAATGAGTGGCATTTTTGTAAATAAAGGGATATCATTAATTTATTTTAGATGTGTTTTTTGGAAATCAATTTTTTCTTTTGTTTTTTGAAACGAATAATTATATTTAGTATAACATATCTCAAACATATATATATATATATATATTTCTTTTTCAACTTATCTCAAATATATTTTTTAGATTTTGTAGCATTAATATATATATATATATATATATATATATATATCTTTTCAACTTATCTTATATATATATATATATATATATATTTTAGATGTTGTATATTTAAGATGTTTTTCGAAAATCAATTTTTTCTTTTGTTTTTTGAAATGAATAATTGTATTTAGTATATCATATCTCAAACATATATGTTCAACTTATCTCAAATATATTTTTAAGATTTTTTAGATTTTGTAGCATTAATATATATATATATATATATTTTCAACTTATCTCATATATATTTTTAGATGTTGTATATTTAAGATGTTTTTTGAAAATGAATAATTGTATTTAGTATATCATATCTCAAACATATATATATACAGTTCCTTTCCTGTCAGTGCGCACTGATAGAATTATATAAGGATATTGAATGTGAGCCACTCATTTATAAAAGAGTTTTGACAAGTGCATACATGCCAAGTCAAAATATATAAAATGAGTGGCACACATTCAATGTCCTTATATAATTCTATCAGTGCGCACTTATGTAAAAATTATTGTATATATATATATATATATATATATATATATGTGTGTTTGAGATATGTTATACTAAATATAATTATTCGTTTAAAAAACAAAGGAAAAAATTGATTTCTAAAAAACATCTAAAATAAATTAATCTCATTCTTTTATTTACAAAAATGTCACTTATTGGATGTAATGACGGCATTAAAAAAACAGTGTTCATAAAAAATGACTATTTTAATAGTTGTGATCCAAATTGATTACCACCAGGGTAATTATCCCTTAAGTATATTATACATAACATGAGTCTTAAAACCTGGGGGTGAATGGTCATGTGAAATTTTTTAAGTTTTATGTAGGCCAAATTTATATAAGTCCAACACAAGTTGTCAAGTATCCATGCCCAAAATATTCATCCATCGACCTTTCATGTTAATTTAAAATTACCAAATTACCACCCATGACCCACCCATCGACCTTTATTGTTAGATCCAAGTATCCAACTACTCTATCACTGATCAGACTTCCTCTTTTTTTTCTTTCTTCTCTCTGTTATTTTCTTTGTTCTTTTATGCATTATTTAATCTCTCCCTACCCCATTCTGATTTTTTTTTTAATATTCTTGGTACCACATTTACGAGAGCTCTCTCTGTTGGGAAATAATCAATATTTCCTGCACTACGCGGAAGCGTTGCCGGATAGTCCACAAACAAACAATAGCAAAGAAAGATAAGATGGAAGAAAATAAAATCCAAATACACACACAACACAAGAATTTTAAGTGGAAACCCAAGAACAGGGAAAAACCACGGCTGTCAGGACGACAAGAGAAAGTTCCACTATGTAATAAATTGTTACAACCACACACTCAGGATTCTTTCTCTAACATACCCCAAACCCAATTACACCCAAATCCACTCACTAGAAATCTCTCTAGTGTTTGCTACATTTTGCTCCCATTTGGCACCCATTTGGCACATCTTACACAATGGTTACAAGAGGTATTTATAGGAAAGTCTCTTACTAGAATTTCCACAAAGGCAACCAAGAATGTTCACACTTCACCAAACTCCACTAACAATTGTTCACACTAACAATTGTCAACAATTGGCAACCAACACATGTTCACACTTCACCAAACTCCACCAACAATTGTTCACACTAACAATTGTCAACAATTGGCAACCAACACATGTTCACACTTCACCAAACTCCACCAACAATTGTTCACACCAACAATTGTCAAGAATGACAACTAAACACATGTTCACATTTCACCAAACTCCACCAACAATTGTTCACACTAACAATTGTCAAGAATGACAACTAAACACATGTTCACACCAAGTCAAACATTCAACCTTGAAATTCAAGACATACCTAACAATTCTCCCCTTTGGCTTGAATTCTCAAGCTTTTGTCCACAGCCACAATTCTCCATACCGAGAATCAACATACCCCACCACAAGGTATAACCACTTGGAAACACATATTCCAAGATTTCATCCGGCACATATCGAAAATAACCTGCTGAAATTGTGGTGCAACTCCTCACGTCAGGTTCCCAGGGAGTTCGTTCAGCCATCGACATACTTGTCCACCACACACCTTGCATCACCTCCTAACCAATGCCCGTGTGCAATTGTGGACCCGCTATCAGCAACACATCCTCTTTCATGGCAACTAGCGGTCATGCCATAAGGATGTCCATCCTCATTTAGAGGAAATCGCTGTAGTCGTTTCAAGAGAGGCGATTACCGGATCCCTCTCTTTGGAGCCTTTAGCCACACTTGCCTTTTTATTTGACAATCCTTTCATACATGTCCAGATTGTCCACATCCCCAGCAAGTAACTTTCTTCTTGGAGTTCTCCAGGGACTTCGGATTTTCCAGGGATTGACTTGCCCATCAACACCTTGTGTAACCCGTATTGGATTAACATATCATTGACTTGAACTTGCCACAAGCCAAAATTAATCTTCCCATCGAACTTCTCAATTTCGAACCTCATCATTTTTCCTGCTATAACAGTTTGTTAAGACCACTATCAGGCAACCGGGGCTCTGATACCAGTTGTTGGGAAATAATCAATATTTCCTGCACTACGCGGAAGTGTTGCCGGATAGTCCACAAACAAACAATAGCAAAGAAAGATAAGATGGAAGAAAATAAAATCCAAATACACACACAACACAAGAATTTTACGTGGAAACCCAAGAACATGGAAAAACCACGGCTGTCAGGACGACAAGAGAAAGTTCCACTATGTAGTAAATTGTTACAACCACACACTCAGGATTCTTTCTCTAACATACCCCAAACCCAATTACACCCAAATCCACTCACTAGAAATCTCTCTAGTGTTTGCTACATTTTGCTCCCATTTGGCACCCATTTGGCACATCTTACACAATGGTTACAAGGGGTATTTATAGGAAAGTCTCTTACTAGAATTTCCACAAAGGCAACCAAGAATGTTCACACTTCACCAAACTCCACTAACAATTGTTCACACTAACAATTGTCAACAATTGGCAACCAACACATGTTCACACTTCACCAAACTCCACCAACAATTGTTCACACTAACAATTGTCAACAATTGGCAACCAACACATGTTCACACTTCACCAAACTCCACCAACAATTGTTCACACTAACAATTGTCAAGAATGACAACTAAACACATGTTCACATTTCACCAAACTCCACCAACAATTGTTCACACTAACAATTGTCAAGAATGGCAACTAAACACATGTTCACACCAAGTGAAACATTCAACCTTGAAATTCAAGACATACCTAACACTCTCTCCATTCAAAGTAAAAATATTTATTCTTTTCTATTTATTTATATATTATTTTATAATTTACTTTTTTTGTAGGGTTTCCTTATTATATTAAAATTGATTTATGAATGGTTTGATTTAATTAAATTTGTTTGTGATTCATCAAAAGAATTCAAATCAACAATTAAACTTTTTCTAGAATTTTTTTTAAAAATAAAAATGAAACCATTTTTTTTCCAAAATCAGCTTTTTTTTTTTCTTTCCCTTCTACTGTAATCCAAACCTAAAATCAGTGAATGGCGTTCTAAAAAACTGAAAATCAATCGAAAAACAAAAACGGAGACGGCACCGGAGGTGCGCTGCATGTACGCGCAGTGCATGTTTTATGTGACAATTGAATGCATATTCTGTAACACTAAGACAAACTGATGAGATGAATTATGAATATTGGTAGTAAAAAAAAAATGAATATTGGGTGCACGTTTGCATATTCTATATATATAATATTCTTAACTGATGTGGTCAAGAGGCATACCCGAAGGTATATTTTTTTATTTTAAAATAATTTTATTTTTAATTAATGATTTTACTGTTTAGTTATATAGTATATTTTTAAATAAAGTTTTAAGAAATTTTATTAAAAGATTTTTTTTATTTTCTAAAATAATTTTAGTATATTTTGTTTTTCCATTATTTTTTAGTTAATTATTATTAAAAATTACTTAAATAATCATAATTCATTATATTTAATTAAAGTCAATTGTCGGTTAACTAATGGTAAAATGTTTTTAATTTGCTGATTGTTCAAATAAGATAGTTTGATTTGGTATTTCAACAAAAGTCGGGGTTGTTTACAGTTCTTCCAAAAGAATATGTAGTAACTTTTAAGTACGGATATCTCACATGTTTTTTTCTATATAGATTTGACTTTAGAACGTCAAATAATGACTATGTAACATTAACATGATATTTTTCATAAAACACGTGGATCACTTTATAAATGTTACAAAGTTATAAGATTATATTATAAGATAAAATACAATATTTTAGGATCACATTGTAAGATTTTAGGATGAGATGTTTTCACAAAATGAATGTCGAAATATATATGATATTTAAGAATAAAGGGAATGTATATAAATTTTTTAATTAAATTTTAAGAATAAAATATCTTTAGAAAAAACGAAATATTGAAACATAAAATTAAATAGTAAAAAGAAAATCCAGTACCTCCACCGGAGAATGCTTTCTATCCAAGAATGCTTGCTATCTAAGTAGGGTTAATGGCCCACCACTTTTTGACGTCGAATCATTGTTGAGTATTATTGAGTAATGGTGGCCACGGTTCGGTTTCGGGGCGGTTTCGGTTCCGTGGCCACCCAAACCGTAACCGAACCGAGAAAATCGGTTTGGTTTTCGGTTTCGGTTTCGGTTTATATTTTTTTTTTCAATTTTTGTGGTCACGTGTCACTTTTCTATTGGTTAGATTTTTTTTTAATATATAAACCGCCCAAAACCGTCCCAAACCGCCGGCTTTGGGCGGTTTATGTTTCGGTTTTGGGCGGTTTCGGTTTCGGTTTTGGACGGTTTCGGTTTCGGTTTCGGTTTTTGTTGTTTTTTTTGTTTTTTTATCCACGTGGCACTTTTCTATTGGTTGATTTTTTATTTTATTTTATAAAAACAGCCCAAAACCGTCCCAAACTGCCGGTTTTGGACGGTTTTGGGACATCCCTAACCGTAACCGAACCGGCTCGAAACCGGTTTCCAACCGGTTTCGTAATCGACGGTTTCGGTTACGGTTTCGGTTTCGGTTTCGGTTTTGTACACACGGTTTAACCAAACCATGGGCACCTCTATTATTGAGTATATGAAACAATAGCGTGCATGTTCACTCCATTGATGTGTCTCTTTCATCGTACAATTATATATTCCTATCACTTAAATCTTTAAAGATGCGGGCCATTGTTTCGCAATGATAGTATAATTTAGGGTTATTTATACAAACATCCTAATTTTAGATGATATTGTACGTATATTTAACTTTTCTTTTAAGAATAATGTACAAACCTTCTTTAAAAAAACGTTGATCAACTTTACTTTTATTAGTTGATTAGATGATGTAGTTGCGGCCTGCGAGCTGAGAGACATACCGCTGGACTATTTTACATGTTTAATTGTAAAAAGTTAATAAACGTGGTAATAAAATTTTAAATTTAATTCAAATTGTTCTCACAACATTTCTTAAAGAATTTAACTACATTTAAAGCGTGTTTATTATCTATACCATAAGATTGTATATTCAAATCCTCATCCCTTTTTAAAAAAACCTTAAATTTATATAATATTATAACACTTTAAAAATAATAATAAATTATGAGTTGCGTATAAGATTCACATAACTTAATTCCTAAAAGTCCAAGCAAACACAATAATCACAAATCATGAATTAATTATTTTTCCCTAATTAGGATTTATCAATAAGTAAAGTGAAAAAAAAAAACCACATAGATTTTTACACCTAAATAGCTGTTTTCGATTTATTTAGTTTTAGAAAAGTGAAATAAAGTTAGACATTCTTTAAATAAATAGAATGCTCAACTTTTTCATCTTTTCTTACCCAAGACTTGATAAAGCAATCTTGTTATATAACTTCGAAACTAAGTTACCTATATGGCTATATCATTTTTTTAAACAATATCATTTATTTTTTATTTTGCAACAAAAAAATTATATGGTTAATTGTACAAACATTCCTTAGACTTTCACATAATTGCACACATACGCAACTTATCTATTTATTTTTCTGCCATTTTTCTAACATAACCAAATCGATTTACTTCGGTTAGCATTGATATTTTTTATTATAAATAAAATCCTCTTCCATAATCAATTGAGATGACTCGTTGAAGTGATTGGTGAGAGATTGTCAATTACCATATGTGCATGGATTTTGTTTAACTTGACAGAGGCAAGTGAAATCTGTCAGTTGCAGAGATTCTGACAGTAATGTATCACAACAAGACTTGATTACCCTTGACTCGATAGGTGTCTTAAGTTAACTCGATAGTTGATTTAGTATCTCTAGTACTTTAATGGATTATGAAAAAAATATAGAAATAGATATTGTACATGTTTAAATTGGTGTCTCCAATGCAATTATTGTAACTCATTGTCATGTAAAAAAAAATTATAGACACTGTATTGACTGTGGTATGTTAGATGACTATTTTGTATATCGACTCAGCATAGAGAAAAAATAAAAAATTATTAATAAAATTGTTTGATTAAAAGTAAAATAATCAGACACATCTTTAATAACTTAGTATTTTAATAAAAGGCATTGAGTTATATTTTTTATTTGATTCTCAATCAAGTATACATAAGAAGCAAGTTTCTTAATGTTAATATTATTGGCATATTAACGATTATTAAAATACAAATTATTTTTACATTCGAGATGCTCTTATGTTAACGCGACATTATGGCTTGACACAACCGACCACGAGATGAAACCCCTTATGGATCACCATCTAGTTAAAATTAATAACCATTAACAAAATGGAGAAATGGTTCGAAAAGATATAAATCGAACCTCATAATCTCTTGGATGTAGGTGTGATGGACTTACAACTGAACCAACATCATTTTATCAATTCATGAGTTGTGTGCATGATTAACGTAACTTAATTTCTAAAAGTTCTAGTACACACAATAATCACAATTTAGAAATTAAGTTTCATTGCCCTAATTAGGATTATTGATAAGCAAACCTGCACTAATTCATTCGGTCCCAATAATGGGAAAACATTCCTAAAATGTATAATAGGTAAAATATATGGCTGTAAAAAGTTAATCATAAAACAGGGTATGAGTTAGTTTCAAATCATGTCTTCCTTCCCCAACTCTCAAAATATTAGGATTACAAGGGAAAAAAAAAAGGTAAGATTATGAAATGAAGGGTCCAGGGTCCTATATAGTAATTAAAGTTATGTATAGTACTAATAACATCAGTGAAAACCAAAAGATGCTATGACAGTCCTTATCGAATAAAACTTTTTTTTTTTGACAAAATAAAACTCTTGTATTTATTTTATCTTTTACATATTATACCATACCCATACCATCAAAAATAATTTAATATGCACATCACTTGGCCCTTGTGTTCTCACAGTGCTTGAAAGGTTAAAATTTCAGATTAAATTGATGCTTGTGTTGCTGAAAGGATACCAGTGAGATATCTCTAACATATATTTTCACATCTTTAAATAGCTGTTATCGGATTTAGCTTTAGAAAAGTAAAAAAAAAAAAAAATTGAGCATTCTTTAAATAAATAAATAGAATGAATGCTCAACTTTTTCATCTTTTTTGACAGTTCATAAAGAATCCTATAAAATCAAATGCAGTCTTGTTAGATTTTCTTGGACCCTTTCTCCTTGTATATCTCTTTACAGCTAAGATACTAATGTCATTGCTTCTTGGCTCAGCAACAAAAAATTTAAAGGGTTAATTGGAAAAATATTCCATAAGCTTTTACATAATTACACACATATGCAATTTATCTATTTATTTATCTTCAAACTGTTTGTGAAATAATTAATCGAATCGATTGAGAAGACTTGATTGCCCGGAGCTTGGCCCTCTAGGAGAAGCTTTTAACCTCTACTGTTGGGCCGAAACAGTGTTGTTTCTGTATCTGCCGACGATAATTTATTGGGTCCAAAACAATGTTGGGCTTGCAAGTTCTGCTATTTGGGCATTGATTTAAGTGTAGAAGGCTTGGGCCACACACGTGATGTGGGCACAGTTCTATGGTATAAGTAACAATAGTTGTGTGTGAACTCAAAAGCTCTCCATGTTTAATGTAAATTGTCCATGCTAAAGATCATTTAACACAATAAAAGACCGATGGGCTGTTTGTGTTTTTATCTAAAGTCTTATAAGACCTTAATTTCTTAGACATATAGATAAGTCTGATAAATTAAGATAATATGCTATGCTTGTTTTTTTTCATTTTGGATGACTTATTACAATTGTAAAATTGATTAGACTGTGTTAGGGTTTCTTCAAAACTGGGGAATTTTTAGAAAATTGATTTTTAGGGTTTTATTATATGCGGATAAAATTGTAAATATATGAATTTTTATAGGACATTTGTGGAAATTTACTAAAAAAACACTACTATAGCATTTTTTTAATAAGATAAAAGTTAAAATTTTTTACTTTTCCTAAAAGACATATATATCTTAAAATAAGATATAAATTGGAAAAACAAACAAATTAATTTATCTTAATTTAAGATATAAGAGACAATAAGTCTTATAGTGAACAAAACAAACAGCCCCCCGGTCTTGTCAAAGCAATCAAAATGAATGTCGAAAGAATCATCATCCAGTCAAAACTAATGCACCATAGGTAACACTGGCTTTCACTCCTTTAATTCTCGATATTACTACACCAAATAAAAACACATATACTGAGTCAGATACAGAAGAATAATGAAAATGCAATAAGATAGATGACCATAATAAATTAATAATAACATATATATGATGTGAGTTGATCACACTGGATTATATATTTACCATAAAATGTAATTTAAAAAAAGACAGAATTTTACTTAAGTCATATTCTTTTTACGATTTGTCACATTTATAAATGTCTGTAACCTTTTTATCACTTTAGTCCCTCCTTTATTCTAAATTCATCACTTTGGTGTTTTGACTAAATATTTAACGGTTAACTATAACCGATTGTGTTAAAGTTCAATTTTACCCTTTTTACTATTTACTTTAATTAAAATGACAGTTTTACTCTAATTGTTTTTTTTTTAAATTTAAAACTTTAGCAATCATATACTATTATTACGCAACATTATTTATTATTTTACCAACATATGTTAAAATTTTACAACTTTACAATTAAATTAATTGCCCAAAATGTTATCATTACACAAAATTATTTATATTTTTACCATTATATATTTTAATAAAAAAATCATTACCCAAACAAATTTTTTTTTACGCCTTTATTTTTTTAAACGTGTCATTGTATGTGTGGATAATATGCTATAGGACTGAAATACTCCTATAACCGTTATCATTGACTAACCATGGACTAACGGAAGGATCAAAGTGATTGATTTTGAATAAATGAGAGACTAACGTGATGAAAATAGTAACAACATTTATAAAGATGATAAATCGTAAAAAAAATATGACTTGTATGAAATTAGACCTTTAAAAAACCAAAAACCAAAAGTAGCATGTAAATTGATAACATGAAGTACAAAAAAATTGCCATCATTAGTACAAAGACCGCTAGAACACTAAACATAGACAGCAACACACACATATATACATATATATATATATATATATATATATAGTTCAAATCAAGTGCAGCTTAATAATCCAAGCATTCAAGACCTGGCAAAAAGCATGAAGCATCAATCCTCATAGGAAAACACTCATTAAAACTGTCTCCATAGATGCCTTGACCAGCTTCAGATAACCTGACAAGAAAAAAGTATGCGACATGTTAAGTAATCCAAAATCAAACAACTGAGGGCAAAAGAAGGATCGTGATCAACATACCTCATTGGGGCCGAATTCAGCAACACTCTCTTCAACTTCACAAACTTCCTTAACACTAAACTTCTTAAGCAAAGTAATGACACTGTTAACACTAATCATTGGCTCAACCTCCAAATTATCCATCACCATCCATCACCAAGTAAGTCACTAAACTCTTAACAAAACCTACTCTATCTAACAATGCCGTTGTTGTTTTTCTTGTTAAAAACCACATAAGAAACAACATCATTATTCATCTCCCTGATGGAACCTCTTCTACAGATAGAACACGATGACGACTGAGGAACATATATATGACACAGAAGTGTAAACCTTTGAAGATTTTAAATGAGAGAGCAAACAAGGGATTTCATTACAATATATTGGACCTTTGGGATTTAGCAGCTGATACTCCTTGTTTATATTATGTTGCATGTAGATATCACTAAAATTTTCAATCCCCAAATAAAGATCATCAAGACAACCCACATGGGATTTCTTGTTTAACAGCCTAACCACTGTGCTTACAAGTAGAAGAGAAAATCTACAAAGTCTTTGTCAGCTTCTGAAAAAAGAACTTTGTGAGACTTTTTGTCACTTAAAAGCTTTAATTGTAATTTTGGTGCTTCCATGGCTTGTGGTGTTTGAGGTAGTGAACAATGTAAATATCTCCGTATTATATTTAAAATAAGGGTAGTGTTAATCTATCCCCTAAGGGTACATGTTAACAACTAGATATATACCTGAAAAGAAAAATATTAAGGTAATAAATGTTTTCCTATTTTAATAAACTTTTAGTTGTTAACATATCCTAGGTTAACACTACCCTTAAAAATATAATGAGATAATGTTCTAACATCTTCAAAAAAAAAAATTTGTTAGTGACCACATCAATGAATTAGAAAAATGAAATTTTGAAAGGAGTGAAAATTTGAATGTCAAATTTGAATCCAAAAAATTAGATGAACCACATTCATTCTATTGTTATGTTTTCTGGCCAGTAATCTCTCAAAATTTGTTGCTTCACTGTTTTCAATTTGTGTTCATTCCCAACTCTCATCAATATCTTAAATATATACTTTTTGTTTTCTACCATTTCGCTTTGGAAATCCACTCACAGTGGCATGCAGCAAATGGATTATTATTTTTCAATAAAAATAAAATATGACACTAGTTGCCCGTCTAACCTAATCTGAACAACAGCTACAAACTGGTTCGCTTTAAGGAAATCAGAACCTTCAAAATGTAACAACAGACCAACAAATTAATGTTAGTCCCTATTTACAGAGATTACAAACTAACAGTAACAAATATGATTTTAGATAGAACGTTTACTCTATCTAATGATTCTAATCTTTTTATTTAAATTTAAAACAATCATTAACATAATAACATTTAAATTTAAATAAAAATTCTTATCCTAACATAGTCACTCTAGCTATTATACACAGCTTTATAATAGTTTCAATTCAAAAATTGCAACAAAAAAATCCTTAAAAGGAGAGAAATTTTGAATTCAAATTGGACTCCATAATTAAATCTTCATTAACTTCTCATTACCAAGGAATGGAGATGGTCACTCCACAGCTGATCAACATTATTTTCCTTTATAAACATGTAGATTTTTAATTGTTTTTTTTTTTTTTTTGAACATCAACCTTTATTAAAGGAGACAAAAAAAGGCAAAGAGAAACACAAAACAGAGAAAAGGACAGACACAAAACAGAGGGAGGCCATGCACCACAACACAGCAGAACAGCCGCCAAAGCCCAATCCCACAGCTGGGAACAACAGAAGAGGAACAAACAAAAAAAGGAACAGAGAAACAGAAAGAGGAAGGCCAGCACAGAGCCAAAAAAAACAAAAAAAAAACCAAGCTACCCCATCCAACACAAACGATGCAGAAGAGGAAACAGAAACCAGAAAGCGACCAGCTGCTCTAAAAACCAAAGATCAAAGATCACCAGGCGTCAGCTCCACACAATTCTATTATCACCACCACTCGATCCCATTTTTGCCAGCCTATCGGCAAAGGAGTTGGAAATTGAAAATTACCTCGATATTATGGTTTAATCTCAGCAACTCTTTTATATCATAAATGTAGTTAATGTGCTTCAGGCTTCCAAAATCGATAGAATTGTGAGCCCAAGAAACCGCAGATTTTGAGTCACTGACAATGGTAACTTTGTGGTCCCCACGTATATTTTTAAATGTCCATAAAATCAGACAAGCTGGCAATGCCAGAAGCTACCCCAGCGAAGCTGAAGCTGCTTATTGACACAAAGAATCAAAAAGTACTTTTTGAAGAAGCAGGCAAAGACTTTGTAGACTTTCTCATTCCCAGAATTCTAAATAGACCTGGTGAAATAATTAAGTTTTAAGCTATTTTAGCTCAATTTTAAATTTATCAATTCTGTGTTAAAAACACCGCAATTTAATATTTTGGATTAATTCCATCGTTTATCCCTTAAATTATAAGGTTATCCATATTTATGGATGGCTTGACAGAAATACCCTTTAATATTCTTTTGGTGAATTGCATATCTATATATTCGATTGCTTTTCTTTCTTTCTTAAGTTTTCTCTCATCAAATTTTTTTCCTGACAGCATTCTCTACCAAAACCCGTCAATCTACCGGCTGGGCTATACCTCTAGAAGCCTCATTTATCAATTTTAAGTTATCACTCTCATCAATAGTGACCATGTCAACAATCCACGACAGCGGGGAGCAGGCCCAAGTCTACAGCAAACCTGATTCCGCGAAGCATGGCCATGGTCTCTACCACCACATAGAGGAAACGTGACAAGTCACAAACTGGGTGGAGGATCTCATAACCATACCAGCATGATCACGAATTATAATGCCAAAACTGATCCTGTTATTACCATTGCCCATAATCGCATCGGTGTTGATTTTAAAGCAACCCACATCCGGTTTGCACCACTTAACTGGCAGCCTCTTGATGGACGTTGGGGTCACCACACCCGCACAATTTGCTTCCTGGAATTCATCACTGAAGTTAGTGGGGTCACCACACCGCCCAACCCACATCACTCTCATCACACCTAGCAGCCCAATTGTGAATCACCTGATTCCTCCTCCACCAGATGCAATTTTAATAACTTTAATCTCCATTCACTCTCTTCATAAGTTTTTATTGTTTATCTCATTCATTTGTGTTTCTATCTCTACAATTTTCTCTCTAAAACTATCTTTTTGAAATATTATTATCCTCGCCGAAACGGTCGAAATGATTCTAATGGGTTTTCAGAAACTTTATACGATTAAATATCAACATGATTACACGATGAAATTACAATATGATTACACAATGAAATTATTTCATCGTGTCACATGTCTCTATTGATAAACCTCCACCAGTGGAGATCGTCGAAGGTGACTACAAAATAAATTATTTCTCTCACATGTCATAAATGCAAAGAGTGTATTTTTATCCAAAAGTCATTCTCTTAGATAAAAATAGTGAAGTAATTGAGAAATGACATTTTTAAATGCTCCCCTAATTTGAGGGCTATTTATGGTTTTGCCGTAATTTCATTCACGTACCTCAGTAATCACATAACCTCACAATTATCATTAAAGGTAATTTATATGGACAATGGTAAGAACAAAAGAGCTTGTAGCTAGATTAATAACAGTAAAATAAAATACAGAAAATAACTAGAACATATGAAAACTTAAAAACCTAAATTGTACTTGCAAACAAACAGATATCCCCAGACAAATACAGTTAGCAGTTAGCACTGATTGATCGCCTCATGGTTTGCAAACTTTGACAAGTTCAATTAGGATCGGCTTCTTTTTTCCCCACCATTATTACCAAGGAAAACACTAGTTAGAATATTCTTGCATTCCAAAGATGCCTTTAGTGTTGAAAATTAAACTTGACCACCTCCATTCTAGTAAGCCAACAAATTTTGACTTCCAGCTGCAACCATCCAGCCAAATCCTAATTGGCTCAGAAATCAAAGTGCTCAAAATTGATTTTTGATCACACCAGAGTGTTTTACTAATCGCTAGGAGTGCAACTGTGAAACTTTCACCCAAATCGGAGCTTAGACGACGCCGCACGCGCCCCCTAAAGTTGGAGCGTGTATCCACGCGTAGCCACCCACTTCGGCGCGTCACCGCCACTCGCCAGTCGTCTTCTTCGCCCGACCTGCTATCCGACCCAACACTCGGTCACCTGCTCCGACCAGAGTTCCGACCCGTGACCAACCCGGATCCACGCCTGCTGACATGTGCTGACGTCACTAACGGCGTTAATCGCCCAGAATATTCTGTCCACCCAAAAAAAAGAATATTCTGTTATCTCGGTTGACGTTTTGCCAAAAGTTTGACCTTCCCTTCCGGACGATTTCGAACTCGGTTTACAACAAACTCAGACTGGTTTCCAACGTTTTGGACCATTCTGGACGCAACTGTGTACTCGGTTTCTGTAAATTCAGACTCCAGAATAGTGTTCTAAGCATTTCAAGTCTCGATGGCCAACGGAAACGCGAATATTGTCATCCCGAAACTCACCAAAGACAACTATGATAATTGGTGTATACAAATGAGCTCTACTAGGTTCTCAAGATGTCATGGATAATGTGGAAGATGGATATACATAACCCATATCCAAAGAAGCTGAAGGAGACTTGACAGAAGCTCAAACAACAACTCTCAAAGCCGATCGAAAGAGAGATTGTAAAGCAAAGTCAATAATCTATCAAGGACTAGACGAGGCCACATTTGAGATCATAGCATCCTCTAAGTGGTCGAAAGAAATCTGGGACACTCTTCACAAGACATACAAAGGTGCTGACAAAGTGAAAAGAATCTGTCTTCAAACTCTACGAGGTGAGTTCGAATCCCTACAGATGAAATCTAATGAATCCATTGCTGAGTTCTATATACGAGTTATGGTCGTTGCGAATCAGCTAAGAAGAAATGGAGAAACTCTCATCGACATGAGAATTTCAGAGAAAATTTTGAGATCATTGGATCCGAAGTTTGATTTTATAGTTGTGGCACTAGAAGAAACAAAAGATCTGGAGACGATGTCTGTTGAAGAACTAGTGGGTTCATTGCAAGCCCATGGGCAGAAAATCACAAGAAGAAGTGACGACAAAGTATTGGATCAAGCTCTCCAGTCAAAGTTCTCCCTCAATGAAAAAAGATACGAGTAAGGGGGAACCTCACAACAAGGAAGAGAACGAGGTAGAGGATCTCGTGGAAGAGGTTCTGGAAATGCCGAAACCAACGGTAGAGGCAGAGGAGGAAGAGACACAAATAGAGGAGGATGTGGACAACAGAACTATGTCCCACGAGGAAGAGGACGTGGAAGAAGAGGCGGCTACAACAACCGCCCCAACATTGACAAAAGAAATGTTCAATGCTATAACTGCCACAAATATGGCCACTATAGCAATGAGTGCAGAGGTAATCCAAATGAGGTAAATGAAAATTCTAACTTTGCAGAGAAAGAGCAAGTTGAAGGAGAATCGTTGATGTTGATGGCACACAACTCAACTTATCAAAACCAAAATGTTTGGTTTCTTGATTCTAGAGCCAGCAACCATATGACTGACAGGAAAGACTTATCCACTGAACTTGATGAGAAAGTTCATGGAGAAATCTCATTTGGCGACCTCTCAAAAATCCATGTCTAAGGAAGAGGAGATGTCATGATTAAGCAGAAGAATGGAGATCATGCATTCATCTCCAATGTCTATTATATTCCAAACATGAGGACAAACATCCTAAGTCTCGGACAACTCCTAGAGAAAGGTTATCATATTAACAGTCAACAGTATTCAAAGCAAACTCAATATCAAAATTGCAAAAAATAATAATGAAATTAAAATAAGCATATTTAGATTAATTGTTAACCACAGCTAACAGATCAAGACATATATCAAATAGTAGATAGTGAAAAAACATCCCAACAAAACGAAGATAGTGATCAACTCCCACACACTGCAAAAGTAACCATTGTGCCTCGCCAACACAGAAAGATCAAATCAAACATTACATTTAACAAGTATATCTCGCCCACACGGAAAATTTAAAACAAACATGACATTTGAATCTTGGTTTATGCCCCAGTAACTCCAAGAAAAATGCTTGTCAACACTGTCTTGCATTCCAAGGATGCCTTCAACAGCTTTAGGCCCTGACAAGAAAAAGGCAAAAACACCTTAGAATCTCTATATATCCCTGGAATTAGAGATGCATTAGTCATAATTGGTAAATCTCATATACAAATTAATTATACATATTAATAATATGAGATTGACTCATTAGTAAACATTTCACAGCCTGCCCCCCAAAAGCAAAATTGTGAGTACTAATTCAAACATTAAAAATAAAAAATAATAATCAATATTAATTACCTCATCCACACCCAAAACAACAATCTTCTCCTTCAGTGAACCCACATTTTGAACATTGAATTCATTAAGCAAAGTAATGGAAGAAATGGTAGACATAGGCTTGACCTCCAAATTATCCATCACCATGTATGTCACCACCCCTTTCACAAAACCTTCCTCCACAGCCACTGTTGTAGCAGTACTACTTTTTGCAGCAGCAGCAGCAGATTTAACAAAAGTCAACTCTGTAGTCATTCGGTTCCCACAAGGACAAGCGGAGTTATAAACATCAGACACATGCTTGGAATATCCACATTGATAAAACTTCTGAGCAGTGGTCGTCGATTGATCTTGATTATCAGACAGTAAAAGTGGGAGTCCATTGGCATTCAGTGAAGATTTGGGATTTAACAGTGAGGTCTTGTTTTGGTTAGGTTGCATGTAGGTTTGATTGAGATTTTCAAGGCTCTGATAGAGGTCAGTAATGCAACCAACGTCGCCTTTCTTTTTCAAGAGCTTTGTTACAGTGGCAACTGGTAATGAGAGAATATAGAAGAGAAAATCCACAAAGTCGTTGCTAGTTTCAGCAAAAAGAACTCTCTGGCCCTTTGTGTCAATAAGAAGTTTCAACAGCACTTTGGATGTTTTGGAGGGTGCAGCCATATCTTCCACTTCTTTTTCTTTTTCTTTTTTGAAAACAAATTTTTTTTTCTGTGTCCTTAGCTTAATTAACAAAGTTTAAGAGATAAAAGCTACATATATATATAGAGGAAGATGAAGCTAATACACCATGTATCAAGAAGATGAATCGCTGGCATTTACTAGAATCAGCATGCGCAAATTTAACTAAGCTCATGCATGGATTGTTGGAAATAAGCAGCAGAAATTAATTGGAAACAGTAAGTCATTAATTAATTAGCATCTTCATCATTACATTAGCATCCAACCTCATCGATTTCAATTTGACTTGAAGAGATTCTGTCCTTTCAAAAATATATTTACTCTCACTCATTTTATTTTACTTTTATGAAATGGATCTCACTCATTTTTATATTCCATATTCCATTTCTATGTTTAAAGACTATGCTTTTATTTTAAGGGTAGTGTTAACATGCACCTAACAACCACATTATTTTTATTAATGGAAATAAAAATATAAATTAATTAGTTTATTTATTGTCTATTACAATAAATTCAGTGTTTTTATTTTCTTTAATAGAAATAAAGTGGTTGGTAGGGCACAGGTTAATACTACCTTATTTTAAAACAAAATGTTATATGTTTTTGTCAAACGTCAATATTTACTTTCTGATATGAAAGTTAGAGCCATAATAAATGGGTTATCTGTTCATATTATTTACAACTCAAACAAAACATTTTCTTCCCAAATTACCTTTTTACTTTTTACCAACTATAATTTATAATCTCTTTTATCTAATTAAAAAAACATTACTATATATATATATGTGTATAATGATTTTTACAATCAATTTTTTCATATTAAATAAATATCGAAAGAAATAAATGGAAATAATTTTTTTTATAAAGTAATTATGCTTTTTAAAGGAGAATAAATGATGTTTAGAAGTAAAAAAAAAAAACTCAGAAGATTTTCATAGAGAATTAGATGAAACTATATTGCAAATTATATTTGATATAAATTATGTTTTTGAAGGAATATAAATTATGTTTAGGAGTAAAAAAAAAACTCTATTTTTTATTTTTTTTAAAGACAAAAGAATTTTTGTGAAAATCAAATATTTTTTTCATATCTAAAAAAGGAAAAGAAAAGAATTAGATGAAAAAAAATTATAAATTATAATTAATAAAAAAAATGCAATTTGGGAATAGAATGTTTTGGTCGATTTATAAATAATAGAGTCCATTTTTGCTCAGCCCTCTTTAAACGGGGGTGAGCATTACCCCCTCACCATTTTCTGTCATGTGTCCATATAACCAGGGTTAACAAATTAACTTTTTTTCACTTTTTAAAATCTGTTTTTACCAATATTACCCCAGGTTCCAGTAAAAGAAATAAAAAAGTTTGAGAAAGCCAAAAGACTCTCTCATGAAAAAAAAAAAACAAAAACCTTGCAAAAGTCATGTTTCAGTTGTCTTTTTCTTCGTTGCCTCAATATTCTTCGTTTCCATCTTCTCCTTTTCGGTTTGGTCTCCAAAACCCACCCACTGGGTTATGTTCTTGTTGTTCTTCATCATCGTATAAAGCTAGATATTCCGATGGCGAATATGAGCTTTGCTGGCATGGCGATGACGCCGAGAAGGACGAGAATAAAAGGGCTTGAAGATGACTGTTTATTGTTAATTTTAATTGAGACCCAACTCATGTTTAAAAATTTTGATCTTTCTGACAAATTTCCCATGACAAAAAAAAAGTTTGCTTTCGTTAATTTGATTGATCGATTTTCATTGGTTTTTGATTGATTTGTGAAATTAGTTAGCTTAGCTTTTTTTTTTTTTTTGAAGATTTGCATATCTGGAAATTAGCTCTAAATCTGGAAAACATTCAATTGACGATCAATTGGGGCCTGGTTCATTTGATTGTGGAGTCAGATGCATTGGATGTGGCCAGGTATTTTAATGGTGGGGGAGTTTTGCAAGAAATTTTGCTGAAACTGCTTGTAACAACATAATCTGATGTCATCGTGTGGCCTGAGTGTTTACTTGGATACTCTCATGCTCAATCCCAGATTTAGGGGTTGTTTGTTTTTTTATCTGAAAACTGAATAGTCATGAATTTTTCTGAAGACTGAATAGTCCTGAATTTTTCTGAAGACTGAATAGGGACTGAAATCTGAACTTGAATGACATGTTTTTTTTTTTTCCTCACATCTGAATGTATTGTCAACATGTTTGTTTTTTTAAAGTAAAATTGTTTGAAAGTAAGTAATTTTACATTTATACCCACGTTAAACAATTATACATATAATATGGAATAAAAACAATCTAAAAATTATAATTATATATGAACACATATGATCATAATCTTCTTCTTCAATTACAAATAACTTTCATTTTTATTAAGAAAAAAAAGTTTTTTTTTTCAAAAATAAAAGGGGCAGCATGAAAACTCACACTAAACACTCTAAAAAATAATATATAAATACATAACCCTAATATCATAATAAATTATTTATATTAAACACCAATATGAGAAGTGATTAGGGTTCTTTTTTATTTTTAAAACTATTTAAAATAAACAATATATTAAAATAAATATTTTATACCATATATAATTAACATAAAATTGGAAATATGTTATATAAAGGGGATAGTATCGGAAGAAAAGATTTTGGATTGCATTTAATGCAATTCAGTGATTTGCAATTAAGTGAAAAGTCATGATTTTTTACTTTTTATTTTAAGTTGTTTTTTGGCATTTTAAAGTTGTTTGACCACTTATAAAAACAAACAAAACAACTTAATAATTATGATTCAGACCCATTAAATTTTAAGTGGAAAAAACAAACGACCACTTAGTGTTTACAAAATCATTTAAAGTTATTCCCCTGAATTTAGTATGAATAAGAGAAGTGTTGACTCAGTAGAAATAGCCATTGAAGTGTTTTCCAAACATGGGGAAAATCATATAAGAAGCGGGCAGTGCAAATAATTATTTAAAAAAACTCCAAAATAAAATTACAAGTTGTATGTAGAATAATTAATTGATAAGAAAAAAAAGGATGTGGAGTACCTGTGAAAAAAAAAAGTTGTTCTTGCTGTGTATTGTTCACTTGGATGGATTCTATTTTTTTAGATTGTCTGCTACTATGCAAGTGTCTTTTTAGCTTTGCAAATATTTTTTTTTCTTTTACCGAAACATGGGGTAATATTGGTAAAACAGTTTTTAAAAAGGGAACAAAGTTAATTTATTAACTCTGGTTAAAATATGGACACATGGCAAAAAATGGGGAGGGGGTGAGCAAAAATGAACTCTAAATAATATGAGCAGTGGTTCACCTTTCATGTCAAAAAGTAAAATATTGACACTTGTCAAAGAAAGAAGAAAGTAGATTGAGAGAATATGTTGAGAGAGTGTATTTAGCATTCATGTTGTTATTAACTTATCTTTGAACTTGAATTTAAAATTAATGGATATATATTAGCTAGCTCTATGTACAATAGCATGTAGGGGTGGGCACGGTTCGGTTCGGTTCGGTTTTGGGTAAAACCGAACTGAACCGAAAATATTTCAGTTCACCCAAAATCAAACCGGAGTAAACCGAATAGAAAATGATAACTGAACTGAACTGAACTGATTTGAATCAGTTCGGTTCATTTCGGTTTTGGGCCTAATGTGCCTCATGGGTTTAATGAGTTTTTCTTAATATGTTTTAATTTTGATAGGTTGTTGCCTTGTTGAATTCCAATTTTGGGCCAAAATTACATAAGTTTTAATTGCCCAAGCCCAAAAAAACCCAAATCAAACCCAATAATATTTAATTTATATTTCATTAAAAAAAAAAAAAAAACTCTACAGCCATGAGACATACATTTCAATAATCACAACTCACAAGTTTCAATGTTTCATACATTTATACATCCATGAGACATACATTTCAAATTTCAAAGATAAAAACTCTAAATCACAAATCCAAACTCCAAATAAAAATTACAATCCAAATCCAAACTCCAAATCAAATTACAATCAAAACAAACTAAAACAAACTCCAAATCAAAATTACAATCCAAATTCAAACTCCAATTCAAAATTACAACTAAAATAAAAACTACAAATCACTTAATTAGTAATAACAATAAAATAAGACCAAATAGGAAATGAAATAATGACAGTAAAATAATTTCAACTTCCTGCATTCATAAATGAAACGGTAATTAGTAATGAGTAATGATGAGTAATGATAGTAAAATAAATGACTTGCATCCATGTTAGAAGGATGCAAGGCCATCATCATGAAACAATATATATATATATATATATATATATATATATATATATATATATATGCATATACAAACGATTAAAGGCTTACCTTCATGGCTTCATTTCATTAATCATTCCTCCTTAATTTTTATCCTCTATAGAAACATTTGTCACTCCACTCTCATACTCTACATTAAGATCAAGACAAAAAAAACAATTAAATTACATAATAATAAATAACATTAATAAAAAAAAACAACAAATTTGATAAGTCCACCTAAATATTAAATACTTACCGATTTCAACACTGATATAATGTTCTAACAAATGAACCGATTCATCTTCATTTTGAGCATGTTCTTGAACAACACGGGGTTCAGCAATAGGGCAAGTTGCTTGCAACCAATTTCCGGTCAAAATTAACCCCTCAACAATTTTAGGAGTCAAAGAACTCCTAAATGGATCAAGAATGCGACCACCGGTGCTAAATGCAGACTCAGAAGCAACTGTTGAAACCGGCATTGCAAAGATATCTCTTGCAACCATTGATAATATAGGAAACTTCACTAAAGAATTCTTCCACCAAGCCAAAACATCAAACCTCTCATTCAATTTCTCAGCACGCTCCAACAAATACAAATCCACCTCACTTTTCCCTTTATTAATATCTTCTTCTTGTTGCTTCATTCCCCATAAACTATCCTCTTCATCAGTTGCCTTTAACCTGCCAAATTCTAAGTCATCACTAGGTCCACCACCAACTCCAAATGAGAACACATCATCGGTTTCCTTTGCACCCCCACCCGAACTACCATAAAACCGGGTATACCATTCATACAAGTCTAACAACACACCTTTCAACTTAGAAATCATTGATTGAGATTCTTCCATACCATAAATGGAATCAAACCGAAACTTCACATAACCCAATTTGTACCTTGGGTCAAGAACAACTGCCAAGATCAACAAGTTATTGGTTTTTTCTAAACCCCCCTAATACTTGTCGAATTTTTGCTACATACTCACAGCAATTTTACTCACAAGTGGATCTCTTTCAGTAGTCAATGAATTTAGTTGATTACGGATGGTGCACCAACTCTTAAAATAAATGTTGGAAGTCACACGTAATGATGCACTAAAATCCAAGGTAATATCATAAAAGGTTGCTAAGAAATTGATAAACACCTTGGCATTATCCCAATCATCACAATTAGGGGGTCCTATCCGCTTCTGCTCATTTTCATCATCTCTGAAATAGTTCACATAATGAATATCTTCCTCTCCTAATCGCTCAAATGCTTTTCTAAGCTTCACTGCACTTTCCAACATCAAGTAAGTTGAATTCCACCTTGTAGGAACATCTAGCACTACCAACCCCTTAGTCTCAATCTTCTCATGTGCAACTGCATTTTTAAATCTATCTATCGTACTAGGAGAAGATTTCACAAATTTCACTGCATTGCGAATCGCTACAATTGAGTCATGCAAATCTTTCAACCCATCACTGACTATTAGATTTAGGATATGTGCACAACACCGTACATGCAAGTACTTGCCCCCTAACACTGCTCCATCATCTTGCCAACTATTTAATTTCTTAATCACATAACCAATGGCAGTGGTGTTTGCAGTTGTATTATCCACGGTTATTGTGAAAACCTTATCAATACCCCACTCAATCAAGACATTCTCAATACACTTTCCAATTGAATCTCCTTTATGATCAACTATTTGACTAAAGCTCAGAATCCTCTTCTGCAGCTGCCAATCATAATCAATAAAATGAGCAGTGACAACCATATAGTTTATATTTTGTATTGATGTCCACGTGTCTGTGGTTAGACAAACCCTCACCTTACTCCGGCTAAAATACTTCTTCAACCTCATCTTCTCATCAATGTACAATTGATATAACTCTCTAACAATGGTTCTCCTAGATGGGAGATCAAATAAAGGGCAAAGTTCAAAGCAAAACCTACGGAATCCCCGATTCTCAACAAATCTAAATGGTAATTCATCGAGTATCAACATCTCCGCTAAGACCCTCCTACATCTAAGTTGATCAAATTTTGACACCCCTAAACTACTCCCAAAACCTGATACAGATGGTTGTTTCACCAACACTTTTTGTGTTGGGTCTACAGGCCGATACTTTTTGCATCGTTTATCAATATGTGTGTTCATGTTTGTGGTGCTACAACCCGAGTCAAATGCATAAGTATCACCACAATACTTGCATCTAGCTCTTTTCTTCCCCTCTTTGGAGACATATTCATCGAAATGTATCCAACATTTTGATTTGTTTTTTCCTTTCCTACCACCTATCCGTAAACCCTTCTTTGAAATCTTCCCCTTTCCAATGGAGCTAGAATTCTCTAAGGTCTCCGGACCCGAGTCACTACTCCCCTCCATTGAATCCATATTAGGATCAATCTCCATCTACTCGCAATTTCACATACAAATAAATAATAAAAATAAATAATTATACACAAACACAATCACAATCACAGAATTAGAACCAACAGAATTTTTAATAATTAGTCTATTTTATATGATAATATTAACTTATTAAGCTTCATTTCCAATTCTAGCAACCTAAGCATTCGGCCATTGATTATATATTTATATTCCTGAACTAGACACAAGAGATTGCACATTTATTCACAATTACAGGTAATTATTAAATCTGTACACAGTGACAGTACGCCTATCATTATCATTTACTGATTTACCAATTACCAAATTTTTTTTGAAAAGGCAAATTATATTAGACCAACATGGCAACAGCCAATAGGTCACCAGAAGAAAAACAACCTGCATGAAGACAGGAAAAGGAAACAAAAGAGGCACCCAAAAAACCAAAAATACCCAACGGGGCACAACACCAAACCAATCATTGCCCTGCAAAGCAAAACAAAACACCCAACGGGGCACAACACCAAAAATACAACAGAAAAACAGAATACACTACAACCCAAGCTGAAGAACTACAACAGAAAACAGAGTACACTACAAAGAGACAAGAACTAACCTCGAGGTCTCTCTTTGGAAGCTTCCTCGTCCGCTTTGAAGTTGTTCTCGTTGAAGCAGTCAAGCACTCAAGCTGGAGATGAAGATTGAAGACGTTGTAATTGGACGAGCACGAACATTTGGGATGTCGGATGTGAGTGAAACAAAAAAAAAGAAGAAAATTAGAAAAAAAAAAAAAGAAATTTAGAAACAAAATAAGAGAAATTGACAAACCTTGGATGAACTGATCTGAGCAGATCGGCTAACGAAAGTGAGAACTTGTGGAACGATGTTGTGGAAGTGAGAACTTGTGGAACGAAACTGATCTGAAACAAACCTAAGATGTTGTGGAACGAAAGTGAGAAGAGCAGATCGGCTAACTCCGAGAAAACTTGCTTGAGCAAATCGGCATAGATGATTGCTGAAAGAAGAAGATAGCTGACGGCCTGACTCCTTGCGTTGCAATTTGAGAAGAAGATGATAGCTGGAGTTGAGAGAGAAGAGAAGAGAAATAGCAGGTCGGCGAACTCAGACAGAAGAGAAGAAAGATAGCTAGGGTTTTTTTTTAAAAGTTTTATAGCCGGTTTATTCGGTTCAAACCGGTTTTGGGAAAACAAACCCGGTTTGAACCGAAATATTTTCGGTTTTTAAAGTTTTAAACCGATTTGACTCTACGAACCGAACCGAACCCCTATTTTTCGGTTCGGTTCGGTTCGGTTCCGAACTTAATGCCCACCCCTAATAGCATGACTCACTTATATTTTGAAGATGAAATTAACCCACTTAAAAAAATGAAATTAACCATCAAATCAGGAATAGGTTCATCATTTTTAATTGATCCTGTTAACATTTGTCTTAATTAAAAACACTTGATCAAGAACACGAAACTTAATAAATAATTAAGTGAACCTCTTACAAATAATTACTTTTTCTTATTAATTTGATTTAATGAGAAACTCTCTCTTTCCATAAGTTCTTCAACACCCAGGACTTGATGTCTTGATTCCAGGCTAGTTCTTATCTTTATTTGTGTTTAATTAATTTAGGGGTTTTATCTGGGTCTTAAACTTATTTTCGTTTGATTTTGTTTTTGTGTTTGTTGTTTTATATATACTTAATCTCATCTCACATTGAACACAATATCTCTTTAGTCTTTACATTCAAATATCTCATTTGGGTATTTAATTTTTTTGGCTTTTTATATACTCTACGTACAGCTCACAAATGGTAGTTTTGCGAATACCATTTTGAGTATTTAACTTAAATACTCTTTATAATCTCCCAGGAATCACAACCAAACCACCAAACCTTCTTCACATATGCAGACCAGTCACAGTTCAAGATTAGTTCGTTTATAAGATCTCTGTCAACTATTGGGTTTTTTTTTTCTTCAATTTTACATACTTCATGTGAGAGTGAGAATTTGTGATTGATTGTTTGCATGTGGGTATGTAATTGATTGTTTGTATGGTTTGGTTGGGAAATTGTGAATTTGTGAACTTGAGTTCTTGAACTTTCACTTTTGTTGATTTTTTTTTTGTTGGTAATTCCAGTTTATGCTTGTTCAATTATTTGTTAGCAGAATTATATTAGGGCTCAGTTTGTGGGTATGAAATTAGGGCTTAGGTTTGTGGGTATGAAATAGTAGTTTTCACTTTCAGGGCAAATAAGTCATATTTTCTTTCATATTCATTAGAATAATTTTAAATTATTATTTTTATTATCACTTTAGTCAATTATTATTTTCGAACATGAAAACATCCATATGCATATTAGTTGTTTGGATATGGGCTCCTCTTCAAGATATACAATTAGTTTTAAATTATGTTATACTTGTATCGGTTGCTAATAATTTTGTATTTTTTTTTTATTTAATTGTTTTTACTAGGTGGCATTTCGGAGGAAGAAATATATGTTATCGAAACAATAGATGAAGAAGAGCCATAAGCATTCACATGATTGTTTTTAATTTTTTACTTGATTGTTTTTATTAGAGATTTTGTTGATGTAATATTTTGGACATTTATTTTTTAATTAGATATGGATTGTAAAAAATTAGAATTTTAATGGGTTTAGATTGTGAAACTTATCTTTTTAATTGATATATGGATATTTATAATTAATAGATTTGTGTAATAAAAATTTAGGCCTATCTCCCAAAAAAAACATTATGGCCCAAAAATATATTTGAAAATATGGTCCAAAACAAATCCGGGTCAAAAAGGAACATAATCAGGTCAAAATAAAATCTTGATCCATTCCGGGTCAGGTATATGTCCGAACCACATGTTTATTATACGGTTCCGAATCGGGTTTGGACCCTTTACTTTTTACGGGTCTTTTGTGGGTCTGGATCTGGTTCGGGTCTAGACCCTTATTTTGCCAGAAACATGATGTATGATGGTTTTCATTCAAAGTATGTTTAATTATATTTCAGATGCCAATGTAACCAATATTACAAATTCGTTATGACATTTTAGTTGAATTGTATCCGAACTAGTTTTTCAGATACAACAATAAAACTTAATAAACTCAAATTTCAAATTAAATATTATAACACCAAAACATAATTAACCTAAATATTTCCAACTAAAACTCCAACTCCGAATGAGCATATTTGCTTCATCAGTATATCAAAGACGTAAAACAAAATAATAAACTAATACTGTGAGAAACAAATAAAAATCAGAAATTTAAATATTGAAGATCATGAAAACAACTTCTGATTTTATTTGATTTTATTTTTTGTCAAATTCTATAATCAGGTTCGGCTTCTTCTTTTATTATTTTTCCCAGGATTCGAAAGGAAAACACTGGTCAAAGCATTCTTGCATTCCAATGAAGCTTTCAGCAGCTTCAAACCCTACAAAAGAAATCAAACAACATAAAAAAGTGTACATATATATAATGCATAAAAATCTATATCTAATCAAAACATTAATTACTCATAGTAAAATTAAAATGAAACAAAAAAGTGTTATACATAATTTTATATATATATATACACCTCATCAACATTCAAAACAACAACCTTCTCCTTAAGTGCACGAACATTTTGAACATCAAATTCATTAAGCAAAGTAATAGAAGAAATGGTAGACATTGGCTTGACTTCCAAATTATCCATCACCATGTATGTCACCACCCCTTTCACAAAACCACCCTCTCCTATTGAACCATTACCACTACAAGTATTGGTGTTGTTGGCAGCCGCAGAAGAAGACGTAGAATTAACTAAAGGAATCGCATAGCTCATTGCTACCCTGCAGTGTGGACATATATAGTTTGGAACATCGGACACATGACGAGTGTAACTACTATTATAACTAGTAGGACACATGTACACATTCCGGGTGGTGTTTGCTGTCTTCTTCGTGGTCGTTGAATGCTGATCAGCAGTACCAGAAAGCAAAAGTGGATATTCAGAGTCACATAGAGAAGACTTGTGATAGAGTAGATTGCTCTTGTTTTGGGTTGATTGAATGTAGGTTTCGTTCAGTTTTTCAAGGCTATCGTAAAGATCACTCAAGCAACCCACCTCGCCTTTCTTTTTCAGGAGCCTAACGACTGTGGAAATTGGTAAAGAGAGGAGATAAAACAGAAAGTCTACAAAGTCCTTCCCGGCTTCAGCAAACAGAACTTCATTATTATTTGTGTCAATTAGATGCTTTAATTTCACTTTGGAGGCTGCCATGTCTATGAATTTAGTTTCTGAACTCTGATTATATAATAAACAAAATTTGGAAAAGATTAGCATGAAGAAGATGAATAGTTGAAATTGGGAACAGCACATCATTAATTTAATATCTTCAACATTAATTACTGGTAGAACACCAGAAGTCATGGCCCTGATATGTCATATTTCATCTATGCGTGACCCCATATTTTCCCATGTTTTTCGCTTATTTTTCCGAGCTTTAACCCTATATTTAATTTATTTCTCGTATTTCGCAGGGTGTCTTTAGTTTTGAGCTCCCGGTCTGATTTTGTCCGATTAAGGAGCGAAACGGAGCAAAGTTGTTATATATGTGTTAAGGCTTGATTTTGGACTACCAGAGGAAGAGGCGACATGAGAGGCGATTTGCCCATGTCGCCTACGATGTCGCCTCACACACTGTCTATCTTACAGAATTGCTCCAGAAGAAGTGGCGACATGGGAGGCGACTTCCCCATGTCGCCTATGATGTAGCTAGATACACTGGGAGGATATGGTCGAGGAGAGGCGACATGGGAGGCGACTTCCCCATGTCGCCTAGAAGGTCGCCTGTTACACTGGGAAATTGATCCAGAAGAAGTGGCGACATGGGAGGCGACTTCCCCATGTCGCCTATGATGTCGCCAGAGACACTGGAAAAACAACCAGAAGAAGTGGCGACATGGGAGGCGACTTCCCCATGTCGCCTATGATGTCGCCTTTTGGCCAAAGAAACGTTTTTGGACCCTTTTGCCCCTCAATTATTGGTTTTCTCCTATATATTTCCCTCTTCTTTGTCTTTTAAGGGATCTTCTCCCCAGCACAAAAACAAATTTCCTTTCCTTTAACATTCAAAGAACCACATTTCATCTTCTATAAATACAAACCACTACATCAAACCTTGAATCCATCATCCAAACCTCATTTCCACTATCAATACCTATTCTTGGAGTATTAAAAGGAAGCATCAAGGGGGAGATCAAAGCAAGCACATCAAGCCATCAAGGAGGAGTTCTTCACAATTTGTTTACTCTAAACTTTTACCTCCTTATTTATTGCATTGTATTTGAGATGGCTTGTTTGATTTATATATATTTTGTAGCCATTGATTGTAATATGAACTAACTTCATCTTGGCTAAAGCCTAGATGAAGCCTTATCCATGATTCATCAATGAAAACCATCACATTAATTCCATTGCATTGTGTTATGTATGTGTATTTCTTATGCTTAATGCTTCTAGGTGCTTAGCTAACACTTAGATGATAATTTGGTGGTTGTGTGAAGGACCGGAAGGTGAAGCACACCACGTGCTCGATGAAATGCCCGATACAAGTCTAGTAAGATAGAAATATGCGATGCTAGCTTGTAGGATTCTATTGTATGCCAATGCTCTTAATGAATTTGTATGCAGATCGAATAACCATGTAGAAATAGGTTGTTGGTGCATATAAATGTTGTCTTTATTCACTTGACAGAGGTTAGAGACAATTTCCGGGCATACGAATCTATATATACACTTGCATAATTTATCCAAATGATGTGTCTAAGTTGATGAGTATTGGGAAGGTGGATTCGAAGCCTTAGCCTCATTCTCATACGTTTTACAATCTCAAGTTCAACTGTGTTGCTTGCTTATTTCAGTTTACATTTATTACTTTGTGATTATAGTGTAGTTAGGTTTAATTTCGTAATTTTGAAATGCCAATGATTTACTTGTCTAAATAGCAGTTAAATCAGTCAATTGTGATACTCAATTCCTCATTCCCTGTGGGAACGAATCTTATTTACTGTTGTGCTACATCACGGCCTCGTATTATTGCGAGCGCGTATTTTGGTGCGGTCAGGCCCCTGAAATATTTTTGAAACCAAAAAAAAATCATTTATCTCTAGTATAAATCCAATGTTTCTTTTTTTGTTATTAAATCCTTTTAACTTTGTTTTTCCTTAGTATAATATAATATGTCAAAACAGTAGTCACCAGTGAATATAAACAAAAAGACGAAGGAAGAAGAAATTCTAAGGCCCTCGTTACACATTTACACATGGTCAGATTGAAACCTATATACAACCAAACATTATCAAAAAGTCAAAAACTCTCTGCAGGCTGCAGCAAAGTCCCATTTTCAATCTGGTCATGAATTGAGCACCAGAAATTCTAAAGATTTTATCTTTGAAACAAATAACAAGTGAGTTCTTATAAAGTAACCTTTTTTCTTAATTATGGCAGAAGAAAATGGTATATTTGCAACTTCTCATTATAAATATAGAAATTAAGTAATTATTGTATAAAATAAGGTCTTATTTATAATTTACATCATTATATATTTATATTTAGACGGTCTTTGGATTTGGGCCAATCCATTCATAATTCGTTAGATTTGGGCCAATCCATTCATAATTCGTTAGAGTGACGATAATGACACTCCTTAAAAACTGTATGTATACCTCGTTCGTATTCATACCCATCAAATTTTTAAAAAAAATTATAGTTTGTAAATAAACCTCACTTAATGCCAAAAACATCATTTCTTTAATTGTAATTTAAATACGTAATTATATTTTTATAAACACACCTCATCGACATATATTATTATGTTATTTAATCAACTTTATTATTATTTAAAATTGAAAATTTTATTATTTTCTTTAATCATATCACTATTATTTCAAAAAAAAAACTTTTTATCACTATTCTTAAATAAAAAATAGCTATCATTGTTCTTTCCCTACCCTTCTTTTTATCTTCCATATTTTCTTTTCACAGCAATCAAATTCCATTTTTCTTTTTATTTCTTTTTCTCTCTCAGCGTGTCAAGTTGCCCTCTCCATTTCTTCTTGACTGTCTTCTATCAACAAAATCACTTCGTTTTGAGGTTTTTCCTGTTAAAAATCCATTTTTTGTTTGTGAAAGTTATAAGAAAGCAATGTTTATGTCATGTACCAAACAAAGTCTAAAGCGTGTTTGAAAGAAAAAAATACAAATATTATAGAGAAAATGATTTATAATGATTTTGTTCTTCTAATAAAAATAATTTAATACATGCTTTTTTACAACCAACTTTGGAAAATTTTGATTCATTCTCCGGTAGTCAATTTGTATTTCCTTCAAAGAAATTGAAAATATATATAAAAAGTAATTTTAAAAGTGAATCTAGGGTTTAAGAAAATTGAAAGAATTTTTAATGATATATGTTAATATCAAATCATTAAAAGAAAACATTTTTTTTCACAAAATATTAAAATAAGAAACTAATTAATAATTATTGGTGGATGTACTTACAAATTATTTAGTCTTATTGGTAATTTTACTCAATGGTATGATTGGATTTTAAAAAAACATATTAAATCGGGGTGTACATACAGTTTTTAAAAGGTGTAAATATCGTCACTCAATTTGTTATTGCGCTCGTTCGGCCCAGTCTGATAACTTTTCACGAGTCGGATCGAAGTCCAAGTTGGGCTAAGCCCATCAGAAGTTGAGTCGTGTGGTGGCCAGACACTTCATGAGCGACTCAGTACTTAATTTTTCATTTAGTGAGTCTACACGTGACGTGCCAAGGAACATCACAAGTCAATTCGTGGAGTGTCTGTTGACAAGTTAATTGCACCTTGCGGTTTGTTATTCGAAAATCATGATTTATGTGCTACTAATTTGTGATTGTGTATGAGTTATGTGTGATCAGATATAGATTTCTCTCTCTCTCTCTCTCTCTCTCTCTCTCTCTCTCTCTCTTTATCTCTCTCTCTCTCTCCATCTCTAATTCAGTGGTTGAAGTTTTTCCAGCGAACCCTATCCAAGCCAATTGCCTTCCGTTGCCACCGTAACTCATCGCCGACTTGGTTGCCGTCGCATGCGTACACCTCCGAACCAGGTATGATTTTGTTCAATTTTGCTTTTGTTTGTTTTTGATTTCTTTTTGAAATGTTTGTTTTCTATTTTGTTTTTGATTTTGGGGATTGTTTTCTGACTTATTTTCTAACTTTAAGTGGGATTCATATTTGCTCCATTGTTGCTGTAAATTATTTTATTTAATCTCTCCATCTCCAATCTGATCGCTGAAGGTTTTCCAGCAAACCCTATCCAAGCCAATCGCCTTCTGTTGCCACCGCAACTCATCGTCGATTTGGTTTCCGTCGCATGCGTACCCCTCCGAACTAGGTATGATTTTGTTCGATTTTGCTTTTGTTTGTTTTTGATTTCGTTTTGAAATGTTTGTTTTCTATTTTGTTTTTGATTTTGGGGATTGTTTTCTGACTTATTTTCTAACTTGAAGTGGAGTTCCTATTTGCTCCATTGTTGCTGTAAATTATTGTATTTAAACTGATTATCATTGATTGCAAATATGCATATAAAACCATCTCAATTCCATCCCCTGTAACCAGACTTATCTTAGAGATTTCTATAAAATTTGTAGTTTAATCTTTATTTAAAAAGATTCACACCCCTCTTACTAGAATTCAGCAATATATATATATACAGTATCAGAGTCATTAGACTTGTTTAAGTGTGGTTGTAGCACAGATCTTGTTTATTCACGATGTATATCGGCCGGAATACACAAACTTACTCCTATCCGGAATTATGCCGGTAGAGTACACTTGGATATATGAATGTATTTTTACGGGCCACTTTAAGGTGTGGTTTGATGAATTGTATGTTGGTTATATTGTCAAAATGACTAAGTTGGATTATTCTATTTGCTGTTTGAGGGCTTTTAAATTTTTCTATGAGCAATAGTTGATTGCATGTTACACTTACACAATTGCATATTTGAACAGTTTTTATGGAATAATAATCGTATACTTATAATAATGGATTCCTTACTACTGACTAGACATAACCTCAGTTCGGTTTCGGTTTCGGTTTCGGTTTGGTTCCTGTTCCAGAGGGACCTGGAACCGGAACCGAAACCAAAACCGAAACTGAAACCGTCTATCGTCCGGTTTTTCGGTTACTACAGTTTCGGTTCCATTTTTTTAACCCTATATCACTCAATCCATATCTCTCTCTCACAAGACACAAATCAACACAGATTTTCATTAAATCAGAAAGTCTGGCAAATCAACCCAGATCAATTACCGAAACAAAATACGCTGCTCGCAATAGTATGAGGCCATGGTGTAGTACAATAGCAAATACGATTCGTTCCCACATGGAATGAGGAATTGAGTATCACAATTGATTGATTTAACCGCTATTCAGACAAGCAAATCATTGATATTTCAAGAATGCGAAATAAACCTAACTACACAATAGTTACTAAGTAATGAATGGAAACTAAAATAAGCAAGCAACACAGTCGAACACTGAAGTTGTATAACGTATGAGAATGAGGCTAAGGCTTCGAATCCACCTTCCCAATTCTCATCAACTCAAGACACATCATTTGGATAAATTATGCAAGTGTATATATAGATTTGTATGCCCGAAAATTGTCTCTAACCTCTTTCAAGTGAATAAAGACAACATTTATATGCACCAACAATCTATTTCTACATGGTTATCCGATCTACATACAAATTCATTAAGAGCTATGGCATACAATAGAATCTTACAAGCTAACATCGCATATTTCTATCTTACTAGACTTGTATCGGGTATTTCATCGAGCACGTGGTGTACTTCACCTTTCGGTCCTTCACACAACCACCAAAACATCATCTAAGTGGTAGCTAAGCACCTAAAAACATTAAGCATAAGAAATACACATACATAACACATTGCAATGGAATTAATGTGATGGTCGTCATTGATGATTCATGGATAAGGTTTCATCTAGGCTTTAGCCAAGATGAAGTTAGTTTATATTACAATCAATGGCTACAAAAGATATATAAATCAAACAAGCCATCTCAAATAAAGTACAATAAATAAGGAGGTAAAAGTTTAGAGTAAACTAATGTGAAGAACTCCTTCTTGGTGGCTTGAAGTGTTTGCTTTGATCTCCCTCTTGATGCTTCCCTCAAATGTTCCCATGAATAGGTTTAGATAGTGGGAAATGAGGTTTGGATGATGGATTTAAAGTTAGATGTAGTGGTTTGTATTTATGGAAGGGAAAATGTGTTCTTGGAGTATTTGTGGGGAAGGTTTCTTCTCTTGTTGTGCTAGGAAGAAGATCCTTTTAAGAGACAAAAAAAGGGAATTATATAGGAAAACCAATAACTGAGGGGCAAAAGGGTCCAAAAACCCTTCGTCGACCAAAAGGCGACATGTGAGGCGACATGGGCAAGTCGCCTCCCATGTCGCCACTTCTCCTGGAAAAAAGCCCACAGTGTAACAGGCGACATCACAAGCGACATGGGCAAGTCGCCTCCCATGTCGCCACTTCTCGGTAAAATCCTCCAGTGTATCAGGCGACCTTCTAGACGACATGGGCAAGTCGCCTCCCATGTCGCCACTTCTTCTGGAGCAGAAACCTGAAAACTTGACAGTGTATCATGTGTCCTCCTAGGCGACATGGGGAAGTCGCCTCCCATGTCACCACTTCTTCTAGAAAATAGACAAGTGTGAGAGGCTACATCACAGGCGGCATGAGGAAAGTCACCTCCCATGTCGCCACTTCTTCTGGAAAACAGACAGTGCTGAGAGGCTACATCACAGGCGACATAGGGGAAGTCACCTCCCATGTCGCCTCTGCTCTAAGTAGCCCACGATCCATTTTTCACACCTACAACAAACTAGCTCTTTTTTGCTCCAAAAGTGAGAAAAGCATACCGGGAGCTCAAAACTAAACGATGCCCTGCACAATACGATAAACAAATTAAATATAGGGCTAAAGCTCTGAAAATAAGTGAAAAACATGGGAAAATATGAGGTTACACCAAGTGTAAATATGACATATCAATCAACCAGATCTTCATCGCTCTCTCTCTCCTAGATCACACAAAATCAACCTAGATCTAGATCAACCCAAAATCTAAATCACCCACCGGCCACTACCACCGGAAGATCGAAGAAAGAGAAAGAGAGAGAGAGAGAGAGAGAGATCGAACTTCGAAGAAGAGATCGCTGGAGACGGGATGAAGAAGAGATCGTCGGCAAGAGATCGATGGAAGGAAGTCTGGACTCTGGTCGTCACTTGATCTGGGTGGTGACTGGGTGAAACATTTGAAAGAAAGAAAGAGAATGAGAGATGAGAGATCAGGGAAAGAAAATAAAAGAGAGAGATAGAGAGAGATATCTAAGAAAAGAAAGAAAGAGGGAGAGAAAGAAAATAAAATAAAATAAAAATGTTCGGAATCGACGGTTCAACAAGAACCGAAACCGAACCACCGGTTCCAGTTCGATTTTTTTTAAGAGAACCTGAAATCTTAAGGCTCACTGTTCAGGTTCGGTTCCAGACCGGAACCCTGATTTCGATTTCGGTTTCTGCTCCTGATTTTTTCTCACCGTTACGGTTTTGTTCCACGGTTTGAAGCGAATCGCGATCATGTATACTAATGACTCACAACTAACATGGACTTTGGCAACCAAAACGGTGTTATATAACTAACATGGACTCTGGCAACCAAAACGATGCCGTATTTGTGAAAGCAGTGAAATCCTAATTGGTAACTCAAAACGGGCCCGTTTAGAGTTCAACCTACACTATAAAAACCCACTAATCTTAAGACCTTCACTTACGCAGCTTCTTCATTTTTTAAAGGATATTATCATTTTGCCCCCTGACATTTGCCCTATTAGGAAGGTGAGGACAGGGTTCCTTAATTGGCTGTTAATCCCCCCGAAATATATATATTGTTTAAAGACCCCCTTTTGTTAGGCATTCCGTCCAAAAGCAGCATTGACCTGTTAATGTAGAGGGCAAATTCGTAAACTCACTAGTGGGGACAGAAATGGTAAATTGTGCTGAAGGTTATAAAGGTAATTTGATATATACAATTATAATATATTAAATAAAAAAGCAAATGGGTGAAGGAGATCATGCAACGTTACTCCTCCACCCATTTGAGTTTTCTTAAAGTTAACTAGTCGAGTGGTCTCTCTCGATTCTCAAACAACTCTCTCTCCCCCCTACAACTATTTCGCTCTATCTCTCTCTCTCTCTTTCTCTCTCATCGATCATCGATCATCATCTTCTCCACTGAATCACCACCACCAAATTCATCTCCACCAAATCACTACCATAAAATTCATCTTTCTCTTTCATCACTCTGATCTCTCTCTCTCTCTCACACAACAAAGAACACAGCAACTTCGATTTGGATTGTGGTGGCTGGGATTGATGGGCGGTTGACTGAGAGATGGCCTGGTGGTTGGGTGATACCAATTGACTAGGTGTTGACCGCCGGAGATGAGTGACCGCCGTAGACAAGGCAGCAACCACCGGAGACAAGGTAGTTGGCGTGGCTGAAGAGCGGTGGTAGTGGTTGAAGAGCGCGGCTGAAGATATGTAAAAACTTTCCAGATCTCATTCGATTTCAGTTAGGTTTTGGGTTTCTCTATTTTTTTGTCTTTTATTCCACATTGAAAAGAATTGTTAGTAAGATTTCTATTGATAATATTTGAAATTATTTGTTGGGGTTTTTGTTTTTTGTTTTTATATATAATTTTGTCATGTTCAGGTTATCTTACTTAAAACCCAGATTTTGTAGTCTCTTTGATTTTGAATATCATTTTCGTGATAATTTAATTTATATCCACTGGCTTGTTCATGGATGATTCGGTTTAGATTCTGAAAAATTATGGTTATAATCATGTTTGGAATATCTGTTGCGATCCGTGGAACTTTGAAATTTATGAAAATTGTTGAATGTTGTTTGTTGTTGGTTTTGATAAATTGCAAGAAGAAAAATTGATTAATCTGGATTCTAGATAGTAGTGATGATGATGATATGTTTTTTTTTCCTTAAATTATTAGATAATTATTAAATTATTAGATAATCCTTTTAAAAAATAGATAATAATTTAATTTATATTTTTCCTTTTAAAAAATAAATAATAATTTAATTTATATTTTTAAAATTAAATAAAGTATAATAAAAGATATCTCCATCATCCATCTAAAAGATGGACGGTGGAAATCCATCTTCTTTTTCTTAAATATATTTTTTATTTAATAAATATTTTACTGGTTAAATGGTCATTTACTAATTATATTAATCGATAAAACGGTCATTTGATTTGTATTTAAAGGTTAGAAGGGCAATTTCGTCTTTTCTGTTGAAAAAGCTAACGGAAGGGGGCCTTTTAACAATATTTTGAATTCAGGGGGAGACGGGCTAATATGGGAAAATCATGTCCTTCCTTTCTAATAGGGTAAAGGTCAGGGAGCAAAACGATAATTTCCCTTTTTCAAAACATTATCTAAACTTCTTCACAAATCCTTCCAGAAAACCATAAACTCCTTCACAATTCCTTCCAAAAAAACCCTTCCATAACACCGATCTAACAGTATCAGTTCTTAAAATAGTTACTTCGTTCTTTTTTTTCGTTCGTTATTATTATTATTTTTTTTAATATTATCAACCAAAACATAAACAATATTGATAAAATCCCACAATCTGCACAATTTCTAGGGTTCAGGCGCAAAAATGTTGACTGGTAGACCCCAGGATGGGGACTTACAGCTAGCATCGGTGGCTGATAAGCAGAAACCGGGATCCACGGCGCTTGTGGAGTACACGCCGCCGGTGTTCAAGGAGGAGGAAGAAGACCTGGAAATTAAGCTCCGTCGCATCATGGAAAACGTCCCCGTCCGCGTCAGCAACACATCCGGCAGTTCCGCCGGTTCCGGCTCCGGAGACTTCCACCAGGTACTTTGTTAGTCTTTAGTTTGTCTTGTACTACAATTAAATATTTGATTTGTGTAGATAGCTATGTTCTGAATTTGTTTTTACTTTTTAGTGATTTAAGTGAAATTTGTTCGACATTATTTTTTTATTAAGAGGAAAATGTTGAAAATATAAGAAGTCTGAAAATTTGTTAGGGAATATAATGATGACTTAGAATAGAATATCATATAATGTATTTTAGTATCTCCTGAATATGATCGGAATCATGGCCAGAACTGAAAATCTTGAGGAATCTTGACAACTGAAAGTAAAAGTAAGCTATCTATGAGCTTTGGCATGTTGGAGGGACTAAAATGCCGAGTTATTAGAGCAACTGGGATATGATCGGAATCATGGCCTGAACTGTTGTAGCTCCGCTCTTGTTAATTGATGAAACTTGAAAGTATCCGGAATGGTGGGATTGGTAATTTGTTTAAAAGCAACTGGGTTTCGTTGGTAACTGTGATCTTATTTCATTATCAGGTATAGGTTTGTCTCATGGTTACACGTGTGATGTATAGCTGAGGAAAGTTATAAAATTCAGATTGGTGATTGAGGACCGGCGGATACACTGATGAAGGAATATCTATCTGTATAGGTCTATTGTGGAGTGGTCGAGGATTGTCTACTGAACTTTATTTTTGGCATAATTTATATACACCAAAGGAGTGTTAGATTAATGTTTGGGCAGCCAATGCTCCTGATTGAATCGTCAGTGAGTAAATGGCGCAATTATACAAATAAAGTGGTTAGCGAAAGTATGTGCTTAAAATAACTATTTTATAGGTTTATAAGTAGGTATTGTGAAGAGCTCTGGTGTAGTTACAACAAAAGATCACGGTTATTTTTTACAGAAGTTAGGAGATTTAGGACTTCTGGCCCATTTGGTAGCTTACAAGTTTCTGCAAAAATAATTCATAAATTGTCCCCCAGGAGTGGGTTGAGTGGTAAATGACCTTTGGTTCCAATGAAGTGGTCAGAAGTTGGAATCTCCTTTGGACCACCTATTTGGGATATAATGATATATAATGCCCACAAGTTTCTTGACTACCAAGGTTGTAGAGTTTAACTGTAGATTTTCCTATATTAAGCACGATGAACAAAACAGATTAGGAGATATTTGGGTATAAAATGTAAATTTGTAAAAGAAAAACAAAAAATTTAAAATCTCCTTGAAGATTTGTTTACGGCAAACTTATTTTCTATGTTTCAGCTATTCAAAAACTATGTGCGGAAAACTCTTCCAGTACACATTCCCGAATCTTAAAATTATCAAATTGTTATGTTATAACAAAGGTGGACCTCCACAGTTGTTAGAAGAAAATTTAAAGTGAATTTTTTTGCTTATCTGATATCTTAACAGCATTATTTGTATTCATTGCATACAAAGATTTGGTGAATGGAGAAGATAAATGTAGTGAATGCGTATTGTCTCCCTTTGTGCACCATTAAAGTATACATGTTACACACTAGATTTTGATAGTGAAACAGAAACTAAATCAGTTCTCCACGTCTCTTCATGCTCTGCTCTTTCTTCTTAACCTCCTTTGTTTTTACATTTTATGATAACACATTATCAACAAGAATTGAGTTGGTATAAGTGATTTTATTCATAATAATTTATACCTCTACTTTTTTTGATTCAACTATTTTATGAGTATGCTTTGTGGTTGCCAATGAATCCACCAATGGCACACTGTAAACTCTGTTATGATCATTCTCTACCCCATAGTAAATCAGTAATAGTTTGGATGGTCAACGAAAGATCAGTATGAGATAGTGAACAATCAAATTTGGGATCTTATTTCACAAAACCGCTTTTAGGATTTTTTGGATTGGTAGAATTTTTAGAGAGAAAATCTACTGTTTTTGAAGAGCTGCTTTTCAAATTCATAATTAAATACGGTTTTCATGCATTTTTCAAGTTTGTAAGTGAAAAGCAATTTTTTTTTAAATGGTATCAAACAGCAATTTAGTGTTTTCAGATTCATTTGCAGTAAATTCTTTAAAGATGCTAAAGTGGAAGTTTGTTTGGTCATTAGGACTTCAGGAGGGAAGATTCAAAGGAATTTAACCTTTTTTTAAGCAGAAAACTACGTGGCCAGAGAGGCACTCTTAGAGAAGAGTTTATTTAAGAAAAGAAGAGTACAAAGGGAAGTTAACAAAACCCAAAAGCTGGAATGCTCCAGGAATCCAGGAGAAGCTGCTTTCAGATACGAAAGGAGGATTATTTCACCAAATAAAACCAGAAGAATTAACCACTAAATTAGCAAGAATATCAGCTTAACCATTTTTCAGTAATTAAAAGATTACAGCTTGAAACTGACAATGACTATACCGAGTTGCAATGGTTTAGAACCAAAACAAGATTGTTGTCAATACTGTAAGTCTGTAAGCTCTTTCCCTTAATCAGTTAGCATTGAGAATATTGTGACTAGAGGCTTGTGACTGTTACTTGTTTCTTCATGGACTCTCTTTTCTGGGAAGCTCTATTAATTTGCATTCATGCTGTGCATACTCTACCATAGTTTGGATGGCAACTTCTCATTTTCTCTCTCTTCAGCTCTCTTATCTGTGTTCCATACCTCAAGGAACCTAATAGAATTTGCATTTTTATCTTCATTTTGCTCATCCTGCATTTGAAGTATCAATGTTCTCTTGCAATGCTTTTGGTGTAACATGTGAAAGAAGTAATTGGTTTTATTAAGTTAAAACATAACTTATAGTTCTACATAATAGTTTCAAATGGTTGTTTAATCTTAAATTTTGCTTGTTACAGTATCGACAGATGAGACGAAAAGAGCAAGACCGGCTTACTAGGATGGATGCTGACTACCAGAAAAGGAAAGAAGTGGCAGAGTTCAATATGAGAATGGAAGAGAGAGTGAAAACTGCAGAGGAACGCACAGCAAAGAAGCGTTTGAAACGCCAAAAGAAAAGGCAGAGGAAGAAAGAGAAAAAGAGCAAACTGAATGCAAATGGGGAAGAGCATAAGAAAGAGCAGTCATCCGACAATGATGATGATGGAGACTCTGGTAACGAATGCTGAATATTTCTTTCCACCCGCATCTACCCAAGCTCGGTTTCTCATGGTCATGGCATCACAAATACACTAGGGCACATCACATAACATGGTATGATTTAGGGTCTTGTAATCCAGTTTTTGGTATTTATTTTAGGCATGGTTGAGGTTGGATTCCTTAAAATTGTATCATGTGAAGTGTATCAATTAATGGAAAATGAAAAAGAATTTACTGAGTGGCATGTTCATACTGTCTGGAGCACTGTGAATTGCTGATCTGGTACTCAGTTTTCATGAATACCAAAACAAGATTTCTATAAAAGCCACGGAAATTGATTTGTTCTTTTAGCCTACTAAAGCTTATAAAGTTATCCAGGTTGGTGGTGAACTGGTGATTGATTCTCCCTTCCAAATCTGGTCCATCCCTTACCTAATTTACTGTATTTTTTTTAAATAGCCCAATGGACCTTTTTGTTTTACAAATTTGCCATTGTACACTTTTTTTTTTCTTATTGTAAATTGAAAGTAACTCAGGAAATTTTGTTGAAATTATTAAGATTAATTTAAAGGGATAATTACTCTGATGGCCATCAATTTGGGAATTAGTTTTAAAATGGCCATTTTTGGTGAATTTATGACATTAATAGGTCATTTCATCCGATGACTGGTATTTTGGTAAATAAGGGATGATATTAATTTATTTTTGATATTTTTTTGGAAATCAATTTTTTCTTTTGTTTTTTTAAACGAATAATTATATTTAGTGTGTGTATATATGTATAGCATGTATATATATATAGTATATATATATATATTTCTTTTTTGAGAAAATTAAAATTACAAAATATAAAAAATATAAATAACAAAAAAGAGACAGGTGTATTAATTTAAACCATTAATATATTATTAATCGAAAGGCTACAAAATCGTATCAAAATTTGTGTATACATTATTTGTTCTTGAGCATCATCGATATATATATATATATATATATATATATATATATATATATATATATATATATATATATATATATGAGTGAATCTCTCATGAAGGATCTCTTATTTTAATTTCGGTAAGGACCATAATGAAAACACATCGATTTTAATGAATATTTTTGTGGATGATGAGTTCAATGAAATCTATATATGAACAAAATTTAAGAATTTTACAAGCACTAAAACTATTTATCCGGATTTTATTAAATATGAAGGTATCGGAAAATAGACGAAATATGGAAAAATTCAAGAAAAATAGTTCTAATACTCGAAAAATTCTCAAATTTTGTTCATAAGTAGATTTCAATGAACGCATCATCCACCAAAAAAAATTCATATTAAAATTTATTAAAATCAATGTATTTTTATCAAGTTCTTTAACGAAATTAAAATAAAGAATCTCTTACGAAAAACTCAATATATATATATATATATATATATTTGAAATATAATATACACACACTAAATATAATTATTTGTTTTAAAAAACAAAAGAAAAAATTGATTTCTAAAAATCATCTAAATTAATAAATTAATGGCATTCTTTTATTTACCAAAATACAACTCATTTGATACAATGGTCGTTAGTGTCACACTTTTCACTAAAAATGACCATTTTGAAACCAATTCTCAATCCAATGACCATTTTGATAGTGTGTCATTAAATTGATGGTCACTAAGGTAATTATCCCTAATTTAAATGGACAAAACTAAATAATATATGCAAATGCAACTCTCACAAACACATATAGATCAACTGTTACAAGCGCGGTTTGGAACTCTCATTATTATGGGAGCACTCACACATTGTGATTCAATAGCAAAAGTGTCTAGAATGCAACTCTCACCACAAAGACCTATTGGATAAATTTGAGTAGACATAACGCCGGTTCGGTTCAGGTTCGAACCGAACTGGAACCGCCGGTGGGGAACCGGTACCGGAACCGGAACCGATTTTTCTGTTTCCGATTCCGATTCCGGTTCGGTTCCTTTTGTTACGGAACCGTCAGGTTCGAACCGGACGATTCTATCCTTATTTTTTATTTTTATTTTTTTAATTCTTTTGAAAAAACCAGATCTGAGATTCAATCTTAGATCATCACTTTCCTTCATCTTTCTCTCTCTCTCTCTCTCTCTCTCTCTCTCTCTCTCTCTCTCTCTCTCACACACACACACACACAAATCAATTATCAACCCCAAATCACCCATAACCCACTCACCCACCCAGCCACCGCCCACCAACGGTCCACCATCTTCTTCTTTCGGAGGTTCGGCGACGGCGTCGATCATCTTCTTCTTTCTTCTTTCTTCTTTCTTCTTCGTTTTCCTCAGTTTCTTCTTCTTTCTTCATTCTTCATTCTTCATTCTTCTACTTCTTGCTTGGGGCCTTGGATCGAATGAGAGAGATGAGATTGGGGGTGGATTAGAGATGCACATTTTCCCCTGGATCCCTAAATCCCCACGTCCCCATCCGTATTTGGGGAAATTTTTTTGGGGGGAAATGGGGAATGGGGTGGGGATGGGGATGATTTTCATCCCCAAATTGAAATGGGGATGGGGATGAGGGGAGGTCCCCCCATCCTCATTTCCCCATTTCCTTATAAATATACTGAAATGGGGATGGGGTGACCTCCCCCCATCCCAATTTCCCCATTTCCCCCAAAACATAAATAAATAAATATATTATGTAACACTTTATGATTTTATTATGTATTTGTAATGCACACTTTATGATTTTATTATATATTTGTAATGCACTAATGGATTTCAGTTTGTATTTTTAATGAAATATTTTTTTTATTTGCATTTTTTGATCAAACAGGAGAATGGGGAAACGGGGAAACGGGGAAACGGGAAAAATGAGGAAAAACAAACAAAACGGGGAACTGGGGTTGGGGTTGGGGATGGATATGCCTCCCCCTAAAATTCTCCATCCCCATTTTCCCCAAATGGGGAAATGGGGAAGGGGGATGGGGGAAGGGTCTGGGAAGTGGGGATAGGGATTGTTGGAACCCCGTTCACTGGTAACGCAGGGAAATATGTTTTAAAATTTTTAATACAGATCATAAATGATCTGGAACCAGTGAACTTGAGACCGTAATTATTTTTTCGGAACTAATAATACATACAATATGTAAACTCAGGAAATTGTAATCAATATAAAAATATATAGAACCTTACCGACGTTTGGAGGCTCCTTCACTTTACGATATGCTTCTGGTCTGTACCACTGATATTCCTAGCTATATCTCGGAACTGGTAACTACGTGTGGGCACATCACGTACTCAGGAACTTAGGAGGATGTAGAGAGAATATGAAGAAACTATTTCATCCAAAGAGAAAAAATAACTAAAACAATTCTTGTTCTTAAAAAAACATATTAATAATATATATATATATTTTTTTTTCAATAGTTCAACAGTTGTACAACACCTTTTTCTCTCTCTCTTTTTTTGTTTTTTTCTCACGCACAACACTTGTGCTTTCTCTTTTATTTTATTTTTTCTTTTTAAATTCAAAATCAATTTTAATCAAAAAACAAATCAATCTAATCTTTTAAAATATCAAATATCTTTAAAGATATTAATTAATATTTATTTTATTTAATATGATTTGAATTCAAACTATTTAAATTCAAAATTCAAAATTCAAAATATAATTTAATAAAATAAAATAATCATATTATCTTATTTTATTCAAAAACAAATATCAACAAACATCCTCCATTTAGTGATTAATAACATGATTAAATAATCTTATTATTTAATTTAATTAATCACTATTATTCATTAATCAAATAATCTCATTATTCAATTAATTCCCGAATAAATACGTGTCACTTTCGTAACACAATTAATTGGACAATCCAATTAATTAACCGTGACTCTTGTTACATAAATCGATCGGGCTAGCAAGGGGACATAATGGACCTACAGTATTTTGAGGTCCAATAATCATCAGAATCATTAATTAAACTCTTTAATTAATATTCCTTGATTATTAACTCCGGTGTTATTCCACTAAAAACCCGAAGCTGCACTCTCTCAACTGTAGACGCTTTTACACAGACCGATACAACTCGGTGTCCATCGATATAGCTATTACATATGGTGTGATCTTCCACAGTAGTTCATAATTAAAGCTAAGTCATAATGTCCGTTATACCCCTCTAATTACATATATCCTTTAAGTACCGTTGATTCTCTAATGGACAATAAATCATATTTCCTCACGGAATTAGGAGAGCGCTCATATTGTCCAAGCTCCGAATCAACCCTTAAGGGAACTACCATCTACTTCTCACAAGAAGGAGTGGATTCCACTATTGTGTACATACCTTCCCAGCCACAAGCCAAACCGCAATCCCAACATATGAAGTATACTGATCAGGAACTGCATCTGACCTTACCCATGGTATATCAAAGACCACGATCTAACCTGAAGGAGTCGATAAGACACTCAGGATTAAGATCATTCACATATAGCCATCATTAGTTGATATATATGAATATCATCAGTAAACGGATCTTGGTGAGAGATTCATATAGATCATGGCACAGTCCTATATGATCACATCATACAAGGTGCCTCAATTCTCATATCTCATATGAATGATTCAGGATAGAATCACCATACATTACGGAATGAACCGCAGCTATAGATTAACCTCAAATAAAGTACCCAGCTTTATTTGTTATCTATGGGCTCTTTAGATTGCATGTCTCTTACTGTATCCATCCGTATATGACACTCATATACACAGTTCGAGATTACATCCGGCAATCTAGGATGTTAATATATGCACAAGTTATAAAATAAACAACACAACAAGAATGAATTGAACTTTTCTTTTTATTTATTTCATAAATCCATTTACAAATTACATCTTTAGAGCATAAACCCCAACATGAGGGGGGGCCTATATCCATCCCCATTCCCCAAATGTGCATCTCTAGGGTGGATTGTGTGTGTTTGAGTTTATACTGGTTTGATTGGGTTTGTGGTAGTGTGTGTGTGTTTGAGTTTAGATTGGACGAATATTGGTTTGATTGGTCATTGGTGGTGTACTTGTGTGTGATGTGTGTTTGTGTTTCAATGTATAGTATTGTATCAGTGTATAATATTGTGATGAAAACCGATGGAGGTAATTAGGGATTGGGATTTGGGATTTGAGAATTTGGGGTTTGGTCACGTGGTAGGTGTAGGGATGTGATTGGGTTGTTTTTGTTAAATAAAAAAAATGAACTAGACAGTCGAAACTTCGGAACCGGACCGGAACCGGTGGAACCAGAACCGGAACCGAACCAAAACTGGAATCGGCGTCATGCCTAAATTTGAGAGGATTGGCGTCAAAGAGCCAGAGTGGATTGGCTCAACTATTTCGCATTTGTTCTTCGCGGATGATAGTATCTTCTTCAATAAAGCTAATGATTCGAACTGCACTGCTATAAAATCATTCCTTGATTTTTATGCTTAAGCGTCAGGGACAAATGGTGAATTTTGACAAATCTGCATTATGTGTTAGCCCCTCTTTTTCTAATGTCGAAGGTGCAAGACTTGCTTCAATCATTAGAGTTAGTCTGGTTGACTGTCATGAGAGGTACCTTGGTCTCCCTTGTTTTTCCAGTAGAAAGCAAACGTAAGCTATTCACGGAGATTAATGACCGGGTTTAGGGAAAGATCAAAGGATGGGGAGACAAGCTCTTATCTATTGGGGGAAAGAAATCCCTAATCAAAGTGGTCATCCAGTCAATCCCCTCTTATGCCATGAGCCTGTTTCGATTACCGAAGGGTTTGATTGCTAAAATGCACCGGCTATATGCTCGTTTCTAGTGGGTGAGTAGTCCAGATAAGAGGAAAATATATTTGGAGTAAATCTGTAAATGGTCCCATCTGTGTAAGGCTCCCTGCCCCCGCCGTGGTATCAGAGCGTCTATACTTTTGGAGTCCAAGAGGCAAAATAGAGTTAGGCTGTGTGAAGTCAGGTAGAGTCAATATAGAAGGAAAGATCATATCCATAATGACTTCTTCATCATCTTCATCTGAGTTAACCCCTATTAGGCCTTCTTCTTCTGTTTCTCTTCCTCCCTCTATTAGGAGAATCCAGTCCAATAAAATACAAAACCTTGTTAAATATACCCTACATCCCAGATTCCGTACAAATCTCTGAAACTGCCTTACCTCTTCTTAATCCTTATAATATTTTCAAAAGAAACAAGTCCATCGCCAGAAGAATAACCCACATTGTACATCAAAGACATCCACCCATCAAAGAATACGTACAATCCACTGCTCTTGACAACTGTCTAGTCCCAGCCACTTCAGCAGAACAGTATGTTGATCTAGAGATTATTTAACCTTTGATCGATCAATGGATCAGAGAAGGCTATTCTTACGTACACATTGGTGCAGTCCGAATAATCTTAACCCTTCATGGACGCAAAGGGTTGCCCGTTACAGCCAGGATCGCTCTGCTTAACACAGTCTACAAGGACTATGAGCAAGCAATCATTGGCACCTGCTTATCCACCCTTCATGCCGGTAGTGTTTCTTTGACGTACTACCCAAACGTTAATATCCCTTTAATATCCATTCATTTGGGATGTTGATCCCTCTATATGTGATCCTGAATGCTCTTGCAGACGCTCTTCTCAAAAGCACTACAAGTCTTGCAAACATGATCTTCGGTCTCACTCCCCTAATGACCCAGACAGTCCATGGATAGATTTGTTACCCATCCAAAATAAGCCTCTTCCAATTTACGATAAAGCGATTCAAATCCCCAGAAATGAAGGACGTCTACCCCAGATTCAGCCCATTCCCTGTTTCATGGCCTCTAGTTATGACCATGACTTTCCTCCTATAGAACCTACTTCAAACCCTGAAAAAGAACAGGTTTTCTAGACCATATGTCCAATCTACAGAAGTCTTACCTGACGGCTCTTTAAAACACCATACTCATGCTGAACAGGTTCTGAACTGGCAATCTCATAACGCCAGGATCCAGAATAGAGTCTTAAGCTCTATTGATCAGAAGATTGACCAAGTGTCTCATCATGTTTCTCAACATGAAAACAGGCTTCACAACATGGACTCAACTTTAAGAGATATGTTCTCTGATCTCCAATCCCGGATTGCTAAACTTGACGCTGATCTCCATCGCTATATCAATCTTGGCTATCATGGCTCCAAGTTTGATAAAAAAGAAAGAGAGTTTCGACATCTCAAAGCATAGCTAAACCAGCTGAAAAGAGATCAGGCTTATACCAAGCTTCCTCCTTATCAGCCCAGAGTCTTTCATTCCCACTCCATGAGATTTCCTTCTTCTCCTATTTCCTCTCCTACTCAATCTCTGGATGATTCACACTACTTCAAGTTAACAGGAGAACTCTTTCTGAAATATCCATTTTTGGATCCTACACCCAAGCCCAAACCTCGTCCTTCCAAGTCTTCTATTTCCTGTAAAGATAAAGGAAAAGACCCAGCTTCTTCTTCCTCTCGATACAAGCCTGCCTTATACACTTCTCTCCAGAAAAAATCTCTTGCTACAGTTGAAACTAATTTCACTTCTGCTTCCTCCACATCATCTTACTCCTCTACAGATTCTGATGCGGAGCGGATGGCGAGTTCGTATGGGTGGCGAATTCGTATTTGGGTCGCGTGGGACAACCAAATCGGGCTGAACTTCGTGGGCCTCTACAGAGAGCAAACGGAGTCGGATTTTCTATTATAATATGTTTTCGGAAAGCCCAAGACAAGCCCAACATTTATTATGAAGACTTCGTCTTCTGTAACGGGCTGCAGTAGATCTAAATTTGGCAATTTAGTTTCGTGTGCAACAAGCCGGCTGTTTCCTATTTTATTTACAATTCGTTTTTGTTCCTTTATTTTGGGATTCTTTTTCCAATTTAGTTTAGTTGTTTTAGACCTCTTATTTAGGAGTTTTAGAAGATATTGAATCCTAGTGATTCGGTTGTTTTATTTTGTTTAGGATTTTACGGGATATTGAATCTTAATATTTGTAGGTTGTTTTTCCTTATTTAATAGCTTGTATTAGGTTTGAAAAAGGAGAAGTTGTTGAATGAATAAAAAAAATTAGAGAATGTGTTCTCTTTATCTTCCATTTACGGTATCTTATGAAGATCAACGTATTTGAAGCCTGTTATCCTGGTATCCGTGAGCGGATCAACAGCATAATAGTAGGTTTCGTTTCCGGTATTCGTTTCCGGTATTCGTGCGCGAATCAACGGTTTCTATTCATTTATCCTTTCTTTCATCGATCGTTTTTTTTTGTCCCAATTTTCAATCTACATCAGATTCCCTTTTCCGTTTCTCCTATACTCCTAACAGACCGGAAGAACCAGATCCCACACACGTCTTCATGGCTTCCAAAGCAGAACCTTCTCCTCGAACTTACGAGTCTCTTGGCGAAGGATCCACAGGACCCACTCCTATTGTTAAAGAACCATCGGAAGCATTTCCTGACCAACAAAGCCAAGTTCCAAAATCCAGACCTACTAATGGTCTGTGGTTCCAACTTGATGATTCCTCCCCGGATTCTTGGAGTAAGAAAATTTCAGAAATTAGTGCTTGGCTCGATTTACAGATGGCTAAGTCAGAACAACCCCTTGAAGCCATCCTCCGAGAATTCATCTCTCGGTTTACTGGTTCCCTTCGAGATTGGTATCAAGCTCTAGGAGAATACAGGCAACTCCAGTTTGTTAGATCCCAATCCACTTCTCATGCCATGGGTATCCTCTTTCAAGAGTCCATTGGAGACCCCGACCAGTATTACAAACAAGCCAGGTAGGAATATTTTGACATGCGTTGTTATTCTTTGAAAAGAAAAGATGTAGAATTCCACTACAAACGTATGTCCGGTAGATATCACATTCTTGGCGGTATCAATGACCAAAGTCTTAAGCATGTGTATGTGAATTCTCTTCCTTCTAAGCTCTAGGAAGAGCTCCAACGCCGAATTAACACATCGGGTAAATCTTTTCACGATATTACCCTAGGTGAAATTCATATGTTCACCCTTGGTGCTCTTGATAAACTGTGCGCCACCCAGAAGATCTTCTCAAAAATGATTAGAGAAGAAAAAGATATGAAGCCCAATACAAGTAGCCCTCCTTTCATATCAAATGCAAAGACAAAGACCAATGCATTTACAAGTCAAAGAAGAAACACCACTTCAGTTTTTACCAACGACATTCTGGCAGACATTCCAAACCCAAGAAATTCAAATACTTCCAGAATAAGTCCACCAGATCCCAAAACAAATCCCGGAAGTGTTTTGTTTGTGGCAAGCCAGGTCATTAAGCTAAACAATGCCCTAATAAGAAGGCCAAATCTACCAAACTAGTCCAACAGCTTCACGATATTGCTGATGAAGTTTCTTCATATACAGATATCGAATCTATATTCTCTGAACAAGACACAATCGACCAGAATACTACCTTTAATCTACAGTATTCTGACAGTTCAGATGATGACTCCGCTAGTTCTAGTACCGGCCCAGTTTCCTACTCCTACCAAGCTGCTTCTACCGATTCAACTCCAGGACCCCAGGTCTCTATCCAGCTCCTGCTGGAAATAATTTCAAGACCCATTGAAGCCATAGCCTATTTTGATACAGGTTCTCATAACACCATGATGAATCCTAACATCCTCCCTCCTAAAACTTGGAAGCCTCATACCCGCTATTTCAAAGCAGCGGATGGTAAAATATTTACTACCAATCTCATATCCAGATATAAGGTTGGTATAAAGATTTTTCCTTCTTATACCTTCTGGACCCAAGATCTTAGCACATCCTTGCCAGACAAAGATGTCCTTATCGGATGGGATGTTTATTGCCAATGTAAATCTCTTCGTATTCTTCCCTCTGGCATCAGATACAAGAGAGAATTCAAACCCTTCTCTCATATCCCCAAAATCTTCTCTTTGTCTGAAATTCAACCCTGTTTCCAACACATCCAACAGAAACTCTTCCATTTCTGCACTAATAATCATGTTGAATTTACCCATCCTTCTCCTCTATAGAAAAATCCAGAGTTCTTTGTTCATCTTCCCTTCAAACTCAGTGAAGATGTTAATTCTACCAAAGCCACCCACTCTGGCATGTCTCCTTCGGACCTTCGATTGGCCACTGATAATATTATAATTGCCTATGTTTTATACCTCTATTCTTTAGTTTATTACTTTGTTTTGAGTTAAACTCTTGCATTTTATGTTTCTTTTCTTAGTTCTCATCTATTCAAGTCCTAGGAGATAATTGGAAGCAATTTGGAAGATTTTGGATCAAGCCAGAGTAAACAACATCTGCTGATGGGTCAACTTCAAGAATTAAACTGTATCATCTCAGAAGTAACTAGGTTTCGAAACTTATATGGTTGGAAAGGTCAGCTCAGAATTTCTACGCGGGATTTTGGAAATAAAGCATTACGGGCTGTCTATTCGGGAATGAAGGTCTTAGACGAATTTGTTATGTTTTGGAAGATTAATGAATGCCTAAAATTCACTTTGATTCAGTTTTAGTTGATCCTAAACTTTCCATGTTAGGATTAGTTGAAATTGGATCAAGATTCCTAAAGTTAAAAGGATTGTATTTCCTATTTTGAGTGACATTGAATTATCCTTATTGGAGGTTGATTAGGGAACTAAAAGAAGACCCAATTCATGCCTATTTAAGTGGAAATACAGCAGAAAAATCATACATACAGCAGCAGAGGCAAGTTGAAGAGTTCTAAGGCGACATTCCATCTATTAACCGGGTTCTATCATTATTTTCTACTATGTTTTCTCTTAGGCTTGTATTCATGACTATGAGGAACTAATTCTTTTTGCTAGGGCTACGATGTAGCCTAGCCATGATTATTTAATTTATTTCGTTAATGTTAATTTCGAATTTTCTTCCCTATTGAGTATCTTTTGCTGCACTTAATTTATGTGTGCTTGAATTTGGATGTTTGATCACCATCTATTTTTAAGTAACTTGATGCAAGTAAGAGTAGATGCCATACTTTACTTGATTTTTGCTTCTTGCAATTGATACCATGAATGTCTAATTGTAGATGCCATGCAATTGGGATTTATGTGATGTTTTTAACAATTTCCATGGAACTTAATGGGTTTTTACAAATTCAATTCATCTAGATGCCATAGAGGATTAATTTGTATGAATACTTTTAGTGTAATCAGATGCCATGGCCATTAAATATATTTGGGAAAATTGATCATCAATAAGGGGAATTAATTAGAATTAACATGCCAAAGAAATTGAGTATGATTGGTTACGGTGAAATCGGATGCTCTAGTGTTTTGCCTATTTGATTTTCGATTTTGCTTTGCTGTGAACTTTTATTATTTTTCTTTAATTTTCTGTTCTTAGTCAATAATTAACAAATCAATTCTCATTTATTAAAGTTTTCAATTTAAGGTTTAGTTTTAGTTTAATTGGTAAGACTTGTAGGATTAATTCAGTCTCTGTGGGAACGATATCTGTGCTCGGCTAGCTATACTATCTTTTGATTCGTACACTTGCGAGCAATTAGAATTTGGAGATAAATTGTTAATCATATTTTTCGCAACAAGTTTTTGGCGCCGCTGCCGGGGACTGAAATTTGATTCTTATTCTTGCATAATTAAATTGTTACTTGTCTTAATTTTGTTAACTTTAATTTTAATTTTTTTTTAGGTAATTGTGTTTGGAATATATGCACGGTCGTCGTTCACGAATCTCGAGCGTGTACCGTATGATCCTGAGATCGAGAGGACAATCCGACAACTAAGAAAGACGCACCTCGCACCCGAGGAGCGAATGGACAATATGGCGCTTCAGGAACCAAATCCGAACCAAACTTTGATGGATTATTCAGCTCCCTCTGTCACCACTTCCCCATCATGCATTGTTCGACCTCCCATCACTGCCAACCATTTTGAGTTGAAGCCATCTTTCATCCAGATGTTGCCTTCCTTTTATGGCAATTCAACTGAAGATCCCAATTTGCATATCAAAGAGTTTCTTGAGATATGTGAAACTGTGAAGATCAATGGAGTAACAGAGGAAGCCATTAAATTGCGATTGTTCCCATTCTCACTGAAGGATAAGGCGAAATCGTGGCTTCATACACTTCCACCGAATTCCATCACAACTTGGATTGATATGGCAAATAAATTTCTGCAGAAGTATTTTCCTCCTTCAAAGATGGTTCAGCTAAGGAATGACATCATGATTTTTACCCAACAAGATACTGAGGTCTTTTATGAAAGTTGGGAGCGATTCAAGGAGATGTTATTGAAGTGCCCACATCATGGACTACCGGAATGGCTGCAGCTACAATCATTCTACAAAGGTTTGAATGATGATACCAAGAGAATGATAGATTCAGCTAGTGGAGGAGCCTTCATGACAAAAACAGTTGACGAGGCATCTCAACTCATCAACACATTAGCCACTAACACTCAGCAATGGGGCGCAGAAAGAGTGATGTCGAAGAGAGCTGGAGTACATGAGATTAATGCATTTACCTCTTTGGCAGCACAAATGGAAAATTTGAATAGAAAAGTGGATGCTTTAATGTCTGCAAAATCTGTGAACCTATTTAATGAAGTTGGTGCTACTTGTGCAGGTGTTTTAGAGACCATGCAAGAACAAGCAAATCAAGTGAATGATTTTAACCGTCAACGGAACAACCCGTACTCAAACACATATAATCCAGGGTGGCGCCAACATCCAAATTTTCAATGGAGCAATACTCAAACTGTCCAAAATTCCCCATTCCAACCCCCTGAGAAAAAACCATCCGTGGAGGATTTAATTGCTCAACTTGCCCAGAATACTAACAATTTTATGCAGGCCACACAAACAACTTTGCAAAATCATCAAGCTTCTATCCGAAACTTGGAGGTACAAGTGGGTCAAATAGCTAGTGTTCTGACTGAAAGAGAGAAGGGTGTTTTACCAAGCCAAACTGAGGTGAATCCTAAGAATCAAGAGCAAGTTAAAGCAATCACACTTAGGAGCGGAAAGGAAGTGGAAACCAGACCTGGATCAAGCGCTCCAAAAGATATTGAGACCACCAAAGTCGCACCTATTCAAGAGAAGCCCGAGCCAGTTAAAGCTTATGTGCCACCAATCCCATTCCCGCAACGTCTCAAAAAGGATAAGGATAAGCAATTTTCTGAAATTCTTGAAATATTTAAGAAAGTTCATATTAATATTCCTTTTCTTGATGCAGTGAAACAACTTCCAAGTTATGCTAAATTTCTCAAGCAAATCTGCACCAACAAGAGACGATTCGCTGAGCATGAACAAGTGATGCTATCTGAAGAATGTAGTGCGATCCTTCAAAAGAAGCTACCACCTAAATTGAAAGATCCAGGGAGTTTTACTATCCCTTGCACTATTGGGAAGCTTTCTTTTGATAAAGCTTTATGTGATTTGGGTGCAAGTATTAATCTAATGCCTTTTTCTGTGTTTAAACAACTAGGTTTGGGGGAGATGAAGCCAACATCCGTTTCGTTACAGCTTGCGGATCGATCAATCACGTACCCACAGGGAATTATCGAGAATGTATTGGTACAAGTAGACAAGCTCATACTTCCGGCAGATTTTCTAGTGTTGGATATTGAAGAAGATCGAGAAATCCCCATTATCTTGGGCCGACCATTCCTAGCTACCGGAAGGACATTAATTGATGTTCAAAAAGGCTTACTAACTCTCAGAGTGCAAGATGAACAAGTGGTGTTCAAGGTCTTTGAAGCTACTCAGTACCCAAATGATAAAGAAGAGTGTCTCCGAGTCGACATTGTGGAAGATGTGGTTTCCAAAAAAATTTCAAGAGCCTCACAAAAATCACTGGGATGTAGGAATAATTCTGAAGTGATAGAGCCAACCACAACCATGCTTTTGCCATCCATTGAAGTTGCTCCAAATATCAAATTGAAGGCAATGCCACAACATTCGAATGATGCGTGTAGGAATGTCAAGATCTACCATGACAAGGCTAATCAAAAGCAAGATTTCAAACCAGGAATTAAAGTTCTTCTTGATAACTCACGTTTGCATCTCTTTCTAGGGAAAAGAAAATCAAGATGGATTGGCCCATTCCGAGTGCTTAAAGTCCTTCTTCATGGAATTATGGAAATTAAGAACATAACAAGATGGCTCAATATTCAAGGTAAAAGTTCAACGGCTGAAACCATATTTGGATGAACCAAGAGGGGAAGAAGTCGGAGTCCTAGAAGTTGCTGGACCTTAGTCATGATCCGTGCATGTCGTCTTGCTTAGACGTAAAATAAAGCGCTTGTTGGGAGGCAACCCAACTCGGTACTTTCGTTCCTTTATTTTTCTTCGTTTTTGTTTTTGGTGTGTTTATTTCATGCCTTCCATGCTTATTCTACTCATTGCATGCATTATATTTGCTTGTAAACATTGAGGACAATGTTTAGATTATGTTTGGGGGTGCGGGTTTATTTTTTTCGTTTTGTTTTTGTATCTTTACGTTTTTGTGTTCTGCTGGATAAATTTTTGAGCAAACATTTTCTTTAAAAACTGTACCTTTTGGAGAGGTAATAAATTTTTCCGTCCACCATGTGTTCTTCGATTTTTCGATACGAATCCAACGGTATAAAATTAGTAAAATTCTGGGCGGTATTTTTGAAGTTAGGATCAATTCTTCAACCAAAGGTCAGAGGAGATGTTCTGTTTCGCCAATCCGCGAGTGAGCTGTTTTCATCGCTCGTTTTCTCACTTTTCCAAAACGAATTTTGAAACACTTTCTGAATGAAAAGTGTGTGTTTGCATGTCTATTTTCTTGTGTCAAAATTTGAGAAAATATGTTTGAGTATTTTTAGAGGCACGCACTTGAATGTGGACATAGGTCAGATTTAAATTTCAGCAGAATTTGTTTTTGTAAATTGAGTCAATTTTTGTGTTGTTTTTGATAAGTTTGCTATTGATTTGAGTCTAATTGCATGCTATGCACATGAATTCTTGACTCTAGGATTGCATTGATAGTTAGTGTATCATGTTTTGAGTTAAAGCATGAATCTTGATGATTAGTAAGCGGATGCCATGCTTGTTTGCTTATGGAAGAATTGTGGAGACTGCCCTAGTGAGTATCACAGCCTTAAATTGCGTAACTAAAGAGGGTTTTATTAATTCTACTCCTAAACACTCTTCATGTTCTTCATTGTTTTAGATTGATCTCATTAGGTTTTTGCATTGGATACTAATGAACTGTTCTCTCTTAAAGATATCACATATTTTGCTTTTGTTCTCATGTTGGATGAACCTTAAGAAGTGATGTTAGGCAATGTGTGCTAACCTACAAAAGGCCTTAAATTTCCCTACCCATGTGTGTGCTCCATTAGCCCTTTTGAAGCCAAACACTTATGAGCCTTTTTCTTTTCATCACCCACATAATCCTTATTCCTTATACCCAATACATATTGGCCGTACCCTATAGCTTGGGATCATGTCGAGTGGAAGAAGATGAAGTTCAAGTTCAAGATAAAGATGAAGAAATGAAGAAGAGGAGCATGGGTAAGTTCTAAAGCATGCATGTACCAAGGCAAAGAAAAGAATCAAAAGTAGAAAATTCGAAAAAAATAAAATAAAATAAAATAAAAACAAAAGGGCAAGAATTGAAGAAGAGCAAAGCAATGAAAAGAAGAAAGAAGAATGGTGAGTAAAGAGGAATTTAAGTTGAATATTAACTTGAAAAAGAAGTTGAAGAAATCATTGAGGAAGCCTGGATACAATTTGAAAGAAGATTCAAAGGAGAGATGTCTGCGCATCAACATACCACGATACATCTCTTGACATGATCTTAGGCTCTTTGATATCTTTTTCCGTTCTTTTTACATTACCCCTCACCCAGTGGCCCCATTACAACCAAAAAGAAAGACCTAACTGATCTTTTGGGAATTCTAGCTTGGGAGTGGAGGTAAGTTTGTGCTCTATCTTGTTCTTAGTATTTGATTCCTTTCATGAGATCTTTTGCATAAATCTTAGCGTTTTTTCTATTATATACTCATATGCGATATAAAAATTGAAATTTTCTTGTACATAAATTCAATCGCATATGCTTGTTGAGAGTGTTGCCTAGGTTCCGTGTGAAAATTGAGTGATATCTTGTGAGGACCTAGAGTTGAGACGAATTCCCTCCATGGCATTTGAGTATGTTGTTTGTGAGCTGAGAATTTTGGTTAATTGCCGAGACATGAGATATGATGCATGTACTTGATCGCATGTTTTTTTTGAGGTTTTGAGTAAGTTTGTTGTGTGTGCATTGATTCTTATTGGTATGTGAATTTGTCTTGTCGTTTTTGTTTTATTTGTTTTTATTTTGAGTCTTGAGTCAAGTGTTTGTGGGTATCGCAGCTGGTAAACCCTCAGGAGACACAACTCCTCCTACTAGGGACACCTAGAGGTTTAAAGGCTTGTAGCATATGCTCAATGCTATCGTGTTTCCCTACGAAAATGGCCTAGGTAGTTTAGTTTGTTTTTAGTTTTTGTTTTTCGTTTTAATTTTGCTCGAGGACTAGCAAAAACCAGGTTTGGGGGTATTTGATAATATTATAATTGCCTATGTTTTATACCTCTATTCTTTAGTTTATTACTTTGTTTTGAGTTAAACTCTTGCATTTTATGTTTCTTTTCTTAGTTCTCATCTATTCAAGTCCTAGGAGATAATTGGAAGCAATTTGGAAGATTTTGGATCAAGCCAGAGTAAACAACATCTGCTGATGGGTCAACTTCAAGAATTAAACTGTATCATCTCAGAAGTAACTAGGTTTCGAAACTTATATGGTTGGAAAGAATTTCTACGCGGGATTTTGGAAATAAAGCATTACGGGCTGTCTATTCGGGAATGAAGGTCTTAGACGAATTTGTTATGTTTTGGAAGATTAATGAATGCCTAAAATTCACTTTGATTCAGTTTTAGTTGATCCTAAACTTTCCATGTTAGGATTAGTTGAAATTGGATCAAGATTCCTAAAGTTAAAAGGATTGTATTTCCTATTTTGAGTGACATTGAATTATCCTTATTGGAGGTTGATTAGGGAACTAAAAGAAGACCCAATTCATGCCTATTTAAGTGGAAATACAGCAGAAAAATCATACATACAGCAGCAGAGGCAAGTTGAAGAGTTCTAAGGCGACATTCCATCTATTAACCGGGTTCTATCATTATTTTCTACTATGTTTTCTCTTAGGCTTGTATTCATGACTATGAGGAACTAATTCTTTTTGCTAGGGCTACGATGTAGCCTAGCCATGATTATTTAATTTATTTCGTTAATGTTAATTTCGAATTTTCTTCCCTATTGAGTATCTTTTGCTGCACTTAATTTATGTGTGCTTGAATTTGGATGTTTGATCACCATCTATTTTTAAGTAACTTGATGCAAGTAAGAGTAGATGCCATACTTTACTTGATTTTTGCTTCTTGCAATTGATACCATGAATGTCTAATTGTAGATGCCATGCAATTGGGATTTATGTGATGTTTTTAACAATTTCCATGGAACTTAATGGGTTTTTACAAATTCAATTCATCTAGATGCCATAGAGGATTAATTTGTATGAATACTTTTAGTGTAATCAGATGCCATGGCCATTAAATATATTTGGGAAAATTGATCATCAATAAGGGGAATTAATTAGAATTAACATGCCAAAGAAATTGAGTATGATTGGTTACGGTGAAATCGGATGCTCTAGTGTTTTGCCTATTTGATTTTCGATTTTGCTTTGCTGTGAACTTTTATTATTTTTCTTTAATTTTCTGTTCTTAGTCAATAATTAACAAATCAATTCTCATTTATTAAAGTTTTCAATTTAAGGTTTAGTTTTAGTTTAATTGGTAAGACTTGTAGGATTAATTCAGTCTCTGTGGGAACGATATCTGTGCTCGGCTAGCTATACTATCTTTTGATTCGTACACTTGCGAGCAATTAGAATTTGGAGATAAATTGTTAATCATATTTTTCGCAACAGCCACTGCAGAATGTAATGACTTGCTCCGCCAGGGTTTAATTGAACCTAATTCTTCCCAGTGGGCCTGCCAGGCCTTTTATTTTGAAAAAAGATCCGAGGTTACTCGGTGTAAGGAAAGGTTAGTCATTGACTACAAGCCTCTCAATCTCTTCCTTCGAGATGACAAATTTCCAGTCCCCAGAACTACCACTTTGTTTTCCCAGCTCCCTGGTGCTACCATCTTCTCCAAGTTTGATCTTAAAGGTGCCTTTTGGCAAATTGAAGTCCATCCAGATGATAGACACAAGACTGCATTTTGTCTTCCCAATGCTCATTACAAATGGACAGTTCTTCCCTTTGGCTTAAAAACTGCCCCTTCCCTTTTTCAAAAGGCAGTCACCAGAATTTTTCATCCATTACTTCATTCTGCCTTACTTTACATTGACGACATCCTGATGTTCTCTCCTGATGAACAATCACATGCTCGTCTTCTCCAGAACTTCCATGATATTCTTAACCAGTATGGAATCATGCTTTCTAACAAAAAGAGTTCAATTGGTCAATCTGAAATTGACTTCCTTAGAATGCATATTTCCAAAGGCTAGTACCACCCTAGTCCTCATCTGGCCCATCAACTTCTTGATTTCCCTGATTCACACATATCTCAAAAACAGATTCAACAGTTTTTCAGAATCATTAATTTTATCCGGAATTTCATCCATCAAGTCAACCATTACACTTCACGGCTTTCTGCTCTTCTGAAGAAGAACACTCTTTTGTGGGACCACTCCCACACGTCAGCAGTGACTTACCTCAAGCAAATCACCCAATCTCCTCCTACACCGGAGGATTCTGAAGAATCCGAATTCCTTGGCTACTAGAGTTATTAAAGGTTGCTACTTTAGAGAAAATTGCTTCCTTGAGACCACTAAAAATTCCTCTCTCTTTTGTGTGGAATAGTTTGATTTGGGGTAAAGATATGCTAGTGGCGGGTGTGAGGTGGAAAATGGGAAATAGCACCTCCATTTGTATCTATAAGTGCATATGTTTTAGTTATGATTGTTTATAGCAATTTTTTTCCTCTCAGCTAACCGTCTGTGAGAGTGCGTTTGGTACGCGGGATGGGATGGGACGGAACAACATAGGACAATTTTCTCTTATCCCACGTTTGACGCGTCTTTAACATGGAACTGAACGGGACAATATGGGACAAAAAACACTAACTGTTGTCCCACCCAAGACCTTACGACAAGGTTGTCCCATGACAGGGAACAAGTATAAAAAGATTACTTTACCCTTTAAATTTTCAATAAATACAAACATGTTTAATAATAATATATACTACAATATATACTACTATATATATTATTATAATCTATATTATATATATATACTACTATATATTATTATAATCTATATTATATATATATATAATATTATCAATGCTGATTATGAATTACATGCAAAATTTTCAATTTTCAATTTGCATGTAATTCATAATCAGCATTGCATGCACAATTATAGCCCAATTTGTGCGGCCTCTTAACTGATTCTAACGTTGATTTCATACCTTATATTGGATTAGACTGTAAGCCTAAGAACTACACCAAAAGAAAAAGAAAAGAAAAAACTTAAAAAGAGAAACAATTAGCTTGCAGAAAGGAAATTTAATGTTTCTATTCTGCCTGAATAAGCAATCAGAATTGATTTCTAGTAACATTGAATATACAAGAACGTTTCATCTGTAAGACATGATTTTCAGTTACGAGGATGTTACATCACTGTACAACCGGGTGAATAGCCACAAACAAACTTCGAAAGCAGCACCCTGCAAACACATTAGAGAAAATACATAAAGAGCGTTGGTTTTTCGATGAGAGAAAATGTCATCATATTAAAGTATATGTCAATTGGCACAACAAATTCAATTAACTTGAAACGATTTTGATTTTGTCCTAATCTATTTTGTAATGCAATACTCGTTAACAGAAAAAACCATCCAAGAAACAATAATTGATCAACTAACAACCTACTGCACCAGTAAAAAGAAAGTGTATCCTATATCTCTGAAACTGCTCTTCTTTCTGTCTTATGGAAATAAAGTATAATATGGACCAACTGAATTCTTAAACAAGAAATTAGCAAAGAAGTTTAATACCTCGCCGGCTTTGCCTAGAAGAGATCATTTTGATGCCAGTTAAAATTGCAGGGTGAAGAAATTGAAATAACTACTGTGTAACATAATCTACTCTTTAACGGCATTGGTGCTACAACGTACTCAACAACGTGAGAAATTCTGCTGGTTCCTTGTCTTCTTTAACAATCTGTTCACCAGAAAAAATAAACATGCACATTTAGAACACCCATGAAAAACTGCAAGGACACTAGTGGCTTAATTGAAGGGAACAAATTAGGCGGTCACTCATGATATTGAAATCCATATAAACTCATTACATACACATTTTTGTTCATTCGACTTAGGGTGGTAACAAGAAACTGATGATTTACTGATAACTGATAAGTAACAACTGCCCGGGGGAAAACTAAGAATAATAATCAAAACAGTAGATACCACCAACAGTTTGCAAATACTGAATCAACAATAAATATAATAGACACTTAGACAGCCAAAGCAAGTAAAAGGGCAAGTAACACCTAACTATGTTAAATTATTACAATTTACCAAGAAAAAGTGAAAAACAACCAAACATCAATATATTTTGTTATGCTCCATAAGTTCCAAAGCATTTCAGTCAATCTCCTATTTCATTTTCCTTTGTATAAAAAAATACAAAAAAAATCTATTGGTTTTTCCTGTCTAAAAACACCTTCAGAAAATAGGATTTCTAGACTTAAAAAGCATTTCATTAATCCTTGCTATAGGCCTATAGTAGCTGATGCCCTAACAAATGTAAATATACAAACAGAAGGATAGTTTGGCTAAGTCTATTAAGGAAAATCGACAAACAACATAAAATCTAGGGATCTGTGCACCCCAGTAGACATACACAAGTGATACAACTACTAAAGTGGTAACAGCACGGTACAGTATTTCAAGCAAACATGTAATCATTTGGACTTTACTCATTAACAAAACTTCACATGGATCATTCCATTTCCATTATTTATTGTCATACTGGCTTAAATAAATTCATTCTTCAGATGCAAAGCCAGGATTGCAACCCAAGTTTCAAATATATGATAAGCAGGGTTTTTCAGCAGGAACTAAAAGTTTGAAACACAAAAAATGTAAAATAGTTCAAATGTAAAGTCCATACCTTGACCGGGGTGTCCTTTGGTAGACCCATTCGAGTTAGAATATCAGAACCAAATTGACTCCAGACAATATCTTCTAGATGTCCTAACTCTCTGCTGTTATCTGACTGAATCTGGCTTTTATCATAACTGAAAGATCTTCCTACCCAAAAGTATAAAACCCTAGCTGCACTTTTACCTAGATCTGTAATAAAAGGGAAAATTGCGTATGCAGACTTAGAATCCAGATCCATCAACCCAAATTTTGCAATCCTTTCAAAAGTGGGCCAGCGATATACTAAAGGTTGCACTTGATTACTACAATGGGTTGAAACACTTTTGTTCTGACCATTAGAGACATTGGACTCCAAGCCTTCTCCCAAAGGATACTTTCTTGCGGGTCCAGCACAAGTACCAACAGAAGTGGATTCATTGAGACATGAGTCGGCACTAGCTACTCTACCTGGAGACATCTTCAACTTGCACATTTGAGTAAGATCTCCCTCTCCATTTCTAATTGCATCCTTGCTATCAAACACAATTTCTATACTATCTGGTTTATATAAAGTGTAAGTGTTGTCACTAATCCTCGCACCATCTCCTTGACTGGCCAACAGACTTGGAGAACTGTTTAACCTTACATTAGCATTCATCATTGGCAATTTCAGAGTCTTTGACAAGCTACCTCTACGCTCTGCAAGGGAAGGTGAAAGTCTTTTAAGTGGCGATGAAGCAGACTGAGAACATGGCTGGGAAGTACTGTTTACATCAAGAGCTTCTGAATTGTTAGATGAAGCTTGAGAGGAAGTTTCAGATGTAACAAGGGACAAGTTAGAAAAATTAGACAAAGTTGAAGACGCTGGAATAGAACATGATGCTGCTGAAGGAGAATCCATGGAAGATTCTGAAAAATACTTTGAACTGGTACTTGAATCAGAGGAGACTGAATCTGGGGAGAGATAAGGTGGTGAAGAAGATGAAGATGACATTGACGATGGAGATGATGAGTGAACTAACATCATAGAATCTGAATAAACTCGAGATAGGAAGATCTTGGGAGCTGAGACAAACTCCTTCATGAGACTAGATGCAAACTTACGCCTTAGCATGCTCCAACTGCTTTCTCTAGCAGGAAGGTGTGTTTCATGTTCATTCTCTGATGATGCAAATGGAGGTACAAAACCTCCCATAATAGCTTTACGGAAAATCTCATAATCAACATCATATGACGCCACATTCCTCTGACCAGGGCATATCTTCGTTATTTCCCCAATTTCCACTCTATTTCTAGATTTATCCATCAGAGGCAAAAATTTTGAAAATGCATCCCAAAAATAAGCTGGTTCTTCCCCTTCCTTAACAACTACTATTGGCCCCTGTACTCTCTCATACCGTACAATCTGACAAACAGCTCCTCTTGCATCCCTTTCCATGATTGACTCGCAATTCTTACCGATCCAGATGTACATTGTAGAGGGTATGTGAACAATAAATGCACCTCTAGAATCCAGAGCTGATGGAGAAGGATCATTCAACATTTTTGGGACAAGATGCAGAGGATCATACGGGGAGTGTGGAGCAATCCTATACATCCTCAATAATGAACTAGGGCTAAGTGGGAATGCATGTACCCTCTTTTGGCACTGTAGCAATTGGCAAGCAAAACCCATGTTGGGGTCGGCAATACCCCTGGCTGCCTTCACATACTGAAATGCATCATCAAAACTCTGCCCTTCTCGCCACATACGATATGCTATAACCAATGATGTGGACCGTGACACACCTTGACAACAATGAACAAAAACCCTTCCACCGCTTTCCCTCACATCTTCAAAGTAATCAAAAACATCGTATAAAATGCTAGTAATATCCTCTGACGGACTATCCTGCAACCACAAGGTTCTGTACACAAAATCCGCTTTGAAATACTCAGGACAAACAAAACCCACACAGTTCAACACATGAGTAATCCCATTATGCTTCAATATATCCCTATCTCTTGCAACAGCATCACCCCCGAGATAAATATGTTCTGCCACTTTCGAACATTCTTTATCAAAGAAAGCAATCTTATCCCTCTTCACAAGCCCACCATTCTTATCTGAGTTTCGCTGAATTGATGATAAATCAAGTTTCAATCTCTCACCACTCTTATTCCCACTTGGAGTTGGAGGCTGTGGCCACTCACCAATATCATCAGAACTGGCCTTTGGCCACTCATCTAAGCTCCGGCGAGCAATAGATAAAGGCTGCAAAGGCGGTAAACAAGCCCGAGCCTTAGAATTATGCTGGGAACGAGGAGTTAATGGGACAGGAAACCGACGCATTTGCCCATTATTATTTCCATGATTGCTACCATTTGGATCAGCTAAATCTTTCTCTTCCGTTTCAGGATTAGTACGGGAAGACGACCATGATGCTGATCGCCAGAACATCTTCCGGGAGCCAGGAATCTGGCACGCGGGCAGTGGATTACAAGAGTCATCCTCTTTCTCCAACATGTCTGTTTTAGAAAGCTCAATACCTGGGAAGTTTGAGCCAAATCTGGACACCTTTTAAACCAATATTTAAAACTATACCCACATCAAGAATTCAATTACGAGCCAAACCCATAAATCCAATAAAATCCATTACTTTTCACCATAGCCACTCAAGAAACTAAATAGCACAATAGTCAAAATTCCAGCCCTAACATTAACAATATCCACAGTTCACGAACTCAACTAAAATATATGGCAAATCCATAAATGTAAAAAAAAATAGTCCCAACCACTTGCTTACTTGAGCAGAAGAGTGAACATGTTGAGATCACCAAAATGTGAGAAACAAAAGCCCACGACAGATCAAGCACAAACTTTACACACTGCCACCGCAAGACAAAAAAAATATAATCAGCAACAAATCAAACATTTGCCCATCAAAAAAAAATCACCAAATATCCCCACAACAGTTCAATAAACAAAACAAAAAAAAATCAATAGAGCATGTAACAACACATAAGTTAGAGAAACATAAACAAAAATAAAATACCCCACAAAGGAAAGCGAGAAATAATCAACAATAACAGCAACCCCAGGTCTAAATCTTCAAATCTATGGCCAAAAATAACAGAGTTCGATAAAATAAAAAGAACCCAAATGACTAAAAGTCTAAAACTCTCTAGGGTTTCACTCTTTTTTCCTTCTCCGTTGTGGGACAACGTACATAAACATAAATACACCAAATAATAAAAATAATAACATGCAGAGAAGAGAAGGGTCAGATTTGTGACTTACATAGTGAGATACATGAGAGAGGACATTCGTGAGAGAATAAAATGAAGAGAGAGAGAGAGAGAGAGAGAGAGAGAGGGAGAAAGAGAGGGAGACGAGGAGGCTAATGCAGGTGGTGGAGAGTGAATGAGAGAGAAAGAGAGATGAAATGGGTGAATTAGTAATTTAGCAGTCGTTTTCAATGGTGTCTTTTTATTTGACTGAGAGACAAAGAGAGTGCGTGAGCGAGAGCTTTTATCTTTTTATTTCTGATTAAAGATAACAAAGAGAGATAATCCGTATTATTTATAGATTAATTATTTCCATATAAAGCCCAATATTTTTATTTATTTATTTATTTTTCATATTTCAATTTTCATGTAATACAATTAATTATTGGTCATGCCATAAGGGACGTTGCGCAGTTTGAAGATGGACGAGTTTGAGGATCGAACAAATGACTCTCAATTCAACGGTTCGAATTCTACCAATGATAAAAAGTTTTAAAATATATATTGTCTAGATAGATGTATAGATAGATACTGTCAAAAAAAATTAATTAATTATTGGTCATATATTTTTATTTTTAATAATATCATGAATTGTATTTGAATCTGACTTGAATCACTCCCATATTTTGACCCACCAAATAATATTTGAATATTTGTGTAATTTAATGAGATAGATGATAATCAGTCAAATTATTAACAATTTTGGAAAGACAAAAATAAATATATACCAGTCAACATTTTCTAAATTTGTTAAAGTATTAATGATTTTTAATAAATAATTTTGCTTTTTGGTCAAACTACTATTTCATTTCATAAATTATGGCATATTTAATTAATCGATCAATATTCAAAATATCTCAACATTGTTGAGGATACATATTCAAATATTGACAGTAATAGGGTTTTGTTAAGTTTGTTAACGGTAAGGTTATTAGGTCAATTTCAATCATTAGATTTTAATCTAAGGGTGTATATAAATTAAGAATTTGAAAATAAAAAATAAAAAATAACCAACTCTCTTTCATATAACTCCCCAATAATCTCACTGTTACAGTAAGTTATCAAAACCCATAGTAATATAATTAATTTTTTTTCTGTTTGGGATAGATGATAATTAATGTTTAAATCTAAATATATATTGAAAAATAAATAAGGAAATAAATAAATTGAGGTAAAGAGTCAACTTCATTCATGTTTGAATAAGCCATTTGTGGCAATAGAGTCAATAAATTTATGTTTTTAGATAAATAATATATGAAAATAATTATAGCATCAACTAACATAACATCTTTGAATTATTCAGATTTATTGGCATTAAATTCAAGTACAGTACAAAGAAATTTAGGGATAATATTAAAAATCTTCTCTCACCTTTGAACCATTATCGGATATCTTGATAAAAAATACTTTTATTTCAGAAACATCCCATGTGGACTAATAGACGATGGTTTAAATGATTGAGTTTTGATTTTAAAAAGTCTAAAAATCCATATTTAAGCTTCAATTATATGAATCGAACATTATACTCTCTGACTTTTACCAAATAAAAGCATTATTTGTTAGTCCATAATGGCTGTTTCTAAAATAAAAATAATGTTATCTAGATATTCAATAATATTTCAAAAGTGAGGGGAACTGTTAATATTAAACCTGAAATTTATACTTGTCTATTATTAAGCATTATTGTATTCTGAAAATTAATTATAATTAAATGAATTTATTTCAAAACTCATCAAATTAAATACCAAAATTTAAAATAGTCCGTTACAATAATTCATACTTAGAATATTGACCATCACTCAATTATTAACATTTTTGTGGGGTGTTTCCCCCTTGAAGGAGTAGAATATCACCCGTTTATAAAAATAGTTATACCTATCGGACACATCATCCGTTCAGTTAACTTATATAACTCTTGTAAGATAAATATTATTTAGTGTAGCAGACATAACCATGTATTTATATATTAATCTAATAAAATTTGTCACATTTAAATTTGTACTCAAGATCTTATTTATGGAATACCGTAAATTTATATACTCGATTTTATAATATCTATTGATATTGAATTATGATCTTTTTATAATTGGACTAATTCTCAAACAACAAATGAGCTTCTTAGAATGCTGATTACATGCTATAAAAGAAACTTTATTAAATAAAACTATAATATTAAATATTAAAAATAAATCTTTCAAAAAAAATATTAAAAATAAAGAGCAGAATCAATTCGAAAACATATCCTACTTCATTAAATATTACAAATACTTTCAAATAAATATATATATATATATATATTAAAAATAAAAAGGCAAGAATCACGTGAGTCATTGCTATATTATAATGACATATGTATACAGCTAATTATATTCATTATTTGCCTTAGAGGCAAAGCTCAGCTGCTAGATGGACGAGTTTGGGGTTTGGACCAATGATTTACCAGTCACCGATTCGAATCCTACCAATAACAAAAGCTTCGAAACATAAAAAATAAAAAGTATAAACGTGTGATTAATCACGTTCACTTTTATTAGCACCATAGCGGAGGGTTCTAGTCCTCTATGCATATTTTACAAAAAGAGTATGTATTTGCACCGTCATACACCGTTTGATATCAGGAAGTTCCAGTAGATCCCAGACCCTACTATTAACCGTTGAAGTTATTGTAATCTTTCTTGCAATATAAGTAAAGGAGATAGTTCAAAATATATATACAAGTAAAGGAGAATTTGTACTGCTGCAAAACCAAATAAAAAGCAGGTTAAGAATTCCCATTTTATATTATGATGAAAAGTTGAAAACAAAACTTGACATGAATAAGTATAAAAACTGTTGATATTCAGATAAATCTGGTAATCCTGTATACTTTTTGACTTAATTTCCATGAAATAGTGCAAGATTCCCTTTCATTCAAGGCTATTCATGCTGTCCCTTCACTTATAATAACTACTGTTCTGTGAAATGTGAACACCACAAGCACGAGTCTCTTTCAGCTTTGAATCTCCAAATGCAGACCTTAGTGGAACTTGAAAATTTTACGCTAAGATTTCAATATATTCATCTTCTAAGCATTATTCCAGCAGTGATTTAGTTGGAAAATGATAATGAAACCCGAACTAGTGACTTGCTGAGATTATTACTAATGTGGAAGGGAAGATGTACTATCAGCTATACTAAAAGATAACGTGAGTAGAAGAAGCTTGATTGATAGCAGGTAAACAACTTACTGTTATTGGAAAATGACCCAACTCACCAAACCCATGTTTCACCAATCAAATAACTAGCATATGAGATCTTAACCTAATGACAAGAACATCTGCCTATTTTATTTTATTTATATTGTGAGAAGCACTCTTTTAAACAACAATGTGACAAGCTAGCTCATGTGTCACCAAGCATTCTTTTGCTCATTCTTCATTGCCAGAACTAGCAAGCAAGACAACATTGCACATGAATGAAAACTAAAAGTCAGACAGATGTATTTATCAGTTTGGGAAATGAAATGATACAAGTCTTGGTTCTCCTGTTTCAGATTTGGTTTGGTAAAGCAAATCCTACTTTGGTCTAGTTTGTAAATCTTGTAGAAGACCCTTTTAAATGGGTCAGCTTCAAAAGTCAGGACACTGCTAAAATTCACGACCTTATTGGTAGATTTAGATGACTCTTTTAGATGGGTTAGTTCCAAAAAGTTGAGACACAATTCGAATTCACAACCTCAATAGTGTAAGTTTGAGTAACATATCATTTAGTCATTCTTACCTTATTCCAAATTCCTATTTCTAAAATGAGTCAAGTAGGTGTAAACTTGAAGTCAATGTCAACACTTGGAATTCCAGCTCAAGGTAATAATTAAGTGAAGAATAATTTATTGAGTTTTACAAGTCTTAGTTGCCATCATAACCCTTTGATTTTTCAGGGTTTTTTTTCCTTCTAAATTGTTGGATAAGTTAGATTAGAATTGAATTGACTTGAATTATTGTTATATATTCCAGCTTTGTTGTCATCATTTTTCCATTGGATTCCTAATCTTTCTTCGTAATATTGATGATAGCAAGAAAAAGCTTCGAGTCAATGTTTATATTCAATTCATAGAGAAAGTTGATCCTTATGGGTCAAATAGTATCCTATTAGCATATGTCATGAGCATCTTTAAGTTATAATTAATCAAATTCAAGTGACAGTATTCAATGATTTCATCATCCATACAGTTCTTTATATTCACCATCTGTCAATGGACCACTTAGTTCTTGATAAGATTTTGTCTGCTATAATTGCTGCACAACAAACGCTTGAATTGTGAACTTGTACGAGTTAGATTTGAAACTCTAAATATTAGAATTACGTCTTTTGTATCGGTACTGAATTTTTACATCAAGGTGTCAATCAATTGGAAATATGTGAATGCATACTATAATTATTGAGGAGAGTTGATTAATGACAACTTTAACATTGCTAAACTTCTGTGGCCAGATTGAAATACATTTGAACACACAAACATTAGAGATCACAAGAGGCCAGTATACCAGAATATCAATCTACAAGATCAAATAAAAACATCTCTTAATTATTATCATACAAACAATGCATTGAAGAACACAAGATCAAAAAAATCATCACTTAATTATTATCATACAAACAATGCATTAAAGAACACAAATCAGACCTTTCGTAATTTTTCAGGCATATGCATCGACTTAAATAATAATATCTCAACGATAATATTATTGTGCGTAGCATGAACCAGCACCAGTAGGAGGTTGTCGAGCATAAAAATTCGTCACCGGAGCAGCTTGAACCCCGCGTCTATTCAATAGACATCTGAAGTAGTGGAATCGTGGTAGTGCAGTTAAGGTAATGTTTCCTGTGGAAATGGCCTCCCTCCTACTCCACAAACGCTCTATAGGAAGAAGAATATTCAGAAGTAAATTATAAAATAAAAAAAAAAAAAAAAAAAACCATTTCGGAAACCTTTTAATATCAAAAGAAATACATCTAATGAAGAATTTTACTTCATTACAGGTATACATACCTGCAGCTGCTGCAGCTCGAGGCCATATCGTTTGCTGAACATTCGAGGCATCAGCTGTCTCGCCCCACATGCAAACTTCCCCTCCGATTACAAGCTCTTGTTGTGAAGCTTCGTCTATTCCTTCCAGAGGCTCAGCCGCATAGGTATTATTCCAAGGAACATCTAGATGGTCAAGATACCAAACACCTTGATTGCTGTAAATGCATTTGAAACCTTTGGCAACGGCCTTTGGACAGACACCAGGACCCAACCTATTGCAGAAAAAAATGGTCCAGGTTGCAAATTCTGATTGAGACACATTCAGGTTGATACATATACAAGACTGTAACGGATTCTCACCAGTTATGCACCACTGTCTGTGGATTAAGTTTTGTCGCAAATGTATTGAAAGTTTCTTCCCTGAAATGAAAATTAAACTCATAATTTGGAAGATACAACAATCTTTCTATATTTTTAATCATGTTAAATACTTTCGTGTTAAGCACATGTTCTAAATTTCCTTCTCATATGTTTTGCTAATGTTTCATAAATTCTCCAAACTCTTCATGAGATCCAAATAAGAACAATTGCATAGATAAGAACAAACCAGTTGACAGGGGTCCAATTCTTTGATATTGCTATTTCTTGAGCTTTGAGAACAAAATATTGATATGCTTCCTTAGTAGTCATGTTATGATCCTGAAGCCTGTAAATGGAGCAAGCAGTATAATAAGCAAACATAAAATATGGCCGAGTAAATTGCCTATTTTACTAAAACGGAAAGATTCAATCAGAATTCAGGAAATATAATTAACCCACTGGTTATTACTGACATCGAACGCAATTCCCCTGGCTCGACATTAACAACACAAACTTAAGTCTGGCTTCAATGTGTAGGCATGAAAACCAGTAAACCAAGTAGCTTCTATCCAATGTATATATCAGTTTGAACTCCCGTAAACGAGCAAAAAGCAATAAATACAATGACGAAATCCCTCCCACGTTTTGAGGTATGTGGACCGTAGGCTGTCAAAATATGAAATGGGGTGATATGTACATTTTACCAGGACAAAGGTTAAACTAAGACACAACCTTAGAACGATATTTGTAATCCTAATGGGTCTGATGACAAGGAAAATGTAAGCATGCGACCAAAAAAATATGATAAATCCATTTGGTCATAGTATCTGTCATGTCCCAACTGGACAAATTTCAGCCTTACATTCCTCGATCTAGGTAACAGGTCACTCAAAATTTACAAGTCATAGTATGATAAGCGGAAGATGATAAGCCAGAAGAGATGAGACATGTACCACTGCTTCACATGTGGAGTAGAGTTCCAGCAATCTGTCAAAGATTATATCATTTTGAATCAATAATCATCAAAATACATCAAAATATTAAGTAAAGACCCCGCAGATTTCAGTTACTTACGATGCAAATAAACGTGGATTAGATTGCATGAAACCTTTTTAGTTCATTAAACCCTTTTATAATGCAACTAAATGTGGATTAGATTGCATGTTCATGAATTTCCTTCAGATAAACATTAACCATTTCTGAAATTTTCAAATACTACAAAGCTTCTTCCTTAGAATGGACGGCATGTTAGATGTGTTTTGTAACTGCATTATTATTATTTTTTCAATTAAGAGGTTGCAAAATCGTAGCCAAAAAGAGCAACCCACTCATACTAACCTGTATTGACCTCATCACCGCCCAAGTGAAATAGCTCAAACGGAAAGATTTTTCTCATATCTGCAATACAAAAATTCTACATCAACATTAATGGAGGATAGAAAGAATATATGCCACTCCCATTGTAAATAAAGTAAACAGTCCTAGTCGAAGTTACGAGATGGAGACTGAGATAGCTGCTCATAACCATATGAATCTCATATATGGTGTCACTGGAAAGGAAAAAAGACCCAGGAGTATGTTTATAAATAAAGTAAACCAGCAAAGTAACATTAGGGAATGGTTTTAAACACGTGCAGAACTTTCAATTGACCGAGGTGAAAAGCATTAGAATTTATATACAGTTTACAGCTTCAGTAAATTGGGAACTAAAAATCGAATAGTCTCAAGTCTCAACAATAACTAAGGTGGTGAAGATCAATCTTGATTTGGTATGTGCACAAACAAAAATAAACTAACCACTATCAGAGAGAAACTTTTAAGAAGTATTAACCTGCTAGAATGCCAGAAATGACATCGAAAGTAAAATTTTTTGCAACATCAAGTGGCTCTTTACAAGTTGGAGAAGGCCAAAGATCAGGATATCCAGCTCCCCTGCACATAATGAACAATGAGTCAATTAAGTTGCAAAGACAAAAACATTTCCACCTTTTGGTTCTTCATAATCTATAATATCCACATTGTGTCCTAGACTTCTAGGTAATAGCATTACCGCCCAAAAACGTAAATAAATAGGAATCTTCTCAACAGAATGAGATCGATCTATAATATTATACCAATCAAAAAAATTTCATGATTTCTTATTGAAAAACTAATATCCCTTTTTATTCACAGGAACCAGAAAGCCCTATTCTTTTCCTTGATATCATTCAGCAAATGTGTTTAAGAAGCATCTTACCATGATTCAGCATGACCAGGGACATCTACTTCTGCCATAACATTGATGCCTGCCAAAAAAACATGCAAAGTAATGAATAGATAAAAAGAACTAAACAAATAAAAACATTTGAAGCCCAAAGGCAATTTAGAAACATTAAGATAAAGCGCACCTCTCGTTTTGGCGAAGCTACACATTGGCACAAGAAAACAAGAAAGAAAACACACTATCAGGATCGAAAAAAGTTATACATTTTTAGATCATACAATATTCATACATTGGAATCATTATTTATGTTTCCTCTCTTCTTCTATAAGTTCAATTCTTTTACATTATTTTAGTCTTCAACTTTCTTGAATTAACAAGGGCATCCACTGAATAAGGAGATTACAAACAAAAAAAAAGTTTAAATATAATTTACAATGAGACCATGAGTATAAACAAAAAGATACTTTAACTAGGCTTCTAAGAAGTTTTTATAACCCACAAGTCCTAGGCACTGACTAAGCTGTGTATACCTTACCTAACAATTTCATTGGCATCATCAACTGTGTAGCGCTCCCACTTTGTATACGCACCTTGCCAGAGTTTCGGATATGACGGTACTTCAAGAGGAAACGACTGCTCGTCTAAGATGTGCCAATGAAGGACATTCTACTGAATTCAATATCAAAATTAGACTCAAAATAATTAAAGAGATAAGATAGTGAGTAACTGGGTGAGTGCTCAAATAAAATCGAATGGTGAATTGAAATATCACTCTTATAAAAAATCACAAGTGGATTATCTTACAAGTTTAGCATATGACATAGATTCAATTATCTCCTTAATGACATCCACTGGTAGATAGTGTCTTGATGTATCTGCGATAGAATGCAAGTACAGTAAGAATCAGGTGATACTCTAGGTCTAAGACATGAACAAAAACAAATGAACAGACACATGAAAAAGAATTGCAACTATACATTCTATAGCAACAGAAAAATTAAGCTTACCAAGCATTAGGCCGCGGAATGCAAATCTAGGTTCGTCTTGGATGTACCATGGTGCTTTATATACTTGTACAGACTTAGTTTCAAAATCAAATGAGCACAATTGGCTGAATGTCTAGGAAGAATACCAAGCATGATAAATTTATCAGTATTTGTTGTTCACAATCGGATCTGTTTCGTGGAAAAATTATCTATCGGCTCCTAGCAATCATAAGATGTAGTTTGAAAGTACATAATCCAATCAAAGCAACACGAGAAAGATGAATAAATGAAGGTGGTATAAGCTTCAAACTCCAGGCATTCTAATACAATTAACGAATTGCAAATGTGCAAAAGAATCTTTGTTAAGACAAGATCAGACTTCAATTCTCAATAGATAACTTACGAAATGGTAAATTAATAGTTATTCATACTTATGCTCACACAGTCACACATACAAATGGTCACTTCTGCACTAATCCACATAATCTATAGTCATGAAACAATCCAAATTATAATCAATAAACAACACGATATTTGCTAACGCACACATGTACATAGATGTGCCTAGTCTGGTATACAACTTAATAGCATCATACATACCTCCAACCCTCTCAGTGCACCGTAAACTGTATTTGCCTGCAAGAAAGGAACATCACTTAAAACTAAAACACAAATAGGTAAAATTGAAAGAAAATTACACATCGATATCATCTATAAATTTATCAAACATAAGAATCAATACTGTATATAAAACATTAAACACTTAGTACATACAAATTATAAATCTCTTTAAAATTGAAAAAAAAAATGGAAAATAAGGATACCCAGAAGTTAGATACCTCAATTGTTGCCTCCCCAATAATCGACTGACCATTATTCTTCGCGACGAACAAACTGTAACTCTCATCCACACCCAATTGCAGCTGCAACAAACCCAGAAACCAAAAAATTAAAAATTAACAAAGATCAAATTTTGCAATAAATAAAGAAACAAAAAAGCAAAAACACAAGAAACCCACTTCTTCATTATCTGAATTAACAGTTATGGACAATTTGGTAATATCATAGCCCGATCTCATTCCTCTAAACACATTTTTTATATATACAGACGCAGCTCTGCTGCTACTCTGCTTAAAAATTATGGCTTTGTATCTGTCAAAAGCCTCCTTGACAATCCTAGAGCGACCGCCGTTTCCGGATACGGAGAGCGAGAGGTCGGGGTCGACGGAGAGGGTGTCGTTGCCGGAAGTGAATTGTGCAGGTAGAGGCCATAGGTAGGTGAGGGACTGATCCAGGTCAACAGAGAAAGAGAGTGCCAAAGTGAAAAACAGAGCAAGAATTGCAGTGATGGTGATGGGTTTTGAGGAATTGAGTGACATGATGATTCTGGGGTTATGGAGATACTGAGAGGAGAATCATTCAATCAACAACAAAACAACAACAAAAAAAAGAGAGACAAGAAATGGAGAGAGATTGAGATTCTGGTGGAGGAGTTGTTTATGTTGTCTGCGAGGACAGTAACTATTAACTACCACATGTTTGATATTTGATGTTTGATGTTTGGTCTACTTAAATATAGGGGTGGGCGTTTAATGAATCGGTTCACTTTTGGAATGAACCGATAAAAGACCGATAATGTTCGGTTTTTAAAAAAGTGAACCGATCCGATCAACTTAACAATTATAAACCGATCCGATCAACTTAACAATTATAAACCGATCAAAAACTGATTATATTTGACCGGTTCGGTTCGGTTCGGTTTTTTCGGTTTTGGGCAAATTGGATAATATTTTTGGGTTTTAATTATTACACATATTTTCATATTTTAATCTTTTTGGGCCTTGAACCAAATTAAATTATAGGTTTGAACAAATTGAAAATACTAGTTTAAAATAATATTCATAAAAAAAACTAAGAAAAAAATATGATGTCATACACTTTCATAGTTTTATATTTTCATGGACTATTAAATATTAAAACTAAGGCTTTATATATATATATATATATATATATATATATTGGATCTCGGTTCGGTTTTCCGGTTTGGGATAACGATTCGTAAAAAAAAACCGATCAAATCGGTTTTTAAAAAAATGAACCGAACCGAACTGGTCAACATAAGAAAACCGGAAAAAAAAAACCGATTGGATCGGTTCGGTTCATCGGTTCGGTTCGGTTTTTTGGTTTTTTGCCCACCCCTACTTAAATCATTGATGTTTTAAATGTTTGTTAAAACAAATATATTTGAGAGATCAAATTTTCTTCTTGCCTTATTTTTCCTTGACTTTTCATAATATAATACCATATATGTAAAATAAAAAATATATTGTCAAAATTTGATCACTTTTTCCTCTTATATAACTTGATGTTTTAATTACACTTAAAAAATACTAAGAAGAAACAGGACCAATGAGAAGATCATAATCAATATTTGAGAGTGGAATTTAAATGTAATTTTGAATGGATTATCATTTATCAATATAAAAAATAAGAATATTAAGATTTTAGTCCCTCTAGTTTACGTTTATCTGGGTTTGATCCACTGGTTTTTGAAATTACTAAGGGGCCGTTTGGTATACCGTCATCTTTACATGGGAATGAGAATCTCATAACATTCCCATGTTTGGTAGAAGGTTTGAGTTTTTTATTTCCTGGGAAAGTGAATCCTATGGGAATCACATTACCCTCCAATGGGGTAATGTGATTCCCATCTCAATAGGTGGGTTTCAGATTACCCTCCATCTGATTCCCACTGTGGGACCCACCCTTATTAAAAAAATTATTTTTATTTTATTTTCTTCTTCTCTGTTCTTCACAATGCTTCTGGAAATCAACACAAAAAATCCCAAATTTTTTTTTCTTACACTTTCTCACTACCCAAACACCAAATTTTCAGATTTCAAAATCTAAATTTCATAATCTAAACAATACCCAACAACATCAAACACCATCACCAATACAAAAAAGGCATCAAACCCAGTTCGTCGCCGCCTCGATGATGACGACAACGAGGAGGAGCGATGATGATGACGACGAGGAGGAGGAGCTTCGATGATGACGATGACGACGACGACGCTCAAGAACCCGGCTGGAGGCGGCGACGACGGCGACGAGGAGGAGGAGGAGGAGGAGCTTCGATGATGACGATGACGATGACGACGATGACGACGACGACGACGCTCAAGAACCCGGCTGGAGGTGGCGACGACGACGACTTTGAGGCAAGAACGGCGACGAGCTTCGATTAATGAGAAGGAAAGACAAATGGAGAGAGATGGGAAGAAAGAGATGAGATGGACAATGAGATAAAGAAACCGAGATCTGTGTTTTTTAATTTACAATGAAATGGATCTGGGTTTTTTTTTTAACGAGATGCACTTTGAAATTTTTTATTTAATTTTTTAGCTTTTAATAATTAAAAAAAAAACAAATTCCCATGTACAACCAAACAATGATACTTGATATTCTCAGGAATCCGAAATGATATTCTCATACACAACCAAACACATGTATACAACTTTCCCAGGAATCATATTCCTGAGTTTCACTTCCCAGGAATCACATTATTTTGATTACATCATACCAAACGGCCCCTAAGTTCAATCCTTCTGTAACGGTTTCCATGAAATGATAAAGTCAGAGGGCAAAATGACCATGCTGCCCTTGATAAAAGCTGGCACATGTGAAAAGACCCTTATGCCTGCCAATTTTATAAATTTTAAAATAAAAATTAATTTTATAAATTGAATAAAAAAAATAACAAATCAGACTTAACACCAACCTAGCCTAATAGTAAATGGCACCCACCTATCCTTAGCAACCCCAGCCCAATACTAAATGACACCCACTTATCTTCTTCTACCTCTAGCAAAATCAAGCACACAATACCACCAAACCCTAGCTTCGTTCATCTCTCCACAACATTCCAGAAGCCACAAACACAAACAATTTATGCTCGTCTTCCCACAACCAAATCCACACCCAAATTAAAAATTAAAAAATTAAAAGCATAATTGAAAACTTAAAAGCAAAATTAAACACAAACAATTTCTTCTCTTCTCTCAATCTTCACCACCACCACTCTCCACGACCTCTCTCTTTTTCTTTCTATTTTTCATCTTTCTTCTCTTCGATGGATGCTCTGGGTTTGTTTGAGCATGATTGATATTTGGGTTTTAGATGGATAGTGGTTGTGGATTTTGATTTTTGATTTTTGATTTTGCAGTGGTTTTGTAAGAGGATGGTGAGGATTTTTGTGGTTTGATTGGCTAGGGTTTGGTTGAGCGGTGGCAGCAGTGGCTAGAGCTTGTGTTTGAGTGGTGGTGGAATAGATTAGGGTTTGGTGAACATGACGATGATGGTGGTGGCGGTGTGGATTTTGAGGTGGCTGTTTGGATTTGGTGGATTAAAGGTTTGGAGGTGGTGGTGGTGTGTGTTTGGTGGAGGTGGCAGTGGTGTGGATTTGGTGGTGGTGGGGTTTGGTGAACATGACGATGATGGTGGTGGCGGTTTGGATTTGGTGGATTGGAGGTTTGGAGGTGGTGGTAGTGATGTGGATTTGGTTGTGGTGTTGGTTGGAGGTGGTGGTGGGGTTCGGTGAACATGATGATGATGGAGGTGGTGGTGGTGTGTGTTTGGTGGTGGTGTTGGTTGGAGGTGGTGGTGGTGGATTGAAGTTGATGGCGGTGCGGGTTCTGTAGAGGTGCGGTGTGGGTTTGAAGGATTTGGTTGTCGATCTCTCTTTTTTAAAATTTGTTGTTTTAATTTGTTTTTAATTTTTTAATTTCTGTTTTTAAAGTTTAATTTTTGTTTTTGTTTTTTAATTATTTGTAATATTAATTATTTTAATATATTTTTAAATTTTTTAAATTTTTACATTATTAAATACAACTTTTACCCTTGTTTATGAAAAGCCTCTAGAAGCTTTCGTCACATTTCTCATATTGCCCTTGTTGACCTAACGGAAGTCAATAAAATTCTAACGGAATTGGACGGTAAAGATTGGAATATGTATTGTCAGAGAACTAGTGGATTGCACTTAGTAATTTCAAAAACTAGTGAACCAAACTCAGATAATGATAAGAATAGAATTTGAGGAAAGGAAAACAGAGAAGAAGAGAACAGAGGTTGGGAATTATTTTGTAATTTATCTCATAATTTATTCAATATCAATTCGTGAACCTAAATAGGCCACAACATTACAACGATAATCTTAAACAATAGGGACTCCAGTAGTAGAACCCAAATACCAGGAGAGCTTTCAGCAACTCCTTTCAACCACCTTTCTAATTTATTACTTGACTAATTCAAAGTGCAACAAACAAAACAAACGCATGCTGACTTCTTCAATCAACGAAATATTCAACCAGTGCCACTTCTCCATGCATAACTCAAGTCCCCCACGTAAGCCATGTCATGCAATAGAGAATTCTTATCAATCCATCCCCCTAAGAAGGCCCTTGTCCGCAAGGCTGAATTTTGGATAAGTTCTGGAAAAACGCCACAAGTTCTCCCATGAAGCATCTTCCAAAGAAGCTCCCTTCCATTTCACAAGAATCTTCGTTTTCGGGCGGTATTTCCCTTTGTGAATAATACGGCGGTCCAAAATGAGTTCCGGCTCAGGAAGCAAGACTTCATCGGCTGAAACAGGAGGAAGAAACACCACTGTGGTATCTACAACAGGCCCCCACTTCTTTTTGAGAAGACTGACGTGAAAGACATCATGTATCCGAGCCTCCAAAGGAAGGTCCAATTTGTAAGCTACCGCCCCGATACGTGCAAGAACTTTGAAAGGCCTGAAAACCTTGGTGACAATTTTAATGAACTCCGGAATGCTACTGATTTTTGGCGGTAAGGCTGCAGCCGAAGGAAAACATAATCGCCAACTTCGAAAGTGACTTCGCGACGGTGCAAGTCAGCCTGAGATTTCATACGACCTTGTGCCTCTATCAAATTCCGCCGTAAGTCTCGAAGCACCACTTCCCTTATGCGCATCAAGACATCCAACGCCTGAACTTTTGTTGTGCCCGGAATATAAGAAATCATTGATGGAGGAGGAATTTCGTAAATAGCTTCGAACGGAGACACCTTTGTAGATGAATGAACTGCTGTATTGTACCCATACTTTGCCCAAGCAAGCCACTCCATCCATCTTTTGGGCTGCTCATAAGAGAAGCAGCGTAAATACTGCTCAAGTGTTCGATTGACCACTTCAGTTTGGCCTTCGGATTGAGGGTGATAGCTGGAACTGAAACACAGAGATGTCCCGTGTAATTTGAACAATGACTTCCAATATATGCTAATGAATATTATGTCACGATCGCTGACAATCGAACGAGGCATTCCATGCAACTTCACAACATGATTGATGAAGCATTTAGCCACTGATGCAGCCGTATATGGGTGTTTTAATGGCACAAAGTGTGCGTACTTGGAAAGACGATCCACAACAACCATAATCACGTCGAAGCCATGTGACGACGGTAATCCTTCGGTAAAATCCATGGATATTTCTGTCCAAATGTGTTGCGGAACTGAAAAGGGTTGAAGCAATCCCGCAGGCCGAAGGGTCTCATGTTTGCAACGTTGACACACTTCACATGCTCGAATAAAATTTTTAACAGAGGCACGGATGCCAGGCCAAACAAAACTTGCTGAAATACGGCTGAGTGTCTTTAGGTACCCGTAATGTCCTCCTGCAGGAGAAGAGTGGCCGTCGGCCAAAACAGCGGGCAACAACAACGAGGTGGGACTCAAGTGCACCTTCCCATTTTGCATCCATATGTCATCCCTTCGAACACAATTCATGGTCTGATTAGTAGACAAGGTATTATAATAAGGTTGTTGGAGTACCTCATGTTGTAATGTGGTCCACCAATCCGCCATTGGCAATGAGATGGCATGAAATTGAAATGCTGCAATAAGAGAGAGAGCGTCCGCTCCTTGATTTTCTTTACCCTTTCGGTACTGAATGGTGTAATCGAATCCCATAATTTTTGGCAGCCATCTTGCTTGTGACGGCGTCGTCAATCTTTGTTCAAGAAGATACTTCAGACTCCGATGGTCCATTTTGATCACAAATGGCTTGCCCAAAAGGTAGGGTCGCCATTTCCGAACGGCCTTCACCACAGCCAACATCTCTTTGTCGTAAGTGGAGAGCAATTTAGCCTTCCCTTTCAAGGCTTCACTATAATAAGCTATCGGTTGGTTGTGTTGAGACAAAATGGTGCCTAAACCATCTCCACATGCATCGCATTCCACTTCGAACTGTTGGGAAAAATCGGGTAGTCGCAATACCGGAGGGGAAGTAAGAGCTTCCTTCAATCTGTTAAAAGCCAAGAGAGACTCTTCGGTCCAGCAGAACCCATCTTTAGTGAGAAGCTTTGTTAGAGTTGCAGCTATCATACCAAATCCCTTCACAAACTTGCGATAGTACCCAGCCAACCCAAGGAAACCGCGAACACCTTTAGGGGATGTCGGCACAGGCCAATTTTGAACGGACTGTATCTTCGCCGGATCCACTACCACACCTTCGAAGGAAATGAGGTGGCCCAAGTAGCCCACCGTTAACACCCCAAACTGGCACTTGGAGAGCTTGACATACAACTGATGTTCTGACAGAATTCGAAGCACTTGTTTTAGGTGCTGCAGATGATCCTCCCAAGACCTGTTATACACCAAGATATCATCAAAAAAAACTAGGATAAACCTGCGTAAATATGGGCGAAAAATGTCGTTCATGAGACTCTGAAAGGAGGCTGGGCCGTTAGTCAATCCGAAGTGCATCACAAGGAACTCATAGTGTCCGTCATGAGTCCGAAAAGCGGTTTTTGGAATATCTTCATGCTGGACCCTGATATGGTGGTATCCGGAACGCAAGTCAAGCTTCGAAAAAAAATTGCACCATGTAACTCATCAAGTAACTCGTCAATGACTGGTATGGGAAACTTGTCCTTTACTGTAATATCGTTGAGTGCCCGGTAGTCGACGCAGAAGCTCCAAGACCCATCTGATTTTTTAATAAGCAATACTGGTGACGAAAAAGGACTCCGGCTAGGGCGAATGATCCCGGTTTGAAGGAATTCTTTGACCAATTTCTCGATCTCATTTTTTTGGTAATGTGGGTACCTGTAAGGTCTTGCGTTAACAGGAGGTTGGTTTGGGAGCAACGGAATCCGATGATCGTGGCTACGGTTGGGGGGCAATTTGGTGGGTTCTTCAAATATATGTGTAAACTCTGTTAGAATTTGACTGATATCTAGTGGCAATTGGGTGTCTTGGATCGGTACATCTGAAATCATATGAACAAAAAATCCCATACCTGATAAGTGCATCAACTCTTTTTCACTCATGGGAGCGAGCTCGGAACTGTTAATCCCTTTCAATACGTGAGTTCGACCGGATTGTGTGAAGGACATACTGAGCTTTTTGTAATCGGTTTCAATTGGACCTAAGGTCTCCAACCATTGCACTCCTTAAACTGCTTGATAGGCAGCCACTGGAAGAACATAAAAATCGGCTCGTACTGTCAGTCCTTGAATTGATAATGAGAGTCCCAAACAGTGTCCGGTGCACTCAATAATTTATTTATTCCCGATTGTCACCTGAAATGTCTTGCCTCTGACCACCTGTAGTCCTAACTTGGTAACCACGGACTGATCAATAAAATTATGTGAGCTTCCTCCATCAATAAGCACTATCACGTCCCGGTTTCTCACCTTTCCGATAACGCGAAAAGTCTACGGATGTGTGGTTCCAGCCAAGGCATGGAATGATATTGCTGGTATTGCTTCTTCGGGTGGCTCTAGGTCCATGTCCACACCATTTTCTTCCTCATCCGGCTGCACATCTACCATCATAAATAGCTGTGGTTTTGAACAACGGTGTCCCGACACGTATTTATCATCACAATAAAAACACAAACCCTTTTTCTCGCCTCTCCCTAGCTTCAGGTCCAGTGATACGTCGAACAGGTCCACTGAAATTTCCAGGCGCCTGGGCTGTCCGCTGAGAAGGGAAAGGTCTAAGAAGTCCCACTGTGGAACCTTGCTGTGGTCATGGAGGGTATGAGGAAGCAGTGGGTCGAAATTGATTACCTGGTTTCTTTTGGATCTGGTTTCGTTCTTCAATGAGGTGGGCTACACTAATTGTGTAAGACAGTGTTTTCAGCTGCTTGACGCGTACATCCAAACGAATTTCGTCCTTCAACCCTGCGATAAAACAACCCACCAAGAAAGTCTCAGGTAAGTCCTCAATCTTGTGTGACAGCTTCTCGAATGCCTCATGATATGCGTCCACGGTTGTGGTTTGTTTGAGTCGAGACAATGCTTCCGATGGATCATCGTAGTCGGTCGGACCAAAGCGTTTGAGGAGGGCCTTGGTGAATTCCGCCCAACTCAACGGTCCACGGTACTTGGTAAACCAACGGTACCACTAAAGCGGCACTTTTTCTAAGTGAAAAGATGCCAATTGAACTTGATCCTGAAGGTCGATTCGCTTGAAATCGAAGTACTGTTCCGCCTTAAATATCCACCCCGTCGGATCGCCCTCTGCGAATGTTGGAAAATTCAGTTTTAAGTGATTGTGGTTCCGGTCATAGTTAGTAGAGGTCTGAGCGGCTGGACCACTGTGAGACGTCTCTGCTGCTAAAAATGGATTGACATCCCTTTCGGAAGCGGGTCTGGTATCTGTAGGTGAGGGATTTTGCTGCAGCCACAAGGCTTGCAATTCTGTGAGAATATGTTCTAACCTGGTATCGTTGGCAACCCAATGAGTCTCATTGGTGGCTAGAATTTCCTGGACTTCGGCGCGGAACTCGGCATGGGATTTCCCACGTGTTTCCATAGAGTCGAAACGGCTTTGATACCAATGATAAGAATAGAATTTGGGGAAAGGAAAACAGAGAATAAGAGAATAGAGGCCGGGAATTATTTTGTAATTTATCTTATAATTTATTCAATATCAATTCGTGAACCTAAATAGGCCACAACATTACAACGATAATCCCAAACAATAGGGACTCCAGTAGTGGAACCCAAATACCAGGAGAGCTTTCAGCAACTCCTTTCAACCACCTTCTAATTTATTACTTGACTAATTCAAATTGCAACAAACAAAACAAACGCATGCTGACTTCTTCAATCAACGAAATATTCAACCAGTGCCACTTCTCCATGCATAACTCAAGTCCCCCACGTAAGCCATGTCATGCAATAGAGAATTCTTATCAGATAAACTCAAACTAGAGGGACTGAAATCTTAATATCCCTAAAAAATATTAGAACACGTTATCGTGGATAATAAAAGCATTTTCAATGCAAGCGTGACTTGTAAAAAAAAATGTCACGTAAGATTAATAGACATTATATTAAAAAATCTTTCTATAATGCAGCCGTACATATTCAATCTCAAGTTGACGTGGCAAAAAAAATATTAGACATTGTCAACATGACCGTATACTTTCAGACGGCCTGTTGCATAACTATTTTTTTGGTTGCCTAAGCAAGTATTTCAAACTAACATTGATTTTTTTATTATCTATTTTTAGTAAGAAAATAAAATATAAAATAAAACGGGGAAAAAGAATTGGCACGTCATTCAAAAAATTGTGTTTTAATCGGAAGCATTGGAGACCGAATTTTTAGTTGATTGCCTATTAAAGTCTATTTGTATGTCACATAGGAAGTAAGTCTCTTGACATTGTTGCCGTGACAACGGTTATTGGTATGCAAGCCACTTTTTACATTGGAGATGTTTTAACATAATATTTTAAACGGTTTTAAATATACCATTTTAGTTGTGCAAAGGAGGGAGAGCTACAAACATGTGAGACAGAAGAAGTGACAAAAGTAAGTTTACATATCTGCCCTATTTAAAGTGATTATCCAAGGTAAGTAATTGAAGTTCAAATCTCACTTTTATCCTTTAAATCGTAAACGTTGAGGAAATTCATTCTAATTAGGAGTTGCATTCTGGATCGTATTTGTAACTATTGACCGGAGCAAACCCCTAATCCAATTGATGTTTGATTTAAAAATTAAAAAATACAATTGGCATTTGACATCATAATTTGTAACCCTTTACCTTATTTTCAAAATCCGATAAAACTAAAATTATAAATAATAATAATGAAAAGGCAAAATTTCACCAAAGTCCTACCTTTTTGGTAATTTGTCACATTTATAAATGTCTTTATATATTCATCACTTTAGTCTTTTCTTTTTTTAAAACTAATTACTTTAGTCCATTTGACCAAATATGTGAAAGTCAACTATTTTAAAACATGTGAAAGTACACTTTTGTCCTTATTACTATTTAATTTAGCTAAAATAATTATATTAGCTTTAAATTAAAATGAAAAATAATAAAATTCTCAATAATAAAATCTTAAATAAATAATAATAATAATATCCATTAATTTTTTTCTTTTTTTTTGTATTTTTGTCATAATGGATATTTATTTAGCTAAAATGATTATCATAGCTTTAAATCATTTTTTTCATAATTTTGTTTCGTAATCTATTTATTTAATATTTTATTATTGAGAATTTTATTATTTTTCATTTTAATTTAAAGCTAAGATAATCATTTTAACTAAATAAAAATCCATTATGAAAAAAAAATACAAAATAAGAAAAAATTAATGGATTTTTTAATTATTTATTTAAGCTTTTTTTGTAATATATTTATTCAAGATTTTATTATTGAGAATTTTTTTGTTTTTCATTTTAATTTAAAGTTAAGATAATCATTTTAGCTAAATTAAATAGTAATAAGGGTAAAAATGTACTTTCTTATGTTTTAAAATAGTTGATTTCAAATATTTACTCAAATAGACTAAAGTGATGAGTTTTGGAAAAAAGTAAGGATTAAAGTGATGAATATGGAAAGACATTTATAAATGTGACATATCACCAAAAACATAGGAATTATGTGAAATTCTGCCTGATGAAAACAATAATCTCCTATCAAAACCTATCTTAATCTAGCCCTAAAATTTAAATTCTTTAAAAAAAAATCTTAAAATATAGGAGTGTCAATATAACATGGGATATTAAGATTTTTGTCCCTCAAGTTAGCGTTAATCTGGGTTTGGTCCACTAGTTTTTGGAATTACTAACTTTAGTCCATTTGTTCTCTGATAATACCTATTCTCGTCCCTACCGTCCAATTCCGTTAGATTTACGTTGACTTTCGTTAGGTCAAAGTTAGATTGTCGTTTATTTTAGTCCACTAGTTTTTGGAAATTACTAACTTTAGTCCACCAGTTTTTAGAATTACTAACTTTAGTCCACTGGTTCTCTGACTTCCGTTAGATTTAACGAAGACCGTTACCAGTGGACTAAAGTTAATAATTCTAAAAACTAGTGGACCAAACCAAGATTAACGCTAACTAGAGGGACTAAAATCTTAATATCCCATATAACATTGGACTATTGGAAAGGTGTCAATAACATGGGCTGACTTTAAAAGAGCAACTTAGTGGGCTAGGTTAGAATGGGCCTTGGCCATTGCAACTTTTCTTAAAGCTATAAAACTGGCCTGGTATAATTAAGATGCCTATTTACTTTAAGAATTAATAAATTGCTAAGTATACCCTCACCATATATAAATAAATAAATATATATATATATATATATATATAAATAATTATCTCGGTAGCCATCAATTTGATGGCACACTATCAAAATGGCCACAAGATTGTGAATTGGTTTCAAAATGACCATTTTTTGTGAAAAATGTGACATTAATGGTCATTTCATCCAATTCCATCTAATTTCATCAAATTACATCAAATGAGTGGCATTTTAGTAAATAAAGGGATAATATTAATTTATTTTAGATGCTTTTTAGAAATCAATTTTTTCTTTTGTTTTTTGAAACAAATAATTATATTTATTGTGTATATATGTATAGCATATCTCAAACACACATATATATATATATATATATATAATGGTTCCCTAGTAAGAGAGTCATTAAATTATAAGTTAAGGACGTCCAACCACAACCACACATTCATACTAGGTGTGAGTATTTGTTAATGTAGGGTTGTGAACCCAATGTGAATGTGTGGTTGTGGTTGGATGTCCTGAAATTATAAAGTCAGGACGTCCTGACTAGAGAACAATTATATATATATATATATATAGAGAGAGAGAGAGAGAGAGAGAGAGATAATGACAATATTAAGGCTACAAAATCTAAAAAACGAATAAGAAGCATATGTATTGGTGTAAACAATTTCTTTTGTTTTTTGAAACGAATAATTATATTTAATGTGTATATATATATATTGATAAATAGGGGGATGACATTAATTTATTTTAGATGTTTAATGTCACACTAAATATAATTATTCGTTTCAAAAAAACAAAAGAAAAATTGATTTTCAAAAAACATCTAAAATAAATTAATGTCATCCATTTATTTACCAAAATATCACTCATTGGATGAAATTGTATGGAATTAAATGAAATTGGATGGAATGACCATTAGTGTCACACTTTTCACCAAAAAATGACCATTTTGAAACCAATTCTCAATCTAGTGGTCATTTTGATAGTTTGTCGTCAAATTGATGGTCATCGAGGTAATTATCCCATTTTTTTACAACTAACTCCTCTATATATCCCAAATCTCAAGGTTGTGTTGGAAATATGTTTAGAGGTGCGTTTGTTAATCCAAAATGAAAACGGAAGGGATCAAATTCCATTGGAAATGAAATCAGGTGAGGAAACTTACTTTCCTCCTTATATCTTTTCTAATAAAAACTGAATTTATGATTTGTACATGATGTCCAAATGACTTAATTCTCAATAGTTTTATGTTTAGTAAACATCATAATCACAAACCGAAAATAAATTATCTTTTTCGGATTCTCGGTTAATAAACACATTACGCATTCTTAGATCAGACATTACAAACACAGTTTGAATAGCTACTCCATAATCTCTCCCCACACATACATATTTTCTAATACAATATGAAACTCGAATCCTCTTCATAAAAAAATAGAACTTATATCCTAAAGAGTTTACCATACTCAAACAACTTATCATTCTTAGGTTATACATTGTGCTTAATGGGTTTGAAAAAATAATTGGTGTCGATATTGACACTAGTAAATATGATAAATACACCCATAGTTTAATAAAAAATTTAATTATAAAAATATCACAATAGGAATTTACCAATAAGGACAAATTAATTTAATTAAAAATAAACAAAATATTATGTACTCATATTAATTACACTCATATCTTCAAATATATCACTTTATTAAAATAAAAATAAAAAACTAAATCCTAATTCTATTTCAAGTATCAAAATCTCTCATTATCGTATAACAAAGTAATAGAATTTTTTTTTCCAAAAGACGTTGATCATACAAAGGTACATATTTATTTATTTATTTATTATGAACACTATCAAAAAACAAAAAGTGAAGAGTAACTTAAAAAAAAAAGATAGCAGTACATATCGTATTGTTGGATCAATGGTCAAATTTTTGTGAATTCTCAACAGAGCATAGACAATGTTGAAGTCAAATATACTATTGACTACAATGAATTTACAAATTACGAGGATCCGTAAAGAAAAAAGAAGATTGCCAAGAGACTTGGAATGAGAGACGATTTCTTCAGCAATAATTCCCATCTTTGCTTATGCAAAAAATTGTGATCCCTCTCACTAGATAAAACTTATCTTCAAGACTATAAATACACAACAACTAAAGATGTACTTGTGACAGTTAAAAAAGTTAAAAAAGAAAGTTGTACATGGTAGAATTGTATGACTAGATGAAATCTTTTGTAGTTTCAATTTGGATTTTGAATACAGCTAAGACTATAATCTATTTAATTTTAACTTTTATCGGAAAGAAAGTGAAGCAGTGAAAATAAAGTTTGAATTGTTTTCATTTTCCTAAAGTAGAGCTTATCGAAATTTAAGAATTTAAGAATTTTCCTGACTATATTTCCGAGTGTGGAAAACTTAAGAATTTATCATTTGTAAAATTAGGTGTGTTAATAATTTAAAAATGTTTATAAATAAATTGTATTAAAATGAAAACATTCATTTAAATAAGAGTACTGTTGGCATTAAGATGAGTGTTTATAGTAATGTTTTAATTTTAAATTTTAGATATGGGTGTAGTTATAAATATGAATGTGTTTATCATATTTATAGGTGTCAATATCTGTACCAAAAAATGATATATCAATGAAATTAAATAAATAAAAAATGTTGCGAACAACTACTGTTATATTTAAATATTATTGTTAACCCACAACATCAATATCTTGTGGCTGTAGTTTAGTGGTAAGAATTCCACGTTGTGGCCGTGGAGACCTGGGCTCGAATCCCAGCAGCCACACGAGAATGAATTTTTTATTTGTATTTTCAAATTTCAATGAAAAACACAAACCAAAGGACACCGTTTTGCATTTGCAATCAATAAGTGATTAGTGAAACTTTAACCGATATTTCTTTTCCCAAAGAAATAGCAAAAAGAGATCAAAATTCCATTAGGAATATATTTGATGTCTGGTATTTTTCTTCCTCTTTTTCGCTAGTGTTTGTGAATCTTATTTCCCACTTTTAAGTTTTTAACATATTTTGATGTGAATTTGATTGATGTAGCACCTGATCCTCTCACTACAGCTGTTATGTAGCCCCTACATGTATAATTTTGCATCATATTTCTATTATTTACAACACGCGATACATGATTCAATAAACGAACAAAAGAACTATCTTAATCATTTCGAAATATAATAAATTTCGGATTAAGTATAAGATATATTATATTTTCGTAACTATTAAAAGTATCGAATTGTGAAGAGAGATGAAATAATTGAAATCAATTGGATTAGTTCGAAGTCATAACAAACATATATTTCATTTTCATGTGATTCAAATTTGGCATGACTTGTAATGGTACAACGACGGTCGGACAAAAGAGCAAGTGATACATTTGAAATTTAGGCAAGTGTGGTCCATTTTCATACTTCTTAATTAATGCTAGACGAGAGCTCCTCTTTTTATCGAATATGATTTGGTTTCTTGGTATCTTTTGAGGACCGCCTTACTATTTTTTGTGCATGTAAGGTATATAATTAAATTATATCTAAAAAACAATTAAAAAAAAGATGGAATGAGATAAAATTAATCAAATTGTACATTTTTCATACCCACTTTAATAAAGTTGTAAGTTAATGTATCGTGTTCCCTTTTCTAAACTCCAAACCTTGAACCTACAATTGGATGGATCAAGCTTGACTATTGAAATCCATAAGCTCCAAGGACTGGTTTGAGGGTATGATCGAGCTTAAAGAATGAAAAAGAAAAGTAATAGTATTACATACACAATAAGTTAAACAACAATGCTAATCAATATAAAAATTTAGTTTAAAAACCAACCCAAATGATGTGGCAAGTGATTTACCATTATCATATTATTCACCACGTCACCTCATGATTTGTACGGTGATGACAACTCATTTGGATTAATTTTTTTTAAACCGTATAATATTACTCTAAGTTAAATATGACAAGATGCTTAATCACACTATAAACAAAGCTAGATCTCACAATCGGGCTTTTCACGTTTGATTGAGTCTTAAAATTTAGTCTCAATCGACTCCACTAGGTTTAGGGTTTCAAAAAGATAATTATCTTCTAATAAATTATTTAAAACTTTTGGCAAGATTAGCTCAAGTGGTAGAGTGAACTTAAAACTTTTACACTTGACAAAAACATGTAGGTGGCATCTGGTCAAAAATAAGCAACCATTAATTATTAATTTAATTTAATCAAAGATAAAAACAACATTTGGTGGGCCCACGAATCCCACTAACCAGAACTGTTCATTTCTTATTATCATCATCAGATCAGACATCCATAGGCCCACAGGCCCACAGCCACCATGATGATTGATGCGTTACATGCGTATCTTCTTTCACAGTTTCACTGCTAATATCCATCAAATCGGGTTTTTATTTGCTGCATCCGTGTTCACTTACGCTCTCCTCCATTTTGGGTGTCAATCTACAATTTTCAGATCATTTAAAGAATAAAAATAATAGATACATTAGTTATTTGTTTAAGATTTTTAAAATTATATTATATTAATTTTATTGTAATTACAAATCAAGTATTTCCGTTTATTCATAGTTAATTCCTTTTGTTATCATCAAGACAACAATATTATAATAGTAGTTAGAATTCATTTTTAAGTTTTAACTAATTTTGCATGCATAGGGGAGTGTTAATTGGTCTATTAACATGTCTTAATTATAAGGTAGTAAGGTCTACCTCTTAAATTGTAAAACAAGGAAAAACATTTATACTTTTATAAATAATGCACGATTTAAAACCGTTATTTATCAAAGAAATACCAAAATTCATGTGTTGTAACTATATAATTTTTGGATCAACATTATGACCGGAAAAACATGTGTTTAAAATAAAAATACAAAACTATTTGTTTATTTATATGCAACCGAAATTCAAATTCATCCCACCAAATTGGACATTGAAATATGACAACGCCAACTTATAGTGTTCACACCAACTCACAACTTTTTTTTATAAATTTACTTAACAATAATACTAGACAACCAAAAATCAATCACAAATGATGTGTCAAGTAAGTTGTATAGTAATTACAACTTTTTTTTATTTTAAATATTAACAAAAACAACTCATTTACCATATTATTTATGATGAATTTTAGGAATTTTAGGTTAATTTTTTTAGACTATATAATATTACCCTTTATAGAGATAGTTTGTATGATGATAACAACTCATTTACCATATTATTTGAAATTAATATTTTGGGTCAACATAGAATTACTATTTATTTAAACTATTACCTTATGTTTTTATTATTTATATTTATATTAATTTTTTTTTGTCAAATCGACCAAATCCCTTCAAATTTTTTTAATATATATATTTTTAAATAAATCCCTTCAAATTTGACATTGGCCACTACAAGCAAGGTTAAAATATTATAGCAGAAACATTTTTCAAAAATAAAATTAAAATCCCAATCCCAATTGGTGGGACTTCATGATTCTGGTGTTCTGCAAATGCAACAAAACACTCGAACAGATAATAGGGTCCCACAGTAGCGCGGGACCCACCATAAAGGAATTATACGGTCCCAGATCATCCTCTACCCAGATTCCTGATCACTACTCTACTTCCCCTCCTAATTCTCATCCAATCCAATACCTACTTCCCCCCAACGCCCTCCCAATCAAACCGTACACGTGTCCCGTAACTCCACACGGAACCCAACAGCTCCACACAATCCATCACGTGCACTCCTCCACAGCCTACTGCATCCCGCCACGTCATTATAAAAAAAAACCCTTTCCATTTCGGTATATATATATTTTAAAAATTTTCTTTTATTTTTATATTTTCCCAAACACACCCGCAGACTCACACGGCTATCTCATGGAGAACAATAAAGAAACCTGTCAGAGAGTGTAAGATTAGCTAACCACAAGATCGTTTTTATTTTTTATTTTTTATATTTAGACAAAAACCTCCACGTTTTCGGCACCAATATTTCGTGATCTAGGTTTAAATTTTTTCTATTTATATTATTTTTTTTATCATATTTGTTTGGCGCGGTGGCCGGAAAATGGTGGAGCCGGTGGTGAGTGAAAACGAAGAGGAACTGTCGTTGTTGCCGCTGCACAACAATGGCGACCGGTCCTGGCGGTTGAACTTCGACGGCTTCCAGCTGTCGCCTGAACACACGGAGAAGAAGCCTCCCCGTGGCCTCCATGACTGCCTCGGAGTTTTAGGTGATTGTTTTATTTTATTTTTTTAAAAAAAAGTTTCTTATGATTATTGTTAATTTTTTTGTATTTATGCTTGAAATGGAAAACATTCTACAATGACTTTGTCTCTTTGTGTTTTTGCTTCATACGTCATTTTTTTTATTCTATAATTTTTCTGTTAAAATTATTTATAGTATTATTATTATTATTATTTTTGGTTAGTGGTGAATTTATTCGATTCTTGTATTATACGAGCATCAAATTCTATGTTTTTTTTTTAATTATTTATTGGTTAAAAGTTATTTGTAAGACTAGAAATTAAGAACTCACCAAAGAACAAAGTAATCAAAGCTTTGAATTTGAGAAGGTATGTGATTTTTTTTTTTTTTTTTTTTTTGGTGTTTGCTTTGAGTTTGAGGTTTTATGGCGAAAACTAGTTGTTGGAATTTTGAGAGTCTTAATCGAACTCTGGAGTGGCTTGTTTTGCGGCTTTTGATCTTGTTAAGAGGTAGGGTTTTCTCAGTTAATTACTTGTGTGTGTGTGCGTGTGCGTGTGCATGGGCGCATGGTGATTTGTTTACAGTTGTTAGTATTAATTTTACATGATTAGAAAGAATGGTTTACTTTTAATTTTACTTCTATTGTCCAAGAGTTAAATAACAAAGCATATCTGGATATTTTATATAATAGTGATTTTTTCCCATCCTTTTGTTGTATATAGAGTTATTTAAATTACTGGGAATTATTTAATTGCTTTGATATGTCATGCTGGAGCTATGAGTGATACGATTTCTTTAATTGTAATTACTAATCAATTGTAGTGATTATGGTTTCTTTAATCGATCCACCTTATTTAGAAGTTTTAAAACTAGTATAAGGGTTTGATGTTGATGTGGAAGTCTGATGAGTGAAAAGATTATTTTGGGCTTGACTAGATTTTTTCTAGAAAACATTGTCTGCGGTTTCCACATCATAAGATCTACTTGATTTAATACATACAGATTCACCAATGTCACTTTTTTTTTTTTTTTTTAGTATAGAATACTAGCTGTTTATCCGCATGAAGATTGCATGAATCTCATCTCAGTTGTTTCCTTTGATGGATTCAGGTCCGGAAGATAACGTGGCGGAGTACTATCAGCAGCAGGTAGAGATGCTTGAGGGATTTAATGAAATGGATGCCTTAGCTGAACGTGGTTTTGTTCCTGCACTGTCAAAGGTCTATATTGCCATTATGCCTCTATTTTCTATAAGATATAATGATGCATTTTGGTTGTTCTGAGCTAAAATTGCTTGTTATAATTGCAGGAAGAGCAGGAAAGTTTGGCCAGAAGTGAGACATTGGCTATAAGAATATCAAATGTTGCTAACTATGGTTCTTTTTGTTGCCAAAGTTTATGCATCTGTAAGAAGTGGTTCGTTGGCCATCATCGCATCCACATTGGACTCTCTTCTCGACCTTCTGTCTGGCTTCATCCTGTGGTTTACTGCATTCTCCATGCAAACACCAAACCCGTACAAGTACCCTATTGGAAAAAAACGGATGCAGCCATTGGTTAGTCTTTCTGGAATTGCATATATAATGGCCGTCATATCCTAAGATTCATATTTGTTGCCTATTGTTGTTTTGTTAACTGCAAATATTGTCATGTTGTTGTTTAGTTAAGATTCACAGTCAATAAACTAATTTGCATGATCTTGCCTTTGCATAGTTAATTTATAATCACTGCAGTCATTTATGTGTTTATCATACATAGATGAATTAGACTACTCATAATTCAACAATTAAATCGATATGCTCTACATTTTAAAGAACTTCTAGTGATATTACTCCTTGAAAATACTTTCTTTGAGAGAAAAAGGAGAAAGAGACTCCCGGTTACAGAGAAAAAAGAGATGTTGGTTAAATGAGTGGAGTAGTCCTGATGCAGCATCTGATCTAAATTTGATTATTCATGATTGCTATTTTTAATCTTGAGTTAAATTTACCCGTTTTCCCCCTATTCCTATAACTATTATGGATTGGAGAAGATTCATTTGCTACAGACACTCTATTGATATCCAGGATTAGATGATCAATAGGCTGAGGATAAACACACTCTAAAGTTAGAGGGTGGAGCTTTATTTTTAACATCTCTCCCCTTGGTAATATCACCTCTTACGGAAAAGACCTGAAAAGACTTGTATTGTTGGTTTTTAGCAGTTGTGAAACTGCATGTATGTATTCATGAGGCACTGAGATTTGGTTTATTTAAGTTACAGAATTCGTATATTGATGTTGTAGTATTATGAATATTTGAAATATCATTGCAACCCTTAAATTCTTAACTTATAAATGACTTGCAGGGTATTCTAGTGTTTGCCTCGGTCATGGCTACTCTTGGACTGCAGATTATATTGGAGTCAACACGCACCATGGTATCTGATGTAAGTGTTCCTTAAATCCTATTTTTAGCCTGTCTAAGTTCCCTTTTCCATAGTTGAATATCACCTTTGTTATTAAATGAGTAGGACCTGCTGAGTGCTGAATGTACTTAAAAAGACGATTCTTTTACATTTCTTCTGACTCTTTTTACAGGATATTGATTTTGACCTGACTAAAGAGCAAGAGGTATGGGTTGTGGGAATAATGCTCTCAGTGACCCTCATAAAACTTCTTCTGGTTGTTTATTGCCGTGCTTTTACCAATGAGATCGTAAAAGCTTACGCCCTGGATCACTTTTTTGATGTTATCACCAATCTCATTGGCCTCATTGCTGTGCTACTTGCTAAATACATCGATGGCTGGATGGACCCTGTTGGAGCTATTATTGTGAGTGAAAAATCTCTTTCTGACTCTGTTGTTCATCCTTTCCTATGTTCATGGTTTTTGATTGTGCTTGCATCCATAAGAGGGGACATGCTCCTGTTAGCATAGCTAACATTTGCAAAAAAAAATCTGTTATTACGATAGTATTTTTATGGTTCCCTAAATGATGTTGCATATATTATACAGATTTAGTTTTGAAGAGAATGGGTGGAAAGGTACCCATCCGTATTCTACACGCCAGAATCTCTACCCATTCCTTCTCTGGGATATCGAGATATATCTTATGAATGAAGCTTAGAATTTTTCGAAACTCTTCATAGATTTCCTACATGTTGCACATCTAGAATTATAAAGGTTTACGAGACATGTAGGCTTGAAATCTTTCAAATTTGTAACTAGTTTTGCACTATACTTTATCTATGATACTTAAATTTAACTTTCTTCAGCTGGCCTTGTACACCATCCGCACATGGTCGATGACAGTGTTGGAAAATGTGAATTCCCTTGTTGGAAGAACAGCTACTCCCGACTTTCTGCAAAAACTCACATACCTCTGTTGGAACCACCACAAGGCTATAAGACACATCGATACAGTCCGTGCGTATACCTTTGGGTCACACTACTTTGTTGAGGTTGACATTGTACTGCCAGCAAACATGGCCTTGCAAGAGGCCCACGATATTGGGGAGTCCTTACAGGTAAAGCTAGAGCTTCTGCCAGAGATTGAGCGAGCCTTTGTGCATCTTGATTATGAGTACACACACAAACCTGAGCATGCTCAAGCACATTAGTAGGTAGTGAATCTGATGCTATGTTATTCTCTTTATCTTGTTGTTGGTGCTTTTTATGCCCACCCTACAAGTTTTAATTGTCCGCAAAATTAAGCCAAATACAAGACTATCTTGTAGGTGACACAGATTGTATGCAGATGCTTAGTAATTCAAGTTTTATTAAAATCTTGAAACGAGTTAGGGAGCTCGAGATTAGTCCGACATGTTGTGTAAGACTGTTATGTCATCTTCTTCTATAGAGAACTTGACATTCCTAGAAATTATGACTCTTGACACTGACCTAGATTGTATGGTGTAGATGCTGGCATTTGTCATGGGCAAAGGGCCTGAATGGTGCAGCATCTCGATCAAGAGCTTGTAAAAGATGATGTTGTAAGCTTAGATTGATAAGGTTCTTGTATTAATATTTAGTTAAGTCCCCTCGGTTTTCTTTCAAGCAGTTTTCAATGAGAAACCATCCTTTGAATAATAATTTATTGAATGTGTGTACGAATGATGCGGTCACGCTGATACCACTGAAGGATTGTCTTATTGAAGACTTTCTCCTTTATTTGTCTAAAGGGTTGTCTTATCGAAGACTTTCTCCTTTATTTGTCTATTAGGGTTTGATCTAGCATTATTGGGTCAAGTTGTTTTGAAGGTCTAATTCAAAAGGGAAAGTGAATTCATTATCTTTCTTCATCCTTGTAACTTTTTCAAAGAAAGAAAGAGAATATTCGATTGTGATTAATGGTTCAAACAAATATTCTATATCTGTTTTCCACTAATGACTTGATTAACACTTTATATGAAACAAATTGGCAAACACTCACGTCCATGTGGGATTTCACATCAAACCATACACTTTGAATATGGACTTGGTTTTAATTTTATCTTTAAAAAGAAGAAGACATTTGATCCCATATGCACCAATTCAAAATATATCTTTATTATGGAGAATCATTTTGTATGATAATTTTTCAACTCACAAATTAAAATTATTATAAACCAAGCTCTTCAAAGCAATTTATTAGTCATGGGTCATGACAATGTTTGAAGGATTGAAAAATGAGTATTCCCTGTTAGCACAGATAGTGTAGTAGCTCTCTTTTCACATTAGTGCTGGTGGGTGAGTTCCAATAGACCCGCACCCGAAAATGAGTATTCTATTATGATTTATGAACATTGAACATGGATGTTGTAACTATTCAAGTTGTTTAGAAGAAGAAAAAGAGTTCCCAAATGGCAATAATGCGGGAAATTCCAAATTCCAATAGTACAACTATTACAATAAAAACAAGGGTTAATATTAAAAACATCCCCTCACATTTGAACTATTAAAAACTCCAATGTCATATATACATTTTTCAGTTTCTAAATAGTGCCACATCAATATTTCTATTCAACATAGGCCCATTTTTTAATTTTTTTTTTAGAGAAATTTATATTCGCATCTCCAATGCAATACACATTTCTCTAAAATCAAATATGTATCTATTTTTTGACCAATCATAATAAAACAGTTATTATATTCTCTATCCTCTTTTATTTTACAATTAAATGAGCTTTAATATTATTGGTGGAAATAGTTAGAAATCCTAGTCAGCATTTCTAGGAGAGTTTCTAATTCTAGAAACTCAACTCCATATTCTCTAACTTGTTTTTTTGCCACATCATATCCATATTCAACTTAGATAATTGCATTGGAGAGAGCTTTTCTAACTTCTTTAGAACATCTCCAATGCTATTATGCATTTGGAGAAAATTGAATGCCACATAGGATAGTTAGATAATGAAGTAGAAAAAACCTCTCCAATTCAATTATCTAACTTGATTATGAAGGTGATGTGGCAAAAAAAAAAGCTAGAGAATATGGAGTTGAGTTTCTAAAATTATAAACTCTCCTAGAAATGCTGACTAAGATTTCTAATTTTTTCCCACCAATAATATTACATCTAATTTAATGGTTAAATAAAAGAGGATAGAGAATGATATAAATGTTGTAAGATGATTGGTCAAAAATTAATACATATTTAATTTAAAAATAAAACAGAAGAGATAGTGAAATATATGTTTTAAGATGATTGGTCAAGATGAGATACATATTTGATTTAGATAATTGCATTGAAGATGAGAATATGCATTTCTTAATTTTTTTTTAATAAAGTGGATCCATATTGAATATATATACTGATGTGTTACTAGTTAGAAACCTAAAAATACATATTTGCATTATAGATGCTCTTAGTATCTATCCTATGTGGCACTCCATTTTCTCCAAATGCATAATAGCATTAGAGATGCTCTTATTGGATGTTTTGATAAAAATACTTTTATTTCAGAGCATCCCTTGTAGACTAACATTAAACGGTTCAATTGATTGAGTTTTGACGTTAAAAATTCTAAAATATTCTTATTTAAACTTTAATTATATGAATCGAACATTATACTCTTTGACCTCGTTTGTTTGATGGGATAGGATGAGAAATGACTTATTTTTAATCCCTTTCCCATGTTTGGTGAGTTGATGGGATAAGATTAATTTATCTTATCAAAAAATTTTATCCGACTGATATGGGATAAATTAGTCCCGTCTGAAATGGTAGGATTCAATTTAATCCCATCTTCTCCTTCATCACTGATTCAACTCCTTCACTAACCAGTTTCATCGCCAGCCATAAGATCTCCGGCTTCCAAGTTCCGTTGTGCTATCCGTCATCGCACCAACTAGATTCAATTTCTCTTTTGACTCTGTTACCAATTCCATATTCAAACAAATTCATAATCACTTCACAAATCAACTTAATCCATTCAAATGCAAATACGATTTCACAATACAGATTAGATTACAAATTCACAATGACCGAGTCAAACCGAAACAAAATTAATTGAAAAATAAAAACCTAACGAAATTCAAATATGTTTCTAGAAAAATGAACCACCGATTCAATCCCAAACTGTCATCGTAGTTGCCATTGTCATCGTGTCGCCTTCACCGTCTTCTTATTCCAACAATCGGTCCACCACAACTTTCTCTCTCAAACATTGAAAACGAAAGAGAGAAGAGAGGAGAGAAAGAGATGGAGAGAAAGATATGAGTTTGATGAGTGATGGCAACAGAGGAGAAAGGAGATGAGTTTGATGAATGATGAGAGCGAGTCAGCGGAGGAGAGAAAGAAATGAGGAAAGAGAGTTTGACGAGAGAAGAGAGGAGGTGAGTTAAAAGAGATTGGACAATTTTTTTTTATCCAATCCCATCACATACCAAACATATGATTGAACTATTTTTAGTCCAATCTTATGTTGCACCAAACACGAGAAACATTATAACTAATCCAATATAATATAATTCAATCTCATCTCTTAAAAATAGTCCAATCATATCCTGCGTACTAAATGCACCCTTTAACTTTTATCAAATAAAAGCATTATTTGTTAGTCCATAAGTTGTGTTTCTGAAATAAAAACATTTTTATCTATACTTCTAATAATAGTTCAGATGTGAAGGAGAGATTTTTAATATTAAACTTAACAACAAAACCTACTTTTTTCGTAAGGATTTGGATCTCCCTTCTCACCCATCTTGTCCTCACATAAATCAACGGTTTTGATTAATTATATATTTGGTAGAGTAAAAATATAAAAAATAATAAAAACAATCCACATCATTGACTTTCTATATTAGATACGTGACAATAGATTATAAATATAAGAATAAGATGAAGACAATTAAAGTGCGAGGAGATGATCCAGTATTTTGTTGGGAAAAGGAAAAAAATTAAATTGAATATAGATGAAGAATTCCCATTAAAGTAAGGTGAATATGAAGACAAATAGGTTTGTCCACCGGCTCCAACCAAACAGCAACTTGCCTTTTCGTCATCTCCAATTTTATATGAGTTCGTGTTATGAATTTATGATATACATAGGTTGGATTGGACCATGTCGAAATAAAATAATATAAACAAAACGGTGCCGTATCTAAAATGATTAAAGGCCCACCCTGACGGTGACTGTATGTGGTTGCGTTTTGCTCCAAAAGCACTCACTAGATTGAATCTGCCCCGTATCACATCCCTATTCGTTCCAATTTTTTTTTTTCTTTCGTTAAATTTCCTGCACACACCAGATCTCTCTGTGACCAATCAATACTTCAACATAAAATACAAAATCGTGTCGATCACGTTCCCACATAGTCAACATATACCAGGTTTATTTTTACAACCTTGACGCATTTTACTTTATAAGTCAGGTATCTATTAGGAACCGACGAGATTAAATTCTAAAAGTACGATTCAGCAATTCAAGATGAATCCATAAGTACGGTTTAGAATGTAACTCCCGTTTTAATGTATAGTCTCCCAACACTTTACTATTTAGTATTTTATACGTTTCAAAACAAGTATTCTGTACTTTGTTTTCTTCTGTTTTTTTTTTATAAAATTCTAAATTATCAAACTTGATAATTAAAATTTTATATAAAAAAGTTGTAGATATGATACTTAATATAATATCAATAATGCTCTATCTAAATTTTCTGTCCGAAACTGGTGCCCAAATGATGTGACATTAATATAATTCATTTATTTAAATTACATTAGATTTGTATGATTTAAATAAATGAATTACCTCATAATATATATATATATATATATAGTTTCTCACATACAAACCCATGACATAATTATATACAAACCTATTTGTCAACTTTTAGATCAAAATTTAAAGGATGTTATGTATTCCCTCATGGCCACCACTTACATTACATCCCTTAGATCTTAATCAAAAGGCTGACAAGTAGGTTTGTACATAACTTTATGTTAGAGAATTTGTCTATAATGTAGAGTGGTGGACCAGGAGAAAGATCACATAAAATCTCTTGGATTTAATTAATGAATTGTTATCTAACGGTTAACAAATATGTTTGTATATAATTTTATGTCACGATGGTTTGTAGGCGAGAAGCTATATATATATTATTTACAAATTTTTAATGTGAGTTTATAATAATATGAATTATAGTTATATAAAAAAATGAATTATATGCTAATCTCCAAAAAGAAATTGTAATTTTTTTAATTTAATAAAAAAAGGACACAACATAACAACCAACCCCGCCAAATTATATATATATATTAGGCACAAAAAAAAAACGAATGAATTAACCAACCACCCCGCCCATTCAAATTAAATTAAAATCACCAAAAAGAAAGAAAAAACAGAATCAATTTCCATTCCATTGACGTCTCTCTCTCTCTCTCTCTCAGTCTTTATCCTCTGCGGCGTTTTGTTGTTGTGAGATGCTAGATTCTCTCGTGCGCCTCCGGTGCGCATGGAGATAACCTACGCATCCCCTAGCTCTCTTGACCTAGCATCCTCCTCCTCCTCTGCCTCCGCCATGCCTCACGCGAACCGACCTGTCAAGGTCATACCGTTGCAACATCCGTCGTCGTCTTCTTCTCCTCTCGACCAGTCATTTTTGAGTGACGCGTTTAATAAACGGATTGAGAATCTGAAGCGGATGACGTGGATTGAGTGGATCGAGATGGTGTTGCCATGCTTCAGGTGGATTCGGACTTACAACTACCGCGACTATTTACAGGTCGATCTTATGGCCGGTATCACCGTTGGTGTCATGCTCGTTCCTCAGGTGATTCCACTCTCTCTATTATACTCAATGTTTTTTTTTTTCCTTTTTTGCGTGTTTGAAGTTGGAGGACGGAGATAATTTGAATTTCATTTTGGTTGGCGATTAAACGCTGGAAAAATGAAAGGACACCTATAGCTCTACTGAGTTTTGTTTGACTGCTTTTGTTTTTTTTGTGAGTTGATAATGCGATTTCAGCGGTTTGAATTTTCGCTCAGTTTCCGTTACTTTCTCGACTACCAAACAATTTTTTTTTGAGTTGATAATGTTTCAGAGGTTTGAATTTTCTTTCACTTTCTCTTACTTTCTCGGCTGCCAAACAATTTTTTTTAGTTTATAATGTAATTTCACAGGTTTGAGTTTTCTTTCTGTTTCCAGTACATTCTTGCCTACCAAACAGCTTTTTTTCCCTCGTAGTTGCACGTGATTTAAAGAAAATTGTTTGCTTGTGTTGACTGATTTCTGTTGGTTGCATCAACACGTTCTTGTAATTGACTGGAATAGGTAGATTATCTTGTTTGAAATTCTAGAAAGAGAAATTTTGTGATTAGTCAAGAGCTTCCCTTTTAAGAGCGGTGAAAAGTGTAAAGGAGTGGATTTTTCTTTACAATTGATAGGTTGATGTTTAGTCAAGAGCCAACTATTAGTGATTGGATAGATTTGCATTCTAGTCTCTTAACTACCGTTTCTTTGTTTTGGCCCATATCAAACGGTTAGGTACTTAGGCTGGTAAAATCAGATTTTTTTACACAAATCATAATCAAGGAATCATATCTTGTTTTGCACCATTTTTCACAATCCCTTGTAAATCAATACGAACTGTCTAGTAGGCCCAAAATTTAGTTTGCTGCTTCTCTTTTTTTCTTACCTTGGGATTGGAATTGGAATTGGATTCATTAATTTCCAATTTATTTAGAGTTAACTGACGGGAATTGTCACCCATATTTTAAATCGTAGCAAAATTGAAATCTATACTGTGCAAGTGTGCAACCAAATGCAGTCCAAGTGTTTGCTCTACACTCCTACTTTGTTGTATGTATGCTTGATTATTGTACTCGGTTGTGTTATTATGGCTTCTGTTCGATGTCTTATGATTGGTTTTTATTTGTATTATTAACTTCATTGCTTTGGTTGCTATTAAAGTTCATTTCTCTACGCAAGTTGATTTGTTAGTTGGATTGTAAACCTTGTGGTTTGATTGTTTGTTCTGATGACCAGGCAATGTCTTATGCAAAATTAGCTGGGCTACAACCGATTTACGGGCTATGTAAGTTGACTTCAAAATTTATATAAATTTAAATTCTTTTAATTATATTTATATAGAAGTAAATTGTTACTGTATGCTTTAACTATTCAATCTTAAATTAAAATTCGGTCATTTTTGGTAAAGAAGTCAAGTTACAGACATTGATCTTGACTTTGGTATATAAAATTTGAATTTTGATTTCAGATTTGGCTTTACTGTAACTGAAAAAGAGATAGAGGTCTAAAAGTTTTCCTTATCAAAATATATATGCGGTACTAACTTCGTTAGATATTTTACATAGAATATTTCACCTTGGTATAAGATGAACAACTAAAATTTGAAACATCAAGGTGTTTTGTCCAATTATAGATCTGATTCTGAAAACGGTTCAGTATTCGGTGGTCGGACTAATGAAATCTGATAATGATGGCAATTGCCTTTCGTGCTGACATGTTGTAGTCATATGACTATGAAATAACTTCTCCAGTATTAGTACTTATATTTCTTTGGTTTTAACTCCTCACTTCTATATCATTTGTTCCTTTGTAACTCTAGAATTGCCATGTTTGTCTTGCAAGGCAGATTCTGGTTTTGTTCCAATATTTGTGTATACCATTTTTGGGTCATCTCGCCAACTTGCAATTGGTCCAGTAGCTTTGGTTTCTCTCCTGGTCTCTAATGTCTTAAGTGGCATTACTGATTCATCTGGCGAGTTATACACGGAACTTGCAATATTATTGGCTCTCATGGTTGGAGTACTTGAATGCATTATGGGGCTCTTAAGGTAATAGTGCTCAACAATCTTCATTATATTCATTCAAGTAGTCACAACATGTTTTTTTTCTTTCTCTGTTTCTGTGCATTGATGTGTGTATCTGTGTTGCATGTCCTTGTATCCTCATTGGGCATCTAATATAGGTTTGCATTGGCTGAATATACGAACTTGCATTTTTGCTGTTCTTGGGAAAGCTTTCTCAAAATCTAAGCAAGGCTGATGTATATGAGTTTATGGCTATGTAGTGAAACATGTCATGAGATGAGACCAACATTCTTAGCCTGTTTGGTCATATATATTGAAGAGCAACATTCATGCTCTGCTAGAGAAGCTTCTTCTAAGATTGTTATACCAATGTTATAAGATGGGCAAACCAGTACTGTGTTATCACTTGGGGCCAATGATTCAGCTCTTACTTTGTGTCTTTGTCCTTTCCTTTTGAAAGGCAGGATAAAGGAGGAAGAGAGAAGGGGAGGTGACATGTGATTTGTAGTTTCATGAGCCTTAACCATGTTCATTAAATTCTTTCTGTAACATCATTTTTTCTTGTTGTAAAGTTTTCTCTAATGTTGATTGTTTATTGCCTTTAAGTATGTGATCACATATCTGATCCTTTTCTTTTCAGGCTTGGTTGGCTTATTCGTTTCATCAGCCATGCTGTGATTTCTGGCTTTACAACCGCTTCAGCGATTGTGATTGCATTATCTCAAGCAAAGTATTTCTTGGGATATAAAGTTGTACGTAGTAGTAAGATCGTGCCATTGATTAAAAGCATAATATCTGGAGCAGATGAGGTATGCTTTGTGTGCTTATGTGGTAGATCCTTTTCACAGTGATATATACATTTAGTTTGCATTTGTATGGATTCTTTTCATGGTGATGTGCATTAAGTTTGCATTTTCTAAAAAATTGCACGAAATCACTCCTTTGTTGATTGCTAACAGTGCCAGGGATCTCGATAGTCTATGAACTTGATATGTAATGACCACTTAAAAATGTCAAAACAATGGTCTCAAATTGTATATTGCTGTCTATAATCCTGCTTACCGCCTCCTATCTACTAGAGAGATGTTCCTTCCATACCTACTTCTAAAATCCTCCTATAACTAATTAACTCATTCGGATGAGTTATGGTTGTACTGGGTGATGAAGAACAGAGTGTCTTGTGTCAACTGTTATGTAAATGTGGTGGTTTTCTGCTATTTACTTTCAAGGGATTACAAAACTTGAGGAGTCTCAGATTGCACATGATCCTCAAATTTCATCTTACTGTAATGTAAATAATATAATTTCTCTTGATAGTGTCAGAGAGCTTAATGCAGTAAATCACGAGTCAATCAATTCATATTTATTTTGTTCAGTTTGAAACTTTGATACAATGCTTGAATACGATATAGAGAGAATAATCAATGATACCCGGTTACTCATTGCTGGTTAACATGATAGAAGCCTTCTATTAATATGGTGTTGCAAACAAGTAATATATAGTGTAAACCAGGAGCTATCAGACTATAGTCCTGTCAATTTTTGCTTTATCTGTCAAAATCATCTGCGTTGGTTATAATATGGAATTATAAAAACCAAGAATTCAACTAGATAGCAAGTGGGAGAATTGGAGTGGGGATTTGGCCCCTTACACTTACAATGTGTGTGTTTCAAATTATGGTATTTTTGCATTTAGTCATACTGACATTAAATTATGCTTCAGTATTGCATCCTCTTCAACTTTTCTCTAGAATCTATCTTAATGGATCCTGATATGATTGCATGTTGCTGATATTGATTACTATGGTTTCTTGATTCAGTCTTTGTATATGCCAGACCGGTTGTTGTGTATTTGATATAGTAATCTAAACCTCCCTTTTCATTTGCATCAGGCCTGTTATTCATACTCAGTTTTGAATTATCCTACTTGTGCCTCTTGCCTTGTGCTACCACTCAGTCATTCTTTCTTTAACCACAGGTGGTATTTTCCTTTTGTAGTTTTCATGGCCTCCTTTTGTAATGGGATCTATTACTCTTGCGATACTTCTGGTCATGAAGCATTTGGTATGAACCCGTTTTCCTTTTATATTTATCTTTTGTTTGGGGTTGGAAAAATATTTTTTTATGAACTAAGGATTGGTTTCATGTTTAGGGAAAAACAAGGAAGTACTTGAGATTTCTGCGAGCAGCAGGCCCCCTTACAGCAGTCGTTTTGGGTACAACTTTTGTGAAAATATATAAGCCATCTTCCATTTCTTTGGTGAGAATGTCATTAATCAAGCTAGTCTAACTTTCTGATATTATAATAAGGATGATGCATGGTTGCTAAAACTGTTGGGAAGTTCTTTTCTCTACTCTTAAACTGTTGTTTGGATTACTTTATGCCCCCCAAGCTTTTAAAACTACCTCTCAAGGAACTAGGAAGTAAGAACTGTATTATGTGTTTTCTATTCATTGAAAGCTCAGAAATCTAGCCATTTAATTTAATTGTCTGTCTCTGTTGGTGCATGTTAAAATCGAGTTTATGTTTATCTAGTATATTGACTTAGCCTTTGCACCATCAGTTTCTAATGAATATTAGAATGGAATGCTAGTAAGGAAGGCTGATTCATAAAGAACAGTATATGAAATATTAGGACCCAAAGTACCCTAGAAAAATTTCTGGTCAAATATGAGTATGGTAGATTGTGATGTTGATCAGAGTTGAAACATTGTCAGTGCAACAGACACAACTTTTGGCTCGTCATACAAATCTATGCTGGTCCAGTTTTCATTTTATATATGTTCTCTTCAAAGTGTCTTCTATGTAAATTTTTTATGCATGAAAATAAACCAAGTCAATAAAAAACATAGCTGATCAATTTGTTGGGTATTGTGTTAGGTAGGAGATATACCACAGGGACTCCCGGGCTTTTCAATTCCTAAAAGTTTTGGACACGTAAAATCTTTGATTCCTACTGCAATGCTCATAACTGGTGTAGCCATCTTGGTAAGACATATTATAGATCATTCTACTTATAACATTTCTTTGATTTGAACTGCAATTAGTTATCTTGTAACGTTAATTTCTGAACTGTAGGAATCTGTGGGGATTGCCAAAGCATTGGCTGCAAAAAACGGGTACGAGTTGGATTCAAATCAAGAGGTAGTTACACTGTCCATCAAATGTGCGCTTTCCCCCGCTTAAATTAGTGTAGTGAGGAAAAAACAGGGCTCTGAGACCTAAAAAATTAGAAATTTCAATATCTAGCGAAGTTTTTTTTGATAACCTTGACAGGAAAAAAAGCAAAGAAGATCAAATATCTAGAGACTGCTTCTTGCCTTATATTATATTTTAATCAAAGAATTTCTTACAATTTTCATTTTTTTTAACAGTTGTTCGGTCTTGGTGTAGCCAATATTTTGGGTTCTTTCTTTTCAGCGTATCCCACAACAGGTGAGTCTTGTCTGAGTTCTTGAGGACAATAAACATGGTCATTATATTGATTCAAATTCTATTGTAGTTTATATATGTATCTTTTTCATGTTCACTTGTGTCAAGAGACATGTTATTGAGTGACAAGTTCTTTTTGAACATGTCTACTAGGCTCCTTTTCCAGGTCAGCCGTAAATCATGAAAGTGGAGCAAAAACTGGCTTATCTGGAATTATAACAGGAATCATAATGGGATGTGCTCTTTTATTCTTGACCCCATTGTTTGAATACATACCCCAGGTTGGTTTCCTTGTTGGTGCCATTGTATTTGATTGGAAATATTGTATAAGGAATTTCTTGATGGCATGTTTTCTTATAATTACCGGGTGGAGAACCAGGGGAGAGAAAAATAACTTAAGAGAACGAGGGAGAAAATTAGAAGAAATCGGGAAAGAAATTTTTTGTTTATTTCTTATTCATCAAGTTTGCTTAACAAAAAGAACCCCGGCCTTTGTTATAGTAGCCAAAAGAGAATCCTCATTATAGTATGTTCTATACCTAGTTAAAGCACCATGTTTTACTTACGACATTAATTCATTAGTTTATCAAGCTATAGTTATTGGGAAACTTTTGACAAATTGATATGGAACTTTGTAGCTCTTTCTTTTTGATTATCTCTACCTGCTATTTTAATACCATTGCAATTTTTTTTTTGAAAGTACACCATTCACCATTGCAATTATTAAGGAGCTTATCTTTTTGAAATGCTAATTACACAATTTGTTGTCTTGATCACCTTACAGTGTGCTCTGGCTGCAATTGTTATCTCTGCTGTAATGGGTCTGGTAAGTATGCCAAAAACAGCATCATGAGAGTTAATTTTGTATTAGGTTTAAATCATATGCTTTTCATGTATTGACTGTACAATTTACCACTTTGTAAGGTAGATATGATCCATTTGAGTACGGACAAGTTGATATGGTCAATCGGTTGGGGGTCCATCCTAGGCTGCTTATCACAAAGCTTAATCACTTTTATTAGTATGCATTATTTTAGTTTGGTTGTAGTGTTGGAATTTTACCCTTTGATTGGTCATGTTTTTAACTTTAAGTCTATTTACTCTGTGTGTATATTCATATATATATATATTGTTTTTTTGAAAGAGCATATATATTTATTTATTTATTTTTGACATTTTATATTGCATTAATATAACATGTATGCCAGTGCACATATCTTAGAGCACTTTTACATTAATGGAGCGTTGTGATGTGTAGATTTTTTTTTTGTCATTTCATAGCTTCAACTCTAGTGCTCATGTGTACTTTTTTTATTGATAACTAAGGTTAAATGTACTGACAGCAGCCATGCTCATTTATTGTGGATTTTTATCATTCCAGGTGGATTATGACGAGGCCATTTTCTTATGGCATGTAGATAAGAAAGATTTTCTTCTTTGGACCATTACTAGCGTTACAACTTTGTTCCTCGGTATTGAGATTGGTGTCCTTGTGGGGGTAAGGATTCAAAGCAGTTACTAGTTTATCTGCTTTTGTGCTATTTTTGAATCTTTTAGATGATATATGTTGGAATTCTTATTTAAATTTTCATGTACAAGTGTTGTTTCATCTTTGCTCAGTTATTATTTACAACAACAATAAATCTATCGAGATTTTTTATTTTTAAAAATACTATTAAGTTTGAACCTCCAAAGTTTGACATGAATTCTGACATGTCACCTCAGGAGCTTATTTTCTTAAAGATGTAGTTATTACAGTCAATATTGATATCTATATTCATATGAGTGGACAGCTTGCATAAATGTCATGAGATTGTTGGAAAGAGATTATCTGACTTCAGATTGATTGTTAAATTGTAGGTCGGTGTTTCCCTTGCTTTTGTTATCCATGAATCAGCAAATCCCCATATTGGTAAGTGTTGTTATTAGCTCCATGTTTATGCATGCAAACCATATGCGTCAAGCATTTAATTATGATTACCTTTACTTTATCATTGGGTTTGGATTGGAACAAAAGCTACTAGTGAGAGAAGTGCTGATTCGATGCCTCTCACAAGTGGATAAATTAGGATGAGCGAAAGTAGCGCAAGCAAGGCTCCAATAATATTGTAGTAGCTTAACCATGCCTCAGATTCTGTTAATAGTTATATTCAGTTTTACGAGTGAATTTCTTAAAAAATACTGGTGCCTATTATTCTACTTATTTTATGGTTTGGTGTGTAATACAGCTATCTTGGGGCGTCTTCCTGGGACCACTGTTTACAGAAACATTCGGCAATACCCAGAAGCATATACTTACCATGGCATTGTGATTGTTCGTGTCGATGCGCCAATCTATTTTGCCAATATAAGTTACATAAAAGACAGGTGAAGATTATTGCATTTCTCCATTGATAAAATCGAAGAAGCTGGCTCACTCATCTCACATCTGTTATTTCCCATTTCTAATATTATCAGTTGAATTTTTTCCCAAAAAGAAATTAAATCTAAACTCATTGAGGTTTCCTTCCAGGCTACGGGAGTATGAAGTTGACGTTGATAGATCTACAAGACGTGGACCGGAGGTTGAAAGAATTTACTTTGTGATCTTAGAAATGTCACGTAAGTGTTATCATTCTTCATTTTTTGATCATAAAAAAAGCATATGCATATGTGATCTCTATATCTGTAGTTGCTGTAAAATAGGAATTAAGAAATTTATTTTATATATCAAGATAATGAAAGTAATATTGCTGGATTTTTTTCTTCTCTTTTGTTCTTGCATATGTGACGTTTTTAAACTCCCAAAAGTCTGCTATAGTTAACTAACTTTCGTTGTACCCTAGTTAACTGTAATGTATACAAATATATGTCGTTGCATTTCGGTAACTATATTGATATCAAACTGGAATTGGTGACCGCAAAATTTTTCTGAATATCAACCACAGCCAGGTCTTGTTTGATCCAACTTTGTGGTAGATCTTCAATATGTTTATGTTTATCAGTGCCCCTGTCAAGATTATTCAAATAAGGTTATTATGATAGTACAATTCTGACTTTTGAAATGTTTTTTTTTTTTTTTTTTAATTCCATTGCAGCTGTTACATATATAGATTCTAGTGCTGTTCAAGCTTTGAAAGATTTGCATCAAGAATACAAATCACGAGACATTCAGGTTAAGTATCCTTTGCTCGAGAGTCGAGACAACCTCATGCTGATCAAGATTTATTTGTTTTTGAGTATGACTATCATTATATCCATGTTAATGGGTTGGTTTGTTTACAGATGGCGATTTCCAATCCAAATCGGGAGGTTCTGCTGACCTTGTCCAAATCTGATGTTGTGGAGATGATTGGCAAGGAGTGGTACTTCGTGAGAGTTCATGATGCTGTACAAGTTTGCCTTCAGCATGTACAGAGCTTAAAAGAATCTTCGAAAACAGCAGATACAGCAGATCCGTCACCTGATGACAAACCAAGCATCTTCCAGAGATTATTGAAAAACAGAGGGGAAGAAGACACTTCAATTACTGAAATGGAGTCAGGTAACAAGAAACCATCCGATTCCAGGGACACAGACCCTCAATTGGAGCCGCTGTTGTCTCGCAAGCCATGAATTTGCTTCGTTCTTCCTTCTATTTATTGATGCTAATTTTGCAAGGCATTTGACGATTCAAGTCTCCGGCTATCAAAATGCTGTAGTTTCTTGTAAGTAGGTTCAATTCTTGTAAAATTTAGTGCCATAAAATGGTTACATGGACTGCAATTTCTTGTATGTAATGTGTCCATGTGCTCTCCCCATTATTATTTGTCTTGTGAAAGGCATGGTTTGTATTGTTTCATGTAATCTGCTTTGCCTCTATGATCTATTAGACCGTCATGGAGGGGCTGATAAGTGAAAACATTGTTCTTCACTGTGGAGGATTGGTGATTTTCTACCATTTTTGGGTTTCGTTTTTCTTTTCTTTTCTTCTCTTTCAAGCTAATTGAACTTTATTTTGTTTACGCTAATGGCTCGTTTATAAAATGTGGACAAAGTGGGTTTTAATGGGGTCGAGCTTTAGCCATTCATGAACAATCATCTGTTGTTATAATTCTAACATTTGAAACTAACATCTAAAGATTATATAGTAAATACTAATTGAGTTTTTCATTCGAATGTTGGATTTCCTTCAGTGTAAGGTTTACCCTCATTTGGATGATGAATCTCTAACTATTTTCAGGAGCGGATTGATCTCAAGACATGAGTTATTTTACATAGAACAACACTAAAGAACAAAATTGTATTGGTTCTTCTCAAGCAACTAAGGTATAACAGAAATTAAATTAGGTTTTTGAGAGTGACCAACATATAAACATCATTTTCATACAAGTTGTATTGATGTTGTTAAATCAACATGGTTATTGAAAACATTAGTTATTACTTATTAATTTGATGCAAGATGTACATTTCATTTTTTGTTTCTATGGTTCGCAATTGTTTATTAGATAATTTGAACACACCCAGTGTACTTTGCATACCAGTAAATAAGAGACAAAATTCTCCCAAGTCCCACATCGAGAAATAATAAGAAGGTTGTCAGGGGTTGGGCAGTATAAAACCCCAGTCGATATATCGTTTCAAATTGCCTTAAACTAATGAGTAAGGAAAACAAAGCGAGCGGTGAGAGCCGGTCGCCGCGTCACACTTTTATGTGCGCATGAATTTATGGAGGGGTGATAGGCTGGCGCGAGCGCTGACGCTGCTTACTTTGCAGAACTCGCTTGTGCGGGCCTCCCAGGTCAAACTCCCCACCCCAAAATCTTATTTTAATATTTTTTAATTAGTAACGGAATTTGCCTATATTATTATGTTGATGGGATATTTGAATTGGATATTTCTTTTTAGTGTAATTTAGATTCTGGCTAAACGTATTTAATTAAAAGAAAATATTTATAGCACACACAGTAAATGATAATTCGAAATTAAAAAATATTGACTTTCATTTGTTTCAAGTATGTCCAGACTATTGAGATTTTTTCTTTGGAAATGGTGTGATCAATTATGTTTTAATGTCCTCTAAAAAAAATGTATTAATATATTATTGGATTGTGTTTAGTGGCGACTGGCGAGTGATATTTAGTGTTAGTGTGTTAGTGTCCCCTTGATCACGAGTGTTGTGCATCTTGGAGGTTTGAGCCTTACAAAAGTAGTGAGAAACTCCGAAATTCGTTTGGTGTCAAATTAATAATATCTAAAAAAAAATGTGATGAGAAACTCAGAAGTGGTTTTAATGTGATGAGAAACTTAGAAGAGGTTTTCACTTCAATTTCATTTGTGTTTCTTTTAAATTAATAATAATTTCATTTATTTATCTCTTAAAAGAATAATAATTTAATTTATTGTTTTTATAAAACTAATGATTTAAATCACTGGTAAAAAACGGTATCTCAATTTATGTCTAACCAATTAAATTGGATCATATGAACTAAATTGGCCATATCAATCATTATCATTTACATTTAATTATTTTAAAAAAACGTATACATATAGTACAATTTGATTGGTTAGACATAAATTGAGACACCATTTTTTAACCGGTGATTTGAATCCTTATGAGAAATAACTAAGCAAGCATAATATCTTATTTAAGTTTTACATATCAAATTTTGAGTGGAGGTAATGAGTCTAAGATTTTTCATGTCAATTTCATTTGCTTTTCTTTTCGGCTAACAAATAGGAAAGCAACATACATCTATCGAGATTTTTGTTGTTTCCTAATTGAGGTTGTTAGAAAAGTTAGATGAACAGATGTGGCTCTAACAGACTCGTTAGATAGTATTTTTCAATTGAGAAGTTTTTTCTCACTCTTCAATATAGTCGAGTGATTTTTCATTCTTGAGATTTTATCTTATTACTTTTTAAAACAATCATTACTATATTTAGTGTGTCTTGATAATTTTGTCTGATTTTAAATTTTAACTTGTATATTATCATTAAAATTATATAAAACTATTTTTATTTAAAGAATTTTTTTTTCTCAGTTTTCAAATTGCTATATAGATAAACAAATTAATATTTAAAGGGTGAAATTAGATAAGGCTTGTAAGGTCGCTCTATCACCGAAGGTTTTATGATGTTAACAAATTTGTTTCCTTCATTGAAAATTGTGGCTGCCTTTTTTATGCTGAGTCCCATGCCATTCGATTCTTTTATTTCATTTGCTGTTTTTATCTCAAAATTCATCTTAATTGCGTCAGCATAGTGATTTAATTCAGACTTCACATCCCAGTAAAGTTCTCCTCCAAGGTCTACTTCATCATACCATCCTAATTGCACGATCCATTTAAAAAGTAATACAAATTTTTTCTCAAAGATACTGTCTGGTGCTCTGGTCTTCAACAGTAAATAAAGAGACAATTCTCCAAAGTCCCACATCGAGAAAAAAATTCAAAGGCTGTCAGCGTCAGGGGTTGAGAGCCGATCATCGCGTCACTGGCTCTTGCTTGCCCTCCTCAAATCTCACTTATATTCTCATCAGCAATAATTTCAATTTCATTGGTTTGTCTGCCAACAAATATACAGATGTTTTGTCTTTTCGTAAAAAATTGAAGTTATTAAGCTGTCAAATCTGTTACTATGATATGGTTCAGTACAACAACAAATAAATGGTTGGTCATGCTAATTCTGTATTCGAAAATGCAACCACATTATATTATCCTCCTTCCATCTACAAGTGTTATTATGATTTATGAGTGCACAAATTAATGGATAACGTTAAGGTCAATTATGTTGCTATAAATTGTCGATCATGTTAATGTATACTAAGCTTGTATTTAAAGGCAAATATACTATTATGACCATAATAACGAAATATGTTAGTCTTTATGTAGAATCTTTTAAAAATTAGGAAACATATATCCATAATAAAGAAATATGATTTCTTAAAGGAAAAATATTTTGTGTTCTTTTAGGCATATCAATAGGTATTGAGAATTGAATTTTGGAGTATAAGAAGAATTATTTATGAGAGTTTTAGTGTGTATTTTGTATGATTTTTTTTTTGACTAAAAACCTTTTTTTAATATTAAAAGCTATTTTAAAGTCTTTTTTTGGTTGTTTGGCAAATCTCCCAAAGAGCATTATTAATATTAAAAAAACTATTTAATGTCTATTTGGAGAAGCCTTTGAAACTTAACCACCCTCTATGAAACTTTAATATTTCATCATGTACCTTTTTTTATTACAAAATTTAAATACTTTGTCTATACTATTTTTTTTTTTATAATTTATGACAATTAAAAGCTCTTTTGAAGATATATTGCCAAACAATCTACCAACTTAGAAGTATTTATTTAATTGAATACCAAACAACGTATGGCTTTTTGTTAAAAGCTTTATTAGTTAAAACTCTACTTATAAAAGATCTACTCTCTTCTTATAAAGTCATACTAAACATACCTTTAATAAAGGCATAGCATTAATGCATTATTAATAATGGATCTCATTGGATATAAGCATAATAAGGGCATCACACAAAAATTATTAAGGTCATCGTCAACCCAAAAACTTTCAATTTGGTACAACTTTCACACTATTTATTTTTTTCATCTCCAATCCATTGCACCAAATGTTACATTAAAAAGAATATTCTCTTGAATATTCCATTTCTTTCCCTTTGTTTTTTTATTTCTCAACGATTAACATTTCATCCCATAATTAACATAATATTGCAATGAATTAAGAAATTATGAAATTAGTATATTTAAGAAATTAAACTTAATTAACTAAAATAATGCATTTATTATTAAGTTAACTTAAACATTACATTTCTGTAATTTTTGTGTTTTCAATTCAGTGATTTTTGTTTTAAAAAATTATTAAATTTTGTATTATACACTTAATTTTAGTTTATTATAAATGTTAATATAAATAATAATTAAATTAAAACAAATATAAATTAAATAAAATCATTAAATAATAGAAAAAAGATACATTTTGAATAAATTTGATTGATTATGGGTAAAACCGTGATTAAACAAAACTTTTAAATAAGGGATACAATCAGAATATATTTTATTAAATATGGGTCAAATTGTGATTAAATAAAATTTTGGGGATGAAAATGACAGCAGTAGAGACACACACATTCACAAATAGCTCTCCATCAGTTACCATATGTAATTAGAATTACTCATGTGTAATTACCTTCATATCCTAAGCATTGTAACATGTATAAATATAACAATCAATCAATGAAAACGTGAGATCAATTCTTCACAAATATCAAACATTATTATGGTATCAAAGCCAAGCTGTAAAATAGCTTAAAAGATCCTGAAACCCTAGTTGAAAACCCTAGTCCACTGAAATTTCTTATTCTTCTTCTCACAGATCTGCCACATCCACCCAATGACTCATTACCTTGTTGTGATGACTCGATGGGAGAGGAGGATTGGAGCCAGTGACTTGCTGTGAATGAGGGGACCGGATGAGGACGACCTGAAGTTGGTGAAAATGGAAAATTGTTTTCGACGAAGACAACATGACGAGAGACAAAGACACGATTGGTAGACTGATCTAGACAGAGATATGCATTGTGCTCATTAGAGTATCCAACAAAGACGCAGGGACGAGACCTAGGTTGTAACTTGTGGGATATATATGGACGTAACCATGGGTAGCATAAGCATCCAAACACACGAAGTTTACAGTAGTTTGGAATTTTGTTAAAGAGGAGGGAGTATGGACTTTTATGATTCAGGACTTTGGTAGGCATACGGTTTATCAAATATACTGCGGTTTGGAATGCTATGGACCATAACTTTAATGGAACCGAGGCATGATGAAGAAGAGTTAAGGCCATTTCAACCACATGTCGATGCTTGCGTTCAGCAGTACCGACATGTTCAGGTGTGTGAGGCAGGGATTTAAGGTGTTGTATACCAAAATTTTGTAGATCGAGGCCAAGAGTTTGGGCTTCACCACTGCCATCCGAATAGACCGTTTTAATTCGAGTATTAAAAAGGTTTTCAACTAGCAGTTTAAACCGTTTGAATACCCGTGAGACTTCAGATTTGTGTTTGAGTGGATATAGCCATGTATATTTAGAATAATAATCCACGAAGATGACATAATATTTAAATTTGTCAAATGACGGTATGTGTGCAGGACCCCAAACATCAGTAAATAAAATTTCAAAAGGTTTATTGCTAGTTAAAGTTGATAACCCAAATGGTAATTTGTGACTCTTATTACAAAGACATGCAGAACAATAAGAAGTAGTACTGGCAGACTTGGTTACAGGGAGGCGATGAGAGGAGATAATCTTCTAGAGGACTGGTAGGGAAGGATGACCGAGGCGGCAGTGCCATGACTGAGATGAGACGATTGACTGGGATGATGCAAAATTCTGGTGAACACTTGAAGTGACACGGAAGACTCGACTTTGGCCATACGTAAAGATTCCCTTTATTCTGGCCGCGGACCAAGGATGCCCCCGTGGTCAGATCCTTCATAAGAAAATGGTCAGGAAAAAACTCAATAGAGGTATTATTATGAGAGCAAAATTGAGACACAGATACTAGATTTTGTGTTAGCAGATAAAGAAGTGGAACCAGTATGAGTGATAAGAATTGTTTTACCATCCCCAACCACGATATCTTCTATGCCACCGTATTCAGAGTGGAGAGATAGGTTCTGAAGATCCGATGTCATGTGGTGAGAAGCACCGGTATCAAGTATCCAATTGTTCGGAGGAGTTAATTGATCCGAGTTCATATGGTTTGCCTGTGGACGTGAGCGACAGACACGGGTTGTGTGTCCAACCTTGTCACACAACTGACACACCGGACGAGACTGATTGGTGGAGGCAGGTGGGCGCCATTGTTGAGTGAAGTGAGGTGTGTAGGTTGGCCTATATGAACTACCTTGGCTAGAAGACCCGCGACCACTACCTGATGCTGTCCCAAACGGCTGCTGCTGGCCGTGACTGTTGTTGTGGTTAAAATTCTGATTGTGTCCCATGTGTGATGAGTTTCCGTGATAGCCACGACCCCGTCGGTTCGATGTTCTTTGATTAAACTGTGCTGTTATCGGTGGTCCATCCTTTTTTGTTTCATCACGTTTAAGAAAAGCCTCATAGTCAAGTAGCTTATCGTATAATTCCTCGAAAGAAATTGGGGAGTCTCGCGCTCGAATGGCAGAAGCAAGTGGTAGGCAGGTTGGACCCAACCCATTCAGGATATGTATAACAGAGGCACCATCATCAACTGAGTGACCAATTAACTCCAGGTTGTCGAGAATGTTTTTGACCCCTTGCATGTACTCTGAAACTGATTTGTCCGCCAAATTTATGTTGGTGAGTGAGTCAAGGAGGCCAAGTTTACGTGTATTGGAGCGATTGGCATAGGAGGATTCAAGCTTTTCCCATGCTTGAGCAGAAGTAGAGGCACGAGTGACAATGGATTGTGCAGCACCGGTGCACGTTACTTGTATTGCATGGAGAAGTAGTCGATCTTGGCGAAGCCAGATGTTATGATCTGGGTTCGCGATGGTTCCTTGTGAAGTCTGATTGTCAGAGGTGCTTGAGGGATTATGAATGGTTTCTGGAGGACATGGCTTGGTACCGTCCAGGTATCCCATAAGACCGTAGCCAAAGAGGAGGTTCTCAAACTGTGATTTCCAAGCGGCATAGTTTCCACCTTTGGAAAGTTTGATTGGAATTTGTGTGGAGTTGATAGCTATTAGTGATGGTGTCTGATTAGAGTTGTTTGTTCCCATGAGAATAACTTGGGGAGAAGAAGCAGAGGAGGTCGCAGATGAAGGAGGAGTAGAGGATGTCATCGTCAGGTTTGGAGGTTTGGGTGGATGTGGCAGATCTGTGAGAAGAAGAATAAGAAATTTCGGTGGCTAGGGTTTTCAACTAGGGTTTCAACTAGGGTTTCAGGATCTTTTAAGCTATTTTACAGCTTGGCTCTGATACCATAATAATGTTTGATATTTGTGAAGAATTGATCTCACGTTTTCATTGATTGATTGTTATATTTATACATGTTACAATGCTTAGGATATGAAGGTAATTACACCTGAGTATTTCTAATTACATATGGTAACCGATAGAGAGCTATTTGTGAATGTGTGTGTCTCTACTGCTGTCAGAAAAAAAGTGCAAAAGTTACTGCCAATGTACAGTGTAGCGCCAGGGTTACTGCAACACTGTTCATACGCAAGAAAATGCAGCAGGGTTGGAGAGCAATTCTTGCTCTACTTTAGAAAATGCAACAAATGAAAGTCTATATCTCCAACAAATGCAGTAAGGTTGGAGATGCCCTGATTATTCTTGTTTCCTTGTATTTACAAACCAATTTTCTTGAATGGAAAAACACAAAAGAACACTATTACGTTGGCGGCCGTTTGATAACTCTTAAGACATAACATCAGCTCAGAAATATTAATTCATCGACTGTAGTCTTCATGGTGAATTAGCTAGGTTGCACTTGCGTTGCTGAATCACATAGTAATTACCGACATCATCAGTTAACTAAATAAGATGAAGCAAGTGGTATACTAGATTTTATTTCTAGTGTTCACAATTATTTAAGATTTTTGAACCCAATTCCTCAGACATCGTAGAGTTACTCAGATGTTTGTCTTTTCCTTTGGCTACAAGTGTTTTTTTTTGTGTGTGGAAAGAATAAATAAATGAAGTTGTTAATGTATCAAAACTATTAGTAATATATGATATTCCTAGCAGAATTGGTTCAATCCAACAACACATAAATAGATAAAGCCAACTTCAATAATGTTGTTTTGCCAAATTAATTGTTGTTGTGCCATTACACTAAATCCATGTTCAGAGACAAACCAAGTTACGGTCTACATGCCCTTTGCTTCCCTCAGTAAAACAGGGATATGAGTGCATAAATAAATAGATAAAACTAAGGTTCAACTACGTTACGTTAAATTATCGATTATGCGATTATATCAATTATGTATTCAAAGATAAATTATCGATTATGCGATTATATCAATTATGTATTCAAAGAGAAGCCGCGTTACGACTAGCCCTGCTCCTCCTCCCTCCCCCTCCCCCCTTTCCTCCACAAACATCGTTATGAGTGCACAAATAAATGGATAAAGCTAAGGTTCAATTATGCTAAGCTAAATTGCTAGTCATATGCTATTATACTAAATCTCTATTCAGGAAGGAAGCCATGTTATAGTCTCATACCATTCACAAAAGTTTCTGAGTGCAAAGATAAATGGATAAAGCCAAGACCAATTATATATATATATATATATATATATATATATATATATAATTATAGAGTGATTCTCTTATAAGGGATCCCTTATTTTAATTTCGATAAGGACCATGATGAAATTACATCCATTTTTATATATTTTGATTTGAATTTTTTTCATATAGGACATGTTCAATGAAATCTACCTATGAATTAAATTTGAGAATTTTTCAAGTACTATAACTATTTTTCTTAAATTTCCCAATATTTCACCCATTTTTTGATGTCTTCATATTTTAAAAAAATTGGGATAAATACTTGTAGTGCTTGAAAAATTTTCAAATTTTATTCATAGGTAGATTTCAATGAACATGTCCTACACAAAAAAATTCAGATCAAAATACATAAAAATAGATGTAATTTTATCATGATCCCTACCGAAATTAAAATAAGGGATCCCTTATAAGAGAACCACTATATATATATTGCCTTTGATGGTTTTCGAAATGAAAATATTTTTTTTTAATTAGAGGCCGTAGACCTCCGATCTAAAAAAAATGAAGAAAAAGAAGAAATAAAATTTGTGCGTTTAATTTCTAGTGTATATAATCTATGTGTTTAATCTATATATGTTTAATTCCTAACTTGTTTAATTTATGTGTGTTTAATTCTCAATGTGTTTAATATAGAGTGTTTAATCTCTTTCATCTTCATAGATTTTTTCCCTCCTTCCCGGTTTTTATTTATTTATTTTTGTTTGGCCAACGACCTCCAGACTTCCAATGGAGGTCGCCCAGACCTCCGATGATGGAGGTCTCTGTGACCTCCAATAATTTTTAAAAATAATAACAGAGTATTTTTTTTAAAATTAGTTTTAAACAATAAAAATAAATAGAAAAAATAGGGGTAATTTTGTCTCTTCAGTGGATTGTTTGATAAAAACAATGAAAACATTAATTTAGGGTAATAATAGAAAGGGTTCAAAATTTTAATAGCACTCTTTAAAAGTAAGTTTTAAGACTATTACCAACTTAGTAACTTTAGTTTAAATAGCACATAAAGTGTGGATCTGACAAAAATACCCTTAAAACACACTTACAAAAATAAGACTTGCATTTTTTTATGTTTCCGAGACTTATTTTGTATTTCCGAGACTTATATTCTAATTTTTGAGATTTTTCAGGTAATTTCCGAGACTTTTCATGTAGTTTTCGAGACTTTTCAAGTTGCTTATGAAACTTTTTAGATAGTTTCTTATTATGTATATTTGTGATTTTCAAGATTTATTAGACAAAAAAAAATTTCTAAAAAAAAAAAACTTAGTCATTTTTTTCATCGAGACCTTAATTGGAGGTCGATTTCAACCTCAATTGAAGGTTGATTTCGACCTCCATTGAAGGTCTGTTCGACCTCCAATTGGAGGCCGATTTTAACCTCCATTAGAGGTCGGAATGTTCTCTAATGGAGGTCTTTCATCTGTATTGATGGAGGACCTCCATCAATAGAGGTTTTTGAAAAAAAGAAAAAGAACAACCTAAAAATGACACAAATATAATAAAAGAAGAGATGGAGATATTTTAGTCCATTGTTGCCATTTAAATTTAATTTATTAAACTAATTATATTCTCAATATTCAACAATAAAAAGAGTAACGTTTCCATAATTTCCACATAATAGAAACCTCGTTTGTTATTTGGTTAGAAAGTGCTATTTCTCTCTCTCTCTCTCTCTATATAGAGTACTAAACTGTTGGTCATGCTATTATACTAAGCTTGTATTCAAAGCGAAACCGACCATAGTAAAGAAATATGATGTCCTTAGCTATTAATAAAGAAATATAAATGGGTATTTTTGTTTACAGCAGGGCCGTCTCCAGAAATATTGGGGCCCGAGCGATTTTATGATATGAACAAAAATCGGTGTCCTATAAAATTATTATCATTAACATAAAAATCGATGGTGATTTTTAGGGTTGATTTTTCTGGGTTTGGTTTCGAAGAGAAGAGATTTATGTGTTTATGGTGATTTTTGGATTTGGAGAGAGAAGAGAAGTGATTTCTGGGTTTGTGGTAATTTTTGGGGTTGATTTTTCTGGGTTTATGGAGATTTCTAGGTTTGGTTTCGAAGAGAATGGATTTCTAGGTTTGTGTTGATTTTTGAGTTGTTTTTTGGATTTGGAGAAAGAGAAGAGAATGGATTTTTGTTTGGATTTCGGTGTGGATGTTAGGGGGAGAGAAGAGAAGAGAAGGGTTTTTTTTTTTTACAGTTTTTTTTATTGGATTCCTGATGGTGGTGGGGTTCAAGTTTGTGGTGTTGATGGTGGATAGGTTTGTAGGAGATTAGTTGCTAGGAGTGATTGATTCAAATCGAGACCTGGGTTCAAGTTTGTAGTGTTGATGGTGGATAAGTTTGTGGGAGATAAGTTGCTAGGAGTGATTGATTCAAATCGAGACTGGTGTTGTTGAGTCTGGACTGGTGATGGTGTTGATGATGATATCTGGGTTTGATTTTGATTATTGACTTGGTGTTGATGATGATGATTTAATTTTTGTTTTCTTTTATGCTTTATGATTATTTTTCATGATGATGGTGGAGATTCATTTAAGAAAAAAAAATTTGTTTAATTAAAAAAAAATCAGCATTCATTCACAATTATTGAAGGGCAACAATGTCTTTTAACATAAAATTTAACTTTTTGAACGGAAAATCTGACGGTAGGGGGAAAATGACGAATATGACAAACTACATGGGGAAAAATGGCCATTACTGAAACTATAGAGGTAAAGTGTCTAATATGGAAACTAAATGAGAGAAAATGATTATATCCCATAATTAATTAACTATTTGGTTTTGTTTTAAATGATGGAGTCTCAGAATCACAATGACAAGTTTAGCGGACATGAAGTTTTTTTGTTTAATTGTATTAGTTCATTGGGCCGAAAAGGAATATATATATATATATATATATATAAAGCAACAAAAAGTTTGGAATTGGGCCCTATTTAAAGATAACATACTAGGTTCTGAGACTCCAAAAAAGAATAAAAAAATTGGGCCGGTTGGGGGCCCCAGCAAAATGCTGGGTTTGCTGCCCCCATGGGCCGGCCCTGGTTTACAGATTTCGATTTCCCAAAACCAAATCTGGAGATTCTGCTGCCCTTGTACAAATCTGATCATGTTGTTGAGCTGATTTTGTAAGAAGTGGTACTTCGTGAGATCGAGTTCATGAATCATGATATATGCTATCCACATTTGCGTTCAGCATGTACTACACAGCTTAAAAGAAACTCGGAAAACAGCATATTCGTGGGTTTTATATCATCTTCGCGTTTCATTATTCTTTCAATGATGTTAAATATTTCAACTCATATCTTAATTTGTATCTCCAACTATAATATATGTACAAGTGAAAATATTAACTTAGCGTGGTCGATGCCATTTCAAAAGATAAATAATTACAAAGTTTTCTCAGAAGTACTGCATGTCTTAGTGATCAACAGAAAATATCAGACAAAATTATTCAGATTTTGGTTTTTTCCTTTGGCAATTAGTGTGACTCTTTAGAGTATTACGATGTTAACAAATTAGTCGGTTGATTGAAAATTGTGGCTGTTAAATATTCCGAGAAGTTCATGAGTCTGAAAAGTTGAATTAAAGTTTTTTTTTTTTTTTTTTTTTTGCAAGAACATATATAGGAGCACATATATCACTTATTTGAACGAAGTACAAGACCAAATTGATCTTATTATAGCAACTTGGGTATAAAACTAAAACCCTAAAATCAGCGTGAGCGTGCTCCTAATATAAAAGGCATAATAATAATAAAAGAATCCTCTTAAGAACATGCAACTTGGGAAGAAAGGGTATTGAATTGAAAAGAAGTATCCCAAGCATAAGTGAAGCTGAAATCTTTATTAGGGAAGATAGGCTGCCCGTTGTTAACCAGATATTCGCCATCGGATTTCGCCAGCACCGAAGAATCGATAGCCTCTACCGTCTGAAATCCGTCGCAGGCTAGTTTAACTTCCAACTGTGCACATGGACAGCCAGTGGAGATTGCCACTTTCCATTCCGGCTTACTTTGCACCTGCTTTCCGGTCTGTTGCTGTTTGATTTGTAGGTTTTCGGTTGTGCATTGGCAATACCCTTTGCTGACAATGAAACTAAAGAAAAACAATGCAGCAAGAACGTTGAGGAAGGTTGCCATTGCAGAGAAACTGACAACACGTAGGTTTTCTTTTATAAATAAAAAAAAATGAACAAGTAGGTCTGATGTTTTGTTTGTTTTTTGTTTTTTCGTTTTAAAGAAAGCAGGCCTGATAAGTTAAATTAAAGTTGCTAATGTGTCAAATCTTTTTGTATGATATGGGATTCTACATATAGGTTTCGATCAAACAACAACAACAACACATAATATAGACAAAGCTAAGGTTCAATAATGAAGGGGTAAAGTTAAATTGTAGCAGTAGGTCATGTTATTACACTAGATTTGTATTCGGAGATGAAGCCATATCGTCCTGTGCCCCTGCCCCTCTTCCCTCCACACACGTTGCTATGAGGGTGCGAATAATTGAATAACGCTAAGGTTCAATTATGTTAACGCTAAGGTTCAATTATGTTACGTTAAATTGTCTGTCATGATATTATATTAGATTTGTATTCAGACGCGGTGAAGCTGCGCTCTGGCATCCCTGTTCAAAAACAATGCTATGAGTGAGTGTATACAAATGAAAGATAAAACTCAAGGTTCAATTATGTTCTGCTAAATTGTCGGGCATGTTATTATTACTAAATCTGTATTCGGAGTTTGAAACCACTCTATAGCCTCCCCTTTCAAAAAAAAAAAAATGTTGCTACGAGTGTACTAATTAATAAAAGGATAAAAATGATGTTCAATTATGTTGCGCTAAATTGTTGGTCATGCTATTATACTATATCTGTATTCGATGGTGAAGCAGTGCTTTGGCCTTCCCCATTCAAAAAACAGAATTGCTATGAGTGTAAGGTACAATTATGTGTAGTGTTAAAACGTCAATTAAAAAAAAAAAGCAAACTTATTCAAATCCAGTAAGTGTTAAGTGAAGAAAACAAATAACCCCTTTACCCGTCAGGTGGGAAGTGGTCAGAATATTAAAGGATCTTTTCATATCAATTTCATTTGCTTTTCTATCCGGCAAACAAATAAAGGAAGCATGGTAAGTCTATTCAGGTTTTTGTCTTTTCCTTTGGCAAGCAGTGACTCTTTAGGTTTTACCATGACACCATGTTAACAAAATTGTTTCCTTTATTGAAAATTGTTTCCATTTAAAGTGTCGGAGCTATCTCTTGTACAAACTAGAAGTGTCAAATAGGTCTAGGTTTGAGAGCTAGGTTTGTGACTTAGAATGTTTTTATTTTTATTTTTAAGTATTACATTAATTCGAGGTTTTTTGAAGAGGAGGAAGACTCGAACCCACAATCTCGTAGTGTATGTGTGAAAAATTTACCATCGAACCAATTTCATCTCGTATGTGACTTGAATGTTTTGGTCCCCTATCTAGAGCGGGGCCTTTACATTCCATGAGTTTTAGCTTGATTTATATGTATTCCGTTAAATTTTTTCATTATTTAGGTTCGACTCTGTCAACAAACTTGGCCATCTAGACTCACGAGCCTTAATAGTCTAGCCAATCTATTAGTATCATATGATATAATTCCTAGAATTGGTTCAATCCAACAGCAAATAAATGGATGAAGCCAACTTCAATAATGTTTTTATGCTAAATTGTTGTCCTACTACATTATACTATATCTGAGTTCAGAGACAAACCATGTTACGGTCTACACGACATTCCCTTCCCTCCGTAAACGTTGCTACGACTAGCGCAACAAATAAATAGATTAAACTAAGGTTGAATTATGTGACGCTAAATTATCGGTCATGCTATTATATCAATTATAAATTTAAAGATGAAGCCACATATGTTACGACTTGACCCCTTCCTCCCTCCTCCCTCCTCCCTCCTCCCTACCCCTTTTCCTCTACTAAATAAATGGATAAAGCTAATTAGGTTCATTATGTTGTGCTAAATTGTTAGTCATGCTATTATACTAAAGTGGAAATAAGCAAAAAGGACACCAAATCCATAGACTTTTTTGGGGGTTTGAAAATTATATAGCTCATTTTTGAGGTGATGACATTTTAAAACTACCACTCATTTAGTTTAAATGACACTTAAAATGGGTTCAAACTTCTTCACTATTTTGATTATTTTTTTCAAATTTTTCTATCAATGGAGGTGAAAGACCTCCAATGGAGGTTGAACACAGATGGAGGTCAAAATCGACCTCCAATGAAGGTTTCAAGGAATAAGATGGAAAAAAAATATTGGTACCTGAAAAGTCTCGAAAATTACCTGAAAAGTCTCGGAAATACATGAAATGTCTAGAAAAAAATGAAAAGCCTCTGAAATACCTGAAAAGTCTCGCAAATTTCCGAGACTTATTGGACAAAAATAAAATTTTCCAATTTGTTTTTCATATTCTTCTTCTTCGACCTCCATGGAGGTCACCCGACTTCGACCCCCATTGGAAGCCGATGAGGAAGATGAAAAGAAAATTGAAAAACTGAAAAGTAAATAAAAAATGTGTGTAAAGTAAGGGAATTTTTGGAAGTTCACTTATTTTAGTGCCTTTAAATCTTAAGTTATTAAATGGTAACACTCGTGAAACACCAACTTAAAAGAGTGACAAAACCTTCTATTTCCCGGACTCTTTGGATTGACACTATTATAATTTGAGTTTAAATAGCATAAATAGACAAAAATACACCCTACCTTTTTCTTTAATATTTTTCTACCATTTTTTAGGTTTTTTTTTCTTTTTCAGAAACCTCCATTGATGGAGGACCAATGGTTGGTTGGTCCTCCATCAATGGAGATGGAACAGACCTCCAATGAACACTGAAGATAATGAAAAAAAAAAAAAAAATTCTAAAAAAGTTCTTATTTGCCCAGTAAATCTCAGAAATTATAAAAATACCCAATAAGTTTCGAAATGTCAAAATAAGTCTTTGAAATACACAAATAAGTCTCGAAAATACAAAATAAGTCTCAAAAATACCAAAATAAGTCTTGCGAACACCAAAATAAGTCTCAGAAACAAAAAGCACAAAACTTATTTTTGTGATTATGTTTTAAGGGTATTTCTCTCATAAACACTTTTTTGGTGCTATTAAAACTTAAGTTATTAAGGTAATGCTTATCCTGAAAGTAGGGGAGTAAAGAGTGCTAGAATTTTTTTGAACCCTTATACTAAATCTCTATTCAAGAACGAAGCCACATTATAGTCTGCTACCATTCACAAACGTTGCTATATGAGTGCAAAAATAAATGGTTAAAGCCGAGGCCAATTATGTCGTATATACTATGAAAATACACTCTAAGCGTGTGTCTACAACCTGGGGGTGGTGGTGAATGGGTTGTTAATCGATTATTACCAACTTTTTCGATTAGTCAATATTAAACATATAACCCAATTAAAACAAACATACAAAATCAAGTAAAAGTGCGGAAATATAAAGAACACTTGATTTTGACGTGGAAACCCTTCGACAAGGGAAAAACCACGGGCTATCCTTCTAGCCACACAAGATCACAGAAATCCACTATATGAGTAAAAAGTTACACCCTCAAGTGATACTCGGACTTTCACTCTCGACAACCTCAGGCTATGGACACTACCACTCGCCACTCTTGGTTCAATCCCTAGTGATATCCCCTGATACACTACTATTGGCGTGAGCACCCCCTACTCTACCCCACGGGCCTTTTACAATGGCTCTTGACCAATGCTTGCCAACCACACCTTGGTTGCAAGACTTCAATGCTTGTACAACTTCACCCCGAAGCCACAAGACTTTAACTCAATGAAGAGTATAAGGTCTAAGTGAACAATCAATGAATGCTCAATACAAAATATGTTAGACCAAACATACAATGCTTAACTAGATGTAGATAATGCAATACAACATCCTAGTTATCAAACAATGCCTACATATACACACATGAGATCTCAATTAGCTGTAGAGAAATTCTAACAACCTAATTGTCAATTAAATTCACATAAACATTCATAAACTTGACTAGATGCACAAAGTCAACCTAATAATCAATTAAGCATACATGAACATTTATGGATTAGCTATTTAGGCATATATGACCTAATAATGCAAGCTATCACAAACAAACACAATCAAATATTCATGAACATTAACTAGTTGATTAAAACACAATTTCTCAACCTAGTTATCAATTTATCACATATGAATATTTATGACCTAGCTTTTAGGCAAAAATGACCTAATCAATTAAGCTATCACAAACAAATCCAATCATGTTATAAAGACTCATAAATATATGCAATAAGTAGAGTCTAGGTATTTAATCAAGCAATAAATACCTAATCTAGAGTAAGAAGAAGAATAAATGATATTCAAAGAAGTTCTTGCTTACCTAGTCATGAAACAATGAAGACCCATGCTCAAATGATGTTGAATGATGCAAGATGGAGATGGGTTTTGAGTTTGGAGAGTCAAAAATGCTTTCTTGAAGCTTTCTCTCTCTAGGAGCTCTAACATCTCTTTAAAAATGATTTTCTGAGCTCTTGGTCTGCCAAGAAGAGAAGAGGAAGAATATATATGAAGCCCTAGTTAAAACTACGTCGTTTTGAACTTGGAAAACAAAATCCCGTCAAAACCGCTCTGCATACCGGGGTTTAGGTATGTGTCCAGACCGCGGTACATACAGCAGTGCACCGTCTGGACAACACCGCGGTTGGGACCAGCTGTGCGTGCAAGTGCACAGGTCGCGGTCCACGCCGCGCATGACGCACTGGAGAAAACCGCTCCATGCGCCGTGGTGCAAGCAGAGCCTACCACGCGGTCTAGGCCGCGCTAAAGGGAAAAATCCCTTTTTAACACTCAAGAAAAATACCTATCTTACATGAATGTTGTGCAAGTGTGAAGTGAGTGAGATGCACACAATGAAACACAATTAACATGCAAGACATGTTAGCAATTTAGATACAATGCAAGATATGATATCTAATGCAAGATATGATATCTAATGCAAGCTAGTGAGTGTGTTTGAAAAGGATGCACACACATATAAACAATAAGGAACACAAATGCAAGATAAACAAAACATGCATGAAGTGTGTGTGTGCACCTAAACTCTTCAAGAGACAAAGTCAAGTGAGTATACATTTTGCTCTTGAAGCCATAGAGATGCTTGGAACTTTGCCAACACGGACCTAAGCTACCCATTACACAATCATCCCCAATGTGGTGTGGTTTGTCATGAAATAAGCCAATCATAAAATCGAGGTCCTTACATACTAAATTGCCGGTCAGGCTATTATACTAATTAACTTGTATTCAAAGCAAAGCCAGGTTACGACCATAATAAAGAAATATGTTGCCTACCAAATAGGGATTGAGAATAAAGTTTAGAGTACGAGAGGAAAAGATGTTTGGGACAGTTTCACAAAGTTTATCAAGATGTGATGAGTTTATATAAACATAACAAAGAATATAAATCACGAGACATTCAGCTTCACTATCACTTGTTCGAGACACAACCTCATGCATGTTAATGGGTGGGTTTGTATACAGAATTCGATTTTCCAACCAAATCTTGAGGTTCTGCTGATCTTTGTCCAAATCTGACCATGTATTTGTTAAGCTAATTTTGTAAGGAGTACTGGTAGTATTTCATGAAAGTTCAGGATTATGATGTTCAAGTTTGCCTTCCTTGATGATCAACATGTACACAGCTTAAAAGAAACTCCGAAAATAGCAGATTTGGGATTTTATAGTATTTTTGTGTTTCAATGTTGAATAATCAATGAAGAGAAAATAGAAACGTGTTTAGTTTAGGGTGTAGTTTGTCACTTAATGGTGAGGGGTATGAATGTCGGATGAGGTAGTCCCGATGGATATCGGTTTGATTGGTAAATGATGAATGTCGAGACGAGGTGGTCTTGAGGGATATCAGTGTGATATGTAAAAAAATGGATCATGGGTGACGATTGTGGTTGCCGTTTGTAATCAAATGCTCCAAGTTTATTAAATAAAAAGAGGTGTTAGCTTCTGGAGAGATGAAGAGCCATAAATATGGTATATCAGACCCCTCTTGATATGCTTTCTCTTTGCACAACCAAGAATGTAAAGAAGAATTTAATGTTTTACGCAAATACTATCTTTGTACTTCAGTTCATCAGTGTTGGCTTTCATATTTATCTTTTCGTTCATCTCTACTTTCCATTTTTACATAGAGGTTTTTAATTGGATTATTCCTCGGTAGCCATCTTGATCCTCCATTTTATTATGGATATGTTTAATTGGATTAAGCAATGGGGGCGATGCTCATCCTCCATTTTATTATAAAGATGTTTGATTGGATTATGGCCTGGGGCGATTCTCATCATCCATTTCATTATAGGGATGTTTAATTGGATTAAACCTCGGAAGCCATCCTCTTCCTCTATTTTATTACTAGGATGTTTCTTTTTGGGTGATTGCTTGCCTTGATCCTGCTTTCTTTGTGGCCCAAAGGTCTCTCGTGCCTTGAAGTTTTTCCTACATCTTTTTTTTAGACCGTATTCTTTATGGTGGCCATCCTGAATGAGATTCTCGGTATGATCTTTTAACTTGAAACATTTCGACGTATCATGTCAGTGGTCTTTGTCAAGCGATAGTAAAGTCTGTATCCCATTATTCCAGACTGTGGTCATCTTTCCCGCAACTTCACTTATCATTTCTCCTGTCGCTGCGACCCCTCTAACTCGGGTAAGGTCCTTGACTCGGGTTGACTCCTTGACTTGTGTTAATCTTTTTCTCTATCTTTCTTAAGACGTTGGCCATGCGTAAAGTTTCCTCATAGGCATATTTTCTTCTTACATCATAACTTTCAACTGCAAGATTATTTCTTTTCCCTAGATCACCTCTTAACTTAGGTCGTCCCCTTGACTCAGGTCAGTTCCTTGACTCAGGTCAACTCACTGACTTGGGTCGATCCTTTTCTAGGTCTGAGACGTAGCCATGCATAAAGTTTCCCCATAGGCCATCTCCTCTTCTTACATCCCGATTTTCAGCCGTGAGATTCTTTCTTTTTCCTCGATCCCTCCATGGCTCGGGTAGGCTTTTTGACTCGGGTTGACTCCTTGATTCATGTCAGCTCCTTGACTTAGGTCAGTTCCTTGACTCCGATCGACCCTTGTTTTAGTCTTGCTCAGGATGTTGGCCATACATATAGTTACCCTCTAGGCCGTTTATTCTTCTTACGTCCTGACTTTCAACTGTGGGATCCTTTCTTTTTCCTCTATCACTCATTGACTCGAGTTGATCTTTGACTCATGTCGACTCATTGACTCGAGTCAGATCCTTAACTCAGGTCGACTCCGATGGATCCTTGCCTTGGTCTTACTCAGAATGTTAGCCATGTGTAAAGTTTCCCTCAGGCCATCTCTCATTCTTACATCCCGACTTTCAACAGCGTGATCCTTTCTTTTTCCTCGATCACTCCTTGAGTCGGGTTGATCTTTGACTCAGGTCGACTCTTTAACTCTGATCGATCATTGTCTTAGTCTTGTCCAAGATATTGGCTATGCCTAAAGTTCCCCCATAGGCCATCTCTCCTTCTTACATCCCGATTTTCAACTATATGATTATTTCCTTTTCCTCGATCACTTATTGACTCGTGTCGAATTTTTGACTTGGGTCAGCTCATTGACTCGGGTCGACTCCTATCGATCATAGTCCAATGGGTTTTTACCCTCCGTATATAGATCGATCTTCGACATTATGAAATTTATCTTTGATATCAAGCATAAAAGGACCCCTAACACCCTTTGTGGGTAGCGCTAGTCTGTCGGTTCATATTTTGACTACTAGAATCCTCTCCAAGCAATCCCATAAACGTTGAATTTCCCACATCACATGATTCAGATTCTCCTCAGTCGAATTCTCCCTAAAGTTTAGTCTTTATCGGGCCGTCAGGTTATCATTCCTTCGGCCGGATGTGTGGCGGTTCATATGTCGGTCAACCTGAAGTCTCTCCAAATTATCTCATATAAGTTGAATTTTCTCTGTCACATGATTCAGAGTCTCTTCAACCGGAATCTCCCTTATGTTTAGTCTTCATCAGGCCGTCGGGTTATCATTACCTCTGCTGGATGTGTGTCGGTTCATATGTCCGTCAACTTGAAGCCTCTCAAAGCTATCCTGTGGGATTTAGCATACTCGACCTTCAATTTCTTCCATTCTCTCAGTGGTATTGACCTAGGGAACCATTATCATCACTGCTAGTTGCTTCTGAAAACCTCCGTCAGCTCCATTTTTTGACCAGACTGAATATGAACTCTCAATGTCGGATATCATGTATATATTTCTTGGATCTCATCTCACCGCCTTCGATTTCAGCTTCGGATGTTGATCTCCAAACCGACAGTTTTACTCCACGGCTACCCCCTGGCTCAGGTCGGCTATTGATCAAATCTCTATGGTAGGGAAAATTGGAGCAGTGGGCAAGACTCTCTTGCCCACTATATCCAAGAACTTTTGTAAACAAGCCCCTGCCTCTTGCATAGCCTGGTTTGTCATCCTAGGTGAAGGTTGAAAGGTCAGACTAAGAATGATTTGCGATGTAGATGGATCAAGATTTGCTCATCCAGGTTGAAGACATCTTCTATAAGGTTTGAAGGTTCTGTGGTTGTTTTTTCTGGTGGAGTAATGACTTAAAATTTCAAGTTTTTTTGAAAGTATGAAACTAGCCTTTCATTCTAGCGCCAAATGTTAACATGTAAAACTTACTAACACCATAGTCAAAGATTCAACACTGCCACCTGAGTGAATGTTGAATAATCAATGAAAAATAAAATGTACAAGTTTTCATGCGAGATATGTTTCTCGCTGCTCTCGCTACAAGAGAATAATGCCTTTATCATCAAAATTATATCTTATGTATTGGATTTTATTGTCTGTCAATGCAAGGAGATTGCTGGTGATATTAAACACATAATTTCTACTGAATGTATCCAACCTTAAGAACTTGAACATCTATGTATCGATCTTAGCGAGATCTGTTTGCTTCTATACATAAAAAACCAAGTGAAACATGCTTTGACGGCAATAAAAATTATGTTGTGAAGCTTCATGGCCTAGGGTTGTACTTCTCTACATGATGTTTTTACAAAAATTAGAAGGGTTCCATGATGATATGTCAGAAGGCGTTATATCAGATTCTGTTGATGATGCGTTTGCAAACAGTGTGTTCCTTTTGAAAGGTCTCCCTATGTGTGACCAAAATGTTGTTAAACCAGTAGTCGTAGGGTCTTTTGAAAATCGGGTGTTTGCTAGAAGTTTGTTCCCATATTTTCCAGGTCTTATGCTATTAGTGAAAAAAATGGGTGAAGAAGGTAAACACTGAAGCTGATAATCCGAATTTCGTAGTTAGTACTCCGACATTATATAGTTTGTTGTCTTCTTCTAACAAATAACACGTAAGTAGTATGCCACATCTAATTGATGACAAAACGGAGTTCCACGGCTACATGTTTCACCGTGCATGTCATTCATTATACATATTGCGTCTGACAATCAATGAATACATTCCTTCAGAGCTGCATTTCCCTGGGCCCTTAATGTCCTTCCTTTTCTTAGTAAAATTCTTGATTAATGCCTTTAATTGTCAAAACAGACACTTGGAATAATTTTATAGCAGGAGCTTCATGCATATAATGAATTGTAAGATTTTAAGTCAACATTTTATTAGAGAAAGCAATTTTTTCTTTAAAAAAAAATTCAAACAATAAAGTTGTCTTTTGGTTGGGGAGAAGACATCAGTGATGGTCCATTATAGGTCCAGGTTCATGAGATACCACTACAAAAAAAATGGTCTTTTCCGACGACTAAATGCCGTCGGAAAATACCCTTTCCCGTCGAAAATGCGCTTTTTTGACGGGAAAAAGCCGTAAGAGGCCGTCAAAAATATGCTTGTCGCAAATAACCATTTACCGACGAGCCGTCAAAAATTCTACTATTTCTGACTGCTCTGGCAGTCGAAAATAATAAAAATGCTGTCAGTAATATTAATTGAAGGTGGTCAAAATTACTAGTATTTCCGACGGCTTACTTTTATTTCCGACGGGAAATGGCCGTCGGAAAAGGTTCATTGAAAAAAAAACGGTGCGCCTTCGACTCCGCATTTTATCTGGGTCGAACCCGTGACTTGGATTTGATAGTGAATGTTACTCTTACCATTTTGCTATAACTTTGTATCTGATATCTTTTACATACTAATTATATATAAGTTATTGATATGTTTCCATACTATCTAATAAAATATATTTTTTTGTATAATATTTAAATATAACTATTGATATTGTTTTTAAAAATAATATTTTATTAAAATATTTCCCTTATTTCATAGGAAATTACATTTTACTACTACTTTATCTTGAAATAGGATACATATATTATATCCTTGTTGATTTTATTTTTTATAATCAACATTTGACTAAAAAATTAATAATTTTTATTAATTAATAATTTAAACTTATTTTAGTAATTACTAATAATTTTGCTATAGTTTATATTTATTTAATTTAGTCAGATGTACACATAAAGTAAACTTCTTATTAGTATCATTTTTTTGTCCCTAAAGTCCGGTCCCTATTGTCTAATTTTCTTGCAGTGATCGCCATAAATTTTTTTTTTTACATTACCTATGACATATTATTTGAAAAATTCAAAATTAAATCAAAATATTTGGTGAAAAATTTAACAGAGTGATTTCGCTAAAAAAGATAGTGATAAATACCAAAATAACACATATAGTGATACATTTAAAATATTGACCAACAAATCACATTTTTTTTGTAGTGTATAAATTATCACATACATTCCATTATAATTTATTAATTACTATTGTAATAATAAATTAATTATTTTTTCCATGACAAAGCCATAACAAATAATATAGGAAATGGTACTGCATTTTTGATAGCGTAATTGCCCTTCAAATTAATTCGAATTAAACTTTACCATTTCTGACAACATAAAAAATGCCGTCGAAAATACAGACTATTTTCGACGGTATAAAAAAAGCCGTTGGAAATACATACTATTTTCGACGGCGTAAAATATGCCGTCGGAAATACAGACTATTTCCGACGGCCATTTAGGCCGTCAAAAATTTCTTCATTTTCGACGGCATAAGGACTATTTCCGACGGTTGTTGGGCTGTCAGAAATATGGTATTATATTTTTGCTCATTTCCGACAGCACTAATTTGGCCGTCGGAATAGGTACCATTACCGACGGCAATTAGTGCCGTCGGAAATAGTTCGTCACTAATAAGCATTTTTTTTGTAGTGTACCTTGAGTGTTAGAATGGGTTATCCCATGCATGCTTGCCATGCGTCCTCATAACCTATGGTTCTGATTTACTAGGGAGGCTCGAAAATCAAGATGGTTTTTACGGTTTTGCTTGACTCACCTTTCCTTAACCAAGAAGTTTTCTGCTTAGTGTTCCCGAACGACCTATCCCGGTCCCAAGGGAGATTGCAAGCTGAGGGTCCTGAATGACCTATGTCGGTTCTAAGGGAGAGTGCAAGCCTATGGTCCTGAATGACCTATGTCAGTCCTTAGGGAGAGTGAAAACCTATGGTTCAGAATGACCTATGTCGGTCTCGAGGGAGAGTGCAAGACGAGGGTCCTGAATTTGGGCCAATAGCCGACCCGAGTCAATGAGTGATCAAGGAAAAAGAAAGAATATCATGACTAAAAGTCGGGATGTAAGAAGAATAGATGGTTTATAGGGAAACCTTACGCATAACCACGTCTCAGATCGAGAAAAGGATCGACCCAAGTCATGGAGTTGACCCGAGTCAAGGAACAAACCTGAGTCAAAGGGATGACCCAAGTCATAGGGTGACCTAAGGAAAAAAACAATCTCGCTGCTGAAAATCAAGATGTATGAAGAAGAGATGCTCATAGGGAAACTTTACGCGTGGTCAACGTCTTGAGAAAGACCGAGAAAAAGTTCGATACGAGTTAATGAGTCAACCCGAGTCAGAGAGTTGACCTGAGTTAGAGGAGTCGCAGTGGCAAGAGAAAGGAATAGTAAAGTTGCCGGGAAAGATAACCACCGTCTCGAATAAAGGGATACTGACTTTACTATGCCTTTACAAAGACCACAGATACAATACGTCGAAATGTTTCCAGTTAAAAGATCATACTAAGAATCTCATTCGGGATAGTCACCTTAAAAAATACGTTCTAAAAATAAGATGTAGGAAAAACTTCAAGGCCCGAGAGACTAGTTGAGCCATAAAGAGAGCGAGATCAAGGCAAGCGATCACCAAAAAAGGAATATCCTCGTAATAAAATAAAGGATGAGGAGGGCCCCTGAGGCTTAATCTAATTAAACATATCCATAGTAAAATGAAGGACCATGATGGCCTTTTCAATGCATATCCCAATTTAACATCCCCATATTAAAATGGAGGATGAGGATGGCTACCAAGAAATAATCCAATTAAAAACCTCCATACAAAAATGGAAAGTAGGGATGAACGAGAAGATAAGTATGAAAACTGATGCTGATGAACTAAGTACAGAGATAGTGTTTCTGTACAACATAAACTTCTTTTTTACATTCTTGGTTGTGCAACCCGAGGCACAATCTAATTAAGCAACCCCATAATAAAGTGGAGGATGAGGATTGCCCCCGAGGCTTAATCCAATTAAACATATCCATAATAAAATGGAGGATCATGATGGCCTCTTCAAGGCATATTCCAATTAAACATTCTCATAATAAAATGGAGGATGATGATGGCTACCGAGAAATAATCCAATTAAAAACCTCCATACAAAAATGGAAAGTAGGGATGAACGAGAAGATAAGTATGAAAACTGACGCTGATGAACTGAGTACAGGGATAGTGTTTCTGTATAATATAAAATTCTTTTTTACATTCTTGGTTGTGCAACCCGAAGCATAATCTAATTAAGCATCCCCATAATAAAATGGAAGATGAGGATCGCCCCCGAGACTTAATCCAATTAAACATATCCATAATAAAATGGAGGATCATGATGGCATTTTCAAGACATATTCTAATTAAACATCCCCATAATAAAATGGAGGATGAGGATGGCTACAGAGAAATAATCCAATTAAAAACCTCCATACAAAAATGGAAAGTAATGATGAATGAGAAGATAAGTATGAAAACTGACGCTGATGAACTGAGTACAAGGATAGTGTTTGTGTACAACATAAAATTCTTTTATACATTTGTGGTTGTGCAAAAAGAAATCATAACAAAACGGGGCATTAGCACATCCTCAACATCCATCCCGAGGAACAAGTTTGACTTAGGACAGGGAATATTTCATCTCTCGGGAGATAGCTAAAAAAATTCGTAACGTCAACATCTGTCCCAAGGAACAAGTTTGACTCTGGACGTAAAAATATTTTTACCTCTAGGAACAAAAAAAAATATTTTTCCTCCCTAGAGCTACGAGTAAATGTTATACCTTAAATTTTCAGTATGTACGTATGCCACATTAGCAGCATTGACAAGTCAAAAGGGCCATACCCATCACCACATTTTATGAGCGTTGACTAGTCAAACAATTCCCACTTTTTGGCCAAAAGAAAGGGCTGCCATTTGGACCATAGTAAGAAGAGGAGTATGAGCCTAATGAAAATATTTGTAAGAAATATTGCCCCCAACACTACTTTGGGCCGTCCGTTATTGGTCCAAATTCAAGACCCTCAGCTTGCACTCTTCCTCGGGACAGACATAGTCCAAATTCAAGACCATCAGCTTGCACTTTCCCTCATGACCTACATAGGTAATTTTGGACACTCGGCTTACACTCTCCCTCGGGTTTGATATAAGACACACTGGACTTTCGGCTTGCACTCTCCCTCAGGACCAACATAGGTCATTATGGGCCCTCGATTTGAACTCTCCCACAAGATCGACATATTTCACTCTGTACCCTCGGCTTGCACTCTCCCTTAGGGTCCACATACCAACATAGGTCATTCTCAACCCTCGACTTGCACTCTCCCTTAAGACTGACATAAATCATTATGGGCCCTCGGTTTGCACTCTTCCTTGGGACCGACATAGGTCATTCACGACCATTGGCTTGCACTCTCCCTCGGGACCGACATAGGTCATTCGGGACCCTCGACTTGCAATCTCCCTTGGGACCAAGATAGGTCGTTCGGAAATACTATACAGAAAACTTCTTGGTTACGGAAATGTGACTTAAGCAAGACTGTAGAAATAGTCTTGAGCTTCGAGCCTCCTTAGTATGTCAGAACCACAAGCTATGAGGACACGTGGCAAGCATGCATGAGATAACCCATTCCAACACTTAAGGTATCTCATGAACCTAGACCTATAATTGACCATCACTAATGTCACTAAGCTTAGAACCAATAGAAATTGAGTATCACCACTCAAGTATCAATGGGTATCCACTCCACCTCGCATATAAATAGAGGAAGAACCCTCACAAATGCACAAGGTCTGATATACCATATTTATGGCTCTTCGTTTCTCTAAAAGCTAACATCTCTCCAGATTTAATAAACTTGGAGCATTTAAGTACAAACGACAGCCACAATCGTCGCTCATGAACCATTTTTCGCATATCAAACCGATATCCCTTGAAACCGCATCGTCCGGACACTCATCATTTACCAATCAAACTGATATCCCTCGAGACCACATCGAATGACATTCATACCCTTCACCATTAAGTGACAAACTACACCCTAAACTAAACACATGCATTTCTATTTTCTTGTCATTGATTATTCAACATTCGCTCACGTGACAGTGTTGAATCTTTGACTTTGGTGTTAGCAAATTTTACAAGTTAACAATTACTCTTTCAATAATGTTAAGCATTTCAACTTATATCTCAATTTGTATCTCAATCTATAATGTGCAAGCGAAATATTGTTAACTTAGCATGGTGGATCCATTTCTTTATATATATATATATATATTTATATTTATACATATAAACTTTCACCTGCAGTATCCTGGAGAGAGATCAAATCCGGGAATTATTTTTGGACCGTTGGATCAAGAAGATTGTCAGAAACAATTTTTAAAAAAATTCATATCGCAGGTGAAAGTTTCCCCGGATTTGATCTCTCTCCAGGATACCGCATGTGAAAGTTTATATATATATATATATATATATCTCCAGGATACTGCATGTGAAAGTTTCTCTCTCTCTCTATATATATATATATATATCTCCAGGATACCGCAGGTGAAAGTTTCTCTCTCTATATATATATATCGTGGTTGTTTAGTCAGGACGTCCCGACTTTATAATTTCTGGACGTCCAAACACAGTCACACATTCAAATTGGGCCAACAGCCTTACATTAACAAATACCCGCACCCAATATAAATGTGTGGCTATGGTTGAACGCTTTTAATTAACTTATAATTTCAGGACGTCCTTACAAGAGAACAACCATATTATATATAAAAATATATATATATATATATATCAAAATTACAAACTTTTCTCAGAGATAAAAAAAATAGGAATACACACCGTGCAATTATTCAGTTATTTGTTTTTTCCATTCGTAAGTAGCTACATGACTCTTTTGAGTTATATGATGTCAACAAATTATTTGGTTGATTGAAATTTGTGGTTAGCTGTTTAATATGCCGAGTTGAAAGTTAAAGTTGTTAAAAGTGTCAAAATCTTTTAGGCTATGTTTGGTAGAAGGGAGACAGAGTAGGAGGGATTGATGAATTAGGGGGGAGAGAGAGTAGGAGGGATGAAGAGGATAACATATATCCTTCATGTTTTTTGGTATTGAAAAGATGGTTGAATGAATGGATTGATATATAATTTATAAAATTACTATATTGCCCTTTAATAAATTGGAGGTTAATAAAAAATTGGAGGACATTATTGTAATTTACCTCCAATTTTTCCTCCCCTCTCATCTTCCATAATTGGAGGGATTGGTTTTGGTGGGCCCAAAAGGAGGAGAGCTCCCTCCTCTTCTCCTCTCCCCTCCCTTTTCTCTCCAATCAAACAAGAGATTGGAGCTCTCCTCCCATCCCTCTCCCTCCTACCCTCTCCCTCCCTCCATTTTTCCCTCTTACCAAACAAAGTGTTAGACATGGTATTCTGCATAAATGTTTCGATCAAAGTATCAATCAACAAAAAGAAAAAAAATATATCGACAAAGCTAAGGTTCAATAATGATGAGTAAAAGTTAAATTGTAGGTCATGTTAGTTATATTAATATATTATACTACATTTGTAATTGGAGATGAAGAAATATCTATGTCTATCCCCCTCCCCTTCCATAACATACTACTATTGTATAATTCGAAGATGAAGCCATATATGATATATATCAAGGCCTACCACACTCTCCGTCTTCCCTCCACAAACGTTGCTATGTTGGCGCAAATAATTGGATAAAGCCAAGGTTCAATTGTCAGGCATGATATTATACTTGATTTGTCTCAGTAGCGAAGCTGGGCTATGGCCTTCCTTTGCTTTAAAAAAGAAAAAGAAAAAAAAGTTGCTATGAGTGTACAAATAAATAATGGAAAAAGCCAAAGATCAAATATGTTGCGTTAAATAATTGTCATTCATGCTATTACACTAGGCCTGTTACCTGTATTCACAGGCAAAGCTGCGCTATGGTCTCCCACGTTGATACTGTGTGTACAAATAAATGGATATTAAAGCCAATGTTTGATTATGTTACGCAAAACTACCAGTCATGTTATTCTATTATATTTCTATTTAGTGGTGACCGGTGAAGTCGTGCTTTGGCCCTCTGATAAAAAAAAAAAGTGAATATGAGTGTAATGTAATTTAATTATGTTGTGTTAAATTGTCGATTTATATTAAGAGAAGAAACTACATCATGGCCTCCCCCATTCACAATTAAAATTCTACGTTATGTGAATTATACTTCATTAATTTCAAATTCGTTAACTTTATTTCAATAAGGTTTATAAGTTCTTATTCATATTAATTCACACCTTTTATTAATAAAATAATATAAGTTTCAAATTATTGCAAATGAAAATTATGACTTTTATTACAATAAGAGGTGTTAACAATATGGTTAAACACAAAATGTAATTTTGATCCTAACTTTATAACGTTACAGAATCACTCTATAATGTTATATAGTCGGAATCATAAATAAAAAAAATAAAAAATAAACATGCACAAAATAACTGGAATTTATATCTTTTCCAATTCGACATTACTGATCCTTATGATCCAATGTTAAACTAGTCTCCTTATT